>CAWUFW010001736.1:0-600000 GCA_963921515.1 Calotriton arnoldi | reverse complement strand
AACTCGGACAAGGAGGAGGGGCTGGAGCGGAGGCCGGCGGTCTTCACGTTCTCATAAGGACACACTACCCGCTCCGAGAATATAGCATAACAAAGGGTCCAGGACCTGGGTCCAAGAATTAGTAGCTCCCCGTGACCAGGGAGTCAGCAATAGATATTGAGCTGATACAGGCTGCGGTCGCCTGGAGCCAAAAGTACAAGGCAGAGGAGGCAGCCCAGCCAGATTTGGAACCCCGACTTGCAGTGGGGGCGGACTGAAAATGGCCGGGGGTCGCAACACTAAATCCTCCATGCAGGCTAAACTGAACAAATATGCCTGGAACGCGGGGGGACCCAAAGGACAAGGAACAGGATGGCCCACCTGAGAAGCAACTCGAGGCTGAGGGAGCTCAGGAGCTAACCCTTCAAGATATCATGTCCGCCATTACGTCAGTAAAAACGTCACTAAAGTCGCAAAATCGACTCGGTCTCTTCAGAGATCTCCCTGATGAGAGCAGATATGCGCTCTATGAACGTGCGACTTAAAGACGTGGAATGGACTGCTGGCTCCCTGGTTACGGACAGAGCTGCCCTTCGACAAAGAGTGGACGAGCTTCAGGCCCGGGGCTGGAGCGGATGGAGGCCCAATTGGATGAGTATGAAGGGCGCTCTAGGCGCAATAACGTCCGCATACTGGGGGTTCCGGAGCGAGCAGAAGGTCAAGCAACGGACTTGTTCGTGGAGGAGCCGGTCACCACCCATCTGAAACCTACTGGACTCTACAAATTCTTCACGGTGGAGAGGGCGCACAGAGTACCCGGGGGCAGACTAAAGCCGGGTGCCCCCCCGAGACCCATAGTAGCAAGAATATTTAACTTCAGAGATAGGGACGCCATACTCCAAGCATCCCGGGTGTCACCCCCGATTGAGTGGGACAATAGCAAGGTGACCTTCTTTCTGGATTTCACACTCCGTGTACAACGTCAACGGCGCAATTTCCTCGACATCAAACGAGCACTGCGGGGAAAAAATGTGAAATATGCTATGCTTTTTCCAGCTAAGCTGAGAGTGGAGGCAGAAGGAAAGACCTGGTTCTTCAATACGCCTGAAGAAGCATGGGATTGGCTGGAGGGCTGGCGAACGGTAGGGAAGGGGAATCGCCAAGCTCGACGAGACAAACCAGGAAGATCCCGAGAGGAGCTGACATCAGGAACTCCGATGGGGGATACCACGTTGACTGAAGGCGGTGAATGAGAGTTGGGCTGTATGCCTTATGGGCCTGTATGGGTCTCATTGTCTTTTCTGCCCGGGGCCTGCTTAGACCTGGCTATTCTGTATTGTGATGTAGGGGGGAGAATAGTGTATGGACACTCGTTGCTGGTACAATATTGATTTGTAGAGTTTGTGCACATGGTTCAGGTAGAATTGCAAAGGTGAACGCAACAAGTTTGTAAATAATGATTGAACGGGGAAGGGGTTGGCACACGCACCACAAGTTAAAGGGGTGGGCGATAGGCACTCTGCAAGTTGGGGGTGGCGGGAGGTTTCAAAACCGCCAGGCAGGGAGGGGGGCACAGTTTAAGACAGTAAGGGGGGGAGGGATCCAGTCTCTTAGATTCTTCGAAATGCTCCAAGATAGTCTGCAAGGCTGGAAGGGGGGGTGGGGAAGTTTATTGTTTTTTTACAACAGGTTGGCTATGATGGACGCTAGATGGCACATTGGAGAGGTTACACAGGGCACTATTGAAGCGGTTACAGATGTAAGATGCAGGGCTAGAGGGCCACTTCCGACGGTGAGACACGTGGCTATATCCGGGGACACCCCTTTGAGGGGTCAGTTCCATATTCGGGGTGTGGATGGCGACTGCATTTGTACATAAGCTTAACATACTGTCGTGGAATGTGAATGAATTGGGGGACAAAATAAAAAGGGGAATCGTGCTACAATTCATTAAAAGGCATGCCCCAGATGTGATTTTACTGCAAGAAATGCACTTGATGGGTAATACCTGCCACGCATTGTCAAGGTGGGGATTTAAGCTTGTGGCGCACTCTGCATTTGGGTCTGGTTCAAGGGGTGTGGGTATCATGACCAGGAAAATCTTTTGATGTCTGTTGAACGCACGTGGACAGATCACCTGGGTAGATTTGTAGTGATTTCCGGAAGGTGGGAGGGGAGAACGCTGAATCTGGTTTCCGCCTATGTACCACCCGGGCTTCAGGCCCCGACATTCAAGGATCTAGGTGCCCTTATTCTGGGGTTTATTTGTTAATGGGGGGTGATTTTAACTCCATTGTCTCTGATTCCTTGGATTGGTGGCCCCCTAGGACTCTGCCATGTGCCCGGACGCAAATTCATAACTTCCTGGGGGCAATGGGGCTGGTGGATACGTGGAGGATACTCCACCCAGTTGAGCAGCAATACACATTCTACTCGGGGGCCCACCGATGTATGTCACGAATTGACTATATAGTAACATTGGCGGACCAGATGATAAATGTTAAAGAGGTTAAACATCTTGTCCGTGGTATTTCGGATCATTCGCCCATTTGGTGTCAATTGGAAGTTGGAGAGTCAAACATGGGGAGGACGATCCCAATCAACCCGTGGTACCTTAAGAATCCCCAAATCAAGGACAAAGTCATACGGGACACAGAGCTCTATTTTCAAGAAAACGAGGGTTCGGTAGACTCGGCCTTGACTCTGTGGGAGGCATATAAGATGGTTATCCGGGGGTCAGCTATAGCTCAGATATCGGGGCTTAAAAAGGAGAAGCAAGCAGCGTTAACCCGCTTAGAAGCAGATATACTACATATGGAGGAAAGTCTCTGGAATGACGACACAGATGAGACAAGACATTCTTTGCAAATCAAAAAGAAGGAATATCTGGCTTTAGCTACGGACGCGGCAAAGGGGCGACATAGGGCAACCCTTAGTCGAATCTACGAAGTGGGCGATAAGGCCGGGAAGCTACTCGCCTGGTTAGATCGTAGGGATCAAGCTAGCAGAGTGGTGGCAGAACTAGAGGGGGACTCGGGGGTACTACTCACCGAGCCACAGGATATTGCAGATGCCTTCGGTCAATACTACCAAAACATTTATGCGTCCCATACAGCACATACGGAGGAGGAGGCGTATTCCTTCTTGAGGGACATATCATTGCCAACGCTTACAGAGGAGGAAAGCGTAGACTTAGAACAAGACTTAACAGAGACTGAAGTAGAAAAGGCGATACAACAATTGAATACAGGTAAAGCAATGGGCCCAAATGGCTTACCTATTGAACTGTACAAGCTGGTCCCGAGTAAAATAGCGCCCCATCTGGTTAATATGTTCCAGGCCGGCAAAGAAAAGGGCCTGCTTCCCACAGATCAAAGGCTGGCAACGATTGTTGTCATTCATAAGGAAGGGAAGCCCAAAAACAAGTGTCCATCGTATAGACCAATATCGCTGCTGAATGCGGAAGCAAACATTTTGACTAACCTGCTAGCTAATCGCCTACTGGGTGTGATTACACGGTTAGTGCACCCTGATCAATCAGGCTTTATGCCAGCCAGAAATACCTCTCTTAATTTGCGAAGGCTTCAGGGAGTGATGGCCCGAGCAGAGACGATTCAAGAAGATGCTGTGGTGGTGTCCTTGGACGCAACCATGGCATTCGATACGATCGAATGGCCCTATCTGTTTGCGGTGATGAGGATGCTTGGATTTGGCCCCGAGTTTGTGGGGTGGGTTCGCCTTTTATATTCAAAACCTTTAGCCCAGATAGTAGTCAATAACAGGAAATCCCCAGCTTTTACACTCAACAGGGGGACCAGGCAGGGCTGTCCCCTCTCCCTGTTGCTTTTCGCCCTAACACTCGAACCATTGGCAATGTGGATACGGAGGGACCCGGTGGTCAGAGGGCTGAGATGGACGGAGGGATGGGAGGGCCGAATATCGTTGTATGCCGATGATATCCTTTTATATTTGGCTTCCCCGGCAGCTTCCTTGAATAGAATATGGCATATATTTATGTGTTCGGCGACTTCGCGGGCTACAGAATTAATTGGTCCAAATCTGTCATCTATGTGCTTCATGGGAATAGGCCGGCACTACCAAAGGGGTTTGTTATTACAGAAGCGGTGCTAGATTTTAAATATTTAGGAATCCGAGTCTCTAAGGACCCGGCTCTGTTTTATGAACACAACCTGCAGCCTCCGCTGCAGAAATTTAAGAGTGACGTCTGCCACTGGAGGTCGCTTCCTCTGTCTTTACTAGGGCGGGCAGCCCTCTTTAAAATGATGGCCCTGCCTCGGTTTCTCTATGTCTTGCAGAACACACCACACCCAGTGGGATCGAATTATTTCAGAGCCATTGACAGTGCTCTAAGGGACCTTCTATGGGAGGGGAAACCACCCAGAATCGCCACCCAAAAGGTGCCGCTAGGATGGTATGATGGAGGGATAGCCTTGCCAGACATCCAGAAATACTATTGGGCGACACAACTCGCCGCAATAAATCAGGGTATATATCGGCCACAGGAAGATCCTGGTTTCCTAATGGATAGATGGCTGCTCCCGGCGGGAGGTTTTACGGGGGCATTGTACACCAACCCAGCTAAATTGAAGCTATCAGGGCCCACGAAGCACGCGGTCCAAGTGTGGCGAATAGCCACGAAAAGTCTGGGATGGGAGGGAAAGATTACGCTTGCCACCCCACTCTGGGATACGGACCTACTCGGAAACTTGGGGCGAACCCTTGGATTTGACCGTTGGGAGCTGATAGGTATTTCCAGGGTGGGCGACCTATGCAAAGGAGGGGGAGTGATCACCTTTTCCCAATTGCAGTTGGAATATGACATGGCCAACACAGAGTATTATAGATATTTACAGATCAGGCATTCTTTGAGTGCGGTGATACAGAAGGACGATACACCGCCAGATTCTTCCCCGTTGAAGGGCAGGGTCTTGGATGGAAACCTCCCAGAAAAAGCTATATCACTGATCTATAAGAAATTAATTAATAACATGGACGACCCCTTAGTGCGGATCCGAGCAAAATGGGACTACGACGTGGCTGGGCTAGATGACTGGGAGTGGCTTGAGGCTTTGGCCTCTCCTAGGGACATTGCAATCTCTGCCAAGCTCAGGCTAGTGCAATTGAAAATATTACACAGAATATATCTAGCGGGATCGGTGCTGGTCAAGATGGGTCTCGGTGCTGAATCGGATTGTTATAGAAACTGCGGGCTAGAGGGCACTTTTATACATGTTCTTTGGGAATGCGCAATTATCCAGAGATAGTGGACAGCAGTAACAAAACGGATGGAACGGGTGATGGGGTATAACATTGATTGCAACATCAAATTGAGTCTCTTAAATATTTGGGGCCCCACAGACTTGAACAATAAAGAAAGACTATGGGTAACATTAGGCCTAATGATAGCGAAAAGAAACATAGCGAGAAACTGGAGGGGACAGACACCACCAACATTACAAGATTGGGGGAAAGATATGGACTGGTGTATGGTGTCAGAAAGAACAGTATATGAATCCAGGGGGTGCCCTGCCAAATGGAACACAGATTTGGGGGAAATGGAACTACTACAGAGGTGGCCTCTGTGACCCCCCTCAGTCCCAAGACCCACTGTATAAGTTACTTAACAGTAGTACAGTTTAATGCTAATGTGTGTAACCTAAATGAAGCCTTGAAATTGTCGATTGGTTGAAACCGAATGTGATATCCAAGAGTACTAGAATGTAAGCCATCTGTTGTATAAACTTTGATCTTAATAAAAAGTTATGATAAAAAAAAAAAGCCTTATATCATCGTACAACAGCTAGGATCATTCTCAGTGGCTCCCTCACTAGGAGTTTTCCGATTTTTAGAGGGATGCGACGGGGTGCCCTATCTCACCATTATTGTTCGATATGTATATCGAACCATTTGCCCAGATGCTTCATCAGGATGATCAGGTTATTGCTTTCTGTGCAGGCGCATATAAAAAAAAAATCGCGTTATATGCGGACGATCTTGTAATCTACACAGCAGATCCCGTTTCAACGATCCCCAGGGTGGAATTATTAGCTAAAGAGTTTGGGGCTTTCTCGGGTTATTTGGTAAATAACGAAAAAACCGGGATACTATGTTGGAATATCCCAGATTGGAATGGAGGGGTACAAAGAGAGATCAGGTATCTTGGAATAGGCATTATTAATTCATAGGAGGGAATCCCTCAGCTCAATCTAGAGAGGGTAGCGAAGGAAATTGAGAAAACACTTGCCAGATGGAAGAATTTACCCTTGTCATTATATGGAAGAGTAAATTTAATTAAAATGGTGTTACTACCCAAGCTGCCATACCTTTTTAATTGTATCCCTCTCACGTTCCCCAAAGGCATGATGGACAAACTACAGGGGAAATTGGGTAGTTTCGTCTGGGCAGCGAAGGGAGTAAGGCTGTCCTGGAAAAAATTGAGGCGTAAATTCGGAAAAGGCGGGCTGGCACTTCCGGACTTAAGACTATACTGCATAGCCTTTCAGTTTAAAAACTGCAGAATTCTTCTAGGCAAACCAGGGCCCCTGGAATGGGGTGGGTTACTGGAGGAAATGGTTAAGGAGCAGGGCTCAAAGGGGTTTCTCTATAAGTTTGGGGCAAGGAATTTTTTTTTAAGTTAGATTAAAGACACTTAAGGCTGCACTTACCTTATGGGTAGCAATAAGGAATATATTCGGAATGGGTTACTTTTCGGATGGTGCACCAATATGGGACTCACCAGGCACGCCAGAGTGCTTACAAGACCAGCTAAGTATCCTATTAAGGAGGGCGGGAATTGAACTGTGGGGGGGATCTCCTGGTGATGAAGGAGGTGATGCCATGGGAAATCTTGACGGTAAAGACAGGCGGTTCCCTCTCAAGGTTCAAATACCTGCAGATGCTACCTTGGGTAAAGGGAGATCGGCGGAGATCGGGATTTCGAAAAGAAATTGCAGAATGAGGCACCTAGAAGTAAGGAAGTCACTGACTGGTACTGGACGTTGGTGCTTTCGGAAGATAAGGAGTTAAACGCACCATATGAGATCTGGGATGGTATAATTCAGATGACGGAGCCGCTGAGAATTTGGCAACTTTCTTTCAAACTACTCTATAAGGTGGTTAAACCAGCAAATCTGAAGAGAAACCATTTCTTCACAGTTAATAAGCTTTATTGGACCCCCCAGAAATTGGCAAAATTTGCAACAGCCGCAGCCCCAAGATGCCACAGATGCGGTATGTTAAGTGCGGATGATCAACATATGTTTTTCGAATGCCCCCAGCTACAGGAATATTGGCTTATGGTTGAGAAAGTAATCAATGAAATTCTGCAGATCAATATAAAAATGAGCCTAACGCTGATTTTGATAGGGCTGGAAGATCAGCCGACTTTGCCCCTATCGGCAAATAGGCGGGACTTACTTTTTTATCTGATTTTCCTTGCTAGAAGAGAGATTTGCAAGAGATGGATAGACTCTGCACCACCCCATGGTTTTGAATGACTTCGGGCAGTTAAAACTATTTGCAAAATGGACATAGGAATCGAGGGTGGACCACACAGTAAGATCTGGGAAGATTTTTTGAGTTGGAATGAAACAATAAGAATTTAATCTCCTATGTCCTATGATTACACCTGCGTGGAACCAGTAACCAGGTAACTGGATGGACTGGATCGCAGGACTATATGTTTAATTGCAAATAGCCTGGGGTGGTACAGATCGGATATCAGGCTTGACTATGCAAACAATGGTGGTATGAGGACAAAAAAACCAAAAAATCTTCATATCTGCTTTGTGTCCTCATCATATTTGTGCATTATGCGATGTATTCATTGACTTTATGGCATGACTCCTAAAATGTCAAGCTACTCTTGTTGAATAAATAACAAAACAAAACAAGCATTTCCAATGCAATAGGTCTTGCATTTGCGATAGTTTAAGCTATTGGCATTGTAAATGACAATCCCTTTTATTTATCTGTTTTTCTAATCAACACATAAATAAAAGGCATTGTCATTTACAATACCAATAGCTCAAACTAATGAGAGACCTATGCATACAAGCGGCAGCCATTGTCCCGGGTGCTTGGAAAGTGAAAGCACGCATGGCGTGCTGAATGTTGCAGGAAAGCATGTCCCGCCTGCAATAGGAGAAACTCATTAAAGAAAATAGTGCTTGCAAACTAAAAAAGACGTACCGTGTAACAAAAGAGGAAAAAGGGCCAGTTCTCATGAGAGGTTACAAATGAAGACAAGGCAGTTCTAAAGAGGGACTAACAAGCCTTTTATGGAATCAGAAGTCAGCATTTACGAAGGGCAATGACACAAGCCAATGACAGATTTGGGTGGAGAGTGGGCGGGGCTTCAAATCCATACTTCAATACAGCATGCCTCAGAGCAGCGCATGCGCTGCCCAGGCTCGACCTAAAAACAGATCATGTCACAAAGTGGGTGAGAGAGGACTGAGGCAGAACGCTGATGAGCGTAGAGATCAAGGAACAAGAGTAGCGAGAGACTGCAGCGAGGCCCCGGATGGATGGGAGAGACTACACATGCTAAATGAGGGAAGGATTGAGGCAGGAGACAAGGTACAATAGGGGAGCAGGGATTTAAAAACAGACGCAGGAGTGGCTGAGGCTAGCCACAAGCTAAATGAAAGAGGAGTGAGGGCACAATCCGAAAAAATAAGGGTTCCAAGGCAGAAGGTGGATGATTAAGGAGAATGGGACTCATGATTCATTGGAGAGGTACTTAATCACAAGATGGGTCAGAAAGGGGAGTGGAAACCAAAATACACGAGAATGGGGGACAAGGCACATCTCAGATGAGAGGGGGGCATTACATAAGTTGTATCAGTACAGTAAAGTGGCGCATGGGGGATGAGAAAGCCATTAGGTGGATGAGAAAAGGGATCGCCTGAACCACTGGAATAACGAGAAAGGGGAGATGTAGAAAAATCTAGGTAAATGTGTGGAGCGAGGTGTGCACTGAATGTAGAGCAAGCAGGATGCATAACGCTCCTCCTTGCAGATTCCCAAAAAAACACCCTAATATCAGAGTTCTTATCAGGAGAGGCCATCTCCTCTACACTCTCTATGCCACTTCATTTGGGGACGTCAAAACCTGCTTTGGTTTCTTGTACCACCTCTAAACTGGCGGCAGACAGATTGTCTTTTTCCCCAATCTCAAACCCAATTTTAAAATCCTTGTATCAAAAATGTAAGTAGGTCTCTTGTAAAACTGTATAATGTATATTGTGTGTGTATTTAAATGTCTACTGAGAAACTATACCTTGCAACCTGTCTGTACGTTGTATTTATTTTTGCTATTTAATGTTCATAAAACAACCTCTTTGTATAAAAGCTTAAGCATAATTGGTTTGTGTCTTTCAGTATATATGGTATCATACTACTTACTATTCCCTTCCTGTTGTATGGCTTTTTGTTAGAAATGCCATGCAGCTCTTGTTAAATAAAAAAAAAATAGAGAGGGCATCAAGACTGAAAAAAGATTATACAAAACATATATATGAGGGGAGCAATAAGCACACATCATGCAGGCGCAGTGGAATGTGGATAAGGGCGGGAACCAAGGCACCACAAGTTAGGTAAAAAGTTAATAGCACATGGATGAAAGAAGGGACTGAAGCAGAAGTTGGATGAGATGCGAGTGAGAAATATGATGGATGAGTAGGAATCAAGACTTAGAGTGTGACAAACTTAGATCAAGATGTAACACAGATGATAGTGAAATGATAACAGAGGGGAACTTGACATCTAAGAGGACAGGAGAGAAGATCAAGGGACAATCCTAAAGAGAGAGGTGAGTGAGGTGCACGACAAATATAAGGGGAACAGGTTACAGAACTGATGAGAAGGTAGTGAGGCAGTAGTTAGTTAAGAAAGGGAAAGCAGTATGCTATATGGATGGGCGAAGGAACGTGCCAGACACCGGATGAGAGGGAACTCTAAAGGCACATCCTTAAAGGGAGGGAAACCAAGGAACAAGATCTGAGAGAGAGGGAACTAGTTACATGATGTTTGAAAAAGAGCTATACACTAGCTGTATCAGAAGAGGGAGACAGGTGTGGTAGAAGAGCGAGCCCCAAAATAAATGAGCGAGTGGAGTTAGACATGTATGAGACAGCGGGGGAAAGGAATGAGGCGAAAGCTGGTAAGCTGTTACAGTGATTGTACCAAGGCACTATGTGGACGAAAAAGGAAAAGGGAACAGTTGGGATTAGAGAGAAGTCCAAGGTACATGATGGGGAGAGCGTAGTGTCCGGTGTAATAAATAAGAGAGATACTACCAATGCACAAACTGGATGAGAAAATAGAATGTAGTGAGGGTATCACGGTAGAATGGTAAGGACAAAGGGGCACACGATAGAAAGAAGACCAAGGCACAAAAAGGGCTTGAGGCACAAGCCAGATCAGAGAGAGGATGAGACACAGTTTGGACGAGAGAGAGGACAGCGGCGAAAGGCGAATGAGAGGTGCCAAAGAGGCCATGTGGATGAGAAGGGGTAGAGCTGCACAAGACAGATGAGAGGGAGCAGTATAAAAGTTGGATGAAAGAAGTGTAATGTACAAGTGGAACGAATGAGGGGGACTGGGCACATGACAGATGAGAAACAGGAATGATTCACAAGGTGGATGAGATAGGGGACTTGGGGCACGGTTTGGAGGAGGGTGTAAAACAAGGAGCAAGATGGACAAGAGAGGGGAAGTAAGGAACCAGCCAGATGAGAGAGAGGATTGTTGTGGAAAGGGGGGACTGGGACATTCAATTGATGATAAAGGACCCAAGCCATACAGAAAAAAAAAACCGGGAAGGGTCACAAGATGAATTGGAATTTAAACCAGGATGCTGAGAGAATTAGAGGGCAGAGGTACACTATTGTTTACATCTATTTCACCGTCATGCTGTTTCCTCCTGGGCATTTCCTTAGGGACAACAATTTCATCATAGGGCAGTTAATTGTTTAACTTGTCATTGTTATTACACAGTGGTGGTCACCACGACTCCTAAGAGGACTCTTTAGCGCTTACCCTTCAGTTAAGAAACCGTCGATTTCTTGGCAGTTAAACTCGGTTTTAACCCAGCTTATGAAGAGGGCCTTTTGAACCAATCATCAATTCTAAAATATAGTATGTATCATGAAAAATGGCTCTCTTATTTGCCTTTACGTCAGCCAAAAGAATTTCTGAAATACAAGTCTTTATGATTCAGAGTCCGTCGATATTTACAATTTCAAGCCAAGTTTACTTTAAGAACTAATCCTCGTTTCATTCCCAAGGTTCCAACGGACTTCCACCTTAACGAGCCTGTTGTTCTAAAGACTTATTTAAAAAATTCTTCCAATCCGGCAGAAAGAGCGTTTCATACTTTGGATGTTAAAAGACGTCTTAAATTCTATATTGAAAAGACTAAATCCTTCCGAAAGTCTGATCAACTTTTGGTGGCATTTGTGACTACAAGATAGTAGCAAGCATTAACAAGAGGCAGTATAGCCTGATGGGTTTCAGCAGCCGTAGAAAAAGCTGGAAGTCAACTAACTACAAAGATGCAACCTTATTCCACAAAGAGTGTGGCAACCTCTATGGCCCTTTTCTCTGGAGTTTCATTACCTGACATATGTAGAGTTGCAACATGGACAAACATTTATACATTTACTAGACACTACAGTCTAGCTGCCTCTTTGTGTCAGGATGCAACTGTGGGTTAGTCAGTACTTCGGCATTTATTTTGTTACAGTGAGACACTTTATATTTTGATCTATGCATTAAAGGGTCTATATAAAGTATGTTTAAAGTTTTCCCACCTCCACAAATTACTTTTATACTGCTTACTAAGAAAAAGAAAGTTACGTTCTTGTACAATGTGGTTCTCCAGTATTGACATCTTCCATAGATTAACATGCGACCCTCCCTCCTCCCCTTTCAGGCGGTTTACCTCATTGGATACCTCGTTTTACAAAAAATTATTTTTATTAAATGATTAGACAAAGAAGACTGCGGTGACAGCAAACATTTCAGATCATTATATAAAGAGAGGTATCCACTGACATAGTCCCATCAGGATAGTGACATATCCACATTTAACTATCGCATCAACAATACACAGGTCAGCAGTCAGATCCATACCATCAGCATTGCGAGATGACATCATTAATATCCACCAGGGGTTAACAGAGCTCCCCCTATAAGGATTCCACTTGTCCCATATTTTAGCCCATTTATTTGGACTGCCCCTCCCCACATAGACCACCCTCTAAATCAAAATATAAATCAGGCCCTTCGTTTTTTTTCTACTCATCAAATTGCGTCACTTGCTTTTTTTTGTATTTGCTGCCAGCATATTGGCATTATTATAGACTTTTAAGGGAAATGTTTAGAGTTTGGCGGAGTGGGAGATTAGCCATAAATCGGAGCACATTCCCCATCACACTTTGGATTCCCTCACTGTAGGAAGGTAGGATCCTTCTAGCATGTTTAACCCCACTTTTTGCCTGGTGTTGCTCTGTTTTCTGACTAGTCTGACTGGGATCCTGCTAATCAGGATCCCAAGCACTGTGCTCTCTCCCTAAATTGGACTATGATAAGTACTTTGGTACCTTCCTAATTGGCTACTGGTGTCTCCCATGGGCCGCAGCATGTAATATGCCACCCATGAGAGACCACTCAAACTGTGACCACAGGCCTGCCATTGCAGCCTGTGTGAGCTGGTGCTAGCACCACTCACCAAGATATGTTTCCTTATATCTGAGGTCACTGTACATAAAACCTATAAGTCACTCCTAAGGTAGGACTTCCAATCCTGAAGGCAGGGTGCTTGGTTATAAGTGTGAGGGCACCCCCCTACAAACCCGGGAGTCGATTCTCCCGGCTTTGTAAGTACGGTCAGCCATTTTATACATATAGTGGACATCAAGTCAATTACAAGATGTCTAACTATATATTGGCTGCACCGAAACCGTTTATGTTTGGTATCAAACATGTTGGAATCCTACCCCAACACCGATGCCAGTGTTGAATGTAGGATCCCATGTACTGGGGGGCTCCCCTAGGGAGCCCCCCTGTATTCTCAGTACCAGCCTTTCAGGGTCTAACAGCAAGCTAGTGCCGCTGCCGACCACAGACACAATTCTGCCCTCCTGCTGCTGAGCCAGGCTCGAGCAGGGGAAGGTAGAACAATAGGTTTTCTGTCACAGAGAGGTGTGACCACCTCCCAGACAGGACTTAGTGTATTGGGCTGGGGTGGGGGCGCTTGCCAGCGCCACCAGACTGCTTTGAAGGGCACATTTGGTGCCCTCCTTGCATACTCCAGTTGGAACCAGTTCAGGGAGCCCCTGGCTCCCGCTCTGGCACGTAACTGGACAAAGGACATGGGAGTATCCTCCCCTCTGTCCAGCCCTTCCTCTGGGAGGGACCCCTGTATCGTCCCAACCCTTTACTTTGGGTACTTAAGGGCTTACGTGTGGGTGGCTCTTCAGATTCGTCATGGAACAACATGCAGATCCGAAACCACTTCTTCAACCGTCTGGGCACTTTGGGCTTCGTTTGACTTTGCTATGGGAACCGAGACTGCATCTGGTAGACTCCTGTGGCACCTGGTCTCGTCGTCCTGCCAGTCTTCTGCGTCGTCTGTGCCTGTGCTCCATCCAGGTTCTTCTCCAGGCCTGTGGGCATCAAAGACACCTGAAGGAATCTCCCTTGGCCTGAAGGAGTCACTTACCTCATCTGTAGGCACTGCAACTAAGCTGACCGGTCTGCTGCTCATGATGTCCTACGGACTCCAAAAGGCTCAGCAACACAGGTGGTGGTTCTGCAACTCAAGGCCTGCACTTTCTTTTCAGCAAGTTTGAAGCCAGTATCCCTCGTCAGAACCGCTGGAGCAGTACCCCTGTGCATCGCGTCGACTTGCTGTTGCCAAGGCTTGTTGACTCTCTTCTCCAGAGATCTTCGAGCTCCAGCCTCCAGCATCTCCTGCTACCAAGATCTTTGTAGTCACCGCATCCTCTGCACCGTAGGCCTGCATTCTTGGTGAGCTGCTTGAGGGTTCTCTTGTTACTTCTGTACCTCCGGCCTGTGGGTCCTCTTGAGGGTCTTTGTTTGGTTCCAGTGGACTCCCCTGCTTGTTCGGGGCCTGCTCTGACTCTCCTGTGCTTGGTGAGTCCCTTGGACCTTGCTCGTCCCTACACTGCACCTTCTTTGTTTTCCTTGTCTGTTGCTGCTGCCAAGGCTTGTTGGCGCTCCCATCTGACACCGACCCCCTGGGTCTCGACTTCCGACGTGGGACGGTTCGTGAACGGCTCCTGGTCTTCCACAGTGTCACTTGGTCCTCACAGCTGCAACAACATGGTCACCGTCAACTCTCCTGCATCTTCGTTCATCGGTGGTCATTGGTCTTCCGTGCCTCCTGGTCACTCCCGAGTAGCATAGACTCGGTCCCTTCTGCTTGCAGGTACTCCTCTTCAAGAATCCACCCTTGGATTCCACTGGACCCTTTCGCCTTCTTCGCCAGCGGCATCTTCACTGAAGTCCTCCATTGTGGTCTAAGGCGGTTTCCGACGACACTTCACACCTATGCACCCGGCTTCCCTGGTGTAGGTATCCTGGTTCCTGGGATATCCACAGGTGGGGTGACTCTCCAACCTTCCATCTTCCACAGGGTTTCTTCAGGGTCCTCTGGGCAGGCTCCTTCTTCTTGAAAACTGCAACCACGACTTCCCCATTGACGTGTATTAAGCACGCGGTCATGTTTACACTCTGCACATGGCCTCTGTGGGGTTCCTGGGTACTTACCTTGGGTGGTTCCTTGGGTCACTGGCTCTTCTACGTCTTCTGGGTCCAGTCCTGTCTTTGGTCGCGGTTGGCATTCCACTTTCTTAGTATATGGTTTGGTCTCCCCCTGGAGACCACTGTGTATTTGTACTACTTACCTGTTCTACTATTGATGTATGCTGTTTCTCCGGCATCTGTTGCAGAGCAGGGCAGAGCAAGGAGCAGCGGAAGCAGCAGAGCGGCGGCTGTGATTATCTGGAAAGGCCGGGAGCAGGGAGCCGTGAGCTGGCAGCCGACAGCTCGGAGCCAGCGTGAGTACCCCGCGGCTGTTCGGCTCTAGCTTGACCAGCTACCACATGCTGCCACATGTCGGGTCCCACTGATCCTAGTCCGCTTTAGCCCACCAAGCACGGCGTTGGAGCGGCGGGAGGCGCAGCAGAGTTGAACTGTGTGGAGGTTCGCGACACCGCTAAGCCTGCCTGCGCTGGTGCCTGAGCTCCACTTCCCTCGACTCCACTTCCCTCGCCTGGGCCCTTTGCAGCAACCGGCAGGTGCCCCAGGATCAGAACACCGAGCCGCTGAGTCAGGCCTGAACTGAGCAAAGTTGGACTGAACCGGCCCGCTGCTGAGCGGGGCGGCTGCGACTCCGTCCTTGCCACACCCACTGCCTTACTACCACCTTACTAGCCTCACCAGCTGCACCAGCAAGGAACTTGTGGCAGAGCGAGCTCCAAGCTTCGAGCCCTGGGTTGATCCTGGGGATGGCGGTGCTGCCAGTGCGGTAGGCGGTGACTTGGCGAATCGGAGGCAGAAGGACAAGATCGAGGTGAGGCAGGGAGTGGGGGGTAGCAGGCTAGAGCCGCAGTCCCCTAAGGAAGCGGTCGGCACTAGGCCGGCGTGGCTTGCGGGGTGGCTCACTTTCCTCCCCTCTCCCCCCTAGCACCCCAGCACCCTGATGAGGACCACAGTACCGTGCTATTCAAGAGCCTTCAAAGAGCCTCGTTTGGCCGAGGATAAAGTGACACTTGATAAAGGGAAAAAGATCAACAAAGCCATCACTCGGTTTTAGTCAAACGACCAGCAACGTTTGTGGTGACTACTTTTACTAGATAGTGGAGGTGACAGACTTGCGGCGTACCAGCGGCCGTGTGAGTCTGTAAAGGTGACAATATACTAAATCAATCAATCATGCGATCGAGCAGGGTCAGGAAGACGCCAGGAGACAAAGTCAGTGCCCATAAAAGACTTCCCAAAAAGCAAAAAAACGGGAAAATAGCAAACGCAAACGGCGCAAGTTTTACATTAAGGAGCCCAATAATTTCGCCAATAGCTTCCATGTTTGACAAGACAATGATGAACACAAAATCAACTCAAAATTCAAGATTCCAATTTCTAAAGGATCCTGGGTCATCTATTTGCGCTACTCCAGGGGAAACATCGGGTCTGATGACCCCTTTGGCCCCCCTAAGAATCCCACAACGGACAAGCATCAGGATGGAAGGTCAAGCTCCTACAACTACTGCAGGGATATTAAACCTGCATCCATCCGAGGACCAAAGCCCCTGTACATTGAGCGAACAACCAGAAGGTCAAGGTAGGAGTAACCCAGCCAGTGGGATCTCACTACAAAACGCCATGACAACAGCGTTAGTACATGCTGCACGTGAAGATAA
Source organism: Calotriton arnoldi (assembly GCA_963921515.1). NCBI lineage: Eukaryota > Metazoa > Chordata > Amphibia > Caudata > Salamandridae > Calotriton > Calotriton arnoldi. Next base: position 583,549 of record CAWUFW010001736.1, on the reverse strand, counting down.
TAACAAAATAGGAGATTAAGAGCTGCAATCTGCTCTTAGCAAAACTGACAGTGAAAGTACACCAGACAGTTTAGACACAAAACAAGAGACCCAAGACCACGACATCTTAATGAGCACTCTCTCTCAGGCCTTAGGGCAAGGTCAAGCAGTCAGCTCACAGAATTCTCAACCAAATAGTGAATACCTCGAGCTCTCATGGCTAAATTCATGCCTATCCAACACAAGTTTGGATGAGTTGAAGGCGAGTAAACCTGCAGAAGACACGCAAGAGGTACGGATAGAGGCCCAAGGAAAAGCAGAAGCGGAGAATCAGCTATCCAACGCAAACTACAACAGCAGGCAAGACAATAAAGCAAGTTGCAGCAATTGAAATCTGGACCACCTTCTCCGGCAATTACTGAAGACTACCCAAAGTGCAAAGAAAAGAGATCTTGAACCAAATTCACTACCTAATCCCAAACAAAACGACAGACCTAGTTGCACATCCGATAACGGGACACCTAACAAGCACAGCAATATTAACGTTCAAACTGAACTCATTACCCCGTTACTGCAAGCATTGCAAACATCAACAGCCACCCTGATAATGCAGTCCGATAAATTAGATATACAAATAGATCTAATGAACATCATTGCATCATATATTGCAGGAATAAAAGTGAAACTTGACAACCTAACTAACCTAATTACAAGAGTGCAATCATATTATTCTCTGCAGAAATCTGCCTGTACATGTGGTCCAATATTAGATAAGCTGAGTTTCTTACCAACACTATTAGAATAGATCCTTAGCCTTAATAAACGCCTGGTCATCCCTGCGACTCACTTAGAGAATATAGACACAAAACAATCAGATGTAATCATAAGACAGATTCAATCGCAGGTAGCTGTAAATACCATCTTGGAACTTAAAAACGAAACTCAGCTTCCTCCCGCAGAAACGATAGATTGCACAAGCACCGAACAAATGGCAATACAGAATGTCACGTCAGAGCAACCAAAAATGCCGACACAATCTAGAAGACAAAAAAAGAGGGCAAGGAAAGCGAGAAACAAAATGACGGAGCATGAGCCCCAGCGCGGTATCGGAGTATATCCTATCTTTTCTAAACCCCAGGCACGATCTTCTTTAGAAGAACCTCTTTCTACAATTACAACAGTTAACCCCTTGCTTAGCATTACCACTTTAAATGCGGGGACAGGTGGTGAGAACACAGATAAACCCCGGGCTCCCAAAAAACACACAAGGGGCCCTACTACAATGAAAAAAGCTGTACCATTTTCAATGCAAGCCCATGAGGGGACAAACCAAGAAGACCGCACCTCTTCCAACTCAATAGTTGACCCTACATCGTATGAAAATACCTTAAACGTGGAGCTCCTGGGCAAGCCTTCGGTCGATACAGGAGATCAGGAAAAAAATACTAGTGTCCCGACAGTTTTAGACGACGTGGTCCACCACGAGGAGGCCGAAATCCATAAGCCAGCTACCCCAATGTGACCACAGACACAAGAAGTCAAGAAGGAACCAGGCAAGGGGAGAATCAACATAGGGAAAAATTTAACATCTTTAACACCACTAGCTCCACTGAAGCCACAAACTTTGCCCAACGCCCAAAATCAGACACCGGAACCAGCAGAAAGTTAGAAAACGACTAACCACACAAATACATTTACGAAAGTAAACGAACATTCTGTCAGCATAGACGTAATATCCTCACCAGTCAAGTGAGGTTAAAGACCAATGCCATCCAGAAGTATTCCATGCTCACACCTCAAGTTATAACGCAACAGAGCACTGACGTTCACCCCAAGTGCAATTAAGTTTTCATATTCCAAATCAGGAAAAACCCTTTCCGAAGAACTGCAATGATAAGGATACAACAAGGGCAATAACAGGACACAACCAGGCCACACAACAGATAATATGGACGCCTGAATACGAAACATAAGGCAGTCACGACATTCTGAACATAAGTAACATCTTGAAACTCATGGTGGAAATACCGGAACTAAAGCATATACAAACGGCAGACCTCCTGGCAGTTCAATTTCTTACAGGGGGACACAAAGCTACTAAAGAACAAACACTAACCATATGGCAGACGGTAGAGATAGCACACTTAATATTAAATAGCTCCGATCGATTTGCAGCCTGGGGTATACAAATATCAACACCAATTATACCCCGCTATCCATTTCCTCTTAATGAAATCCAAACGTTTCAGGTCAAACAAAAACCAAACCAAACAGCGGTAACAAAACAGGTCTATTCTATTTTACAAAATGCCGAGGGTGACCCCGCAGACGGCGGACGAACTTGTGGACTAAAGTGACCCTGGGGGGGATCTTTGTCCCGCTTTCGCTATCCTTCTCCCTCTCCTCTACCCACCTCGATATCATGCTCAGTCCTCTTGGGGTTTCTGGGCTGCATTGTCTATGATGTTGTTCTTTTTTCTTGTGGGGGGTGGATGGAGGGGAGGGGGGGCTCCTGGGCTGAGGCACCGGGGGGAGGGCTGGAGCGGCCCTTCGAGGCGGCAATGGTGGGAGAACTGACCTCTTGTATACCCGCCTTTTTTTGTGCACGCTGCGCCCCCTCTGTAGGTCCTAGGGCCGTTTGCCTTGGACCTTTCCGATTTGGTATAGGGTATCACCAGGCGCGTAGTTATTGCCATGGTGTTTAAGTTTGGGCAGCTGACCGTTGTCAGGCCGCCCTTGGGATGGGGAGTTCGTTTGTTGGGGTTGTTGATACATGCCGGGGGGACCGGGGTAGCTCCGAGTTTGGTGCTGGGATGGGGGGGTTTGGGGTGGACACGCTCTGACTTCTCATGGCGAGGTCTGATGGTCGCCTTGGGGAGTATAAATTCATGACTTGGAACATCAGGGGGATGGGATCGCCCTCTAAGAGATATAATATACTGAATTACATTAAGCGACGAGGGGTTCATGTGGTTTTGCTGCAAGAAACCCACTTTACGGAGGCGGAGGTTGCTCGCCTGAGACGTAGATGGAGGGGTCAGCTCTTTGCAACCGGATACTCGGCCTTCTCACGGGAGCCTTGGTGTGGGTCAGGCCGGGGTACCCTTCCAGCTCATCCGGAAGGTGATTGACACAGAGGGGAGGTATGTGGTCATTAATGGCGTTTTGAAGGGCAAGGAGATTACAATAGGTAGTATATACGCCCCGAATCGGGACCAGTTATCCTTTCTGGACCGGCTCTCCGGTGTCCTGGCGAGCCTCCCCCCATGAGAATCTAATCTTGGGAGGCGACTTCAATTGTGTATATGATGTGCAGTGGGATAGGTCCACACTTCCGCTGCGGTGCGCCACGGCTGCCTCCATGGCTAGGGGATTTCGGAGATGGGCCTCCGGTTGGGATATTCACGATGTCTGGCGTCTCCATCATGCTGACAATAGAGAGTATTCTTATTATTCTCATCTCTACGACCTACACACACGCATTGACATGTTTTTTTGTTCGCCCACATTGTCCCCCCTATTGTCCGGAGCTGAATACCTTGGCAGGGCCCTTTCTGACCACAGTCCTCTACTCCTGGGTTTTACCCCACTCCCTGAGAGGCCCCCGATACCGCGGTGGCGGCTGAACCCTTCTCTGTTAGAGGATGATGGGTTCCGTCAGGTGCTCTCTGCAGCTGTAAGTGACTATTTCTTAAATAATCAGGACTCCGCCAGTTCGCCTCTAGTGGAATGGGAGGCGTTTAAGGTGGTGACTAGGGGACACTGCCTGGGCCAGACTGTAGGCACTCGACGTCTGGTGACCCGGGAGCTGGAGGATTTGGAATCACGGATTTTGACCCTAGACAGGGAGATTGCTGAGGGAGTTGGGGTCCATGGACAGCTAGCTGAAGTTAAAAGCCTGTACAGCGCCACTTGGGATCGACTGCGGGTGCTAGATCTTAACACGTATCAGGCCACCCAACATATAGAGGGAGGTAGGGCTGGGAGGCTCTTGGCTTGGTTAATCAAATCCGATGGCAGAAGCGCGCCAATTATGAGCGTTCGGGATCTTCATGGTCGCACGCTCTCCTCCCCGAGGGCTATCAATGACGCATTTAGGGGATATTATGAACTGCTTTATGATACACCAGGGCTGCCCCAGGAGGAAGCATTGCGGATATATTTGGCTGCCCAACCCTTGACGCAACTGGATCGGGCCTTCGGGGACCCGCTAGGCCTTCCAATTCGCACAGGTGAGATTAGAGCAGCGGTCCGGGACATGGCCCGGGGGAAGACACCTGGACCCGACGGCCTACCGGCTGAATTTTACAGCACTTATATAGACATATTGGCTCCGCAGCTTGAACGCGTCTATGCCTCTGCGTTCCAGGCTAAGCAGTTACCGCCCACATTGCGTGAGGCGTTGGTCATTCCTTTGCCCAAGACTAAGACTGTACACGCTCCCTTAACTGAATTCCGTCCTCTCTCTATGTTAAACATGGATTTCAAAATATTGAGTAAGGCACTGGCCATGAGACTCCTCCCCCACATGCGTCCCCTGGTCCACGCAGATCAGAACGGTTTTATTCCTTCATGCTCCACGTCCAATAACCTCAGGAGGTTGTACCATGTCATGTTTCACTCGGATCTGCAGGACTATCCTGAGGCAGTGGTGGTGGCAATCGATTTCGAAAAAGCGTTTGACACCCTCCGCTGGGACTTTTTACTGGCTGTCATGGGTGCGATGCAGTTGGGAGAGGAATGGCTGCGGTGGGTCCGTCTCCTCTATGGGAGGCCCACTGCCAGGGTGCGCACAGGGACGACGGTTTTGACCTCCTACCCTATTTATAGAGGGACCAGACAGGGGTGCCCCCTGTCGCCATTGCTCTTTGCTCTGGCAATGGAGCCCCTGGCGGCGCGGGTCCGGAGAGAGGGAGCAGCTCTGGGGATATCCCTGGACGGGGCCCATCACATCATCTCGCTATATGCGGATGATGTTTTGATTTATCTCCGAGATGGTACGCAGGGAGTCCGCCATATCTTAACCATCCTGGACGAGTTTGCCACCTATTCGGGCCTGCGAGTAAATGGGAAGAAAACCTTTGTGTTCCCGCTGCACCCCGCCATGGAAAGACCCTTGTCCTTGCCGACCACCATAGAATGGGCACCGGTGTCGTTTAAATATCTGGGGATACAGGTCTACCATGCACATGCCGATTTGTTTGAGGGGAATCTCGGGGCGCCCTGCGGGCGCTTCGGGGCACGTGGCCTTTTGGCGCACTCTTAAGTTGCCAATTATGGCGAGAGTGGCATTATCCAAAATGGTGGTCCTGCCCCGTCTATTATATTATTTTGTCAACCTCCCAGTGCTGATACCGCGATCGTGGTTTAAAACACTGGATGGACTCTTAAGAGACCTGGTATGGGATGGCGGCCGCAATAGGGTGTCATTGCAGACTTTGCGGCTTCCGCTTGTGGATGGAGGACTGGGGGCCCCCGACTTTGAAGCCTACTATCTAGCGGCGCAGTTACAGTGGCTAGCCAGATGGCTAGATGGCAGGGACCTGGTTACGTTGTCGCTTCCCGCGGGCGCTGTGCAGGCTAAGCTCTTTCCCAGGCTTCTCAACAGACACCAGAAACTTCAAAACATGGGCACGTTGCTCTCGGTGACCGTTAAATGCTGGGATAGGTGCGTGGCGCGCTCCAGAAATAGATTGCTCTATACCCCTAGCCTCCCGCTCATATGTATCCCCCAGGCAGGGATGGGCCCACCACTATCGCAGCGCCAATTGGCAGGCTGGGAAGAAGTAGGTGTACTGACGATTGGGGACTGCTTCAGGGATGGGGAACTGCTCCCCCTCGACGACTTTTTAGACTATCACGAGCTCCCAGCGGGGCAATTCTTAAATTATCACAAAGTAAGAGGGGCAGTGCGGGAACTATGGGGCGATGGCTCAGAAGAACTTGAGACCCACCCAGCTTTGGATGCGGTAGTGACATTGGGTTCGGCGGGACACCTGGTGCGTTGGCTTTATCTCGCAATACTGAGGTTAAGCTCGGGTTCATTATCCAGCTTGCGGGAGCGATGGGAGGGGACCCTACATAGGAGCCTGACAGACAAGGAGTGGCAGAAAGCCCTGAAAGGCCCCAAGACAGTCTCGAGGAATACGGCCTTTAAAGTCCTTCAATTTAATGTACTCCATCGAACATATCTTACCCCGCACGGGTTAAATGTGGTCTATAACAGAGTGGATTTGTCTTGCGCTAGGTGCCTCCTAGAGGATGTGGACTTCGATCACATGATTTGGTCCTGCCCGCGGCTCTCTGCTTATTGGGTTGGGATAGTGGATATGGTTAATAAGGTGTTGTCCCGTACTCTGTTGTGTGCTCCCGAGGTCTGTCTGTTGGGCCTCTTTCCGAGACCTAAAGCTCGTAGGTTGGGACATAGGTTTACTGACCTGGCCTTCCTGTTGGCCAAAAGACGGATAGCGCTTGGTTGGAAGTCCGCACACCCACCGCTGGTGACATCATGGGAGGCGGATGTCTCATGCTGGGCTAGAGCGGAGGAAAGGGCCCTGATTGCGGAAGATAGGATTACCAAACGGCGCCGGCCATATGCGGAACCGTGGGGAGACATTCTTCGGGCCTGGGAGGCTCGACATGTGTTGGACCATGCCGAGGGGAATTATTCGACGGAGTCTGAGGACTAGAGTGTCATGGGTGCTTAGAACTGAGAGCCCTGGCCCCCCCCGCCTGAGGAGGGGTGCTGCTCCCCCCTCTCTCGTTCCTCCCCCCTGCCCCCCTTCCCCCCCTAGAGAATCGATGCCTATTTTCTCGTTATCATAGGAGCTCGCGGACCCCTGGCAGTTGTTTTTTAGTTATACACACAAGATCCTGGGCACACGTGATAAGGGTATACCAGTAGTATGAGAGTCTCGTTCAGATAAAACACAGTTGTTAATGTCTGGATAGAGTTCAGTGATATTTATTAAGAGAAAACAAATTTATGGAAACAAAGCAACCAGCCGACACGTGTTTCGTCACAAGTATAATTCCCGTGACTCTTCAGGGCTAGGAAGGATACAAAAATCAAAATGAGGGAAAGAAAGAAACAAAAGAAGGTGGGCTAACAAATGATAGAGTTATCCTAAGGGGACGTTTGGGAAGGGGAATAGACTTCGAAAATAATCTTAAAAAAACAAAGGTTTAAAAAGTGCATAATGAAACTAGTGACTCTTGTGAAAGTGCCGCTCTCATGAAGTGTTCTACATGATTAAGTTCGCGGGAAAAGCATAGTTAAAAATGAAGTGACAATCAAAAATGTGCAGGGCACAGGGTAATAAGTGACATTGTGGGTTTCAAGTTTTTGTGCATAATATAAACTGTTGTGAATCAACAGAACATAATAGCAAAAAGAATAACTTAAAACATACACTATGACATAAGAAAGTTATAAAAAATAATATATAACAGTAGGGATCAATAGTGGTCAAATAATAGAAGAACCGATTAACATGGAATATAAAACGTGGGTTCTTCTATTATTTGACCACTATTGATCCCTACTGTTATATATTATTTTTTTTATAACTTTCTTATGTCATAGTGTATGTTTTAAGTTATTCTTTTTTGCTATTATGTGTCGGCTGGTTGCTTTGTTTCCATAAATTTGTTTTCTCTTAATAAATATCACTGAACTCTATCCAGACATTAACAACTGTGTTTTATCTGAACGAGACTCTCATACTACTGGTATACCCTTATCACGTGTGCCCAGGATCTTGTGTATATGTCCAGTGTGGGTTCTTCGACTCACACGCTTACGGGGGTTATTGGGTTGTTCCTCCGACCTGGCAGCACCGCACATTTTTGTGTAGCACTACTCGCATTACGCGTACTAGTTTGAGCGCCAATCTTCCTGTTCTTACTCAAAACCCTACCCTTAGACGTCAGTTGTTTTTTAGTTGTTTAAGTAAATTTCCTTTTGATGGGATTATGCGCATGAGTCGTTCCACAGCTTTATCTGCTTTTCCGTTCTTTTGCCTTTTTCCTGTTTTTAATTAAGTGTGTATTATGGTTTTTTATGTATAGACAGCAATGAGTCAGTGAGCATGTCAAAGGTAAATGTGTGGACTCAGTATAGAATATTCTGAAACGTATACCAGAGTGCCTAAACTTACTTGCTTTCCCTATTCTCAGGAGCAACGGACCGTATAGACCCCGAGACTGTGAATTCCCAGATACCCTGGGGGTATTCCTATACTACAGAGAATGTATTGATGTCAATTCTGTGGCAATTGTTTATATATGGAAATGTTAATAAAAATATTTTCCAAAAAAAGTATCCTGGCTGGAAGCTATGGGGGGTGGGGGCCGGTGAGGAGGAAGACGCATCCCTAAAAGCAATTGAGGGAAAACCAATGCGCACAGCTTGTCACTTCACAGGTACTTAAGAGAGGCCTGCATTTGACTTAGTTCAGTCACTGGAGCAAAGAGATATAAACGCCCTGTAGGAATGTTAGATGTGTTGGTTTATCCCAATATTTACACAAATAACAATTTAAATTCTGCTATTGGATTTTTTTTTTTATAGCGCTATAGCCCTACTCCTAATAATGCAAGATGTCAGAGTGCTCGACAATAAATCATATGTGTGTAAATCAATGTATATGATGTGTTGCATAAGACAGTGAGGGTTACATTAGGAGGACTGCAATTTATTAACTGCAAGTAACAAAAGGATCTTTGTTAAAAGCAGTTACCCATTTACCATCTACATAAATCAATCTAAACCTATAACAACCAAGCGCGCCTTGCCTATTGAAATAAATGTGGAAAAATACTAGCTGCAGCTTCTGTTTTTGCTTGCGGCAAAATAAAATGTGGATAAATACAGATAAAATGATCAAAAAATAAATATGGATAAATACAGACGGAAATGTTAAAAAAATAAATACCATAAAACCGGGAGCCCTAATTGTGATTATATCTCCGAGTAGGAGATATGGCAATGTGTTAGTGACTGTTTATAATAGATACATATATATATATTTTTTTTAAGTTTAAAAAGCTTTATTTAGAGCAAAAAATCAATTACAAAACAGTAAGCCATATAAAATATCCTGGACTAGGTAACAAACAAATATGAAGGACAAACTGAACGAAATAAAAAGCTGTTCACAGTTTTACAGTATGAAAGGGAGGAAAAGGGGGAAAGGGTATAACATAAGTCAATAACTGAAGATCGAGTTACAATGCATATAAATAATCAATGAAGAAGTAATTAACGCACCAATAAGTAATAATAAAAACTAATATGCAGTAAAAGGTAGAGAAATAACATCTTACGGAGGTCTAACATTTTCAGAACTTATGGAGAATATAACTTCTTTTTTCACAACTTTATTTAAATAAGTGGTTAACCAATATAAATCTCTATTAACAAGTGGATTATGAGAGGAGGCAAAAGCAATATCTAATCTATGATAGTGGCAAAGGTTATTCCACCATGCCTTAACTGAGAGTTTAGTTAACCATTTCCAGTGTAATGTGATTTGCTGAAAGGCCAAAGCTAACATAAAGATCAAGTAATCTTTTTTCATGTGAAGATAGAGCCAAAGACTCTATTAAACTACCTGCAAAAAGGATAACATTGGTCAGGGGTAGGTATAAGTTAAAAATTTTAGAAATAAGAGATCCAATATCCACCCAGAAGGAGGCTACAGTGGGACATAAGAATAAAAGATGAAACAAGTCAGCAGAGGGGGAGTTGCATGTCCAGCAAGAGTCATTATTTGTAGGAGAAAATGTAGCTATTGAGACAGGAGTGAAATACAGTCGATGATAAAGAAAAAACATAGATTGAGTAGTAGAAGCAGACCTAGAAATTTTTAATGATCTTGCCCAAATCTTATTCCAGAAATCAACGCTCCAAGTACAGCCAAATCCGTTTTCCAAGCAAGCTCCAAATTTGTTTTAGAACGAGAAGGGTCCGGAGAGGAAAGATATTTATAGATCAAAGAAGCCTTTGGAAACAGCAACAATAATTTTAATAAAAGGATCAGTTAAGGGTGGGGAAGCTTCAGAGGGGAGAGAATAGAAGACGTCTAGAATGATTCCCATGAGAGTTGAGAACTTCTGCCAGAAGGAGCGTGGACAATTAAAGGAAGCTTGAAATTGAGGAAAGGAGCAAGGAGTCAAACCATCAAACATGTCTCGGACCCATACAATACCTCGACATCTCCAAGATTTCCAATATAGAGGCCTGTTGTTAATAGTAATAAGATGATTATACCATAAGGGAGATTGTAGAAAAGATTCTCTAGTAGAGAGTGATGGTTGGTAATAAGGTCTTAGTAAAGAACAAGTGTAATGAAATAATGGGAGAGACGTAATGCTAGTTTTTGCAGAAAAAGAGAGAACTTCTTTTATGGAGAAAGGAGCGAGCAATATTTTTTCCATTTTAACCCACAAAGGAGTATAAGGTGTGTCAACTGTAAGAAGCCATTTGGAGGCATGTTTCAAACAAAAAGCTGTATGATAAAGTCGAAAGTCAGGAAACTTCACACCACCATCCGCTTTTGATTTCTTGAGGAATTTCAAGGCAATTCTAGATTTCTTATTATGCCATAAAAATTTAGATAAAAGAGTCAAGTTTTTTGATGTACGTAGAAGGGATACGGGTGGGAATCATTGAGAGCATGTATAATAAAATAGGGGTGATCATCATTTTGATAGAATCAAGACGGCCCCACCATGAGAGAAAAAGAGGATTCCAGGATGAAAGAAGGCTAGAAACACGGTTAAAGGTTTCCTTCATATTGAGTTTAACCGAATTTAAGATGGAGTTTTTGAACTAAATTCCTAAGTATTTAATTTTAGAGTTGTTCCGACGAAAACCAGTCAAATCAAATTGATTTTTAAGACATAATTTGGTTATGGGCATGATTTCCGTCTTCTCGGGGTTGATTTTATAACCAGAAACCAAAGAAAAATCAGAAAATTCTTGCAATAGGGAGGGAATAGAGGTTTTAGGGTTGGAAATAAAAAGCAAAATATCATCTGCCTAGGCTGACGATTTCAAGTGGGAATCTCCATAAGCAAAACCAGAAATAGAGGGATTTTGACGAATACAAGACAAGAAGGGTTCAATAGATAGAACAAATAAAAGAGGGGATAAGGGACATCCTTGGCGAACACCCTGTTGCAATGGAAAAAATTGTGAGATAAGGCCATTGACTAAAACAGAGGCAGTAGGAGACGAGTAAAGGAAAGAAATAAGGGAAATAAACTTGGGGCCAAAACCATGCCAGGATAGAGTTTTAAATAAAAAAAAACAATCAACTCTATCGAAAGCCTTTCTCCGTGTCGACAGTAATTGCGGCAAGAGAATAAGAGAGGGTGGATGATTGATTCAGGACATTAAAAAACATTCGAGAATTATCAGAGGTTAATCTGCCTTTCACAAAGCCACATTGTTCTGGATTGATTAGGGTAGGTAGAAAGGGTTCGAGACGCAAGGCAAGCAATTTAGCGAAAAGTTTATAATCCACGTTTACAAGGGAAATTGGGCGGTAATTCTTATAAAACTTTGGATCGCGACCTTCCTTATGAATTAAACAAATAGTAGCCTCTAAAAACGTACCCTCTGCTTTGCCAGTATTGCAAAAGTGTTGGAAGAGGTGAAGCAGTTTGGGTAGTAATAAATTTGAGAAGTGTAAATAAAATTCTACCGTAAATCCATCTGGACCCGGAGTCTTCTGTTTTTTAAGTAAATTTAGGGATTTAACTATTTCTATAGTCGAAAGGTCAGATTCAAGAGCATCGAAATCGAGATTTCCATGGGGAGAAGGGGTAACTTGGGCAAGATAAGTATCAATCAAAGAAGGAGAAGCAATGGATTCCGGCATGTATAAGGATGTATAAAATTTCACAAACTCTCCCAATATATCCTGTTCTTTAAAAAGGTGTTTCCCTTCTGGAGTTTGAATAGAATCTATTGACATACGTTCCTTTCGGACTTTAAGGTAATTAGCCAAAAGCTTACCAGTTTTATTTCGTCCGCCATAATAGCGGGCACTGCTACATAAGAGAATAGACGAAGCATTGTCAGTGGTTAATTTGTTAAAATCTAATTTTGCACGAATACGTTCTTGTAAGTTAGGATCAGATGCGGAAGAATAGAATTGATGTTCTAATCGTTTAATATTCGCTAGTAGGGATTTATGTTGAGCAAGGGATTTTTTCTTTTTCTTGGAGACAAAATTGATAATAAAACCACGAGCAGCAGCTTTAAACGCGTCCCATATCAATGTAGGAGATGAATTGGGATCTTGATTCAAGAGAAAAATTCTTCAGCAAAAGAATTAAAGGAAGAAGAAAAATCTGGGTCTTGTAAGAGAAAGTTATTGAATCTCCATCAAGAAGATCTGGGCTGTGGTTGGAGCAAATCAAAATCTGCAATTACCGGGGCGTGATCAGAAATCACAATGGGTTCTATTGAAGAGGAAATAAGATTTTGAGATAACTGTTTAGAAAGGAAAATGTAGTCTAACCGTGTAAGAGAGCCATGGGGGGGGGGGAGAAAAAGGAGAATTCTGTTACATCTGGGTTGCATAGACGCCAAGCATCAATAAGGTGTGATTGAGAAATGGTGTTGTGAAATTGTTTGTGAGTTTTATGGGGAATAAAACTAACCTGGGATTTACGGTCTATAAATGGATCTACAATTTGGTTGCAATCACCTCCTAAAACAAAAAGTGCATCTTTACACTGGATACATTTTTTTATAATGTTAGGCCAAAAAGAATAGTCTGGTTGAGTCGGACCATAAACATTAAAAACAGTCAACGAAATATTATTAATAAGTAGCTTAACTAATAACCATGTACCTTCCGAATCTCTCTCCTGAGATACAACAGAACATTTTAACCGTTTGTGACAAAGGATAATTACACCATTTTTCTTATTAGAGGTAGGGGAAACAAGAACTAAACCCACCCAACTCCGTTTAAGTTTCAAAGCCTCTACTTCCGTTAAGTGAGTCTCTTGTAAAAGGACTAAGTCCGGATCATAGGAGGCTAAATGAGAAAGTATTCTCTGCCTTTTAATAGGGTTAATAAAACCTTTCACATTCCAGGATATAACCCTGAATGAAGATCAATTGAACAATATATAAAACAATACGATCAACAGTAATAAACAAGGAGAAATGGAAGATCGAAAGAACAGGGAAGGGAAGTATAGAAAGAGAGGATAGGAAAGAAGAAAAAGAGGAGAGAAAAGGGAAAAATAGAAAAGACAATAAGAGAAGACAGTACATGTCAACCATTGAAGAGAAGGAAATATATAGTTACAATGAGGGTAAAGAAAAAGGGATTGGCTGTAATACGTACCTTTAAGGGGGAACTAGAAGAAAATTACAAGGAGTGGCGACACACAAGTGAAGATGGCACATCCAATCAGGATGAACGAACCACAACAGGGAGGTATATAAAACGAACAGGAAATGGATACATAAGGATATTCCAAAGACAAATTCTGTGAGAAGATAAAAGCAGAAGATAAAAAAGAAGAGTACCATGTTAGAAAACAGATAACAGCAAACAGATATCAACAAACAACCTGCAAGGGAAAAATATCAAATGAGGTTACGTAGATTAACCATGTTACAAAAAGATAAGTCAAGGTATCGAAGTTGCAGAAGAAGGACCAGCGACTTCCATCGACATTGTGGATTGAGATTGGATGAATATCCTCAAGTCTACCGGGTCTTCAAAGGTGGAAGTTTTGTTTTGAAAAGTGACCTTAAATAAGCATGGATGAAATAACCCATATCTTGCGCCCAATGTGCGCAGAGCAGGACGAAGGTCAAGAAAATCCTTTTGACATTTAGCAGTTGTTGAAGAAACGTCCTGTGAAATGAATAACTTGGAACCAGACCAAGTAAGATGTTTTTTGGCTTTAGCGGCGTTCAAAACTTGTAAGAGGTCGGTAAATTTCAAAAAGAGAAAAATTACACCCCGTGGTTTCGAAGGAGCTGATGTAGAAGTTAAACGAGGACCCAGTCTATGAGCCCGTTGAATACTAAGGTTTATAGATGGAGGAAGATCCAGAAGCTTTGGAAGAAAGGTGGTGAAGAAATGAACAGGATCATCACCCTCCAGGCCCTCCGGAAGTCCATATAATCGAAGATTATTGCGTCTGTTTCTGTTCTCAAGATCTTCAGCAGATTTCTTCAACAGGAGGACCTCCTTCTCTAAGTTAACAATTTTGACAGACATGTCATGTAACTCTCCAACTTGTTGTTCCACCGTAGAAATACGAGATTCCATGGACGACCATTTAGTGTCCAAGACTTGCAGACGAGAATTTGTTTCCTCAATAAATGGACGTAAGGCACATATTTCTTCCAGCACAGTGTCCAAGGATACCGGAGAGACAGACTTCGGCGGAGAAGGAGGATCCTGTTTAAGACGCTTGGTGGCAGAGGATGGCGTTTGCAATTTGATTGAAGAAGTTGGCGAAGCCACTGACTCTGAAGAATTAGATTGCGCCATCTTGCCAGTGGTTTGTAAAGATAAATTAGTATGAGATGAGAAAGTCCCAGGAGTGTCAATAGTAGATTTTTTATTGATAAAAAGAAATTTTTACTCCTTCCCATAAGCAAAGAGCAGAGTAATAATCCAGAAGGATGCAGAAAGCCAGGAGAAGAACGCTTCAAAGCAGAGAAAACTATTGTTATCTGCATTTCAAAAGCAAAAAGGCAGCAGACAAGGATTAAAATTCCACTTGCGCAAAAACATCCAAATTAAACAACTATAGAAGTCCGCTGGTCAAAAATGACAGATGAAAAACAAATAAACCATGACTATGCAAGAAAATACATAGTAAGGAGAATTATGCTTGAGTTTCCTTCAAATATAATGTGATTGAGGTAAAAAAGAAACACCATTGCAGGGAAAACAAAATGGCGGCAGAATCTGAGGAGATAAGTAGTTTCAAAATATCTCCATACAGGAGAAGAAAAAAGCCATGCCAATACCCATAAATTTGTCAGGGAGTCTTCCGATGGCAGCAGAGCACCGTTTCAGGTGCAGAAAGGGGCCGGAACCGCAGAAATCACCGCAGCATCTCCCGTCGCGGAACGGAGCTCTCCGTCAGGCGGCCATCTTGGTTTGCGCCGCGCGCGCACCCCCGATACATATTTTTATAACTACACTCTGTGGTTCTTTTTCACTTAACCTACACTATATGATTAGTACTGGTAAAACAAGCTGCTTTACACTCCTTTTGGACTAAACCTGAAGGCTGCTCTCCACAGCTTTTACTTACAGAGCTTTCTATGGTTGTCTAGGACCATTTAAATCACCATAAGGGTTGTCTGGATTAGCGCAGGGTGCTTCACTTAAATAAGTGTGCACCATATTCTAAGCCAGCCTCATACACTCACTCTTTTTATAGTTGAGGGAAGTGCTGGCATTCCAAGAGCAGAGTTTCAGCTGGCACAAACCTCTGACCTGTCACCCCCTTGTCCACATGACCATGCAGTCACTGTGAGTGACTGTTGTCTCACCCTATTTATTGCCACTAGATTTCACTTCCCAGGAGTGGCAAGCAAAGCATGTTGGTTCCAGGCAGGGAAATTGTCCAGTGACTCACACACACAAGGAAAAAAATCCCCTGCATGTAGGAGTCATTATTTTTGTTATTCCACAATAAAGTCCTGCCTTGGAAGTTTGTTGAAAAAAGTAAAAACTGTGGTGAGCGGGTGCATAAAACATGGTGGCCACTTGCCAAAGCTACATTGACTTTAATGAAACCAATGCAGCAGTGACTCTACTGAAGGCAGCCAGATCCCCACATTCTTAGTGAGGGTATCTAAATATGGTGGGTGGTCCTCTGATAAGGGAGCAGAACCTGCAATGACATAGTAGACTGGCCAGAACATTCTGAATCAGACTCTAATTCTAAGCCATTAAGAAGCCTCTGTAATCTTTTGGCAATCTGGCCAACCAAAACCATTTCACCAGCGTACATTTTGTGGCCTAATTCCCAAACTGCATTTTGTAGTGCATCAAGTAGTACTGCAGTAGCACTGCTTCACGTACTACAAAGAGATATTCACAAATCACGTGCAAAGGCCTTCTTTCTCCTATATTTTCTGTGCAGATATCTCCTCCACATATGTGGAGCTCTACCAACACTTAGATGTATATTTTTATAGTAAATGTGGGAGGAGCAAGGGGAAGTTTCTGAAAAGAGGAGTTTATGGAAGGACGTGCTAATTCAGACACATATCCCCAAAAATAAGACCATTGCTATTCACAAACTTCTAAAGTGACTTTTGCTGCAAGGTGAAAAACATCCTCAAATGTACTCCAGCCAAGCCTTGGCGTAAGTCAAACACCACAGATAGCCACTCATAAGTACTGCTAAATACCCCCTTAGAAGATAATGTAAGTATAAAATAACATTAGGGAAAATAAGTTTTAAAAAAAAAGGTAAAAATGTTTGTTACGTTTTTTAAGACTTTATTCAATTTTCCAATTTTCAGTATTTTTTTTTTTTAATTCATGTTTAAAATTATAGAACAAGACTTGCAACCTTTGCAACACACCTGGTAACGCAAGGGGTGAGGGCTTGGGAGTGAAGACTCTGGGCTCCACCACCCATCTACAGGTGAAATACATTACAACACCAACCAATTGAATACAGGTTGAGCATATAAGAAATGAAATCACAAACCAAGCAATTTTTTCGACCTTCATTATGGTGATGAATATCTTTGTAAAATTGCCCCTCATTGTGAGCAACAATTATTTGAGGAGGAAAAAGCAGATTTACTGGCAAAGGATCAACACCTTTGCTATGTCCATGGAGGCAGTCATTTCCACATTATCCCTTGAAGTAATTCTTGGCATGGTTGCAGAATGGGAGCAGGAGCTCCATTATCTTCAGGCTGCTCTTGTTAAAATACAGGCTGCACTCCATGTTAGGGCCATTGTGTCTTTCCAAAGATTAAGGTCTGTCAACATAGGCATCTCACAGGCAAGCCCGTCTTGAGGCTTGCACCAAATACTCAGATATATCAACAGAAGAGTGCACCAGTTTATTGCCATGCCACACTCACTGGCCAGAAGGCAACTCGTGACAAGGGAATGCCTTTGCCCACTTCTCTCCTGTTTTAGGTGCTATTGATTGCACCCATCATGCACTTCAGCCACCCCTCACCACAGGGAACACCTTTTATGCAAAAGACACCCCTGGCACTCCATCAACATGCCAGCTGTCTTGCAATGAGAGGGGCTGCTTCTCTGATGTGAACGCTGCCTTTTTTGGAACCCCTCTTGACAGACACGTCTTCTGCAACTCACCTCTTGCAAGTCGCTTGGTTGCTGAAGATTTCGGTGACATGTGGCTCAAGGTTAAATAATAAAATCTCACACTGAGGCTGTATATACATCTTGGGGATGGCATCTCAAAGACAGGATCTACTCACTAGAATATGATATGTTCATGTCTGGCATTTAGAAAAAAAACGCATTTTTAAAAAAAGTATGTTGCAGGTGACACCAGTATGCTTTCTCTTCCAATCTCCTCACACCCTTGAAACATCCAACTTCATTCCTCAACAGATTTTTAATAGGGCACAAGTACACTCACTAGCAGTAATTGAACACACTTTTGGTATTCTTAAGTCATGATTTAGGTATCTTGACCATACTGTGTGATAGCCGCTATTGGGCTCCTCAGAAGTAATGTCCAAGATGGCAGATTGTTGGGTGTTGCACAACATCTCAGAGTGTCATATAAATCTAAATCATGATCTAATCCCACATTCAAGTTCCCAGGTGCGACACAGATAAGAGGCCACGGTATGCAGGTGCAGGATTGACTATTTGACTCATTTTTCGCTTGAGCCACTAATTTGCTTGATGCATTTATGTGGCTGAACAGTGTCTATTCAATGAACAATAGTGGACTACTACACCTTCCACATAACATCATCTTAGCTGACACTGTTTCACTACCATAATGTAACAATCAAACATGCAATGCTATTTTTTATTATATTTAGAATTTCCTTTCACACTCATTCTGTCACCTTTACCTTTGAACACTAAGGTTAAATCCTTTACAAATATACACAAGTATGTCTATGAATTTTAACACATTAAGCTGTTAGTACATTATGTCACAATCTACTCCCTGTAACATTAATCCTCTCACCCCTGTTGTTTTTAGTCTTCTGCCTATGCAAGTTCATGCACCTAGGATATGGCGTCTCCAGCCTATAGGTGGTCACTCAGTCATCCTCTCACAACAACACTGTCCTCCTCCAATTGGCTACTTCTTTCTTAATTTACACTAGGGGTGGGTGATAAATTTCGTTCTGCTGGCTGAGTCTGGGGAGTTTTGCTCACTCTGCGTTACACTTGTAATGCGTAGTTCCAACAAAACTCTGCCAATCGACAGAGTTTTTTCTGCTGCGTGGCTCGGGAACGTTAAGTTGGCGATCGTGATCGAGAATTGCCATCCCCTAGCATGATTTTCGGGCACTAGGATGGCACCTGGCGAGATTGTCTTTATGCAGGAGTTCGCGGGCAGTCGCGACCATTCGGGGAAGAAAGCTGCTGTTCGAGTAGAAAATCTACTCGAGCGGCAGCAAAGAAGCAGTACCCTGTGGTGCGCCACGTAGTGGCGTTCATGCTGATTTTGCAGCGCGGAATAAGCTCCCCTCGCTAAAAATCTGTTTTCATGTAACTCCGCGGAATTCCGTGGAGTGAACCTCCGAAGGTTCCGCCCACCCATGATTTAAACCCCCAACGTGACTGAGGGTCAAGAAGAGAGGGCCCCAGCTTCACTAAAGAAGAATTAAATATAATTTGTGATTGGGTCCTCCAAAGTTACCCTCTGCTTATGGAGGTTCATAAACCCCGCTGAGCACAGCAGGCCCAGTCCAAATTTGGAAAGACATCTGCACGCATTGAAGTGCAGTGGGTGTCTGCACCAGCCGATGGAAGGAGTGCTGCAAGCATTGCGTAATTTGTAAAAGAATAAGTGCTGGGACAAAATGTTGTGCTCAGAAGCTCGTGGCTGGGGCTTTCAGTGGCAGCTTGCCAAGGGAGTGCCAACTCGGCGATGCAGCGCGCGCAAGGTTAATAGTTTTATTTATTTAATTACTTACCTTACTCCTGTCCGTCGAATGTCGGACTCCACTACCCCCCCCCACCCTGCCCATCCCCCGCCCACCGCACCACAGCACTCCCTCGGCGAGCCGCCACTGGGTTATTGAATGTCAGGGTGCAGATTATCAAGGCTCCGTAGTCTTGATTCCAACTCATGCCTCTATACTCCACCACCAGACACACCTAGTCTCCTTATCTCACTCCAGCAGGTTTGTTTTCATCCCCTCTTTCTAACTTTGCCCCTGTTTTTCCTTCGTTTCTTCCTCCTTCTTTTCCCCCCTTTTGTTTTTTCTCTCTCTCTCTTGCTTTGGATCAAAGTCTGTAGAGGAGAGATAAATATTGATCAGCCACAGTCCGTGCCAGTGGGCCCCACCTACAACTACCGGCTAAAATTAAGCACTGACCACAAGTGGGGTAGGACCTTCGGCAAGGCCAGAATTAAAGCTCAGGGCATTCTTCGTGTGTACTCCTAGTCAGATGTGCGGCACCCCAAGGCTGACAACCACTTCATAGAAGGGTCCACTGCCTGGCCAACCCTCCATGCACAGTTAGACCTATGACCAAAACTTAATTTAAACTGAGACAAAATTCGAACTTTACTACTCGTAAATGCCCTTTGTGAATACCGAAAGTTGTAAAGTTAGATTTTCAATTTACCTTTGTGAATTGGGCCATCAATCTGCAGCCTTACGGCTATCACTCAGAAGATCCTGAGGACACCTGGTATGCGGATCTAACTGATGCCTGTCGCCTGGATAACTCCCCCAGAGACTGGCCTGGTCTCTCCTCTTACCGTGGCTACAGAGGACGGTGCCTCATTTGCTATGATGGCGCTGAGAGCGGCTAAGGTCCTAGACCTTATGTTGCCTTCATTGGCAGTCAAGACAAACGCCTAGGTGGAGATGCTTCAGCTGGGATTTGCCCCAACAGAACCATTGCTCCAATTTAATGAAGCCCTTACAGTCTTCCTTCTCAGGGCCTGGTCCAAGCCCTGTACAGGGGCTCCTGTGCATAGGACGATTGCCCTCCACTCTCACCGTGCCCCAGGGATCCCAGTTTCTTCACCCAGCACCCCATCCTGGAGACCCCGGCGCATTCCCTTCCACCCTACCGGATAGGGAATCCAAAAGGCTTGGATACATTTGAGAAGAGGATATTTTCTTCGGCGAGCCTAGCACTGTGGTCGGTGAACACTGCATGCCTCTTGGGCCGATACTCCCATGCAATCTGGGACTCAGTTACGCAAGTGCTGCCCATGGTCTCAGAGGAGGCCCAAGCCCTACTCCCTCAAGCAATTGCTGATGGAAGAGATCCAGCCAAATTCACCATAATGTGGAATTGACTGGACTGACTCGCTGGGTAGAGCGATTTCCCCATCAGTGGCCCTTAGGCACCACGCCTGGCTGAGAACCACTAGCTTTTCGGGGGATGTCCAGCCCTTGCTCAAGGACATGCCCTTTGATGCCTTTCTCTTGTTTGGTGAGAAGGCGATCCAGGACTACGGCCAGGTCTTTGAGCCACTCTATGGCCCCTCACCAACCCCAGTCTGCTTTCCGCCCCTTTTGTGGCCCCAGAAGGGGATTTCAACTGCTTCTCTACACTCCGAGCTACCACGGTCAGCAGGTTTCGCAATCCTTTTGTGACCAAGGACACGGTTCCCACAGGACATATGGGACATGCAGCCAGATGTCGCGCCAGTGTACCACCCTCCCGGAAGCCGCATCCTCAAAACCCCTTTAGTTTGCCCTTTGACCATAAAGAGCATTCAGTGGGGGGCAGGATACGTCAACACTTGCACCAATAAAGGTCAATAACAAACGACTGTTGGTTTTGCATCTTGTCCAAGGGGACTACTCCCTTCTCTTTGTGACCCCCCCATGCCACCCACATCTACAACAAGCTGAAGAAGGAACACCTCTCGTTGCTCTGTCAGGAAGTGCTAGCTCTCTTTTGGCTAAGGGAGCAATAGAGAGCGTGCCCACATCACCAATAGTTGGTCATGGTTGCTATTCCGGCTACTTTCTGGTGCCCAAGAAGGACAGAGGCCTTCATTCTATACTAGACCTGAACCTTCTCAACCTCTTCTTGAAAAAGGAGAAAGTCAAGATGCTCACGGTCACATAAGTCCTAGCTGCCCTTGACCCGGAAGACTGGATGTTAGTGTTGGACTTGCAGTACACCTTTTTGCACATCCTCATCTTGCCTACCCACAGACGTTACCTGCAGTTCTCAGTGGGCCAAGAGCACTTTCAGTTTGCAGTGCTCCCCTTCTGCCTCACCAGCGCCCCTCAGGTGTTCACGAAAATGATGGCGGCGGTTGCAGCTCATCTTCAGATGTCAGGGATTCCAGTCTTTCCCTATCTTGACGATTGGCTGTTGAAGGCAGTCGTCTCCCACCTCCAGATTATGGCAAGCCTTCTGCACTAGTTGGGATTCTCTATCAACGTGCCAAGCTCACACCTGTCTCCCTCTCAGACGCTCCTTTTCATAGGAGCTGTTCTGGACACAGTGCAGTTTTGGGCTTACCCACCCTAATGGCGAGTCCAGTATATTCAGGCTATGATACTAATGTTTCAGCCTCTATCCTGTATTTCGTTGAGAATTACCCTGAGGTTGTTGGGTCTCATGGTCTCCTGCATCCTGCTTGTAACATATGCCTGCTTGCATATGCCGGTTCTGCAGTGGGACCTGAACTACCAGAGGGTGCAACATCAGGGGAAACTCTCGGACATGGACCAGATCTCGGTGGGAACTGCAAAGGATCTGTTGTGGTGGATGACAAAACTCGATTGGGTCAGTAGCAGAGCCCTCTCCCTTCCCTAATCAGAGCTGACTGTAGTGACAGATGTGTCACTCCTGGGCTGGGGCAGTCATCTGAAAGAGGTGACGATCAGAGGACTCTGGTCTCTGGTGGAATCTGGACTCCACATCAATCTACTGGAGCTTCGGGCGAGCCGATAGGCACTGAAAGTCTTTCTTCGTTTAGTCAGGGTAAAGCTAGTACAGGTGTTCATGGCCTCTTGTCTACATGGGAGTCCTGGCTCCATATAAGCCTTCTGTAGGGCCATCCACTTGGTGCTGAAAGCCTTCCTGCCATCTATCAAAAGGAGGCTGGTACGGGTGATCACGGACAACACCAACGCCATGTGGTACTGCAACAAACAGGGCATGGTGGGGTTGTGGACCCTTAGTCAAGAGGCTCTATGTCTCTGGACATGGCTGAAACACAAGGGCATTTCCCTAGTGACTTAAAACCTGGCGGGTTCTCTGAACGCCAGAGTGGATGAACTCAGCTGTCAGTGCCTAGCAGATCACAAATGGCGACTCCACCCAGAGATGGCGCAAGGTCTCTTTCATGAGTGGGGTAAACCTTGGTTAGATCTGCTCGCCTCCACCGAGAATGAGCAATGTCAGTTTTGTACATTTGAGTTTCCAAGGCTGCTCTCGCTTGGAGATGCTTTTTGTCTCGAGTGGAGTTCCGGCCTCCTGTACGCCTTTCCGCCAATACCACTCCTGCCCTGAGTTTTCAAGAAGATCAAGAATGACTGGGCCCAAGTCATTCTTGGGGCTCCAGATTGGGCACGTAGAGTCTGCTATCCAGAGCTATTGAGCATGAGCATTAGTCCTCCGTTCAAGCTTCTTCTTCGGGAGGATCTTCTGTCGCAGCAACAGGGCAGGATCCTGCACCCGAACCTGAAACGCTTCACCATCATGAGTGGAGATTGAGTGTTGACAGTTGACAGCTTTCAACCTTCCTCCCGAAGTATGCAATGTTATCCTGACAGCCAGGCGTCCCTCCACCAAGACTGTATACGCCTGCCGTTGGAGTAGGTTTGTGTCAAGGTGTGCAGATAAGCATGCGTTGAGCCTCTGTCCCCACCCCTTTCCCAGGTTCTCTCGATTATTCTTCCCTTGGCCCAGCAGGGATCTTGTCTAGGCATGTTAAAAGGTTACCTTTCCTCCATTTCTGCATCCCTGCGGTTGCGAGATCAGCCATCCCTCTTCAAATCCCCTATTGTTCATAGGTTCCCAACAGGTCTTCAACACATGTTCCCACCAGCGCCTTTTATTATGCCTCAGTGAGGCCTAAATCTGGTTCTTACATTTCTGATGTGCGCTTCCTTTGAACCACTCCACAAGTGCCTGCTCAGATTTCTCACCATCAAAATGGCCTTCTAGTAAGAAATAACATCTGCCCGGAGGGTCAGTGAACTACAGACGCTCTCTGCCCATCCTCCATAACTTATGTTTTACCCTGATAAACTGATTCTAAGAACTAGGGAATCTTTCTTGCCGAAAGTGGTTACTCCCTTTCATGTAGGCCAATACATCACTCTGCCTACCTTTTACCCTCTGCCTCACCTCTTTTAGGAAGAGGAGACACTCCATTGGCTGGACCCCAAAAGAGCATTGCAGTTCTACCTTGATCGCACTCATGAGTTCAAGGTGGATGATCAACTCTTCATAGGGTATGTCAGAGTCAAGAAAAGGGAGGCAGTGCAGAAGCAGACCATCTTGCAATGGATAGTTATCTGCATCAAAAGCTGCTACGCTCTGGCCAAGAAGCAACCCCCGGAGGGTGTGCACACTCCTTCTACCAGAGCCAAAGCTGTGACCACTGCGTTAGCTTGCGGAGTTCCTGTCCTGCATATCTGTCAGGCAGCAAAATGGGCTTCTTTACACATGTTTACGAAGCACTACTGCCTAGACAGTCAGGTCCCTTCAAGATGGTCATTTTGTCAGCTGAGTCCTACAGGACTTTCCAGTGTAATCATTATTGCAGCCACGCCTCCAGGAAGGTATTGCTTATGTATCTATTGTAAGGTAAGGAATCTGCAGCTAGAAGTCTCTATCAGATGAACAAGTTACTTACCTTCGGTAATACCTTATCTGGTAGAGACTCTATCTAGCCGCAGACTCCTTTCCTACCCACCCATCCTCCCTGCTCTGTGTTTGAATTATAGAGTTAAGGATTATCCCTATAGGGAGCATAGATTAACCACACCAGAAATCAGTGTTGCTCATGGCTCCGTGCTTCTGGTGTGGAAAGTTGCAAAAGAAACTAACGTCAGCATGCTATGGTGGTGCATATGTAGGCACCCTGCACTTCACTTCTGGTATGGACAACTCCACACGGAGCTGAACGACCCCACCTACCGGTGTGCAGGGGCACTGCTCACCAAACGTTTCTGGATCCAGTCCGATGCCTGGGGAATATTCTAAGATAAGGAATCTGTGGCTAGATAGAGTCTCTACCAGATAAGGCACTACCGAAGGGAAGTAATTTGTTCATGCGCTCACCCATTGTCAAAGGTGCCATAGAAGAAGTTCCTTATTTCCAGCAAAACAAGGGATTTTATTCCAATTTCTTTCTACTAAAGAAAAAGTCACGGAAATGGAGACAAGTGATGAATTTGATATACCTCACCAAGCACCTCTAAAAATAGACATTCAAAATGGTCACCCTGCAAGATACACTAATACTGCTCAATTTGGGGACTGCATGGCATCCCAGGATGCGTACTTCCATATTCCCATTCATGTCAAACACAAGCTGTATCTCAGATTCGAGGTGGCCTTATTTTATTACCAATTCAAAGTTCTACCTTTTGGTTTAAAATCTGCTCCAAGAATATTTACAAAATGCATTGCTCCAGTTGTGGCATACTCAAGAAGAAATGGACACCAGATCATACCATACTTGGACAATTAGCTCATAAAAACACCCTCATACATGGAGACAAAAGCATGTCTTCAAATTATCAACGATTTAGGACTGAGGCTCAATAAGGAGAAATCCTGTGTCATTCTGAGCAGAAAAACTACTGCGGTTTAAGCCATAAAAGTGTGCAAAGGTTTTCCTACGAAGAAAATAATTTCAACGATATTAGGAACAACAGTTCTAGCAAGAAAAAAGTTCATTTTAGTGAGACAATACAAGTAGTTTCTGGAAATTATGTCATTCTTTTTTCCACAAATTCCCAATTGTTGCCTATTCATGAGACCGTTACGGGAACAGATTGGCAAACAGTGGAAGCAGACAAACGTATCGTTCGATGGTCTCACATCAACACCGGAAATGAAATCTGCTGTGATATGGTGGCTAAAGACGCACAATCTGTTGTTGGGCCTAACATTCCTAAACAAACAACTGTATTATGTCATGACAACGGATGTATCTGTGGAAGGATGGAGAGCTCATCTTCAAGGTCTTGAAGTGGGTGGCCAATGGACAATCGAAGAAAAGAAGAGACATAAACTTCCTAATGTTGAAGGATGTGGCTTTGTGTCTCTGTGCGTTCCTTCCAAGGATAAAGGGCTCTTCTGTTATGGTTTGTACAGACAATACAATCACCTTGTTTTATCTAAATGCGCAGGGAGGAACAAAATCCCACATTTTTCCTCGAAGCTCAGAATTATGGAATTGGGTCTTGAAAAACGAATTTCTTTGAAAGTTGAATATGTACCCGGAATGAAGAATCAATAGTCGGATGATCTGAGCAGATCATCAAATCTGATAGAAACTGTTAGTTGTAGATTCCTTACCTTACTATTTCCCCCAGGCGTCAGTCTGATCCGGAGATTTTTTCATTAGCAATACCCCTGCGCGTCGGTAGGTGGCGTCGGTCGACTCCACGTTCATCGTCGGCGTTGTGGTCGCCAGGATGATATCGCGGTGCCTACTTAGACGCCGTCCCTGTGCTCTGACATCAGTTCTTTCTTTTTCCTTGCCAGCTTAGCGCAGATCCAGAGAGAGCTACCCCTGTGTTCTGGTTAGCTTTTTGTGACTTTTGTTGACGTCTTTTTTGAGTCTTGGACTCCTGGTGCGCGAGGGATGTCCCAACGTTGGACCAGCTTCAAGCCCTGCGGCTCCTGTCACAAGATGTCTGTGACGGATCCGCACCTCGTGTGCTTGTGGTGTCTGGAGCGCGACAATGACCCAAAGTCGTGCTCCGACTGCTGGGCCATTAACCTGAAGACTTTGCGGGAGCGGTCCTGAAAGTTGTTGGAGGCCCGGCAGTCCGCTCTGAATCACTCGCGGTCAAGTTCGAGAGCAAGGTCATGAGGCCGTTCACGGTGCCCCACTCCTCGTCGCACTCCAAGTCGCCGAGGTTTTTGGGTAAGTCAAAGCACAAGAAGCAGAAGCGCTCTTCACCTTCTCCCTGTCGATCGGCTGACACAACGCAGGACTCGGAGCATTGTCGCTCAAAGGCTCCGTCTCCGGTGCCTGCTTCAGGGACGACTCCGCACCTCCCACCCTTTCCGGGAGCCGGAGCGTCCCCTGCCCAACTCAGACAGTTTTACGAGGCCTTACACCTCATCTTTGGGCAGCGGAGCGGGGGGTCCTGGGCCTTTAATGCCGGCGGCTCTGGCCCTGGCACCGAAGGGCCCCCGCGAATCCATCCTGGATCCGGATCGACCCCGGTCGATCTCAATCGACCGTCTCAGGCGCCGATCTCAACGATGCCCCTGGCGCCAGCTGTGCCCCAGCCCAATGCCGTCCCCATCCTGGGTGATGCCAGTGGTCTGGCCACCTCTCCAGAGACTGGTTTGCTTTCTCCCCCTACCTTGGCTACGGAGGAGGGAGAGTCCTATGCTGTGGTGGTGAGAAGGGCGGCCGAGGTCCTTGGCCTTGAGCTCCCATCAGTGGCAGTCAGGACTAACCTCCTGACAGAGGTGCTTCAGCCTACGGATTCTTCCTCTGAACCGCTGTTGCCATTCAGTGAAGCCCTTACTGATGTTCTTCTGGGCACTTGGTCCAAGCCCAGCACAGGGGCTCCTGTGGAGAGGACAATTGCCCGCCGCCACCGCCCGGCCCCGGGCGACCCAGTGTTCCTGACCCAACACCTTTCCCCTGAGAGCTTGGTGGTCCAAGCCTCTTCTTCTAAGGGCGCGCTCCCTTCTGCTCCTCCAGATAGGGAATCCAAGAAGCTGGACCATCTTGGGAAGCGAATGTTCTCTTCCTCTAGCATGGCACTGCGGTCAGTGAATACAGCGTGCCTCTAGGGTTGCTACTCCCATACCATCTGGGATACGGTTGCGCAGGTGCTGCCTCAGTGCCCGGAGGAGGCCCGGGTCGTTCTCGCCCAGGCAGTTGCGAATGGGAGAGACACAGCCAAATTCGCCATTCGGTGTGGACTCGATACCATCGACTCACTGGGGAGAACGATTGCCACGTCGGTAGCCCTCAAACGCTACGCCTGGTTGAGGACATCTGGCTTTTCGGGGGATGTCCAGTCAACCTTGATGGACATGCCTTTTGGTGGCTGTCGTCTTTTTGACGACAAAGCAGATTCGGTGCTTGAGCGCTTTAAAGGCTCTCGTGCTATGGCCAGATCTTTGGGCCTCACTGCGCCTTCCCGTCCACTCCAATCTGCTTTTCGCCCCTTTCGTGGCTATGAAAGGGGCGCCCAACCACGTCCGGTCCAATCTAGCCACAGATTCACGCAAGCTGCCCAGCCTCTACGTGGCCGCGGACGAGGGACCCAGCGTCCTTGCGGGTCTGGGAACCTGCGGGCGAGCTAGTCTACCATCTCCCACCGCCACTGCCTCCAAATCTTCCTAGTCCGATGTTCCAGGCCCATCTTCAGCCAGTTGGAGGCAGGATTCGCCATCACCTCCTCCACTGGCAATTCATCACGTCGGACAGGTGGGTTCTGCAAATCATCTGAAGGGGCTACTCCCTCTCCTTCGTGGCTACCCCTCACTCCATGCCACTGGCTTATGAACGCATGTCGGAGGATCATTTGGAACTTCTCCACCAGGAAGTCTCAGCGCTTTTGGCCAAGGGAGCTGTAGATAGGGTCCCTGTGCCAGAAGTAGGTCGTAGTTGCTATTCTCGCTACTTTCTGGTGCCCAAGAAGGACAAAGGCCTGCGTCCTATTCTAGACCTACGGGCCCTCAACCGCTTCCTCCGGAAGAAGTTCAAGATGTTCACGTTAGTTCAGGTCCTGTCTGCCCTCGATATCGGAGACTGGATGGTGGCGTTGGACTTGCAGGACGCTTATTTCCATTTTCCCGTCTTGCCAGGCAACTGACGCTAGCTACGGTTCACAGTGGGCCACAAGCACTTTCAGTTCACCGTGCTCCCCTTTGGCCTTACCAGTGCCCATTAGGTGTTCACAAAGGTGATGGCGGTGGTCGCAGCTCATCTGCGCAGATCAGGGGTTCCAGTCTTCCCCTATCTCGACGACTGGCTGTTGAAGGCAGGCTCGCCCCAGGCTGTCGTGTTCCACCGCCAGACTACGGCGGTCCTCCTGCGTTCGCTGGGGTTCACTATAAACGTGCCGAAGTCACACCTGACTCCCAATCAAACGCTCCCTTTCATCAGAGCTGTTCTGGACACAGTGCAGTTTCGGGCCTATCCTCGCGAACAGCGAGTCTGGGATATTTGGGCTATGATACTGATGTTTAAGCCTCTATCCCGGATTTCGGTGAGAATGACTCTGAGGATGCTGGGCCTCATGACCTCCAGCATCCTGCTGGTGGATAATGCCAGGTGGCATATGCGGGCTCTGCGGTGGGACCTGAAGTTCCAGTGGGCACAGCATCTGGGAAATCTTTCCAACTATGTCCAGATCTCGGAGGGGACTGTGACACAGCTGCAGTGGTGCTTAAAGAACCAAGATTGGGTCAGAGGCAGATCCCTCGCCCTTCCCCAACCAGATCTAATGGTAGTGACGGATGCGTCACTCCTGGGATGGGGCGGCCATCTGGGAGAGGTGGAGATCAAAGGCATCTGTTCTCCGGCGGAGTCCGGGTTCCATATCAACCTGCTGGAGCTCCGGGAGATCCGACTGGCACTAAAGGCATTCCTTCCCTCTCTCCAAGGGAAAGTGGTGCAGATGTTCACAGACAACACCACCGCCATGTGGTACTGCAACAAACAGGGTGGGGTGGGGTCGTGGACCCTTTTTCAGGAGGCTCTCCGGCTCTGGACATGGCTGGAACATCAGGGCATGACCCTGGTGGTTCAACACGTGGCGGGTTCTCTGAATGTTAGAGCGGACAAACTCAGCCGTCGGTGCTTGGTCGATCACGAATGGCGTCTTCATTCGGAGGTGGTGCAAGGTCTCTTTCAGCGGTGGGGAGAGCCTTGGTTAAATCCGCTCGCCACCGAAGAGAACGCACAGTGTCAGCAGTATTGCACGTTGGAGTTTCCAAGGCGTCACTCGCTCGGCTACGCTTTTCGTCGCAGTTGGAACTGCGGCCTCCTGTACATCTTTCCGCCTGGACCACTTCTGCCCCGAGTACTCAAGAAGATAAAGCGTGACCGGGCCCTAGTTATTCTTGTGGTTCCGGACTGGGCACAAAGAGACTGGTACACGAGCTTCTGAGCATGGCCATCGATCCTCCGATCAGACTGCTCCTTCGGGAGGATCTTCTGTCACAGCAGCAGGGGACGGTTCTTCACCCGAACCTGTCCAGTCTCCACCTCCTTGCGTGGAGATTGAGCGGCGACAGTTGACAGCTTTTGACCTGCTGCCCGAAGTCTGTGATGTCATCTTGGCAGCCAGGCGTCCCTTCACGAAATCGGTATATGCCTGTAGATGGAACAAGTTTGGGGCATGTTTCACAGCAAAGGCTGTGGATCCCCTTTCTGCCCCTCTTTCAGAGGTCCTTTTATATATACTTTCTTTGGCCCAGCAGGGCTCTGCTCTGGGCACTCTCAAAGGTTATCTTGCAGCTATCTCGGCTTTTCTTTGGCTGCCAGATCAGCCATCCTTGTTCAAGTCTCCTATTGTTAACAGATTGTTTAAGGGCATTACTCATCTGTTTCCTCCATCTCCCTTCATAATGCCCCAGTGGTACTTGAATCTTGTTCTCACATTTCTTATGCATGCTCCCATTCAAGCCTCTTCATAACTGTCCTCTCGGGCTCCTTACTCTCAAGACTGCCTTCCTTGTTGCCATCACCTCTGCTTGCAGGGTGAGTGAGCTTCAGGCTCTATCTTCCAAGCCCCCTTTCTTCTCTGTGCACCCGGACAAAGTGGTGCTTAGAACGAGGCCTTTGTTCCTTCCTAAAGTGGTTATACCATTTCATGTAGGACAATCTATCACCTTGCCCACCTTTTTTCCACCTCCGCACCCTTCCAAGGAGGAGGAGAGACTCCACCGTCTAGACCCTAAACGTGCGCTGTCATTCTATCTTGACCGCACCAAAGACTTCCGGGTGAATGATCAATCTTTATTAGCTATGTGGGTGCCAAGAAAGGCCGAGCTGTTCAAAAACGTACCATCTCTCGATGGGTTGTCCTTTGCATTAAGATCTGCTATGCTTTAGCGAAAAAGGATCCTCCAGTGGGATTGCGTGGTCATTCCACTAGGGCTACGGCAGCAACCACCGTATTAGCATGTCGAGTCCCACTCCTTGATATCTGCCAGGCGGCAACGTGGGCATCTCTGCACACGTTTTTTACCAGACACTATTACCTGGACAGTCAAGTCTGGAGGGACGGCTATTTTGCCCATTCGTCCTCCAGGACTTTCTAGTGTGAACTTAGTTTGCGGACCCTCCTCCGGGGATGGTATTGCTGGGGTATCTATTCTAAGGTAAGGAATCTACAACTAACAGTCTCTATCAGATGAACAAGTTACTTACTTTCGGTAATGATGTATCTGGTAGAGACATATGTTATTTGTAGATTCCTTACCGCCCCACCCATCCTCCCTGCTCTGCGAACTGATTTCTAGGGATAGAGACTCCCTTACAGGGCCCTAGTTGTGGTGCACCAGTGGTCAGTGTCTTTCATGGCTCTGCGCTTCTGGCGTGGAAAGTCGTGTCAGAACTGACGTCAGCACGCAGGGGTGGCGTCTAAGTAGGCCCTGCGACACCATCCCAGCGACAACGACGCCGACAACAAACGCGGAGTCGACTGACGCCACCTACCAACACGCAGGGGTATTGCTGAAGAAAAAATCTCCGGATCCAGACTGACGCCTGGGGGAAATTCTAAGGTAAGGAATCTACAACGAACATATGCCTCTACCAGATACATTGTTACCGAAGGTAAGTAACTTGTTCAACAATGTCATGATTAGGAGTTGTCTCAAACACAATTAAACATAACCTTTCGCACATGGGGAAAGCCAGTCCTAGATTTATTAGCTACACCGCTCAACCAGAAATGTTGACTCTTTGCAAGCAGGTTTCCACACTGGGACTCTTGGGGGAAGGCCTTCCAGTTTGCATGGATGGGAATATTCACTTACGCTTTTTCCCCTCTGCCTCTAATTCCTCAGATACTCAACAAAATGACAAGAAAACCATGTTGCATTATTCTAGTGGCCCCTGTGTGGCCAAGGAAGTTCTTGTTTTTAGAACTGCTGCTCATGTCCAAACAGCCACACATTCCACTCAAACCCGTCCTAGGAATGCTGTTCATGAACAATGGATAGGTGCTTCACCCAACACCAGAATCCTTCAATTTAGTGGCTTGGCTCCTGGACACAATGAGTTCCACCGATTGAATATTCCCTCAGCAGTGCAGAGATATATTAGCTAAGGCAAGGACTGAATCCACAAGCAAGTCATATAATGCCAAATGGGCTCAATTTTGCAATTGGTGTTCCACATCTAACTGCTATCCTTTTTCCTCCAATCTGACTCAGATATTACCATAGATTCTGAACCTAGCACAAACAGGGCTTTCACATAATTCAATAACAGTTCACCTCGCAGCAATTTCCAGATTCAGAAGATTTTGGAACCATAATTCTTTATTGCCAGACTGATAAGAGAATTCCAGAAGGAATTTTTTTTAATTACCCTCCAATTAAGAAACTGCTTATTACTTGACAGTTAAACACAGCTTTAACCTAGCTCTTGGGAGGGCCTTTCGAACCAATCCACAAGGCTGAAACAAAGTACCCATAATGAAAAATCACTCATTTATTAGCCCTTATATCTGAAAGAGACACGTTAGTGACAGATTCCTTACCTTAGAATATCCCCAGGCGTCAGGCTGGATCCGGAAAGTTTTGCGTAGCAGTACCCTTGCGCGTCGGTAGGCGGCGTCGTGCGGCTCCACGTCCGTCGTCGGCGTCGAGATCGCTGGGATGACGTCGCGGCCAGTACTTAGACGCCGCCCATGCGCGCTGACGTCAGTTCTTTCTTTTTCCGCGCCAGTAATCGCAGATCCGGAGAGAGAGCAGTGCCCCAGTCATTTTTTGACTGAACTTTTTGTGATTTTTTTGTCACTGTTTTTCTCGAGTCGTTCGACTCCAACGGTGTCAGTAGGGATGCCCGGCTTCAAGCCATGCGACGCCTGTGGTCGGATGATGTCGATCACGGACCCGCATCGAGACTGTCTCTACTGCCTCGGGCGCGACCACGACTCCAAGTCGTGCCCTGACTGTCGGGCCTTGCATCCGAAGGCTTTGCGAGAGCGGTCTCGAAAGCTCCTCGAGGTCCGGCAGTCGGCTCCGCGCCAATCCAAGCCCCGGTCACGAGAGAGGTCGAGGGGCCGGTCGCGGAGTCTTCATCGTTCTTCGGGGTCAAAGTCTTCGCACTCCTCCGGTAAGTCGAAGCACAAGAAGTCGCGCGACTCAGCTGAGGTTCCCGTCGGCACCGTCCCCGCGGCTCCGGGAGTGCCTGTGGAGCCGCCGCCGCATTACCCGACCTTCCCGGGTTCGGTGGCGACTCCGGCCGAAATACAGGAGTTCCTGTCGGCCATGGCCCGCCTCTTCGGGCCTCAAGGTCCCCCCGGTGTGCCTTCGCGCCCCGCGGGCCCTAGTGGGGTTCCTACGGCGCCGCCGGCGACTCCGGTCCCGGCGCCGCCAGCGACACCAGCCCCGGCCCCGGCTCCGGTGCTGCCACAACCCCTGTTGATGCCCGTTGACCTGACGACACCTCCACCGGCGTCGATTTCACTGGTGCCGTTCACGACGCCGCCCGGGGCTCCGGGCGACGTCGTCCCCAGGTTCTCTCCGGATCCGGACTCGGCGCCGGACCGACGTCGATCGACGCCGGCTCCGGCGCCGATGAGACCTTGGGTCCCACATGTCCCTCCTCCTTACATTGACCCTGATTTGGAGGACGAAGAGAACTGGGAGGGGTCTGAGGACACTCTCACTGCCCAATGTGAGTATGATCAGGACTGGGCTGAGGAACTTGGGGATGCCAGTGGTCTGGACACCTCTCCTGACATTGGCATGCTGTCTCCTCCTTCCGTGGCAACGGAGGAGGGAGCAAACTTTGCTACGGTGTTGCGTAGGGCAGCTGAGGTCCTGCACCTCCAGTTACCTACAGTGGCTGTCAGGACTAACATCCTGACGGAAGTGCTTCAGCCGGCGGCTACCTCCGCGGAGCCACTGCTGCCGTTCAACGAGGCACTTTCGGACGTTCTTTTGGGCACCTGGTCCAAGCCCACCACAGGGGCTCCTGTGGATAGGAACGTAGCCCGACGCCATCGCCCTGCTCCGGGCGACCCCCTGTTCCTTTCCCAACACCCCACCCCTGAGAGCTTGGTTGTCCAAGCCTCTGCCTCTCAAAGCGCCTTCCCTACCGCTCCCCCGGATAGGGAATCCAAAAAACTGGACCAATTTGGGAAGAAGATTTTTTCTTCCACCAGTGCTGGCTTGAGGTCTGTCAACACCACTTGCCTTTTGGGCCGATATACCCACTCCTTGTGGGATTCGGTGGCGCAGGTCCTGCCCCAGTGTCCTGAGGAGGCCCAGGCACTGCTTTCCTGCGCCATTGCGGAAGGAAGAGATGCAGCAAAATATACCATCCGGTGTGGCCTAGATACCGCCGACTCGCTAGGCAGATCGCTTGCGACGACAGTGGCACTGCGCCGTCATGCCTGGCTGAGGACCACTGGTTTCTCGGGCGATGTTCAAAACACACTTATGGACATGCCCTTTGATGGTGTCGGCCTTTTCGGCAACAAAGCAGACCACGCGCTGGAGCGCTTTAAGGACTCGCGGGC
Source organism: Calotriton arnoldi (assembly GCA_963921515.1). Classification (NCBI taxonomy): domain Eukaryota; kingdom Metazoa; phylum Chordata; class Amphibia; order Caudata; family Salamandridae; genus Calotriton; species Calotriton arnoldi. The sequence continues at coordinate 549,471 of CAWUFW010001736.1, read as the reverse complement.
TACAGCCAAGTCCCTGGGCCTTTCTGCTGTGCGCCCTCTCCAACAGTCTGCTTTTCGCCTCTTTCGTGGCCACGGAAGGGGCGCCCAGTCACGTCCGCTGCCCAGCCACCGGCCCGCGCAGCAAGCGTCTTCGCGTGGCTGAGGACGTGGCTCCCGCCGAGTCGGGTCGGGTAACCAGCGTGCGGGTCAGGCCACCACCTCCGCCCCGTCCGCGGCCTCCAAGCCCTCCTAGTCCATCCTTTCAGGTCCACAGCACGCCAGTGGGGGCAGGGTTCGCCATCACCTTCACCACTGGCGTGCCATCACATCGGACAAGTGGGTCTTGGACATTGTCCGAAGGGGCTACTCCGTCCCCTTCGAGACTACCCCCCCAGCCATGCCACCTCAATGCCACCGCATGTCGGGGGATCATTTGGTGCTTCTTCAAAAGGAAGTTGCGGCCCTCTTGGCCAAGGGGGCCATCGAGCGCGTTTGACCCCAGAAGTAGGGCTTGGTTGTTACTCCCACTACTTTCTGGTGCCCAAAAGGACAAGGAGGACATGCGTCCTATCTTGGACCTCCGGAACGTCAATCGCTTCCTCCGGAAGGAGAAGTTCAAGATGCTCACCCTAGCTCAGGTCTTGACTGCCCTCGACCCTGGAGACTGGATGGTAGCGTTGGACTTGCAGGACGCATATTTTCACGTCCCCGTCCTGCCCGCCCACCGGCGTTACCTGCGGTTCACGGTAGGCCTCGAGCATTTTCAGTTCACTGTGCTCCCCTTTGGCCTTACCAGCGCCCCTCGGGTGTTCACGAAAGTGATGGCGGTGGTCGCAGCTCATCTGCGCCGGGCAGGGGTTCCAGTCTTCCCCTACCTCGACGACTGGTTGCTGAAGGCAAGCTCGTCCCAGGCAGTCGTCTCCCACCTCCAGACTACGGCCGAACTCCTGCACTCGCTGGGGTTCTCCATCAACGTGCCGAAGTCGCACCTGATTCCTTCTCCACAGCTCCTTTTCATCGGAGCAGTTCTGGACACGACGCGGTTTCGGGCCTATCCTCCCGAACGGCGAGTCCAGGATATTCAAGCTATGATTCCGATCTTTCGGCCTCTATCCTGGGTTTCGGTACGGATGACCCTGAGGCTGCTGGGCCTCATGGCCTCCTGCATCCTGCTGGTCGATCATGCCAGATGGCATATGCGGGCTCTGCAGTGGGACCTGAAGTTCCAGTGGGCGCAGCATCAGGGGAACCTGTCCGATTACGTCCAGATCTCGGAGGGGACTGCAAGACAGTTGCAGTGGTGGCTCTCGAACCGGCCATGGGTCATGGGCAGATCCCTCTCCCTTCCCCAGCCATAGCACACAGTTGTGACGGACGCGTCCCTTCTGGGATGGCGCGGTCACATGTGAGAGGCGGAGATCAGAGGCCTCTGGTCTCCGGCGGAGTCCCGGCTCCATATCAACCTTCTGGAGCTCCGGGGGATCCGACTTGCACTCAAGGCATTCCTTCCCTCTGTCAAAGGGAAGGTGGTGCAGGTGTTCACAGACAACACCACCGCCATATGGTACTGCAACAAACAAGGCGGGGTGGGGTCGTGGACCCTATGTCAGGAGGCTCTGCGTCTCTGGACGTGGCTGGAACATCAGGGCATTTTCCTGATGGTTCAACACCTGGCAGGTTCTCTGAACGCCAGGGCGGACGAACTCAGCCGCAGGTGCATGATGGATCACGAATGGCGTCTTCACTCGGAGGTGGCGCAAGGACTCTTTCTACAGTGGGGAGAGCCTTGGTTAGATCTATTCGCCACCGAAGAGAACGCGCAATGTCATCAGTTCTGCGTGTTGGAATTTCCAAGGCGGCACTCGCTCGGCGACGCTTTTCGTCGCGAGTGGAGTTGCGGTCTGTTGTACGCCTTTCCGCCTATACCACTTCTACCCAGAGTGTTGAAGAAGATTCGGCGCGACCGGGCCCAAGTCATTCTTGTGGCTCCGGACTGGGCTCGAAGAGTTTGGTATCCCGAGCTACTCAGTATGAGCGTCGATCCCCCGATCCGTCTGCCTCTTCGGGAGGATCTTCTGTCGCAGCAGCAGGGGACGGTCCTCCACCCGAACCTGTCCAGTCTCCACCTCCTTGCGTGGAGATTGAGCGGCGGCAGTTGATTCCTTTCGACTTGCCTCCCGAAGTTTGTGATGTGATTCTGGCAGCCAGGCGTCCCTCCACTAAGGTGGTATACGCCTGCAGGTGGAACAAGTTTGTGGCATGGTGCACAGCAAAGGCTGTGAATCCCCTTTCTGCCCCTCTTTCTGAGGTTCTTCTGTTCCTTCTTTCTCTGGCCCAACAGGGTTCTGCCCTGGGTACCATCAAGGGCTATCTTTGTGCAATCTCGGCCTTCCTCAGGCTTCCTGATCAGCCCTCCCTTTTCAAGTCCCCTGTTGTTAACAGGTTTCTTAAAGGCATTACACACCTCTTCCCTCCTGTTCCGTTTGTGATGCCTCAGTGGGACTTGAACTTGGTTCTTACCTTTTTAATGTGCGCTCCCTTTGAGCCTCTACATAACTGTCCTCTTCGTCTTCTCACTCTGAAGACAGCCTTTCTAGTGGCCATCACCTCCGCTCGGCAGGTGAGTGAGCTCCAGGCTCTTTCGTGCAAACCCCCCTTTCTGTCTGTCCATCCAGACAAGGTTGTTCTTAGGACGCGTCCGTCCTTCTTGCCAAAGGTGGTTACTGCCTTCCACATTGGGCAGACCATCACTTTGCTCACCTTCTTTCCGCCTCCGCATCCTTCCAGAGAGGAAGAGAGGCTCCACCGTCTGGACCCAAAACGTGCGCTTTCCTTTTACCTCAACCGCACACAACAGTTCCGGGTGAATGACCAGCTCTTTGTTGGCTACGTGGGCGCCAAAAAAGGTCGGGCGGTACACAAGAGGACCATCTCCCGCTGGGTAATCTTGTGTATCAAAGCCTGCTATTCTTTGGCTAAGAAGGAGCCCCCTGTTGGGCTACGTGCCCATTCTACCAGGGCAACAGCTGCTACCACGGCTTTGGGCCGCGGTGTTCCTCTACAGGATATATGTCAGGCAGCTACGTGGGCCTCACTGCACACGTTTACCAAGCATTACTGCCTTGACAGCCAGGTCCGGAGGGACGGCTTCTTTGGCCGCTCTGTCCTCCGGGACTTCCTTGTCTGAATCCGTTTGCAGACTCACCACCGGGGTTGGTATTGCTGGGGTATCTATTCTAAGGTAAGGAATCTGTCACTAACGTGTCTCTTTCAGATGCACAAGTTACTAACTTGTGTAACGATATATCTGTAAGAGACAGTAGTTAGTGACAGATTCCTTACCGCCCCACCCATCCTCCCCGTTCTGCGAACTGATTTCTAGGGTTAAGGACATCCCTTTCAGGGCCCTAGTATTTTTTCAGACACCAATGTCAGCTTCTTGCATGGCTCTGCGTTCCTGGCGTGGAAAGTCGTGTACAGAACTGATGTCAGCGCGCATGGGCGGCGTCTAAGTACTGGCCGCGACGTCATCCCGGCGATCTCGACGCCGACGACGGACGCGGAGCCGCACGACGCCGCCTACCGACGCGCAAGGGTACTGCTACGCAAAACTTTCCGGATCCAGCCTGACGCCTGGGGATATTCTAAGGTAAGGAATCTGTCACTAACTACTGTCTCTTACAGATATATCGTTACACAAGTTAGTAACTTGTGCGTCAGCCATAAGAATTTCTGAAATACAAGCCTTAATGATTCAGAGTCCATATTTACAATTTCAATCCAACAACGTTATTTATTAACTAATCCTCAAAGGTCCAATGTACTTTCATCTTAACAAGGTTGTTGGTCTGAAGGCTTACGTAAAAAAAATCCAATCAGGCAGAAAGAGTGCTTCATGGCGGCAGTTACAAGTACTCTGTCGAGCTGACAGATTCCCACCCGCCTTATTTAGATGTGGACTGGCTGATCCGCTGTCCTCGTCAACAGACTGTTTTTCGTTACGTAAGCTGCTCACCTCCATCGACGTGGCGGACTCCTCTGCTGGCTAACATTACCCCATCGCCATCAGGGCAGTGGTATTGCGACCATCCTATTTAGAGTTCACAGTTGTGCCTGGTGTCCTAGGGATGGAATCATGACGGAGTGAGTCCGTAATGGATCGTTCAACATTGTACTATTCTTTCGGATGATTGCTGGCATCACACCCTGATGCGTTTGTGCTAATTGTTGTCACCTGCATACTTCCAAGCATCACTTGGAGCCCCAGAGTACTGGTGGTGGTTCTCCACCCCCCCTCCCCCCCCCTACTTCTATATCCCTGGGAGAAGGTCTTGCAGATCCTACATCTTGAAGGCCTGAACGGAATCTCTTGTGGAGTGGATACTGGTAAGTAATACTTTTGAATGTGTCTCTAAAGATACATGTAGTTATTGCTTTAAAATTAGCTGTTGCTAATGTGTTTGTGCTTGCTAATGTGCTGTGTTTTGCTCTTTCTTAACATATAGCAGTCTCATCACTCATCGCAGCCTCCCAAGCAGCCCAACTTTCTGCTCCAACTCAGGTCTCTTCCTGAACCCAATTCCAAACTCCCACCCCAAATCCCAAGCACACTCACTTCTTTGCAGGCACCCACTCCAACAGATACAAGCAGCACAATCACTCACACACATAAACACATACATCCAAAGAAACACAAACAAACACACAACCAACATACACACACTATTGAAATTACACCCACAGGCACAATACCCACAACCACCACAAGCACACCAACCACCACAACACAGTCATCAAAACCAATACACACAAAAGCACACCTACACACAAAATCACACCAACCACAAGCAAACACATACTCACCACATTATCAAACACCAGCCAAAACACACACATCCAAACCTACATAACAAACACCAGATCCACATGCAACTGACAAACATACAGACACAAGCACATCACCCACTCCAGCTCCTTCTGCCGTCAAAGGCCACTCCTCTAACACGCCTCCTACCCTTAGTCTTTTTTTCTTAAATATTTTTCTTTTAATTGTAAAAAAGTACATGAGGGAATTATCTCAATTATTGTTATTTTTAATTTTACAATTGATTTTGTTTTAAGTGTTAATACAGGTGTTTTTCCCCCCAAATTAATAAGTGTAAAATAAACACATGCATTACACACAAAAATAAAATTGCTTCTAAGAGCTATTTACAAATGCACGCATCCAGAGCAAATGTAAACAGACAATTCATAAGAAAACAAGTAAAAAAGAACCTTCCCTATGATTCCGGTAACGACGGAGTTGATTTGCTTCGTGATCAAGTAGCAGCAGCAAAGGAAGGACTTGGACAATCGGGTTCATGATGGAAACGGAAGTGGAAAACAGAAAACAAGCATTTGCAATGCAATTGGTCTTGCATTTGTGAGAGTTAGAGCTATTGGTGTTGTAAATGACAATGTTTTTGACCTATGTGCTTTGGGTTAGAGTGTAGTGAATGTATGTGTTGTGGAGTGGAATTATGTGGGTTGTATTGGAATTGTTAGTTGTGGAATAGTGTGGGGTGGAATTTTGTGGTGTGTAGTAGAATTATGTGGTAATGTGAGTAGATAGTGGTGAGAGCTTCACAGAATAGATAGAAAGGAAGATAGACAGGGCTAGGTAGTTTGTCTTAACATTCTGTGTTGGTGGGCAAATCACTTAATCTCGCCGTGCTTACTATAACTAAATGTGTCTTTGTGTAATGTAACTGCTGAATCTGTAAAGCGCTGCAATATTTTGTGTGCAAGTGCATGTTATATAAAACTGCTTTCCCCAAAAAATATGGCATGCAGGGCTAGGAACGAAACAGGCACTTATAAAGCAGTGATATACCACTGCTTGTAAAAGGCTAGTAGGGTTGGGGATGAAGCCATTTGTTTGGTAATAAAATTTGTATAGCAAATTATTTCCTCTAACCTTTTAATAGGCCTGGGGATGAAGCAACCATTTATAACACAGTGGTATCTAAAAGAAACACTGCTTTTGAACAGCCAGTGGAGGTGGGGGAGTAAAACATAAATTGTCTTGTTTTGAACGGCTACTAGGGCAGGAGAAATAAAACATGCAGCGCCTAGCAAGGGCCAGTGAAGCGAGTCAAAATGAGTGAATTGTAAGTGGAATAGTGTTTCTGTCAATTATATATAAGAATCTACTACTACTGAATGGACAGTACGTCTGGGGATGTGAAATATGCATGGTTTTGCAAGGGCTGGTAAAGCGTGTGAAACACAGTCAATTGTAAGTGGAATGTTTCTTCTGAAGGCCCGAGAAAGCGGAACATAGTATACAGCAAATGAACAAACAAGCACATAAATTACATAAAGCCAATGTAAACACAATGCTATAGGTGCCAGTGTTTGTTTAGAATACTGAAAGCAATGTGGGTTTAGGAATAAAAAACGCAGCACAACATGCGCACGGAGTCCGTCAACAAGGCAACATCAATAGAATTTGTAACGTGCTGATGCATAAGCTGGATACGCAAGAAACAAAGCCGCCACTTATATGAGAAATGGTTAATAAAAATTGTGCGTTTAGCCGGATGGTTCAGCTAGAAAATAGTGATTTTTAAAGCTGTTACATATAATAAGCTGCAGCTTCCAAAAGAGCGTTGGGGTTGGGGATGAAGCTATTTGAACTATATTTAAATCCTAATTTAAAAAATGGTATCTATGTCCGTTTCCTAGGGCTGGGGATAAGGCAGGCAGTTATAAGGCTGGAACAAAATAATTAACATGTATGCTGCGTAATGGCCAGAGCTGCTGATTTTTAAAGTTTGAAACGTAGCAACAGAAATTACGTGAATCCACGTGTGCACACTGGTATTACCTGAGAGCAATTTGAATATTCGCAAATCCAAATCAAGATGTATTGTATTTCTCAATAAATACAAACAAAACCATATAAAAAGAAAAAAAGAGCTGCTATTGGCTGAGCGCGTTTTTACCCCAAATAATGAAGTGAAATGGAGAGATCAGTGGCTGAAGGAGACACTCATACCATGAGCAGAAGCAAGGAGTGCATTCAGTGGATGTTGAGATAATAATGGGTCTCGAACTCAGATCCCCAGTTCCGAAGAAAGCAGCTCTCTCCATTAGGACACCCCCCCCCCCCCATCATATCACCTCAGAAGGGAACGTATGCAAAGAGCTTATTCCCTTCTGTTTTTTTGGCCTTAAGCTGGGCTGGGGGCAGCAATAGCAGGACTGGCTCAGGGACATGGCCATATATGGAATGCATGTCTGCTACCAGTGAAATGCTCGTCCGTAATGTAGAAAAAAAGTTCCTGGACAGCGCGGCGGTCGTGAGATGGGTGCAGCGTTGAGTGGGAAATGCTATTTTAAAAATTTCACCCAAAAAATCAAAAAACAAAAGAAATGCTTGTGGAGCGCGGCTACCCAGAAAGCGGGTGCCTCGGTAATCAAGCCCAAAAAACACAAACACTCGAGGGAAGTGCTTGATTAAAATGTGGTTAAAATGAAGCCCAGTGGCTGTGAGCCGGGTGCCGCAACACAAAAAAAAGAAGAGGAGGGAGGGTAGGAGCAGCGCAGCATGCACGAAGAGTACAAGAGAGCAGGGCACACAGTAGCGCTCGTGAAAAGTGCCCTTATGATAATCAGTCGCGCTTGTGAAAAGCGCGCTCATGAACGCATAGAGAAAAAGAGTTCTCCTAAAGAAGAGATAAACAAAAGAAGCATAAGGAAACTGTACTTGGCCAGTGCTCCTCAGCAAAAAACTGAAGTGACATATCGGCTGTGCGAACCAGTTAGGAGGCACTCGACTCAACCTATGGTAAACAGCAGGCAGGATTAAAGTCCTTTTACTGAATACAGCAGGTCTTGCAGACCCCGCATGTGCGCCACCTTGGCTCGACCTAAAAAGGTATGTTTCTGCCTCATATCCCTTCGATACAGCCAACTCAGGTGTGGAGGTTTACCACCCTCCCCCCCCCCCCCACAGTTTTCTCTACGGAAAGGCACATCGTAATTGGCACAGCAGAAATATTCATTGAACTCCCTCTGACAGCCTCTTTTGCCCAAGGCGCTGTCGACGCACATGATAAAATCTGGCGGAGACGGCGGCACTCTAACGGTCTTACGTCCATCGACCCGCCAACATCTAATTAGGGCGGGTGAACTATCTACTAGGTGGACGCAGAATTTGACTGAAAAACGACTGCGAAACCAAATCCGCCAAGATCTAAATCAGGCCCTAAGTCTGTAGCCCAATGATAAGTGAGACTATCATTGTTGAGGAATGATATAGGTTAAATTTATTTTTATGGAGAAAAGTTCATGTATACATAACAGCCACACCAGCAGTCAAGGGACACTTTTATCCCTGGCATCCCTTAGTCCTCATGTATTGGCCACTTCCTTCCCCCTGATCCTGTCTCTTTTACTGCATTCATGGTGGTCTTTGAGCGCATAGGTAATGTTCAGCTGATGATCTCTCAGGATGTGGGGAAATTAACAGGTGCAATTAACACACTCTGTGTGACATTAACTGATCAACCGCCATACTTTGTGTAGTTTCATGACTCATTGATAGTAGCCATAATGTTTCTCCTGCCTCCACAAGGTCTCCCAAGTCATCCATTTTCCTTGTTTCCCACAACCACCCCAGTGTATCGCATTTCCCACGGATATCCTGTCCTGCTTCCGCCGCCATATAACACCCACCTCAGAGGAGGATGTTAATATTGTGGTTATGTTACAAAGAGTGAGCCTGAGGATGGCCAGAAACATTTGCGGCCCAGGTCCGTAACAGTTGTCTGATGCCACCTCTGGCTTGTTGGAGTGACTATTCTTCTTCTGAACATTTGACTTTATTTTTTTGAGGACTGCTTATGTTGGACATTGTTTTATACATATATTTTTCACGATTTTCTCCCTTTGTATTTGACATGGTCCCTGATATTTTCTGGCATGTTTTTATTATTTGTCCACCCCTCCTAGTTTACACCATCTCTCTGAAAAAAGACAATTTATATTTTGCCCACTCCCATGGACAGTAAATGTTTTTTCTTTTAAAAATATAAAAAATGTAAAGAAATATTTTTTCTTTCTTTTTGATGTAGTTGTTGTTAATGCAGTTTCTGGCATGATTATGAACTGTCTAGTTCTATAGCTGGAGAGATTTAACTTACATTATGTTATGTTATTTTTTATTAAGTTGCAATTGCAGAGTTAGTCACAGGTGTTATTTAACCATATGCAGCTTTGTGAATGGTGCATACAAATGTTACTTTAATTGTGTGATTGATTGATTGTATTATTAACGTAGTGGTAAATGTGAAAATTCAACATTTATTTCCTGGAGTGTAGTCTACGACTCCGCCTACCCAATACTGGTTGTGAGTCTGATTATGATGGTGTTCATGGTTAAACAGTGGTGGTTGAGTTGGTGGAGGTGGCTGTGGCAGAGGTGATAGGTGTGTAGGTGATGCAGGGGAGGTGACATAAGGATTTGTGGGTGGTGTGGCCCTTATAGGTTGTGGTGCCTCTGTAGAACCAACTGCATGTGTTGGCCCTGGAGATTGACATTGACCTTTTTATTATTGCCTCTGTTATCGTCATGCTTAATAGATGTTGCCCTGCAGTCTCTTCCCACAAACTTTGAAGATAATCACTGTGACTCTTTGCCATGCATTGGTAACCTTACACGTCTACATGGCAAGGGTCTGCTTGTCAATCATCTGAGGGAGTAGAAAAATTGAGCTTCTTAGAGGACAGAATTTGGCTATACAAACCTCCCACCCCTTTGAGTGGCCCTCTAACTCAGCAGGTTGTCCATCACAGAGAGGGTATGTACTTGCATGGGATGAGTGTGTGACTCTACAAAGGTTTTTGTAGGATGAGTGCTGTGTGGATTTGAGTCTTGCATAGGCAGAACAAGCGTCTGTAGCTGCTTAACTTAACTAGAGGCTGGGTAATGACAGTCCTCTGAAGTGATCTTGGACAAAGAGTGCTGCCCAGCTGTGAGGAGGTCTTGTGTCAGGTTTTCTGTGAGGGGACAGGAATGTCCTCCTCCTCATCCCCTTCGTCCTCCTCATCCTTGAACGCCTCCCGCTTCTCCTACTCTTCTAGAACAGTGTTGGCTGCCGAGATGCTTCTTTGAGGAGAATTGAATTTGTTCCTTGGATTGACACCAATCTCTGCTTGTGAGTGGTACAGCATCATCATCAGACTCCGTGTCCACAGTACTTGCAAGAGGAAGAGGAAAAAAGTTGAAATACATAAAATAAGCTTATGTCTCAATACTTCTAGACTACTTTAACACAAAAATGAGAAACAAACCCCTGTTGAGGGAGAACTAAAATAAACATGAAGGTAGGGGTTGATCATAGCATGGAATTATTACATAAATACAATGAGAACTCACAAGCTCCAGCCACAGATGTTTCCTTTCTGGTTGATCCTTTTGACGTGAACTGCTGAATCAGTATTGTTAGAACTGGTAAGTTATCCCGTGATTCAGCACCTGAAGAGAAGAGTTATGTGAAATTTTAAATAAAGACTTATGAATCAACTAAAAGTGGTTTCTGATGAATACTGCTATCTGTAGATTCCTCTCCTGTTGAATATTCCTCCAAGTGCTGAACTGGTCTGAAAAAAGATCTTCCATACCTCTCTGCTCACGGTAGGGGCGCTGACTCTGTATTGACGCCGGAAGTGACATCATGCGCCATCAAAGGATTCATAAAGCACCCCCACTGTTGATAGAACGTCAGCTCCATTTTTCCAATGCCTTTGAAGTGGTCCAGACGTCTCCAGAGATTTTTTTCTCTCAGAAATTCTTACAAGCGCAACAGCGAAATGCCACCCCTAAAACGGTCAGTGTTAAAGCTATGTAAGGACTTTGGGGGTCAGATGTGGGTAACCAACCCCCATGACATTTGCCTCAGGTGTCCAGGCTCTAGTCATGACTTGTATACCAGGAAGTCATGGCAGTATGTGCAACAAAAGGCCATTAAAGAGAGGTATGCCAGACTTTATGGCCTGAGCAAAGGATGACAGAATGGGCAGGCTCAAGTTACTGAGAAATGTGGGGTAGTCACTTGCACACCTAGATACACAATTGTCTAAAAATGTAATGTATACCTTTAATCTAAAATTTACATCGAACTTATGCGTGCTGCTCGGTGTCAGAGGGCTGCCAGTCCCTAGAATAACTACTTATAAATGATTGATTCAAGACAATACTGTATTGAATAAACCGGGCGCACAGCGAAATAGATCTGTTACTCTGTCTCAACAATGTTGATTTTCAAATTTGACGCTATATCACAAACATAATCATCTCACTGTAATCTGTTGATGAATTGTCATTTACTTCAACCAATATACAAGTTAACACATTTACAATCTGTGATACTTTTTGATTTTTTTGTCATTACTTCATGACAAAATTGTTGTTACATTATAACAATTAATACGAAATAAACAATGCATCATACTGGTCATAGCATTATAATACAAGTGATGGCGATTGATGACCTTCGGCCCGATGCATTTCGGGACCTCCTGTCCCTTCTTCAGGGGCCACTGTAAACGTAAGTAAGATTATTTTTGTTAAACCAAACTATATGTGTTGGTGAATTACCTGTATTCATATTACAATTAAGCCATCAAAATCCTGCGGTGCCCCTAGGAACTACGTGTTAACATGGTGCCCTGAACTTTCGTCTAACGTGCATACCAGTGCAGAAAATAATCATAGTGCCACACGAGAAAAAATCTGTGAAAGTAGCCTAATGCCAGCATGCGTGAAGAAAAAGATAAACAAGGTACCAAAGGAAGTGGAGCAAGTGCGTCACCGAACTCCCTGGGATTACGTGAGTGGAAGCACATCATCATAGATAATTAAATGCATGCCCCGCAAGGCAGCGGAAATAAAAACGAGTAGTGCTGACCTGAAGGCTGAAGCTGAAGAAAGCCTCACTGTACGCAACTGATCATTAAGGCTCAAAGTAACGAGCGAAAATCTGAAATGATCATAACATAAAGCGGTGAAACACACACTAGTAAGTGCAAAGCGTGAAGACTCAAAGATAGTCTAAAGCTGAAATGTACCTGCAAATACAACGGCTGACAGCCGTAGAAAATGAAGAGTCAGACACCTGTAATGTAAAGGTTGCGATATCAATGAAAAGCGCAATGGAAACCTACTGCGGTACCAATACAACATATTAGAACAACACTAACCTGGCTTTGGCACAGCGTACTGGCGCGGAGTTTTCTACAAAGATGCGACACTTGGAAGCGAGCGAGAAGCGTGATGGTAAAGATAAAGAAAGGTCACGGTCACGTGGGTTAACGTGACGTGAAAAGTTAAACTGAAATGCGGCAGACATCTTGGAGCTATAAGAGCCCTACGAGTTCCAACATAAACACGGTGTTGGGTTAAAAAGGTAGCAGATGGAGTGTATAATCTCCAAGTATCAACAAACAAAAATAAAAGAGTAAACTAAGAGATGGAGAAATCGTACCTCACTCAGTCTGAAAATAAAAAAGAACAAATGTGCTCAGTGATAAGAATGGATAATAGTGAAAATAAAAACATTCACTGCAAAGCGCATCATATGGATAGCATGCTGTGTGTGTACATGCACCATTGTGAGCAAAATATTGTGGTATACAGCTAATACATAATACAATGTATATTTTTCATATAACTCGATGCTCATAAACATACGATTACGTGTTCTAACTGCTGTGCTATTATGCACTGGATATATGAAACAACCTCATCTATGGGTTATGTAAAGGTATCATGTAAGTGTAGATGTACGTGTGTGTGTGTGGGGCATAATATTCAAATGAAAAGTATTCAACACTAAAAATCACGTGCACTGACGCCCGCAGGTGGTTCCATCTAAGAAAGAATATAATTCATAAGATCTGTCATTACATACTGCGAATCTGAAAAGTCTATTTTGCTGTGACTAAATTATAGAAAACAGCTCAAATCCAATTTGTCATTTAATCCCAATGGATCCATAGTTTGGTATTTTTTTATCCACATGACTTCCCGTCGGGACAAGAACTGGCTCAAATTCCTCCCTTCTTTCATTAGGATTTTTCAAGAATCAGAAATCGTACTTGGAGCGATATTATGTTGTTGTTGTAACCAGTGTACTACTAAATTGGAGTTAGTGTTCTTGGTGCGTATCATGCTTTTGTGTTCCCCGATTCTGGGTTTTATCTTCCTTTCGGTTTTTCCGATATACATGAGTCCACATGGACATTTGATGGAATATACAACATTAGTAGAGTTACAATCAGCAGTAAAACGTAATAAAGTTTTTTCACCAGTTCTGGGGTGGGTTACAAAATTTTGCTGTATCACATTATTGCAATGTATGCAGTTGTTACATTTTCTCATTCCTAAGTTACGTGATGTTTCTGTAATGGTCTTAGGTGACAACATTTCTTTTAAGTTGGAGCTGCGTGTATACGCGAATATAGGTTGATCTCTGAATACATTATTCAAGTCGTTCTCTTTTGTAGAAGTTCCCATCGTTTAATGATGATTTTTTTGATGCTGGCTGATCTTGTTGAAAATTTTGAAACAAAAACACTACGGTTAATGGAAGATTTTTTTGGTTTGCTAGTAAGTAAATCCTTACGGTGAATAAGTGCTACTCGTGCTTGTGCATTGATGATACATTCTTTAGGATACCCACGATTCAAAAATCTGGTTTTTATGCGACCCGTGTCGTAATTGAGAGCTTCTGGTGTAGAGGAAATCCTTTTAATCCGAAGCATTTGGGAAAATGGCAAGTTTTGGATCAATTGTGGAGAGTGAAAACTCTGGTATAGCAAAGTATTATTCCTGTCTGTAGGTTTTACAAACATTTTAGTGTGGATAGCTTGATGATCCTTGGACACTAATACATCAAGGAAGGACAATTCTTTGCTGCTGATGTTATATGTGAATTTAATTCTGATGTTTTTGGTGTTCAAAACTTTAATGTTTTCCTCAAGGGTTTCCATGGTGTCAGACCAAATTAAGAAGATATCATCGATAAACCGCCGGTACATTACTAGATGTTTGTTCCATTCGGTGTTTTGCAGGATATATTTTTCTTCAAAAGCAGCCATGAAGATGTTCGCGTAGGTGGGTGCTCCCCCAAAACCCATGCTGGTTCTGCTTATCTGTAGATAAAACTCATCTTCCCATCGGAAGTAACTATGCTGCAGACAAAATAATAGCAATTCTAGTAGGAAAACTTTATGTGCTCCAATATTTTGCAACTGTAGTAAAGCCCATTCTACTGCTTCAATTCCAAGTGGTTCAAATATTGATCAATTTCTTCAAAATTTTGTGAACACTTGGAAAACGAACACACGAGACACTACTGATTTTCTTAACCAACTACAAAATCTAGACACCACCAATAGCTCTAACTGGTTGTTATGTACCATCGACGTCACCTCTCTGTACACGTCAATTCCGTTGACAGGAATAATACTTTGCTATACCAGAGTTTTCACTCTCCACAATTGATCCAAAACTTGCCATTTTCCCAAATGCTTCGGATTAAAAGGATTTCCTCTACACCAGAAGCTCTCAATTACGACACGGATCGCATAAAAACCAGATTTTTGAATCGTGGGTATCCTAAAGAATGTATCATCAATGCAGAAGCACGAGTAGCACTTATTCACCGTAAGGATTTACTTACTAGCAAACCAAAAAATCTTCCATTAACCGTAGTGTTTTTGTTTCAAAATTTTCAACAAGATCAGCCAGCATCAAAAAATCATCATTAAACGATGGGAACTTCTACAAAAAGAGAACGACTTGAATAATGTATTCAGAGATCAACCTATATTCGCGTATACACGCAGCTCCAACTTAAAAGAAATGTTGTCACCTAAGACCATTACAGAAACATCACGTAACTTAGGAATGAGAAAATGTAACAACTGAATACATTGCAATAATGTGATACAGCAAAATTTTGTAACCCAGCCCAGAACTGGTGAAAAAAATTTATTACGTTTTACTGCTGATTGTAACTCTACTAATGTTGTATATTGCATCAAATGTCCATGTGGACTCATGTATATCGGAAAAACCGAAAGGAAGATAAAAACCAGAATCGGGGAACACAAAAGCATGATACGCACCAAGAACACTAACTCCAATTTAGTAGTACACTGGTTACAACAACAACAACATAATATCGCTCAAGTACGATTTCTGATTCTTGAAAAAATCCTTATGAAAGAAGGGAGGAATTTGAGCCAGTTCTTGTCCCGACGGGAAGTCATGTGGATAAAAAAATACCAAACTATGGATCCATTGGGATTAAATGACAAATTGGATTTGAGCTGTTTTCTATAATTTAGTCACAGCAAAATAGACTTTTCAGATTCGCAGTATTGCCAGGTAGGTCGCTCCCCCACCACACAGCTCCGCCTGTGTTGTCTGCCCGCTGCTCCTGTAGGTAAGATCGCCCTCCGCTTGTGGCCCCGGTGCCCGTTTTGTCTGCTCTCCCCCTGTTTTTCCTTTCTGTGCCCCTCGCTGCCCCACTGTTGTTGTGCCCGTGATTTTGTCTGCTCTCCCCCTGTTTTTCCTTTCTGTGCCCCTCGCTGCCCCACTGTTGTTGTGCCCGTGATTTTGTCTGCTCTCCCCCTGTTTTTCCTTTCTGTGCCCCTCGCTGCCCCACTGTTGTTGTGCCCGTGATTTTGTCTGCTCTCCCCTGTTTTTCCTTTCTGTGCCCCTCGCTGCCCCACTGTTGTTGTGCCCGTGATTTTGTCTGCTCTCCCCCTGTTTTTCCTTTCTGTGCCCCCGCTGCCCCACTGTTGTTGTGCCCGTGATTTTGTCTGCTCTCCCCCAGTTTTTCCTTTCTGTGCCCCCGCTGCCCCACTGTTGTTGTGCCCGTGATTTTGTCTGCTCTCCCCTGTTTTTCCTTTCTGTGCCCCTCGCTGCCCCACTGTTGTTGTGCCCGTGATTTTGTCTGCTCTCCCCTGTTTTTCCTTTCTGTGCCCCTCGCTGCCCCACTGTTGTTGTGCCCGTGATTTTGTCTGCTCTCCCCCTGTTTTTCCTTTCTGTGCCCCTCGCTGCCCCACTGTTGTTGTGCCCGTGATTTTGTCTGCTCTCCCCTGTTTTTCCTTTCTGTGCCCCCGCTGCCCCACTGTTGTTGTGCCCGTGATTTTGTCTGCTCTCCCCCTGTTTTTCCTTTCTGTGCCCCTCGCTGCCCCACTGTTGTTGTGCCCGTGATTTTGTCTGCTCTCCCCCTGTTTTTCCTTTCTGTGCCCCTCGCTGCCCCACTGTTGTTGTGCCCGTGATTTTGTCTGCTCTCCCCCTGTTTTTCCTTTCTGTGCCCCCGCTGCCCCACTGTTGTTGTGCCCGTGATTTTGTCTGCTCTCCCTCAGTTTTTCCTTTCTGTGCCCCCGCTGCCCCACTGTTGTTGTGCCCGTGATTTTGTCTGCTCTCCCCCTGTTTTTCCTTTCTGTGCCCCTCGCTGCCCCACTGTTGTTGTGCCCGTGATTTTGTCTGCTCTCCCCTGTTTTTCCTTTCTGTGCCCCTCGCTGCCCCACTGTTGTTGTGCCCGTGATTTTGTCTGCTCTCCCCTGTTTTCCTTTCTGTGCCCCCGCTGCCTCTCGCCACTCCCGCCGCTGCGTTCCCTGCGGCCCCGCCCCTGACTGCCCATTCGCTGCCCCTGCCTCCCGCCTCCCAGCTGCTCCTCCCTCCCACCTCCCCATAAATGGCGGCCGCTGCACGGCCGCGCAGCGGACGTGCGCAGCGGGCGCGCCGCTGGCGCGCCGAAGGCGCGCCAAAGGCAAGCCCGTCTGCGCCCGTCCGCGACAGGACCGCGCCCAGCGCCAGAACCCCTGGAACCCACCAACGCAACACTACTCGACGGACCTACAACGCCGCCACACTCACCGCACTCAATGCCGGCCGGAACCCTGCCTGCTACCGAGCCTCACCGAGACGCACCCACGGACCCTTCACCTGCCAAACCTGCCGATTCACCTGCCCCCGGACGTGCACCACCTCCGCCAAGTCGAGCAACAGCAGCAACCACCTGAAATGCATCCTGCTGAACACCCGCTCCGTCCACAGGCACGCCGTGGAACTCTGGGACCTGCTCGACGCAACAGCACCGGACATCGCCTTCCTCACCGAAACCTGGATGAACGCCTCCTCAGCGCCCGACATCGCCATAGCCATCCCGGATGGATACAAGATCACCCGGAAGGACCGCGTCAACCAGACGGGAGGAGGCATCGCCATCGTACACAAGAACACCATCCGCATCTCGACTAACTCCGACGAGACCTTCTCCGCCGCCGAACACCTACACTTCCAGATACACACTGACCCCAAGACCACCCTCCGAGGCACCCTCATCTACAGACCCCCGGGACCACGCACACTTTTCAGCGAAGACATCGCAGACTTCATCAGCCCGCACGCCATGCCCTCAGCCGACTACATCCTCCTAGGGGACCTCAACTTCCACCTGGAGAACAACAACGACAGAAACACCACCGCCCTGCTGGACAACCTCGCCAACCTCGGACTCAAGCAACTGGTGAACACGCCCACCCACTACGCCGGCCACACGCTTGACCCCGTCTTCTCGTCCAGCAAGCACATCTCCTTCAGCCACGCCACCGGACTCCACTGGACCGACCACAGCTGCGTCCACTTCAGCTTCAGAAAGACTGCGACCCACCACCACCCGCAACAGGCTCCTCGCCGGAGCTGGAGCAAGATCACCGCCGAGCAGCTCACCGCCTCCTCAGCCAGAACACACCCACCAACACAACGGACCCAAACGAAGCAGCCAGCAACCTCGCCAAGTGGCTGACCGCCTGCGCCGACGACCTCGCACCACTAAAAACCCTCCCAGCAGACCCGGAAGCAAGAAAACCCCTTGGTTCACCAACGAACTCAAGGAATCCAAGAAGAACTGCCGCACTCTCGAGAAAACCTGGCGACTCGACCAGACCACAGACAACAGGACCGCCTCAAGCACGCCACCCGCAAACACCACCAGCTGATCCGTGCCACCAAGAAGTCGGCACTCAAAGAACGACTGGACAACAACGCCCATGACAGCAAGGAACTTTTCAGCATCGTCAAAGAGTTCTCCAACCCCAGCGCCGGAAACAACGACATCACCCCTCGCAAGACCTCTGCAACTCACTCTCCGCGTTCTTCCACCGCAAGATCACCGACATACACAACAGCTTCGACGCACAAACAACGCACCCTACCGCCGAACCAACGCCCGCCACCACCACCCTCTGCAACTGGACCCCGATCAGCACCGAAGACACCACCCGCACGATGAACTCCATCCACTCCGGATCACCAACCGACCCCTGCCCACACCACGTCTTCAACAAAGCCGACGCCACCATCGCACCCCATCTCCGGGACATCATCAACTCCTCCTTCCACACCGCCACCTTCCCGGAGAGCTGGAAGCACGCCGAGCTTACCGCCCTCCTGAAGAAACCAACGGCGGACCCCACCGACCTCAAGAACTACCGTCCCATCTCGCTCCTTCCGTTTCCGGCCAAAGTCATCGAGAAGACCGTCAACAGACAGCTTGCCGCCTTCCTCGAGACGAATGGATCCCTCGACCCCTCGCAGTCCGGGTTTCGGGCCAACCACAGCACCGAGACCGCCCTTATCGCAGCCACCGACGACATCAGAACCCTAACCGACAACGGGGAAACAGCTGCCCTCATCCTCTTGGACCTCTCTGCGGCGTTCGACACCGTCTGCCACCGCACCCTAGTGAAGCGCCTCAGCAACATCGGAATCCGAGAGAAAGCACTGGAATGGATCATCTCGTTCTCGCCGGAAGAACCCAGAGAGTCCGCCTCCCCCGTTCAGATCCGAAGCCACCGAAGTCATCTGCGGCGTTCCACAAGGATCCTCACTCAGCCCAACCCTCTTCAACGTCTACATGAGCCCCTCGCAGCCATCGCACGCCGACACAACCTCAACATCATCTCCTACGCCGACGACACCCAGCTGATCCTCTCCTCATCAACGACCCCACCACCGCCAGAGCCAACCTACACGACGGGATGAGAGACGTCGCCCGACTGGATGAGGAACAGCCGCCTTAAACTGAACTCAGACAAGACGGAAGTCCTCATCCTGGGCTCATCACCCTCCGCCTGGGACGACTCCTGGTGGCCCCCGGCCCTGGGCACCGCGCCCAAGCCAACGGACCACGCACGCAACCTGGGCTTCATCCTGGACTCCTCCCTGTCGATGACCAGACAAGTCAACGCCGTCTCATCTTCATGCTTCAACACTCC
Source organism: Calotriton arnoldi (assembly GCA_963921515.1). Classification (NCBI taxonomy): domain Eukaryota; kingdom Metazoa; phylum Chordata; class Amphibia; order Caudata; family Salamandridae; genus Calotriton; species Calotriton arnoldi. The sequence continues at coordinate 530,145 of CAWUFW010001736.1, read as the reverse complement.
TGCGCATGCTCCGCAAGATCTTCAGATGGATCCCCACTGAAACCAGGAAGACCGTCACCCAGGCACTCGTCACCAGCCGACTGGACTATGGGAACACCCTCTACGCCGGAACCACAGCCAAACTTCAAAAGAGACTCCAGCGCATCCAGAACGCCTCCGCACGACTCATCCTGGACATCCCCCGACACAGCCACATCACCGTGCACCTGAAAGACCTGCACTGGCTTCCCGTCAGCAAGAGAATCACGTTCAGACTCCTCACCCACGCACACAAGGCCCTCCACGACCTGGGCCCAAAGTACCTCAACGACCGCATGACCTTCTACACGCCCACACGCCAGCTACGATCAACCAGCCACGCCCTCGCCACCGTACCACGCATCCGCAGAACCACCGCCGGAGGAAGATCCTTCTCCTACCTGGCAGCCAAGACCTGGAACTCCTCCCCACTCACCTTCGGCGAACCCAGGACCATCTCTCCTTCAGGAAGCAGCTCAAGACCTGGCTGTTCGAGCAGTAACTTACCCCCTCCCCCAGCGCCTTGAGACCCTCCCGGGTGAGTAGCGCGCTCTATAAATGCCGTGATTGATTGATTGATTGATTATGTAATGACAGATCCTATGAATTATATTCTTTCTTAGATGGAACCCCCTGCGGGCGTCAGTGCACGTGATTTTTAGTGTTGAATACTTTTCATTTGAATATTATGTCCCACACACACACACGTACATCTACACTTACATGATACCTTTACATAACCCATAGATGAGGTTGTTTCATATATCCAGTGCATAATAGCACAGCAGTTAGAACACGTAATCGTATGTTTATGAGCATCGAGTTATATGAAAAATATACATTCAGTTATGTATTAGCTGTATACCACAATATTTTGCTCACAATGGTGCATGTACACACACAGCATGCTATCCATATAATGCGCTTTGCAGTGAATGTTTTTATTTTCACTATTATCCATTCTTATCACTGAGCACATTTGTTCTTTTTTATTTTCAGACTGAGTGAGGTACGATTTCTCCATCTCTTAGTTTACTCTTTTATTTTTGTTTGTTGATACTTGGAGATTATACACTCCATCTGCTACCTTTTTAACCCAACACCGTGTTTATGTTGGAACTTCGTAGGGCTCTTATAGCTCCAAGATGTCTGCCGCATTTCAGTTTAACTTTTCACGTCACGTTAACCCACGTGACCGTGACCTTTCTTTATCTTTACCATCACGCTTCTCGCTCGCTTCCAAGTGTCGCATCTTTGTAGAAAACTCCGCGCCAGTACGCTGTGCCAAAGCCAGGTTAGTGTTGTTCTAATATGTTGTATTGGTACCGCAGTAGGTTTCCATTGCGCTTTTCATTGATATCGCAACCTTTACATTACAGGTGTCTGACTCTTCATTTTCTACGGCTGTCAGCCGTTGTATTTGCAGGTACATTTCAGCTTTAGACTATCTTTGAGTCTTCACGCTTTGCACTTACTAGTGTGTGTTTCACCGCTTTATGTTATGATCATTTCAGATTTTCGCTCGTTACTTTGAGCCTTAATGATCAGTTGCGTACAGTGAGGCTTTCTTCGCTTCAGCCTTCAGGTCAGCACTACTCGTTTTTATTTCCGCTGCCTTGCGGGGCATGCATTTAATTATCTATGATGATGTGCTTCCACTCACGTAATCCCAGGGAGTTCGGTGACGCACTTGCTCCACTTCCTTTGGTACCTTGTTTATCTTTTTTCTTCACGCATGCTGGCATTAGGCTACTTTCACAGATTTTTTCTCGTGTGGCACTATGATTATTTTCTGCACTGGTATGCACGTTAGACGAAAGTTCAGGGCACCATGTTAACACGTAGTTCCTAGGGGCACCGCAGGATTTTGATGGCTTAATTGTAATATGAATACAGGTAATTCACCAACACATATAGTTTGGTTTATCAAAAATAATCTTACTTACGTTTACAGTGGCCCCTGAAGAAGGGACAGGAGGTCCCGAAATGCATCGGGCCGAAGGTCATCAATCGCCATCACTTGTATTATAATGCTATGACCAGTATGATGCATTGTTTATTTCGTATTAATTGTTATAATGTAACAACAATTTTGTCATGAAGTAATGACAAAAAAATCAAAAAGTATCACAGATTGTAAATGTGTTAACTTGTATATTGGTTGAAGTAAATGACAATTCATCAACAGATTACAGTGAGATGATTATGTTTGTGATATAGCGTCAAATTTGAAAATCAACATTGTTGAGACGAGTAACAGATCTATTTCGCTGTGCGCCCGGTTTATTCAATACAGTATTGTCTTGAATCAATCATTTATAAGGCTCAAGTTACTGTCTGAGTCCCCATCTAAGTGCTCCTGGGTCATTGACTTCCATGTCTTCACGCCATAAACACAAATAGAGGAGTCACAGAAACAGGATGAAAAAAAGGTAAATCTCTGAAGGATTCTTCTCTCCCTTCCGGCTCCTCTTCAGAGCCGGAGATGGTTGAAATCCAACCTCCTTCAGAGCCGCCGCCACTGCCAGTGGAGTTCCCGTCACCACTGCATCCTCCAGCGACTATGATTCCCTTTAGGGTGCCTCCATGTCCCCTGAGTACTTTCTGGTTTCCTGCTGACTACTACCAGCAATTCATCCCACAGAGCCATTTTCACCTTTCATACCCCATTCAATGGTACGGACACTGATTCCTCCTAGGCCTTCGCTGCCGGTCATGGTTCCGACGCTATTGGCTCCTGTCCACATTTTTTGGCGTTTTGTGCCCTCCAGCATCTGTGCAAGGCCTTGGGTGACACATTTTGGTTGAAGTGGAACTTTCCTGTTCACTATGCATTTGCTCCCATATCCTTCATTTCTCAAGTTCTGAAGAGGATTCACCAAAACCAGGCCCAAATCATCTTGGTGACTCTCGATTGACTAAGAAGGGTGTGGTACATAGGACCTTCTGCACCTCTTTCTATGTCCCCTGCTCTGTCTTCCTCTCAGGGTGGATCTTCTCTCTCAGTTGGAGGGGAGAGTCCTCCACCCGAATCTCCAGGGTTTTGACCTTCATGCATGGAGATTGAATGCGAACACTTGACTGCCTTCCAGGTGCCTGATGATGTGCTTGATGTGATCTTTTCAGCCTGTTGTTCCGCCACCAAATCTGTTTACTTTAGGAGGTAGCACAGGTTTGTCGTTGGTGCGCAAATCACCAATTTGCAGTTTTGTTGGCTTAGGAAGGATGCACCATGCGCACTGTGGAGAAGTATCCAGAGGCCTTGTCAGTTTTCTTTTTCCTCCCAGACTAACAATCCCTTTTCAAGTCCACCATTGTGTTAAGGGTTTTGAAACATGTTTCCTCCCAATCCATTTATTATGCCCCAGTGGGACTTAAATTTGGTGTTAACCTTTGTAGGAGGCTGGCTTAGTATATGGTGCTCACTTATGTAAGTGTAGCACCCTGCACTAATCCAGACAACCCTTATGGTGGTTTTCGTGGTTTTAGACAACCATAGAAAGCTCTCTAAGTGGTAGCTGTGGAGAGCAGCCTTCAGGCTTAGTCCAGAAGGAGTGTAAAGCAGCTTGTTTTACCAGAACGTAATCTTATTGGTGTAGATTAAGTGAAAAAGAACCACACAGTGTAGTTATAAAAATACGTATTTATTATAAGACACTCACTAACACATACAAATATCTCCTACCTGGAGATATACACAATGCACACAATACTTTGCAAATGAAACAGGTAAGTAGCACAATATACACAGTGGTCACCGGGGGGGGGGACCATATACTAAGATAGTGGGATGCGAACCACGACTCAAGTCAAGACTATACCCAGAAGACGTAGAAGTGCTGGGGACCCAAGGAACCACTCAAGTTAAGTAACCAGGAGCCCCACGGAGGCCGCGTGCAGAGTGGGAACACGACTGTGTGCTCAATTCATGTCAATGGGTAAGTCGCGGTTGCAATTTTAAAGAAGGACACTTCCCAGTGGACCCTAAAGAAACCCAGTGGAAGATAGAAGGTTGGAGAACCACCCCACCCATGGATACCCTAGAAACCAGGATACCTACACCAGGGAAGCCGGGAGCATGGGTGCGAAGTGGCATCGGAAACCGCAGTCGAACTCAATGGAGGACTTCAGAAAGATGCTGCTGGTGAAGAAGGTGAAAGTGTCCGGTGGATTCAAGATGAGAAGTACCTGCAAGCAGAGGAGACAGAGTCTATGTCACTCAGGAGTGACCAGGAGGCACGGAAGACGTATGCCCACCAATGTCGGGTGTTGCAGGAGAGTTGACAGTGACCTTGGAGCTGCAGCTGTGTGGACCAGGCGACGTTGTGGAAGACCAGGAGCCATTCACGAGCTGTCCCACGTCGGATGTCCACCGGGAGCACCAACAAGCCTTGGCAACTACAAACAACGTGGCAAGCGAAAAAGGTGTAGTGTCAGGACCAGCAAGGTTCAGGTGACTCACCACAAGCAGGGGAGTCAAAGCAGGCCCCGAGCAATCAGAGGAGCCCACTGAAGTAAAAAAAGACTCCTGAGAGGACCCACAGGCTGGAAGCACAGGAGTCGCAAGAGGACCTCGAGCAGCTTACCAAAGATGCAGGCTCACGATGCAAGAGATGCGGTGAGAACTAAGATCTTGGTCACAGGAGATGCTTGAGGTGGGGGCTATTTGGAGCCCGAAGATCTCTGAGGAAGAGAGCCAACAAGCCTTTGCAACGACAAGTCGACGCGGTGCACAGGGGTTCGGTTCCTGCAGTTCCGACGAGGTATACTGGCCTCAAACTTGGTGAGAAGACAGTGCAGGCCTAGAGGGAGTTGAAGAACCACCAACTGTGTTGCTGAACCTTTTGAAGTCCGTGGAAGCCCAGGATCAGCAGACCGGTCATCTGTTTTGCGGTGCCTGCAGATGCAGGGAAGGGACTCCTTCACTTGAAGGGAGATTCCTTCAGGTGTCTTGGATGTCCACAGGCCTTGGAAGGATCCTGTATGGAGCACAGGCACAGACTTTGCAGCAGATTTGCAGGACGACAAGACCAGGAGCAGCAGGAGTCTTCCCAGTTGCAGTCTCTGTGCCCAGAGCAAAGTCCACCGAAGTTTGGAGTGCCCAGACGGTTGAAGATGAAGTGGTGTCTTGATATGAATCTTTTCCCAAGACGAATCTAGAGACCCACCCACAGGTAAGCCCTTAAGTATCCTAAGGAAAAGGTTGGGACAATTCAGGGGTCCCTCCCAGAGGAGGGGCTGGAAAGTGGGGAGGATACTCCCATGTCCTTTGTCCAGGTTTGCACCAGAGCGGGAGCCAATGGCTCCCTGAGCTGGTTTGAACTGGAGTATGCAAGGAGGGCACCAAATGTGCCCTTCAAGCAGACTGAGTGGCGCTGGCAAGCACCCCCACCCTGTCCTAATACACTAAGTCCTGTCTGGGAGGTGGTCACACCTCCCTGTGACAGGATACCTATTGTCCTGCCTTCCTCTGCTCGAGCTTGGCTCAGCAGAAGGAGGGCAGAATCATGTCTCTGGTCATCAGCAGCCATAGCTTGCTGTCCGGGTCTAGAAGACTGGTACCAGGAGCCCTGAGGGCCTCCCGGAGGAGCTTTACAGTGAATGGAATCATACCTCCCACACCGTTTACAGTGTGGGAGGTATGATTCCAACATGTTTGATACCAAACACAAAAGGGTTTGTTCCAGCCAGTTTAGAGATGGTCATCGCGTAATGATGCATGGCCACTCTATATATCGTAATGGCTGATGCACTTACAACCCAGGAGATTGGACTCTGAAGGTTGTAGTGGTGTCCTGCTCATGCAGGTGCACCCTCACACTTAGAACCGAGCACCCAGCCTTCAGGATTGAAAGGCCTGCCTTAGGGGTGACTTATAGGTTTTAAGTGCAATGACCTCAGATATAAGTGAACTTATATCTGTCGTAAGTGGTGCTAGCACCACCTTACACAGACTGCAATGGCAGGTCTGTAGTGACAGTTTGAGTGGTCTCCCATCCTTCAGTCCATGGGGGACACCTAGTTTACCTATGCTCTGGGTACCTCAGTGCCATATATTAGGGATTTATAAGGGTACAGAAGTAGCCAATCTGGGATATACCTATGTATTCACCATAACCAATTTAGGGGAGAAAGCACAGAGACTGGGGTCCTTATTGGCAGGATCCCAGTCAGACTAGTCAGAAACAGTATAACACCAAGCAAAAAGTGGGGGTAACCATGCAGAAGGATCCTACCTTCCTACAACCTTCTTCGAGGGATCTCCGTTTGAGTTCTTACATAGTTGTTTCTTACATCTCTTGACACTTAAGGAGGTTTTTCTTGTTGCCATTACGTCGGCCATGCTTGTCCGGGAGTGAAGGCACTGAGTGTAAGCCCTCCTTTTAATTCATTCTATTGTGACAGGCTGGTACTCAGAACCAGAGCTGCTTTCCTTCCTGGGGTAGTGACACCCTTCCAGTTGGGTCAGTCTGTTACACACCTTCGCCAAACATTATTGTCTGGTTTTGGAGGTGAGGAGGGATGGGCATTTTGCCTGATCTGTACTTCAGGATTTCCTGATAGAACTATTAATCAAGTCCTCAATCCCCGGGGGTGGTATTTCTTGGCAATCTATTCAAGAGGTGAGCAATCTGCAGGTAAATGTATTCATCACAAGAAAAAGTTATCTACCTTCAATTACAATATTTCTGGTGGGTACTGCAGATTCCTCACCGATCCCACCCAACTCTCTATCTTCAATGGATGGTTATGGGACACTATGATAAGACCCCTTTTTCTATACTGTTGCACTACATTTCACAATCTGATGTAATTCCCATCCTGCTGCTTGCATTACGTGGAAAAAATGGAAAGTAAACTGAAATTGTCTTTACCGTATGTGCTCTTTATGACTCCTATGACCTTACATGACGCCACTTGTGGCATTGATAAGAGCCAGTGCCACCTGATGTCAGGGCAGAGCTATGCAAGACATTTTTAAGGACCAGGCTAGTGTCCGGAGTAATATTCAAGAGGTGACAAATTCAACAGGTGAGGAATATGCAGGTAGATAGAGTATCTGTTTCTCCTTGTTTTTCCTCATTTGCCATTCTGCCTGCCCCCCATTTTCCCACCTAGCCCCTTCCACCACCTCCCAAGACCTACTTAATGGAGGCTGCAGCACGACCACATTGAGCAGGCCCTAGGCCCAGCTCTCTCGTGCTGCTGCACCGCTCTGCTTCCTCCCCGTTTTGTTAGTGCTTTCTCCTGCTTTTGCCTTGTTGTTTTACTACTTTCTCCTTCCTTTCCACCTGTTTAGGTCGAGCCTCGAGTAGCGCGCAAGCGTTGCTCTGCGAGACTTTAAGTTAGGGGCTTTTGAAAGCTGACCAGACGCTCGTGCGTCATGGCCTTTTCCCTGCGGTTACCCGCACGGCAGACATCTGTTTCCAATTATTGTGCCCAGACGCGGGCGCGATAATTGGAAACACATGCCGGCCGTGCGGGTAATCGCAGGCAAAAGGCCATGACTGACGAGCGTCTGGTCAGCTCAGCAGGCTGCCGCGCTCGCTCGCCCCCGCTCCTCTCTTGTTTTGGAATGAGCACGCGTGTGCTGTACCCGCGTGTTCTTTTCAGATCGTGCCCCTCTGCTGTTTTTTGTTCAAAATATTTCATTAGTATTTATAGTTTTGAAACAAGCGTGGCTCTCTTGCATTTTCAGAACATGCGCCTTCTGAGAATAGCACTCTAAATGACATGGTTTCCTTCCCTCCGCGCTTGCCAGCTGCATATATCAATTCCCGTAATGGGTAGCAGCTGTGTCTCCCTGGGCACGTGCTCACTCACCTGCATCGCCCCGGGGGCCGCGACCCACACTTTGCCCCACGTGCCGAGGAGCACCAATCCTTCTCGGCTTCCCTGCTGTTGGTGACTAGGGCTGTTTTCTTTTTAGAACAGTGTATGGACGGTTGCAGATTTAAAGTATACGCACTTCCATGTTTACAGTTAAGTGGGCAGGCGACCATCTTGACTGGCCGAATTAGTCGTACATGTACGCCTCTGTCCCTGCTCCCGATATTTCCCTACACACCACACAGCAGCTTAAAACTTTTATGGTTGTTTAAGGGCAATTCGGGCACCAGCATAACTCAGTACAGAACAAGATTATTGAATTTCAAAAATGGATCATGTATGCAATTTTCTCTTTAGAACCGTGGCTAATCGGTTCCCAAACAGAGCATTTATGACACCTCTTTTGCCCGAATTAATTTAATTCAATGGTATTTACTCTGGCCTGCATTCTAGTCAATTGTTTTTTTTTTACCACGACGCCACTCTAGACAGTTTAACAACCAAATGTAAAGGAGACTTGGTCCCGCTCCAGAAGGAACCTTCCAATAGGAATCTTCCAGCTTGAACTGCCAGGCCTGGTCTCCTCCACGTGCAACCAAGGATGGTTTCAGCATGTTTGCGAATCATCACCGAGTTGTAGTCTAAGTCTTGTGACACAGAAAGCAAGGGTCCCGTGTCTGGGCACACCCTTCTCACTCAGAGCATCTCACTTTGAAAAAACAAAAAGTGATGGTTTATCAGCAAAGAGCAAGTGTAGTGACTGCCTTGAGCAGTCGCATTTGGATTTTACCAACAGAATTTTCGTTGACCTCCAGCAGTACCCGCTCGACTTGTTGTGAAGATTGAACGATACAGCAGCACTACTCAGTGGCTGACCTATCATACAGCATTGTGATCATTGCATTAGCTCCATGTCACACATTATGTGGATTCAAGGTACTTTGAAGGGTACATTTAGGTCTTCAACAGCCATGATTCTCCTTTCCTGCAAACTATATTGGCCCACTGTATCCTGCTAAGATTACCGGGCAATACTAATACCCCAAGTGTGCCCGGAATAAAGGAAATCCAGACGGGTAACAGACAGATCATATTCTGCTTTCTGGTGAGTCTGAGGGCCACAGAATGTATTTTCATTTGATAAAGGACAGACAATATGACTTTTCCCAAAAGACTGACTGGATTCTAATATATGACTTTCATTTTGAAGAACATCACACACTCCCAGTACTTTGCGCCTTGAGACAGCCAGGAGTAGCGATACGCTCTACATATGCATGTAACGTAAGAGTCCCTGCTGCTTTTCTGGCAAGGGAGCGAGAGGGGTAGAGGAAACCTCAGCCAGAAAAGATACCATGTTATCTTCAGTTTCTTTATTAGAAAAGGAACTCCCTGCATTGCTTCTGGTCCTGCGAGTCTCCCGATCAATAATGTTATTTTGAGATGCAGTCATAGCAGAGGATCATGTCACCCTCTCAGCCCTGGTGTCGACGTTGCAGTTGAGGTGCTCAAATTCCGTAGTCCTTGTCAACAAAGGATCATCTCTTTCCCTGAAACCATCACGGCTGTGGTGTACTTATGACTTGTCTACAGTCCTTCAGCTTGGGAACCGTTTGCAGTTCAGGGGAAATTTAGTAGTTAAGCCTTTCTAAGAGTAATCAATAAGTCTTGATGGCTATGAGAAAAGATTCTCTTGTATCTCACTTCCAAAGTAAATGCGTCTGATGACTGAATTCTAGTTTGGTCATGGCATGCTCTAAAAGCACATTACTAGGAGCTTATTTTGGTTGGCTTTTATGTTTGTCCCCCATATGGTCTTATCATAGGGCCCAGTGATATTTATCTGTTTTGTTATGTTACTTACAGAGTGCAGCTATCACTTGCAATATTGTTTGGTGCTGCATATGGCAGAACCGTCAGACTGGGCTAGAACGAGATCAGAGTTAGTAGCACTGAAACAACCATGTTTTCAGAGGTGGACTCCAGCGACAACATAACATAACGTGTATGTATAAAGCTCACATTCACCCAGGAAGGCCTATTGGCGCTGATTAACAGATGTGTATGGTTACCCTATTCAATGGTACTCATTTTATCTGTCTCGGAAGGATGAAAGGCTGAGTGGGCCCGCCAGAATTTGAACCTGTGACCATGAGGCCCCTACAGTGGACGCATTAGTCCACTGAACCACCAGACCTGACAAGGACTGAGCATTATATTTCTTTGGTGTTAAGCTAAACAATGCTCGGCCTCCACTCCAGACCTTGCAGAACAGTAGGACCTGGAGTAGGATGTGGTTGGTTACCGCAAAAAACGAGAGTGGAATATCTATTTAGTTTACATTTTTTTGTAGAACCACATGGGCTGCTTCATGACTGGGGCAGTGCTCCATACACAGGGCTATAAATGTGCTTCTGGCCTTAGTTCATGGGCAGTGCAGCTATTTCAACAGAAAAACAGAAGTGGATTTTTGGGACCGGAACAATAACTTTTTTGTCTCATTGAGAATCACCTGAGTTTGTGAATAGGCCCCTTACAGTCTAACTAAGTGAGCTTCCATAATACAACCAAGAGTTAATCAGGACAGTGAGAGCAATGATCAGACTTGCCGGTGATAGGCAAAGTAAAATCTTCATCAGTGTAGCATTACGTCCCTGCAGGTATGTATAAAAGTGCTGTTACTGTTTGAGATCTGTAGGCGGTGCCTTGCATGCTCGGCGCCAGGCAAGCCAAGTGTTTGGAGGCCTGGAGCAGGTATATGATGTTTTTACTCCAGGAAGGAAGTCTGATGCAAGAACAGATGAGATAATGGTTTCTGCCTGCCTAGGGATGAGCTGTATTTTGACAAACCGCAAATGCATGAATGTGTTAGTTGAGATTCAGTATTGGAGCTGGTCTGTTTAGTGTCTAGCTCGAAAGGACTGCCCAGAAGACCTTCCCTGCCAAATGTGGCACCCTTGGCAGGGACCTGACTACCCTTGAAAGTTGAGGCTGTAACTATGGTAGTTAATTGTCTCCCTGCCTGACAGGAAGGACCAGACACTTTGGTGGCCAAGGCGCCTGACAGCTAGACACCAGGCCTCATCGAGCCACTGGCGTGTAGATTTCATCAAGGTTCTATATGTTGTAGAGCCTGTTTTCTCCGGTCACAGATGTGAGGAAGACGGCGAGGTATAATCGGACCAGGTGGGCAGTAAGCGGTAAAAGTGCAACGAATGCCGGTTAAGAGTTACCAGTCATGTGAGCGACTTAGAGGGCACTTAGGTGGTTGCATACTTTCAAACAGGGAGGCGTGTCTTCCCACACATACATTATCCCAAGCGTCGCTTCACACCTTTGCCTGCTCAAATAGAGATAGTTGTTTGAAAACATTACTCCCACACATTGCTAGAAGACGTTATTCCCACACCTGCTTGCCGGGCAAGTGTGTTTTCACCAGCCTGCATAGCTTCGGAATTTCATTTTATGTTTATTTACGGTATTGAAGAGCTTGTCTGATGGGGTGTTGCACTAAGGGGGCAGCCTCTGATCAGTGACCCATGGGTGCTTTAGAACCTCCTGGGCATGAATGATGGAAGGGCGTTTGCCACCAGGCAGGGTCAGGAATGCCCTCTGTTCCAGTTTATATGTGTGCGCACGTGGTGTATGGCAAATTGAATGTGCAGAATGGCACTTTCATTGAACATGGTTTTCTGCTTTATTGGTGGGTTGAGACCTTTACTTTGTTGATGTAAGATGTTCTGTTGTCTTCAGACTAAGAAGCATACGTATTGGCAAGAGGTTTGTGATGTTTCTTCTCTTCCTGTAATGTGTGCCCTTTGTATTGGAGGACTTCCTATGCAAGCAGGTGGCTTTTCTTGTACTTAAAGCAGCTGATGCATGTAAATAACATGGATACCGGCAGGTAGGCCTACAGACAAGGTTGCACTTTAGAAATCCATAGTAGCTTTTTAGGTCCGTCGTTAGCTAAGACCTTCTGATTTTACTAAACATGTATATCTGTACTAAATATATTTATAGGGGTTTTCAGCCAAACTTTTTCACATATTTGTCTGTTGTTGTGGCATTGGTGTTTGTCTTCTGCCCACTACAGCATACAAAATGGGGCAGCGAGTCAGTCCACTTCAACCATTGGCTGACTTTTTAGTGGGTGAGTGCATTCTGCTCTTTCACAAGAAAAACATCCATACACAAAGTAGTTTCCAGGAAGTCGGAGGTTTCTTTCGCAATGTGTGCTTTTTCAGGCTAAAAAATATTTTTACTGGTAGGCATTTTTAAATATATATATTGGAGGGAAGCCTCCAGCTCCCCCAACGATAAAATGTTGTAAAAGCAATGACAAAACAAAACAAACATCGGCAAAGCCAAAAGGCTTGCAGCCAATGCAAGACTGATTGGCTTTGCCAATGCTTGTTTCTCTGTATAACGTAGAGTTGCATAAACTCTTCAGACCCCTCATTTTCATTGCAAGTTCGTTGTGTCTCAGATCTCATTGGATAACGATCAGTACGTGCACATTCTGTAGCAGCAGGGGCGTAACACAGGCCCCCTCAGCCCCCGCGGTGTATGGGGGCCCCAGAGCTGCAGGGGGCCCACTCAGCACAGTATTCAGGCCTGAGAGCTGCGGAGTAAATCCGGAGGGGGGGCCCCTCCGTGTACCTTGCAGGGGGGCCCCCTCAACTTACATTACGCCACTGTGTAGTAGGTGAGTGTGTGTTTTACGCCTCCTGCCATTGGCAGATCTTCCCAACGAAACATTCGAAAAGTTACACAAAAAATGCCTCAAAATGTTAATAGTTTTTTTTAGACCCACCTAACGCCTTATTTCATTATATAACAAGCTTTGGCATAGCCAATAGGTCTCGCCTTTGGGACCTTATAAGTGTTTAGTTATCCAGCACAATATCCTTGGTGCAACAACATCAACTGTTGCATGGCTAAACACTTATAAGGTCCCAAAGGCGAGACCTATTGGCTATGCCAATGCTTGTTTTATGAGTGCTTTCTCCTGCTTTTCCCTCCTTTCACACTGCTTTCTTCTTCATTTCCCCCGTTTTTCTGAGTGCTTTCTCCTGCTTTTGCCACGTTTTTTACTGCTTTCTCCTTCCTCCCCTGTTTTTCTGAGTGCTTTCACCTGCTTTTGCCTCGTTTTTCACTGCTTTCTCCACGAAGCAGCTAGCAACTCCAACGCCTTGAGATCCTCATGGGTGATTTGACGTGCTTTATAAATCCTGATTTGATTAATTGCACCTGATCTGTCCTCCATCTAGGGGCACGGAGTTTGACTTCTGCAGATCTTTGGCCCTCCTCCTCAGGGAAACCTTCACAGCCCTTTCATGGTAGGGGTCATGGAGGGGGAGGCCCTATACCGATAGGTCCCGGTCTCAGTCAGCAACTGCTCCAGAAAATCAACCTGCTACCAAATCCTGACTATGCAGAGAAAATGATAGGAAGACTTCTGAACTTTTACAGTGCTTGGGAAAAATCTTTTACGGACTGTTGAACCTTTGTTTTTAGAGAGCCCATCTCCTCGGTCCACAGGTCGTCACCAGGATCTTCTAAAGTGAGTTCAGTGCCAAAGCAGGAAGAAGGTCTGTCATGCTATTTAATTGTGTTTTAGTGCAGAAGCCATCCAGAGACCTTTTCCCTATTTTAGATTTGAAGTAAGTGAATGCATACCTTCATCAGCATGCGTTCAAAATGGTGATCCTTCACACAGTTCTTCCGTTGATATCCCTGGGGACTTCTTAGCATTCTTTGATCTAAAGGATGCACATCTACATGTGCCAGTTCATCACCATCCCAGAAATGTCTGCTCTTCTGTGTAATGGAAAATCTATACCAATTCCAGGCCCTAACATTTGCACTAACTTCTGACACGAGTCTTCACAAAAAAGTATTGGCTCCGCTGGTGGGTATTCTACACAACAGTTGATTTATAGTATCTACCTACCTGGATGATTAGCTAATCTGTGCATCTTCTTTTTTGAAAGCTTCAGAGGCAGTTGCATATGCAAGTTACTGACCTCTCAAGGATTTCTCTTAAACAAGTCTCACTTGATTCCTGTCTAGAATCTCCAAAACATTGGAGCAACGTTCAGAACAAACTTGGGATTTGTCTTTCTTCAGACCTGGGATTCGAGTTTTTTCCTCTTCCAAGACAAATACAATTTATGACTCTAAAAGTGCAATCATGAGCTTCTCTGAAGCATCTGCCAAGGACTTGTTAAGAGTACAATGGAACATGGTGGCTGCCCTATTTTTAGTACCTTTATCTCCTTCCCCTGGTCAATCATCTCCTGTGTCATGGAGGTCCCACTTCAGACAACTTCCAGTTTCTCCAAACATTCAGTGGTGGTTAGTTCAGGGAAATTCAGTGGTGGTTAGTTCCTGAACATCTTGCCAAGGAGATTCCCCTAGTTCATACTTCCCTAGCATTGGTAACAATAGAGGTTACTGGGTCAGGTTGGGGGGCGGTGGGAGTCAAGCTGGGAGATCTTTCTGTTCATGGCTTTTCGAAAGTGAAACAACTGGAGTACTCCAGTTGGAAGAAACTAGCAGCCGTGTTTAAAGCCTTGATGGCCTTTGCCGCTCAGATTTCCAGACAGGCACTTCTGATTTGGACAGACCACCTGGTGACTCAGGCATATCTAAATCATCTTGGAGGAACCAGTGTCAAACTCTTAGTTCAGCTGACAGGCCATCAGGAAGAGTTAACTCTCCTGTCCATTTCAGGAGTTTATCTTCGGGATGCATTGGTTGAGCAGAATTTTCAAACGTCAGGCTCACTGTCCCCGCTCCTGTATCTTTCCATCCAACGGAGGTTTGGGTCACCCTGGTTGGATCTATTTGTCTCGTTCCAGAATGCTATTCTGCCAAGGTTCTGCTCTCTTACTCCATCCCCAGATCCCTGGGCAATAGATACAGTGTCTGTAAAGTGGCCCAGGGAGATCAAAGAAAATCATGTAGAGGTCTCCGGATAGGGACTGCTTAGTCCCAAGGACTGTGGTCTCCTTTTCTGCAGCAGATGGCAGTTCAACCCCACGAGATCTTTCCAATCCCCCCATCCTCCCTCACTTCACCGAACCTGCAAGTAAGATCTCCAATGCCTACCTGTGGAAGTGAGTAAAGTGAGAAGTGAGACTAATTTCCCTTATCTGTTCTCATGAGGTAGACTTAGCTGTCTAGCAAGGTAAGCGCCCAAACACCCTTAATGTTTACAGTAGACACTGAAAGAATTTTAGTTCATGATGTGTTTCCAGGAACATTCAACCATTATCTTGTGATGGAGCTTGGATCCAAGACTTCCTGAGGGATGGTTTTCTCCTGGGTTTGTCTGCCTCGTCCCTTGCGAAGTCAGTTGGCTGCCATTAAAGTTAACAGGGGATCCGGGCTTTTTGATTTTGATTATTTTATAGCTGCTCAGCTGCTGATGCGTTTTGCTTTAAGACATCCAGTGATCCATTCTCCTGCCCCTCCTTGGGATTTAACTTTTATGCATGGTCACCCCAGATTTTTTTGTCTCTTTCTGCACACTATTTATGCTGACTTTGGAATTTACCCATGTTAACCAGGAGTAAAGTGCCTGTGTTACCCCTTTAAAAATGGTTACATTGGCATATTCCTGATTGGCACCTTTTCCTTTCCTGTAAGTCTCTAGTACATAGTGTATAGTGGATAGAATCTACCTGGTTCCTGCAAGTTAAATGACGCTTGTGGATAGTAGGATTTATTGTGCTATCCACTACAGTGGCAAAGCAGACATAGCTACAGGCCTACCCTGTGTATCCTGGCTTCTGCTGTGTAAATCCTGCTGTGTGAACTGTCAAAATAACCATTTTAGACAGGTAATGACCTCCCTTTTAAATATTAGTAAGTCGTCCCCTATGTAGACCTTGTAGCCACAGGGTAGGGTGCACTGTATTTAAAGGTGGGAGAGGTACAAAATTAATGTTGCCATGTTCCTACAGTGGCAAGGTCCAAAAAGCTGTTTTTACTGTTGCAGGCCTAGTTCTATGTAGAAAATCCGAGTTCAGATTAAATTACTAACACTGCTAACTCAGGGATGGGACCAGCCAGAATAAAGAAACCACTATTTTTGTACAGTTATTAAAATTCCAATTCAATGGTGAAGTCGAATTTCTAATATTGAGAAAAAGTAACTTTTAGAAAGGTAGACTTTATCTGCCTGAGCTTTCAGAGGCTAATTAGCATTAGCCCCTGCAATCTCCCTGCCTCTCCTCAGCCGTGAATGAGGTGAGAATTCATTTCAGGAGCTACACAATTGTTTGTCCTAAGTGAGCAGAGTTGACTCCTTTGAGCTCAGCAAAATATTCAGGGTAGGGTCTGTGGGCATCCTCTTTCCAACACAGTGTCATATCCTGCCTGACAGGTCTGTTTGGCCACATGTAACTCTTGAAGTGCACTTGTAAGGGAGAAAAAAGAATGCTAGGGCAAATCTTGTGTATCCCCCTTCAAAGAGAATTTTAGTGTTGAATGTGGGAGGACACTAGTGATTGCCATAGTGCACTCCGCTACACACCCACGATCCTTAGACCCCAAGTTTACTGTGCCTTAAGACTTTCACCATCTTGAAAAAGCTCTGGAACATGGCAGTTTTGGCCAGTTTACAGTAAGGCAAACAGGAGCTACTGAAAAAGTGGGTAGGGATACCCCCAAGGAGCTTTTACTACATCGGTTAGGGAGTGCCCAGGAGTCACAGACGTCCCCTTAAAAAACTCAGAAAACTTTCTGGACCTGTGGAAGAACAGAAGAGGCCTGAACCTGCTGTCTGTGATCTGGGAGGAGCCCTGAAAGACTAGACTTGAACCCTCTTGTACCAAGGACAAAAAATTGAACTTCAAGGGTCAGTTGGATGGCTTCTTGGGTGGCTACAGGGACACAACTTGCTTCAAGAGGCCTGTTTCTTAAGGTGTTCAGCTGACCAGTGACAACTACATTTCGACTGGAAATTGTGGGTGACCTCTGCACAATACCTTGTGAGTCTTTAAGAACACTCCCTGCAGTCTTGGGGCCTTAGAATTGTGTTCCTGTGGTTGTTTGGGCACCAGAACAAAGTTTGGAAACTTTGAAAAACTTTTGTTACAGAGTTTCAGAGTCTTAGCGGTACTTGCCTTGAAAAGTGTCTGACCAGCATTTCCATGGCGTTAGTTTGAATTTCAACTTCGTCCTGCACATCTGAAAAAACAACAATATTGGGCGTGGCCTGGCTGTCGACCAAGATGGCCGCGCAGCGCTGAAGCTCCGCCAGGGATCCCAACATCCGTGCCCATCCTGCCTCTAATCCGTGCCGCTTCATCGGTCGAGCAGCTGCCCTGAACGCAAGAAGGTGCCCACATGCCGCGGAGCCGTTCTGGGCAGCTGGATGATTGAAAATACTGCACACGGAGGACATCGTGCGCGTGAGGGCGGCGCCTGAAACTCGGAGCTGTGCGCGGCCTGAAGTGAGGCCTTGCCGAACACAACTACCGCCTGCAGCAATATCCGAATGGGAGTGGGGGCGGCCGGCACCCGCTGGCTGTAAGGTGAGCGCGCCCTGAGCTTGCCCCCCCCCCCGTTTCAGTCTCCTACCTGCAGCTACAAAGGCAGACCGGCCCACGTTGCTTCCGGAGGCCCTGCGGTGTGAGTGGCCACAGGTGAGCCTGGGGGCCAGCCATCCGGCTGGACGGGCCGGTCGGGGGGGCCGCTTGGGGTTGCGTCTGCCTGGCTGAGTGAGGCATGGGTGCTGCCGGCCTCCGCAGTACACCGCGGTTGGAGAGTTAAGAAGTGCGCAATTCCGGCCTGACAGTTACACGGAGCGATCACATCTGTGCACCATCACCCCTTGTTTAGCCTCTGAACTGCCGCCATTCACTTTGGGACCAAATTGTGGTGAGGCTGCGACTATACAGCACTGTGTGAGCTAGAGCCAGGTACGTGGAATGTCACTACGCGCATAAGGGCGCATAGTCTTCTGCCATATTGTGCTGCCTGTTGCTAGGCCCTAAGAGGAAATTCGGCCGCAAATAGTCCAGACTAGTGCATCGTTTCAGTAGCAGCCGGCTCCTACAGTTAATACTGGTCCCGGGGTCAATCTGGCCACTAATCAGCTTCGCAAGGGAAGTTATGGGTTGCAAAGACCCTAAACAAAGGCTACTACAATTTAGTAAACCAGCCGAGAAGGCTGTGGAGTTTGGAGGCAACATGGCTGAGAGGGGAGCAGAGGAGGCCAATTCCAGCGATGCCCCTTCAGGATCAGGCGCACTGCTACTAGAATTGAGAGCTCTCTTCAAGGCCCTGGATGGTCGCTTTGATGCCCTTGAAAAGCGTTTAGACACTATGGGAGCCAAACTGGATACGCATGAGAAGCGCCTGGATAATGTGGAGGGCAGGGTGTCTGACCTAGAAGATGGCGCGGCCCAATCCACCAAGCGTCTAGACTGCATGGAAAAGATCCTCAAAAATGTCGCCATAAAGAACGAGGACTTGGAGGCACGCAGGCGTCCCAGAGTCGGCCAACATGGGCGTATGGACCTATTTGTAGAAACTCTGCTCACAGACATCTTTGGTAAAGAGGCCTTCACCTCCAATTTCCCTGTAGAGCGAGCTCACCGATCGCTTGGGCCTAGTCCCAACCCGGTTGCCCACCTAGGCCCATCATCGCCCGCCTTTTAAATTTCCGGGACTGAGATACAGTTTAAGGCTGGCGAGAGAGCAGGGCTCCATATCTTGGCAAGGATCAACGTTGGCACTATTCCCGGACTTCACCGCCATGGTGCAAGAGGCGAGGAGGAAGTACACCGGCGTGAAGGCAACGCTTCGCAATCTGGGGCTCCGATATGGCATGATCTATCCAGCGCACCTCCGGGTAGACGTCGAGGGTCGTTCTCGCATATTTGACACCCCCACAGCAGTGCAAGAATTTTGCAGGGACTATAAAGGGAGCGGCAGCCACAAGAACAAGGACATATCTAGAGTTTCTCCCCCTCACAGTGGCTCGGTGGCAAGTGTGGAGTTCTTCTCCACTGAATAATCCGTGCTGCCCGCAATGGAGTGCTACGGCTAAGTACTGTGTGTATCTTTGTGCTAGGGTGAACGATGTGATTTTACTGATCATAGCAAAGTTGGGTAACTGGCCTGGCGTTGCCACACCCCAAGTGTGGATCACTTTACGTTTGTTTCAATAGTTGAAATGTATCTTGTTTTGCTCCTTCTTTATTCTCTAGGGTGTTTACATGATGCATATCACTATGTGGTCAATGGGAACATTCCCTGCGAGGGGACGCGCAGGGATGGGTGGGGGGAGGAGGGGGGGTTTGTTAGTAATCATTGGTTACCATTGCTTCTATTTCAGTTTACTCACTGCGACACGTTGTGTTCAAACTGCGACGCACAACTCCAAGCACTATTTTTTTTGATAAGCAATTTTATTGTTTTGACAATAAACAACACCAGCAAATCAGCATTGGACACTGAGGATAACAATGCACAGCCAAATACATGATCATTCCATAACGTCCTACCCCCTAAGGTACAAATGGGTATATACATTGTATACACAATTTTGACTACTCCATGGCACCCAGCCATTTGCCCCATACCCTGCGATACTTCTTTGGACAACCTCGCGCTTCGTACATAGCTTGTTCTTGTGTTGCACACCAGTCCACCCCCCTCCGTCACCTCCCAGAGCAAGGCGGATTTGGACACTTCCAGGAAGCAGCTATGTCTCGCTTGGCCACTACCATTGCCGTGTTGAAAAATAATTTTTCATTCCTAGACCCATCCAGCCCATCCGTAATCCCAAGGAGAGAGTGTCGTGGGTCATGAGGGACTTCCCACCCCAAGATTTATGTGAGCTCCTCCTCAATGTCACCCCAGAACCGTGCCAAATGAGGACATGCCCACACCATATGGAAAAAATCAGCCGGGTCTTGGCCGCACCTCGTGCAGGAAGCGCTCGGGGAAAATCCCGCCTGATGGAGGCGTACTGGGGTTAGGTAGGCGTTGTGCAAATAGTATAGTTGGATCAAGCGTAGTTTAGCTGATGCAGTAACCGTCTTGGGTGCCATGAGAGCATCACGCCAATCTTCCTCATCTAGAGTACCCACCCACTCCTCCCATTGGCTTCTAAGCCGATCAAGTGAGGTCGGGGTGTTATTAACCAGTGTCCGGTAAATGCGGGAAATACCCCCCTTCCCCAGGTCACCCAACATAGTCTGCGCTTCGGGAGGGCTGTACTCAGGGATCCGTGTGTCCTCCGATATGTGTACGTGGAGGGCATGTCGCAGTTGCAAATATTTGTAAAATTGTGTTGGGTGCAGGGAGTATCGGGTCCGGAGGTCTTGGAAGGAGCGCATATAACCGCTCGCCCACACATCCCCTAATTGCGAGATTCCTATAAGGTCCCATGATCTAAATGCCTGCAACCCAATGACCTCTCGGAGCCAAGTGCCATGCCAGAGAGGCGTGCACTGAGTCAGCTTGTGTGTCCATTGAGTATGACGCAGAGCTGCCCGCCAGGCCAACAGCGCGGAGCGCGTTACATCTGGTAAGATGGACGGAATGGACTTCCCGTACATCAGTGACTGGAGTTTGGGCAAACCTAGCTCGCTCAATTCAAGCCTGTAGGCCGGGTCGGACCAGCCCCCATTAAACCAGTCATGTATGGTCAGTAAGCGAGTAGCCAAGTAGTACAGGTATAAGTGTGTCATCCCCATGCCCCCATCGAATGGAGGAATCCGACATAGGGTCAGGGCCAGACGCCCCCCCCCCTCCCAGAGAAACTTGGTGGCCATGCTGTCCAGTTCCCGAAACCAGGCCCTCGGAAAACAAAAGGGGGTGTTTTGGAGGACATATAGGAACCTGGGGAGAATCATCATTTTAAACAGGGCGACTCTCCCCAAGGGATTCAAAGGTAACGTCTGCCACTTCTGAAGATCTGCTTTGGCTTTCTTCACCAGCGGGGTAACATTGAGGGACCAGCCTAGCTCTGGGAGAAGGGCAACCCAGATCCCTAAGTATTTGAAGGACTGGCGCTGAATCGGTATTGTGGATTGCCAGTCATAGCAGTCTCTAGACAACTGTAGGGGGACCAGGACTGACTTTTCGGAATTCAGCCGGAGGCCTGCCCAAAGGATTGCAGGATCTGGAGGCATTGAGGGCCCGACTGAGCGGGATCAGCTAAAAAGATTAAAACATTGTCCGCGTAGAGGGCGACCTTGTCCGTCTCCGTGCTGGACCATTCCATCGTCGAACGCGGCCCTCGGACCGCATCAGGGTCGCCAGGGGCTCCATCGCCAGGGCGAAGAGAAGGGGCGAAAGGGTGCATCCCTGTCTCGTTCCCCTTTGAATGGGGAAGGCCTCCGATAAGACCCCGTTGACTAGGACTCGTGCCTGGGGCTGGGCATACAGGACGCGTACCAGACTACGGAAGTGGGGGCCAAAACCCATCGTGGCCATCACGTCGTCTAGATACCTCCAATCCACCGAATCGAAGGCCTTTTCGAAATCCACGAGGAGAATTGCCAAATAGGGGGTGAGCAAATGACGGTGAGCCAAGGCCAGATGCAGCCTCCGGAGACAGTGTCTAGTTCCACGCGTGGGCATGAACCCGCACTGGTCTGGGTGAACCAATATGGAAAGGTAGGACTTCAGCCGCTGGGCGAGAATTGTGGCATAGAGTTTAACCTCCGTATTTATAAGAGAGATAGGACGGTAGTCCGCGCAACGAAGAGATGGCGGTTGAGATTTTGGGAGAACCACGATGGTGGCCATATCCGTCTCGGGCGGGAAGGAACCCTTTTCCAAAGCCTCTTCGAACAGGTCTGCGAGGCGTGGGACGAGAGTCTCACGGTACAGAGCATAGTATACATGGGGAAGGCCGTCGGGGCCAGGGTCTTGCCCGACGAGGTAAGGGTTATTGCATTGCTAATCTCTTCACGGGTGATGGGGCGGTCCAAATCAGCCTGCGCGGCCGAACCCAGCTGGGGAAGACAAGCACCACCCGCCTCTAGTAAGGCCGAGAGCGACAGTACCGGGATCCTTTCCGCATAGAGCTGACGGTAGTAGGAGGCAAAGGCGTGAGCCATTGCCACCGGGGATCGGCGCGTCGACCCGTCCGGGTCCACTATTTTGGGGATAATGCGGTTCGCCCTAGGGTACGTGGCCAGTCTGTGGAGAAGCGTGCCGTTCTTGTCACCCCAGCCATATACTCTTGCTACTGAGGATCTCCAGAGGAGCTTGGCGGCATCCGATGAAAGCTGCCTGATCCCCGCCCGAAGACGAGCGAGTAGTCGTTCTCGGGAGGTGTCATCGGAAGTAGGAGGGGATTGCTCGAGGCGTAGCGCTTGCGCCTCCCGCGAGGTGATCTGCTGCAGCTGCGCATGTCACTGATGCTTGAGTTGGCCCTTAGCGAAGCCCCGGATGGGGGCCTTGCCCACCTCCCATAGGGTACCTGGGGAGGACACCGACCCATCATTGGTCAGGAAGTACTGCTTAAGCTCCATCCCCACCTCCTTCCTAAATTCTTTATCTTGAAGGAACCAGGCATTCATCCGCCACGTCGGGCGTGTCGAGGGGGGGGGCCCCCGTGCTAAGAAGCACCGGAGAATGGTCGGAGATACCCCTGGGGAGGATACGGACGTCTTGAATCTCGATGCAGTCAGTCGAAGGGACAAAAATTGCATCTATGCTGCCTGCGTATGGTGTGCTGCAGAGGTGTGAGTGAACTGTCTGGTGTGAGGGTGCCAGGTCCGCCATGCATCGCAGAGGCCCAGAGATTCGGACCAATTTGTTAATTGTTTCGCTTGCGCAAGTCTAGTGGTAGACGGGGGGCCTGTCGTGTCGAGGTGCGGAGAGGAAACCGCGTTGAAATCGCCCCCTATAACAGTGGGGCCCAAGGGCAAGGTGGCCAGCAGGGCGGTGGAGTGTTTCAGGGTCGTCGTGAGCATCGAAGGGGGTGAGTACATGGACACGAGGTTAAGGGGATTACCACACAGCGAGCCACAGAGGATCACTGACATTCCCTGGGGGTCATGAATAACTTGTGTAAGCACAAAGTGAAGGGTGCGCTTCAAAAGGATAGCCACCCCTCGGGAGCCCCGGGCGAAGCCAGAGTGCCACACTCTGTCGTATCCATAGCGTGCTAGGAAGGGACAGTGGTTACCCAGCAAATGCGTCTCCTGAAGCAGGAGCACCTCTATACCGAGGCGTTGCGCATAGCGTAGGACAGCCATTCGTTTAGGTCGGTCTAGGAGGCCATTAACGTTCCAGGACAGAACATGAAGGGAGGCCCTCAGAACGGGTACGTCAGTCATGGTGGCTGGTGGTCGGTGTAGCGGTGTGCGGCGCCACAGAGAGTCGTGAATACGCGCGGGGGCTCGCGCCAGTGTGGAAGGGCGCTTTTGGAGAGGCCATGCATACCACATGAGGGACTATCGCAGAGTGTCTCGTGACAGCTGGCGTAACAAAGCAATAAGAAACAACAACCATGGGAAAAAACAGTCCCAACCCCTCCCCCTCCCACCTCCCCCACCCTATACTTCGAGAACAGAAGCATCTGTCGGCCCACCAGTGGAAACAAAAACCAAACTAGAACGCTCTGGTTGGGTTGCGTGGAGGACCGCTCCATTTAGGCGGATGTGCAATGTCTCGGCAGAAAGACAATAAAATAGAGCAATAAGTCTGCCGTGGCTCCGAGCCCCGACGGTGGTTGGGGCATGTCCCCATAGAGACCGCGCATCGGGCGGCACCCGCTGGATCTTCAGAGAGTTGGGCTGCGGGAAAGATCCGAGTCCGCCGTCGGCGAGCCCCGTTGAGCCGGAGGAGCCACAGATGGTCCGTCAGTTGAGTGATGTCTGAGGCGGGGAGGAGAGCCCGATGGGCTTGAGGAGTCCCGGATTCTGTGAGCAGCCAGGCTTCATGATCTAGGTGTCACTGCTTGGGACTGGCGCCTCCTGCGGGATTGCGTGTGCCTCCGGCGCTGGTGCCCAGGCGACCGAGGCCCCGCGGACCGAGAACCCGATGGCATGGGGGACAGGTTTCGCCGTTGTCGGAGGGGACGTTCCTCCGTCAGCCAAGTCCAGGCCGCCTGGGGCGAGTCAAAGAATTGCGTTTTGCACTGGAAAATGACGCGGAGGCGTGCGGGGAACTGGAGTTGATATTGCAGACCAAGGTTCCGCAGTTTCTTTTTAACATCCGTGTAGGAGCGGCGCTGGTCTTGCACTTCCTTGATATAATCAGGGAATACCATGATATTATGGTTCTGGAACTTGAGGGGTCCCTGAGAACACGCCTCGCGCAGGATGGCGTCCCGGTCCTTAAAGTTAAGGATCTTTAGTATGATAGGGCGAGGTGGGGCCCCGGGTGGCGGTTTTGGTGTGAGGGACCGATGTGCTCTCTTCACTACGAACCACGCGGAGAGCGCCTCCTTGGGCATACATGATGTGAACCAGGCCTCGATGAAGGTGGATACCTGGTTCGTCTCGACCCCTTCGGGGAACCCCACTAGGCGGAGTTTGTTGCGGCGTGCTCGGTTCTCCGCATCCTCCGCGCGCCGATGCAGCTCCTTGGTGTGTGAGCGCAGATTGGCCACCTGTTCTTTCAATTGAAGGATATCGTCCTCCGCCGTTGAGAGGCGAGATTCAGCCTCTGCTATTCGGGCCGTGGCATTGCGGAGGTCTTGCCGAGGAAGGGACACATCCACCTTGACTTCCCCGATCTTCCCCTCCACCGAAGCCTGCGAAGCGCTGATCGCCTGTAGGATGGTTGCTAAGTCCTTGCCCGGAAGGGGGGGGCCCCATCAGTCTGTCCGGGGGGGGTCATGTTCGGAGGTGGTGAACCGATCCATCTTCGTTTGCGTAGGGGCGGTTGCGGATTTGGAGGCCTTATCTCTCCCCATGGTCGATGCCAGATCGCACCCCAGTAAGCGCTCCAGGTGCCGGAAGGATGAGTCCAAGGATAGTCAAACGCCCCCAAGTGAAAGTGCGTGACCCCACCAGGATCGAGGGCCGCAAAGCAGGGTCGAAGGCCTCTGTATGAGAGGCAGAGGGGGGTTGATTTTCAGCCACTCCGGTTCCCGGCGAAACCCCTCAGTATAGGAGGCAAGGATTGGAGTCCTGGGCAGGGGTGACAGGTGCCCACCGCGGTGATCCCCGGCGCCGGGTGGCGGAACCGCGAGGCCTTCTTGAAGGTAAAAGTCAGGAGGCCAGCACTGCGTGGGGGAGATGCCTCAGGAGGCTTTGGGGTGGAGGGGAGCTTGTTTCCGGGACCCCACGCTGCTCGACCAATGCAGTCGATTCCACCCTCCCCTTGAGCGGCCAACGTCACGCACCGGCGCCGCTGCTGGGGAATCGTGGCGGCCCACCGCCTCAGCCCCACCATGCGACGGGATGCAGAGAGACCCCCTCCGCCGAGAGGGCACCCCCCGGATGGACGAGCCAGTCAGCCCGAAGAGTGCGCCCAGGAGAAGCAGCTCCAGGAAACGTTGAGGCACAGGGAGGGCACTGGCTGAACCACACGCCGCCGCCCGAAATAGCGGCTGGAAGAGGGACGAGGGGTGCCCCGCCTCCTCGAGGTCCAGAACAGGGTCTGGGGAACTAGGCCTCCCCCCCGCCTAGGTGACACAGGCAGGACCACCCAGGGCCCGTTGCTCACGAGTCGTAGGTGTCCACAGGAGCAGGGGGGATGGACAGTCCGGAACGATTACACCGGCGGGCGCCCGGAGGTCTACACTCCCTCCGGCAGCACAGCCTCCAAGGCATCAAGGCCGCCCGGTCCCAAGCACACCCAGCGCAGAGGTCGGGGAAGCACAGGTCGGGGGCGGAAGAAGGCCGGTGGTTTCCACCCGGGGGGGCCTGCTGCCCGAAATGCGCAGCCGAACGGCTCCCACACCGCCCCACAAGGCGAGCCCGCCGCTCTTGGACCGGCCGGACCCCAGGCACAGGGGGTGTCCCCTTTTACAGCAGTCCGGACAGGCCCGAGCACCCCACAGCACCGGAAAACAAAATGGGGGGGCGAGAGGCCTGGGCGATGACCTCCCGCACCGCTGCCCGACGTGACAGCCGAACCCCAGTCCCGTCCCCACTCACCAGGTGACACCTCCTTCCGGGCTCCTGGGCCGGCCTCACCTGCTGGATGCGGCTCGATGATTTGGCCTCAGGGGACGTAGCTCTCTGCACTGGAATGCGGTTCCCCGGCACGCCGCCGCCCTCACTCCAGCAGATCCTCCACGGGCCAGGTCCGGATATGCAGGGCCCCAAGGTGGATGGCAGGCCCGTCAGGCTCGCAGGCCACGGGCACTGGAAGCCGCCATTTTGTATGTACGGGGCCGGGGTAAGTCAGAGCGCCGGGCAGGCCGGCGGACGTCCAGGGCAGCTCCCCCGGCCAAGCAACACGTCGTGCAGATTCCCCGCTGAACAGGAGTTGCACCGCCAACCGGCGCCTCCCAGTGAGGGGCGCCACGGTCAACAGCGGGTCACGGTGGAGGCCGCCATGATGCAGCCCGAAGGGCCTCGCCAAATCCAGAGCCCAATCGGGCGCCAGGAGCCCGGAATCAACAATCCGTACACACCGGCGCTGCTCTCCCTCTCCGGGGGCTGCCTGTATGCAGGTAAGGAGTACGGATGGCAGCCGCAGACATCGGGAGGAGAGGCGGATGACGGAGGGGTCCGGAGCACTCTTAGAGTGCGACCGCCATCTTGACGCCTCAGGCCACGCCCCCCCAAGCACTGTTAAATCGTTTGAATGTCGGTGTGGGGTAGGTTGTCAACCTTTTCAGATTTTATGTTGATCACCTGGAACGTTCGGGGCCTCAACAATATTAGAAAGGGGAAGCAGGTCTTACATTATTTGCAGCGCCATAGGGTTGCCATTGCATTTCTACAAGAAACACACCTGCACAAGGCAGCTACCACTAATTTTGCATTGAGCTGGGACCGGCATCGCTATTTTGCGAATTACAGCACATATGTGAGGGGCACGGCCGTCATGATTCACAAACGTCTGCCCTTTCAATTTTCCAAAGTCCACAATGACAGTGAGGGTCGCTACACGTTTGTGGTTGGTCACTTGATGGGACGCGGCATGGCATTTGTCTACATATACGCGCCTAATGTTGACAGCCCAGAATATTTCCATGGCCTTCACTCACAGCTCCTAATTAGACGCAGACTATATATGCATGGCCGGGGATTTTAATCTCCTGTGGGACCCTGCGCGTGACAGTACGTCCAACTAACCGGATACCAAACCCCTTGCGCACCCCGCAATGTTAGATTTATGCGACTCTGTGGGCCTAGTAGATGTGTGGCATCAGCGCAGTCCGGGAGTATCCGCATATACCCATTACTCTGCCCAGTACGGCACCTGGACAAGATTGGATTATTGGCTTGTTTCCCCTAATTTGGCAACCTGGCATAGGTTGTCTCAGCATCTCCCTAGCACATACTCTGATCACTCCCCGGTAGTATTGCAAGTCCGGGTCCCTAGACCTGAGGGCTGTGAGAGACAGTGGAGATTTCCCGAACAGGCACTAATGGACAAAGTGTTCAGTACCGAACTTCGGGAGGCCATTGGGGAATATTTTGAACTAAATAAAGGGTCAGTTAGCTCATGGGCCACACTCTGGGAGGCCTTTAAAGCCTACATGCGAGGAGTCTGCATCTCTAAGCATGCTGGGGTGTTGAAAAACTTGAGAGGTACGATAGCTTGTATAGAACAACAACTAGACACACTGAACAGAGAGCAGGTTGAGCGGCCTGATCCGTCTCGGCTGAGCCACCGATTGACGCTCTTGACGGAATTTAGGAAGGCAGCAGAGCGCGAGACTCACTTCCTAAGCAAGTATGCCATTGCAAGGCGTTACGGGGAGGGCGACAGACCTGGCCGCACGCTGGCACGGCTTCTGCAACCCCGGCCGGGAGATCATACTTGTATCCGCTCCTCAACTGGTCAGACCCTCACGGGCACCCCAGATATCCGGGATGAATTTCTAGCATATTACTCCGCATTATATGTGACGCGGGTGACACACAGTGAGGAAGACCGGAAGGACTACCTTGCAGAGATTACTATGGTGTGGCTCGAGAAGTGCATGCAACAGTTTCTAGCTGAGCCATTCTCCACTGAGGAAATTATTAGCGCCATTGATGCCATGAATGGCTCGACTGCCCCGGGCCTGGATGGATTCACTGGCATATTTTATAAAACCTATAAGAACCTCTTAGCGCCATACCTTCTTGAGGTTTATAATGAAGCACTCGAACGTAAGGAGTTGCCCCTTACTCTGCGTGAGGCAGTAATAATCCTTCTCCCAAAAGCTGGGAAAGATCCGCTTCTATGCAGCTCGTACAGGCCGCTATCACTTTTAAACCTAGATTACAAAATTCTTGCTAAAATGATTGCGCTGAGACTGGCCTTGCTGCTGGATCGTATTATCTCCCCGACCCAGTCGGTCTTTGTTCCCCACAGGTCGACTGCCTTGAATTTGCGTACATTATTTGCGGTGATACATAGAATCTCACCGGAGGTTCCAGCGGCTGCAGTCCTACTTGACACTGAAAAGGCCTTCGACTCCTTGGCGTGGCCTTTTTTCTTAGCGGTGATGAGGAAGTTGGGCATCCCTAAGGGATTCATTGACCTTACCGCGCTACTTTATACTGCTCCCAACACCAGGCTTTGACTGAATGGCACGCTGTCCCCTCCGTTTGCTCTTACTCGCGGCACCAGACAGGGGTGTCCACTCTCCCCGCTGCTTTTCATAATGGCTCTGGACCCTCTGGTTCGGCACTTTCAGGAGCGGCATTTGGACAGAGGTCTCCAGTTCAAAACGGGTCCTCTCTTAATTTCCCTATACGCGGACGATATCATCCTATATGTCCGCAACCCACAGGAGAACTTGGAACCGCTCATTAGAGAGATTATCCGATTTGGCGTTTTTTCTGGGCTGGGTATAAACTGGGGCCAGTCGGAAATTTTCCCCCTGACGCCAAGTACCGTTAGGTGGGACTGTGAATTCCCCCTGGCGTGGTGTGAGGAATCTGCTAAATACTTGGGAGTTCAGATCTATAGAGAAACAGAACAAATTATTCTGCTAAACTATGGCCCAGCATTGCATAGCCTGGAGCAGCAGGTTGAACGATGGCTGAGACTCCCTCTTTCGCTAGTTGGGCGAGTTGCACTTATAAAGATGATTGTCCTTCCAAATTCTTGTATCTGTTTCATAACATTCCTATTCCGCTCCCCAACAGCTTTTTTCGCACTGTTCGCTCCCATCTCATCAGACTGGTCTGGGGAGGCGGGAGACCTATGGTTAGCTGGGACACAATGTCCTTACCGCATGAAAGCGGGGGATTCGGGGTCCCCAACTTTCAAATCTACCCTCTGGTTGCACAGTGCAGTTTTGTGCATTACGGGTACCACCGGGATGTGCGGATCCCCTAGACTAGACCCGAGGCTGACCAGGTACTTCCAGCTCCAGTGCGTACGGTGTTGCCGCGGGGACTTCCCAGAGACCCCCATGATATTCAAACAGTATCCACCACTAGCTGGGCCTGGCAGAAGCTGGCGCGAGTTACTGGAGGTCGTGCCCTATACTCTTCTGAGATCCCTATCATTAACAACCCCTAGCTCCCCATTATGGAAGAAAAACTGGTCCATCGCACACTCACTTCATACTCATTAGACAAAATTGGAGACCTGTTTCCAGAGGGTCATGTCTTCTCTAGCACAGAGGGTGGAAGGTTCAGTGAGACAACATTTATGGATCAATTTGTCTTCAGTTGGGTTCGTAGAGCGCTCAGGGCTAAGATTCCGGAGTTCCCATTGGAGCCCGAGTCCTTCCCTCCGCTGACTCTCTTAATCACGAGTGCCGGGGGAGATTATCTAATCTCTAAGTTATACAGAGTATGTATGTCTTTAGTCCCTAGCAGGGGATGCAAGGATCCGGGAGGCGTGGGAGCAAGATCTTGGGCACCCAATTCAGGACTCCCACTGGTCCTTTTGTTGTACACAAACTAAAGAGGTCTCCCTAAACAGCAGACACAAATGAATACATTTTAAATATTTGTGGAGGGTTTACATGTCCCCGTTGAAAATCCATTCTTTTGACCCCAACCGACCACACACTTGTCCTAAATGCGGAGGTCCGCAATCCGATTTTGCCCATCTGACTTGGAACTGCGCTAAGATTGGGGAATACTGGAGAGCCATTTTCAGATTATTAATACAAATGACACACCTTGAGATGGACCCAAGCCTGAGGTCGCCTTGTTGGGATATGTGTATGATCTCCCGAAGAAGTTGCGCAAGTTCACAGCCATTGCCCTTTTGCACGCAAAGAGGGAAATCGCTCTCAAATGGGGCAGTAGAGCCTCCCCCACAGTGAATGCCTGGCTTAATAGCCTCACATTTTGTAATACGAATTGTGAACTGTACGCTACAACTTAACCCCCGGCATCCCGACCAAAAGATATCTGGGGGCCTCTTAAAAGCTATTTGCTGGACATCAGTTCTGCCCCTACTTCGCAGCAGCCCGCAGGGATAGTCCCCACTGGGGTGGGGTAATTTATGTCCTTCTAACTTGTTCAAATGCTGTGTTAATTATATCTAGGGGGTGAGGGCTGTGCCCTGTGGCTTGGGTTGATCGGATGTTGGTACCATAGGGTATGATATGTATGCTACCCCGAGACTATTGTGCGTTATATGTGGGAACACGTTTGCTTTGCTAATATTTCCTTTTTGGTTTGTATTATCGCAGTGAGTAACCATGCAATGTCTGTAAACATTATAAAAATGATAAAGTTATTAAAAAAAAACAACAACAATGTCCCTTTCTGCTTTGGGACTTTGAAGATTTTTTGATAATTTTTTTTAAAAAGCTCCAGAGTGTTAGCAGGGCCAGCTTGTTTCCAGTATCCGACCTGCGGTTCTACAGCAGCGTCCGCAGTTTCAGCTTTGACCCGCAAAGTGAGTATTTTCAACTCCGAAAAGAAATAAAGTCCCTTTTTGAATTAGGACTTAGAAATGTTTTCAAACTTGGACTTACATATTCTTCAACTGGACCAATCCCCTTGTTGTTTCCAACCAAGGCTCCAACATGACCAGCCTCAAGTTGCGCCTAGGTCTCTGTCTACTGTGACCATTGATCTTCATTGCTGCTTTGTGCTTTTTGATACTATTTCTACTAAAAACTTTAAAAATTCATATTTCTGTTTCGTCTTATTTGATTTTTGTCTTTTGGTGTAATTTTGGGTATTAAATTTTACTCTATTTTTTTAATTCGGTATGAGATTTTTATTGTTTGATTTCTTGACCATATTACTGTTTTGGTACTGTATAAATACTTTTCATATTCCCCTAATTTTAGCCTGTCTGCTCTGTGCCGTAGCTACCAGGGGGAGAGCTCGGGTTAATTTAATGACTTTAAGGGGTCACTCTAACGAGTTGTGATTATTCTTGAGATGGGCCGTTATGCGCCCAAATAATAACCCATTTTCTCACAAAGAGAAACTCGAATTCAGAATTTGGAGTGAATGAAAAGTAAACCTTCAGAAAGCGTACTTCCACTCACTTAATGGAAAACATTGATATTTGCTGGTGTGTGTTTTAGTTTAAACGGTTACCAGTGCTGGTTAGGTCTAGTCCTCTTTCCTCCAGATTGCACAACAAAGGGATGTGTGAGAAAACTCTAGTTGGTTCTCCATGCCCTTGTACACACTGTAAGTACTCCATTTATGTGCCTAGTGACTCCCCAGACCTCAGTGCTTTTCTTTTGATGCTAGGAATTGTTTTCTTTCCCATAATGCCGGGTCCTCTGTGCTGAGATTTTCGTAGGTCTGTCTACCAGTTGACCTTCTGTGCTGGTCTTCACTTCTCTCCAGAGTCTATTGTGCCTGATGTCAACTGATGTTCTGCATCATAGAATCCTCACTGATAGCCATAAACGTAGAATATTCCCACATATGTGCAGGGAACACAGACACTTCTTCCTAGAATGTAGCACTGCAAAGTCTTCCGCTGCAGGTGAACACTTCAATGTTTTCATAGAAATTAGGTGTCACCTTCAATTTCTAAAGGTCAGTCTAACGGGGCTGCGGTGGCCGGGGCGATGGTAGGAGACCCCGGGGGCACCAACGAGGACACACACCTGGCGATCGGACGGAACGAGCGCAATCCGGAAGCAGATAAGGCGAACAGGGAGGCGGAACAGGTGTGTGCGTTCACCACCGAGGACGGGAGCAGAGGAGCAGCGGACACCGAGGACGGGAGCAGAGGAGCAGCGGACACCGAGGACGGGAGCAGAGGAGCAGCGGACACCAAGGACGGGAGCAGAGGAGCAGCGGACACCGAGGACGGGAGCAGAGGAGCAGCGGACACCGAGGACGGGAGCAGAGCAGTAGCGGACACCCACGACCAGAAGGGAGCAGCCCAAAGACCAAAAGGAGAAAGCCGGGAAGAACCCCTGCGGGAAGGCGCTACAGACCAGGCAGCCGTGACCCCGTTGCCGGGTCACGGTATCAGGCAAGTGACAGCAGGGAGAAAGGGGGGGTGGTACAGCTGGATATCCTACCGTGTGGCATTCCTGAAGGCAAAAGGAGAGAGCCATATAGACGGGGCTGCGGAGCGCGATAGAAGGCGTAGGCATCTCTGAGTAGGAGACATAAGAAAAGGGCAGCACTACGGGCACATGAGAGTCACGAGTGAGAATAGAACTCGTGGTTCTCTTACCTTCCCTCACGGGCGGGCTCCCCTCACTCCCACCCCTTTAACAGGCTAAAGGAGATAAGACTGAACACCCCTGTGCACAACGAGGGCGGGAACGAGAGGAACAGGGGTTCGACAGGTGTCAATAACTGTCTCTCCGTTTTCCCGAGGGGGACGACCCACAAGAAGGCGAAGCAAAGACCCCAAGAAGAATCCCGTGGCGAATCCCTAGAAGACACAGGACCGGAAAAAGGACAGAACCCTTACCAGCCATATAACAATAAAATTTGTGGCCCCAACCTTATCCAAGCCTTGTGTCATCCTTGGTGTGTGACAGGTGGTGTCAGAAGTGGGATCCCCTTCCCACAACGTCGCACACCAAGGAAATGACCCAACCACTAGGCCTCGAGGATATGCTGAAGCAGCTGGCCGAAGGCCAACGCCACCTCCAGCTGGTCGTGGAAGGTCAGGCCACCGAGGCCAAAACAGACAGAGAGCACTTGCAGGAGGCCCTCCAGGCCCAGGCGGGCCTAATAGCCCAGAACCAGACGGTGCAAGACTCAGCCATACAGAGGCTCACTGACACTATAGCCAGCAGCAAAGTCCACCCCAATGTGCCCAGTTCGGTCCTACAGAAATACCAACCCGGCGAGGACCCCGACTTCTTTTTCACGAACTTTGAGCGCGTTGCCGGTACCGCCCAATGGCCAGCCGAGCGCTGGGGCCAGTACATCGCCCCTTTACTGTCCGGGGAGTTGCAGACCTCTTATCAGGCCGCCAACCCGGCCGGCACAACCCCGTATGACATCATCAAGAAGGCCATCCTGGAACGGCTCGTTGTGACCAGGAACACTACCGGTTGAAATTCAGAAAAGAAAAATGGCTTCCCCAAGACAACCCCAGGGCGCTGTTCTATCGGGTGCAAGATCTATGCAACCGGTGGTTGCAGCCCCATAGCTCTAGCATGGAACAGGTGATGGACAAGGTCCTCCTGGAACAATATCTGGAGGCCCTCCCCAGCGCCACCCGCGCTTGGGTGAAACAACACCCCAACGTATCTATCACTGGCGCTATGGAACTAGCATGTGCCCATCAAAGAGCCCCAGAAGTGAGAGCCCCTTTTGGTAGACCACCCATGATTAATACCCCACGGTGGAGAACCCCTACTCCGGGTCCTAGCCCAGCCCAGATCAGGCCCCTTATTGACCCCTCTTTTCTCCCTCGCCCCACCCCGAAGGAAGGAACAGTAGGGCCCCAGTGTTTCCGTTGTGCCGAGTGGGGGCATATAGCGCGCCTCTGCCCCCAAAGACAGAACACGGCTGAACCAATGGAGGTGGGATACACCAGAGGGAGAGTACTATTAGCAGGGAGGCCGAACAAAGCCTACCATCTGGGTCTTATTCTAAATGGCGCTCCCATCAACGCCCTTATCGATTCCGGGTGCCACCACTCGGTGCTCACCCTGAACCGTGTCCTGACTCAGCAGTGGAAAGAGGGGGAAAAGTGGCCATCACGTGCGTCCATGGTGATCAAAAAACCTACCCTGTAGCCGAAGTAGTCCTCAACGAAGAAGGGGAGGGAAAACACCTAAGGGTGGGGGTTATACCAGAGCTAGTCGAGGAGTGCATCATAGGGACTGACTGTGCCGACTTCCTGAGTATTTGGCTAGAGCCATCAAGGAGGAGAAGGAACGCCAATGGCTGAAAGATACCCCTTTTTATTCAGAGGACATAGAAGGAGGTAGGTGCCGGAAAAAAGGAAACGCGCAGGACCAAGAGAAAACATAACCGTGAAGCGGTACTCAATGGGCTGTCTAACCCCTCTCTGCCTCCTCCTCTGTTCCAGATGGTGTGACAGGACGGCCGTGCAGTTTCAGAGCAGCACAAGCAGAAGATCCCACCCTAGGGAACGCCTGGGCCCAGATAGTACCAGAAGACGACGACCAGGTAGGCCCCTGCTTCTATAGGACAAACGGGTTACTGTATAGGCGGGTAAGGAAGGATACTGAGACAATTAGACAGCTGCTAGTACCTACTCCCTTCCGTCAACAAGTTCTCTACCTCGCACATAACCAGGCCGGGGGTGGGCATTATGGGAGAGAAAAGACCGAGGAATATCTCCTACGGCGCTTCTACTAGCCAGGGGTGTTTTCCGACATCAGACGGCACTGTGCTGCCTGTCCCTTGTGTCAACGAATCAACCCCCCCCACGTTCCTAGGGCACCCCTACTACCCCTTCCGATCATAGACACACCATTCTCCCGTGTCGGTATGGATCTCGTTGGACCCCTGGTCGCCTCCGCACGGGGTCACCAGTACCTATTGGTACTGGTAGACTATGCAACGAGATATCCGGAAGCCATTCCCCTCTCCAGCATGACAACCAGCAATGTGGCCCAAGCGATGCTGGGGTTTTTCAGTCGAGTGGGCTTTCCAGACGAACTACTAACGGACCAGGGAACCCCGTTTATGTCAAGACTCATGGCCCAGATCTGTAAGCTGTTGGGCATAAAACAGATACGGACGTCCGTCTACCACCCCCAGACGGACGGACTGGTTGAACGCTATAACCACACTATCAAAAACATCCTAAGGAAGGCCGTTTCCACATCAGGAAAGGACTGGGATCGACACCTACCCCTAACCCTGTTCGCCATTCGTACCCACATACAGTCCTCAACCGGGTACAGCCCCTTTGAGCTGGTATTTGGGCGAAAACCCCGCACCCTACTAGACATGGCAGCGGAAAGATGGGAGGAGGAAGAAGACGAGGGACAGGGGCTCCTGGACTACGCCACCAGTCTCCGGGACAGGCTAACCACGTTATGGGGGACGTAAAGGAAAACCTAGAGGCCACCCAGACAAGACAGAAAAAAGCGTATGACCGACAGGCAAGACTAAGAACCTTCCAGGTGGGGGATAAGGTCCTTCTCCTCCTACCCTCATCCGATAACAAACTCCTAGCCCGATGGAGAGGTCCCTTCAGCATCACACACCAAGTAACCCCCGTCACCTATAGGGTAGCGGTACCCCATGCAGGAAGGACGGGGCAGATCTATCATGTAAACCTACTGAAGAAGTGGGTGGAGGGCACACACCCCGAGTCCGTTTCATCCAGAACCCTATTGGTGACCGATCACCAACCCCTGGCCATCTCTTTCCCACCCCAGGACAGAGACCCCATTCCCGTTACGGTCCCGCTGGGGTCCCAGCTAAGCCCAGATCAAAAAGAGACCCTTCTTACCCTGGTCATAGAGCACAAGGACGTCTTCTCCAAACTCCCGGGTAGAACACCCCTGGTCCAGCACCATATTAGGACTGAAGGGGCTAGGCCCATAAGATTACGTCCCTACCGAATCCCGGAAGCCAGGAGGAGGGTGGTTGAACAGGAGGTAGAGGACATGTTACGTGACGGGATCATAGAGGAATCCACCAGCCCTTGGTGCTCACCGATTGTCCTAGTACCAAAGCCCGATGGGTCAGTGAGGTTCTGTGTGGACTATAGGCAACTGAACTCCCTCTCCCGCTTTGATTCATATCCCATGCCCCGGGTAGACGAAATGATTGAAAGGCTAGGCACCGCCAACTACCTCACCACTCTTGACCTCACGAAAGGGTACTGGCAGATAGCCTTAGCCCCGGAGGCCAAGGAAAAAACCGCGTTCGCAACCCCGTCAGGTCTTTATCAATTCAGGGTCTTGCCTTTTGGCCTCCATGGAGCACCAGCCACGTTCCAAAGACTGATGGACGTAGTACTACGAACCCACCAAGAGTACGCAGCCGCATACCGTGACGATATCGTCGTTTTCAGCCCCACGTGGGAACGTCATATCAGCCAGTTGAAAGCGGTCCTGAGTAGTCTGCGGCAGGCCGGTCTCACCGCAAACCCGGCCAAGTGTATGCTTGCTGCCGGTTCTGTACGGTTCCTGGGATACCACATACAGGGGGGACACATCAGACCTCAGGTAGACAAAGTAGACGCCATTAGGGCCCTGACCCTGCCCACAACCAAGAAAGGGATAAGGGCCTTCCTAGGCCTTGTGGGGTATTACCGCAGGTTCATACCCCGGTTTTCGGAGGTCGCAGCCCCATTAACAGACATGCTAACGAAGGCCTACCCCAACACCATCCGGGATTGGACATTAGAACAACAACAAAGCATGGCCAGGTTGAAAGAAACGTTGTGTCACGAACCCGTGCTAAGGTGCCCCGACTTCGCTAACCAATTCACCCTCCAAACCGACGCCTCGGACAGGGGCCTTGGGGCAGTTCTGTCCCAGCCAGACAGCATGGGCAATATGCACCCCATCGTCTACCTGAGCCGGAAGCTACTTCCCCGGGAAGCCTGCTATTCCACGATCGAAAAAGAATGTCTGGCCATCAAGTGGGCTATCCAGTCCCTCCAATACTACCTCTTGGGTCGCCCCTTTCTTCTGATCACGGACCATGCCCCTCTGGTTTGGCTGGCCAGGAACAAAGACACCAACGTACGTGTTCTGCGCTGGTTTTTGGCCTTACAACCTTTTTCATTCCAGGTATCCCATCGCCCGGGCATCCTTCAGACCAACGTGGACTATCTCTCCAGGCCAGACGCTGCTTCATGGCCCGAGCGGCCATGCCTGGATGGGATGCCCTGTAACGGGGCTGCGGTGGCCGGGGCGATGGTAGGAGACCCCGGGGGCACCAACGAGGACACACACCTGGCGATCGGACGGAACGAGCGCAATCCGGAAGCAGATAAGGCGAACAGGGAGGCGGAACAGGTGTGTGCGTTCACCACCGAGGACGGGAGCAGAGGAGCAGCGGACACCGAGGACGGGAGCAGAGGAGCAGCGGACACCGAGGACGGGAGCAGAGGAGCAGCGGACACCAAGGACGGGAGCAGAGGAGCAGCGGACACCGAGGACGGGAGCAGAGGAGCAGCGGACACCGAGGACGGGAGCAGAGCAGAGCAGTAGCGGACACCCACGACCAGAAGGGAGCAGCCCAAAGACCAAAAGGAGAAAGCCGGGAAGAACCCCTGCGGGAAGGCGCTACGGACCAGGCAGCCGTGACCCCGTTGCCGGGTCACGGTATCAGGCAAGTGACAGCAGGGAGAAAGGGGGGTGGTACAGCTGGATATCCTACCGTGTGGCATTCCTGAAGGCAAAAGGAGAGAGCCATATAGACGGGGCTGCGGAGGCGCGATAGAAGGCGTAGGCATCTCTGAGTAGGAGACATAAGAAAAGGGCAGCACTACGGGCACATGAGAGTCACGAGTGAGAATAGAACTCGTGGTTCTCTTACCTTCCCTCACGGGCGGGCTCCCCTCACTCCCACCCCTTTAACAGGCTAAAGGAGATAAGACTGAACACCCCTGTGCACAACGAGGGCGGGAACGAGAGGAACAGGGTTCGACAGGTGTCAATAACTGTCTCTCCGTTTTCCCGAGGGGGACGACCCACAAGAAGGCGAAGCAAAGACCCCAAGAAGAATCCCGTGGCGAATCCCTAGAAGACACAGGACCGGAAAAAGGACAGAACCCTTACCAGCCATATAACAATAAAATTTGTGGCCCCAACCTTATCCAAGCCTTGTGTCATCCTTGGTGTGTGACAGTCAGCTTTTACAGATTTTTTTCTCTCTTGAAAGAATGCATTGAAACTATACACAAGGCTACAATGCAGCATCAAGACTGCACCTTAGAACATTACATTTTCAATCTTACTCTGAGAGGGAGAGAGAAAAAAGTGTGGAAAAGGTGACTGACATATTAAAAGTATACCAGGCTGAAAAATGCAGCCTGATCCTTTAAGCAGCCAGCAGGTTTCAGCTCTCATTATGCACTGCACTAGTGGTTTACTGCACAGCTTCAGTTCTATTTTCTAGCTTGTGCTGACTGTATATTGGGGGACCTCAGGGGTTTTCAACCCACATTTATATGGATATCTCTTCAGGAAACAAGTTTTTTCAACTTTATTTAACATTTTCCGTGTTTGTGAGGAAATTCCTTTAGGTTTTCTGTAGAAAATTACACCTTTTGTAAGATCATCCCCTACTTTTGCTCCAAATGCTGATGGTTATGACTGATAGTGCACTGGAGTCTGCTGTCCAGACCCCAATGCCTGTGCTCTCTTCTAAAACTGTTATGTTCAATTTTTTAATCCCAATT
Source organism: Calotriton arnoldi (assembly GCA_963921515.1). Taxonomy (NCBI): domain Eukaryota; kingdom Metazoa; phylum Chordata; class Amphibia; order Caudata; family Salamandridae; genus Calotriton; species Calotriton arnoldi. The sequence goes on along the minus strand of CAWUFW010001736.1, from coordinate 491,445 downwards.
GGCAAAAGCTTTACCCCGTTATAAGTGCCTAGTAATTGGTACCAGGGGTGTCCAGGGCATTGGTGGTAAAGGGATCCCCAGGGCCGCAGCACGTTTTTGTGCCACCCTGGGCAACTTATGCAACCTACTGACAGCAGTCCTGCCATTGCAGACTGCAGGAGCAGTGAAAAGTTCTCGAATTCGACTGTGCCCTCACTATGTGTGGCACTGTCACCTACACTGCCTTTAATGTATGTAATGCAAAAAGAACAATTGATGGACAGAATGCAGAACAATGTCATACATTCACCCCAGTACAGGGATCTGGGCCTAAATCCATCATTTTTTTGCTCACCATGCCATTCCAGTTTGAACCCAGCCATATGCAAATCAGTCTTGACCCTGTGCCCAATGGGAACAGTCCAGCCCGAACTGCCAGGCCAGGTCCTCCCTGGACTGGAGACAGTCATCCTAGGCCGGTTTTGGGGTTTCACCCCTCATCAGCCAGGATAGCTTGACTCCAGTGGCATGGAAAGTACGGGACCCACGTCTGGGCATACCCGTCCCACTCGGGGTGACCAATGCAAAAAGAACAATTGATGGACAGAATGCAGAACAATGTCATACATTCACCCAATACAGAGATCTGGGCCTATATCCATCATTTTTTTGCTCACCATGCCATTCCAGTTTGAACCCAGCCATATGCAAATCAGTCTTGACCCTGTGCCCAATGGGAACAGTCCAGTTCGAACTGCCAGGCCAGGTCCTCCCTGGACTGGAGACAAGCATCCTGGGCCGGTTTCGGGGTTTCACCCCTCATCAGCCAGGATAGCTTGACTCCAGTGGCATGGAGAGAACGGGACCCACGTCTGGGCATACCCGTCCCACTCGGAGTGAGCAATGCAAAAAGAACAATTGATGGACAGAATGCAGAACAATGTCATACATTCACCCCAGTACAGAGATCTGGGCCTAAATCCATCATTTTTTTGCTCACCATGCCATTCCAGTTTGAACCCAGCCATATGCAAATCAGTCTTGACCCTGTGCCCAATGGGAACAGTCCAGCCCGAACTGCCAGGCCAGGTCCTCCCTGGACTGGGGACAAGCATCCTAGGACCGGTTTCGGGGTTTCACCCCTCATCAGCCAGGATAGCTTGACTCCAGTGGCATGTAGAGCACGGGACCCACGTCTGGGCATACCCGTCCCACTCGGGGTGACCAATGCAAAAAGAACAATTGATGGACAGAATGCAGAACAATGTCATACATTCACCCCAGTACAGAGATCTGGGCCTAAATCCATCATCCATTTAAGTGGGAAGGGTATGCCCAGACGTGGGTCCCGTGCTCACTACACCACTGAATTCAAGCTAGCCTGGCTGATGAAGGGTGATGCCCTGAAGCTGGTCCCAGGATGCTTGTTTCCGGTCCAGGGAGGACCTGGCTTGGCAGTTCGGGCTGGACTGTTCCCACAAGGAACAGGGTCAAGACTGATTTGCATATGGCTGGGTCCAAACTGGGGTGGTGTGGTGAGCAAAAGAATGATGGATTTAACCCAGATCCTTGTGACTAGGGGGGTGAATGTTTGCATTGTCCAGCATTCCGTCCATCAATTGTTTCTTTTGCATATGTCGCCCTAAGTGGGAAGGGTATGCCCAGACGTGGGACCCGTGCTCACTACACCACTGGATTCAAGCTAGCCTGGCTGATGAAGGGTGATGCCCTGAAACCGGTCCCAGGATGCTTGTTTCCGTTCCAGGGAGGACCTGGCTTGGCAGTTCGGGCTGGACTGTTCCCACAAGGAACAGGGTCAAGACTGATTTGCATATGGCTGGGTCTAAACTGGGGTGGTGTGGTGAGCAAAAGAATGATGGCTTTAACCCAAATCCTTGTGACTTGGGGGTGAATGTTTGCATTGTCCAGCATTCCGTCCATCAATTGTTTCTTTTGCATATGTCGCCCTAAGTGGGAAGGGCATGCCCAGACGTGGGTCCCGTGCTCACTACACCACTGGATTCAAGCTAGCCTGGCTGATGAAGGGTGATGCCCTGAAACCGGTCCCAGGATGCTGGTTTCCGGTCGAGGGAGGACCTGGCTTGGCAGTTCGGGCTGGACTTTTCCCACAAGGAACAGGGTCAAGACTGATTTGCATATGGCTGGGTCCAAACTGGGGTGGTGTGGTGAGCAAAAGAATGATGGATTTAACCCAGATCCTTGTGACTGGGGGGTGAATGTTTGCATTGTCCAGCATTCCGTCCATCAATTGTTTCTTTTGCATATGTCGGCCTAAGTGGGAAGGGTATGCCCAGACGTGTGTCCCGTGCTCACTACACCACTGGATTCAAGCTAGCCTGGCTGATGAAGGGTGATGCCCTGAAACCGGTCCCATGATGCTTGTTTCTGGTCCAGGGAGGACCTGGCTTGGCAGTTCGGGCTGGACTGTTCCCACAAGGAACAGGGTCAAGACTGATTTGCATATGGCTGGGTCCAAACTGGGGTGGTGTGGTGAGCAAAAGAATGATGGATTTAACCCAAATCCTTGTGACTGGGGGGTGAATGTTTGCATTGTCCAGCATTCCGTCCATCAATTGTTTCTTTTGCATATGTCGCCCTAAGTGGGAAGGGAATGCCCAGACGTGGGTCCCGTGCTCACTACCCAACTGGATTCAAGCTAGCCTGGCTGATGAAGGGTGATGCCCTGAAACCGGTCCCAGGATGCTTGTTTCCGGTTCAGGGAGGACCTGGCTTGGCAGTTCGGGCTGGACTGTTCCCACAAGGAACAGGGTCAATAATGATTTGCATATGGCTTGGTCCAAACTGGGGTGGTGTGGTGAGCAAAAGAATGATGGATTTAACCCAGATCCTTGTGACTGGGGGGTGAATGTTTGCATTGTCCAGCATTCCGTCCATCAATTGTTTCTTTTGCATTTAATGTATGTAAGGCACCCCTAAGGTAGGCCCCCTCAGCCCAGGATTCATGGTGCATTATAGAAGGTGTGGACATATAAGTGCAAGCATATATGTCCCTATAGTGGTGTTCCCCATTGGAAACTACTATATGTGTTAGCAGTCCATAGGATAACACGGGCTGCCAACTGGGCACCCTCGAAATTGGCAGCACCATTATGGTACCACTAAATAAGTCATGTTTGGTATCAAACAAGGTGCCTTCTCAGCACTGACATGATTCTCGTGCCCTGGGTGGCGTGGCATGCAGTCAGAGGGCATCTTAGAAGTTGCCCCCAGCCTTAATGTGCTCTGGCTGACCAGCCTGCTCTTCCCACATCTACTGGCATCGAGACAGGTTCTGACCTCCTGCCAGGCAGTGTGATCACTCCATGAGTCAGAAACAAAGATAGGGCAGGAAGGAGGTCACACCTCCCTCCTCCCCAGATAACTAGTGAATTGGCACATCAAATCGGTGAGCTTCAAAGGCTACACCCCCTCTGATATGCATCTGGGCTGTTCCTCTGAGGAGGAAACGGCCCTCCCTTTACCCCAAGCGCACTTGCACCCGTTCAAGGTGGGAAATTAGCTATGCAGTAGGTGTACACCCACAGGAAGTCTGGCCACACCTCTAGGAAGGGCAGCCTGGTCTGTGCACCAAAAATGTAATTCTGCCATCTTTATCAGGGCAAAAATAGTGGGTTCTGGGTAGAAAAGGTGACCTACACAACCGGCTGTGGTCACCTCAGGGACGGACTAGCTGCAGGGAACTAGCTGCCCATTAGCTACTAGGTCCCACACCTATACCCTTAAATCTAGGGTTTAAGGGACCCCCCTTGACACCAGAACCTCAGATCTGACTTAATTCAATGAAGGACCAAGAACAGACCCGTGTCGCAGACAACAGGACTATGCCCACCAGCACAAAGCAAAAGAGGTATAGTTTGTCCCTGCGGTAACAGACTTTGAACTGAGTTAACGACCCTTGTCCTTGGCTAAAACTGGACACTCCCGAAAAGAGGGACCCTTGTGGAAGCCAGAAGCACCCCAGCCTCCCCTGGACTAGTGGCACTAGTCCCCTGCAAACTGCTGGTAAAAACACTCACCGGATCTAAAGAATCGCTGGCCATCGGGTCCTCCGAGGAATCACCCAAATTTAGGTATTCCCGTGCATTGTGGGAGTTGTAGTCTTGCCTGCCCAAAGTCTGAGGCCGCTACATTACTCCCCCAGACCCAGTGAAGTTCCAGAAGGTATTCTCTGTGGTTACCACTGCCAAGGCTTGTTGGTCACCAATTCAGTAACCAACCCCCAGACTCGACTCTGCAGCTACAGAGAACACCGTGCAATCACCATCCGACGTCAGCAGCTGTGTACCTGTTGTGTTTTTGCATTTTGTTTCTTACAGCACCGTGTAAGCGGTAAAAACACCACCATCCGTGGCTGCCGTTCATCACCAAGGACAGCCAGAACAACTCTGCACCCAGACTCCAAGAGCTAGGTAAAATTGATCTGACTGTTGTGGCCTGGTCTTGGGGCCCACACTACCTTATCCCTATAAGGGTTCCAAGTAACTCGACGTACAAGTGACCGATTGTCACTAGTGGATTTTGCAAGTGACCGCAATGTTATTTTGTCTATGTATTTTACTGCACTGATTTAATATTGCTTCAAAATCTATAACTGCGGTTATATCTATGTTATTCCATTCATTTTGGTGTCTAAATTAAGATAAAAATACACTCTTTGTATAAATTGGTGTCGAATTTCTCTCCAGTCGTGGCAATTACTTATCGTCCATGTTGGTACTCTGAAATGCTTAACACATGTTCCTCTAGTAAAGCCTGACTGCTCATTGCCACTCTGCCAAGACTGAGCTAAGGATTTATTAGTGTGAATCCTAGGACCGTCTTTGGGGTATTGTGATATTACATGGTAAGGATACCCAGCCATACCACATAATATTCCACTTTCCTTCATATCTCTCTGAGGGATATTTCTTTCAGACTGCCTCCACATGTTTGCGAGGTGTCGCTCCTGTGGGAGTAAGAAGGCTGCATCTGACCCACGCTTAGTTTATATTGTCCTTCTACTGTTTACACATTTTGCCAACAAATTGAGTTCTGTGTAAAATGTCAAGAAGAGCCCTAAAAGTTCGTGGAGGCATTTTCCTCAGCGGAAAATTGGAAGACCTCACAGTGCAAGAGGAAAAGCAATAGCATAGGAAGCAAACCAGAGAGAGAGATCCCTGTACTGAGTCTCTGCACTCCTGTGGTGAGGACTCTAATAGGGGGAGATCTAGAGAGAGAAAGAGGTGAAGACATCACCTTCACCACTCCAGACACTTCTGACATGCCCGAAAGTACTTGTCAAACTTTGAGTCAAGGATCAGCACTGATATGTTTGCCTTCGAATGCTGGTTCTGTGATGCAAACAGGTAAACCATTGGTTTTGACTTGACAGACCTCAACCCCAGTGACGTTGAGACTGTTGTGACAAAATGGTGAAACTGTTGAAATCCAATCGGGTGTTATCAAGTGGGCATTTATCTTCATCAGATTGGTTGCAATCGAGATGCCATTGAGGCATTCAAATCGGTGCTCTCCCACTCAATAGTAGGGCCTGCTTCTCCTTGTGAGTGTCTTTCCTTTGAGAATCCTGCAGCGCCTTTATCACCCGGAGTACCAAGAATAGTAATCCTAGCAGAAGAGCCACTTCAAGTGCCACTCTCTCCATTAATCTTACCTCTAAGGCCATCCACTTCAGTGACAACTGCTACCGAAGCCTACATCACATGCTTTTCGATCTTACCGATATACGCCTCCACATAATCCAAAGGCAAAAATGAAAAAGAACGACTTCTATGACGCCTGCTTGTCGTTTTTCAGACTGTTTTTCACCCACCTCATCAGCAACATATCCAGTATGTACTTCTCCAGTAGATATTATTACTGATTTTCAAGACATCTTGTTCGGAGGAACAATACAATTGAATATTCAGGTACAAGCTTCCCAATCTACAGTTTCTGTAATTATAGAGGTGTTGCAGCCAAGAGCTTTGCCTACACAGCTATTTACCTTGATCCAGGGCTTCACTGAATCAGCGGAAGAAAAGTTCCTTTCTCCAGTCACTCTGAAAATGGCAATTTCAAGCTCCCATAAAAATATAAACCATCAGATCAAGATCCAGTATATCTGAGTCAAGAGCCTAGGCTAACTCAGTTACAGCTTATAGTTTCATTGGTTAGGAAGAGGCATGTTTCTGCTCCAGAGATCTCTGTGTCACCTGAGATAGAGTAAACAAATGGATGCAACTGGAATTAAGGTTTGTGGCTCAGCTGCAACATCTTTTAAAACTGCAAGTGCCTCTGCCCTACTAAAAAGATAAGACTTGGCTCCATGGGAATCCCTGGCCTCATTTGTAAAAGACCTGGCAAGAGATTGAAGACAGGTTTTCTTGGAGGTTGTACTGGAAGGTCAATTGGTACTGGACCAGGGAACAGGTGTGACCATTGATTCAGCAGATTTGACGATCACCAGCTTTTGTCATGGAATCTCTCTGTCATTCATCATGGCTCAGATTGACATCACAGAAACCAGACACACATCTTACAATCCTGTACCTTCCATTTAATGGAGCAGTCCTTTTGTATCTCACAAGGATCTTGAAATTGAACATATGAAAAAAGAAACAGAGACTTGAAAGGGCGTAGGATTGGAGGTAAAGAAAAAGTACCACCCGTCTCCATACAGGTGCAGGGACAGCAGATACCATAAGAGGCAGAGGGTTCAGTCTCCTCCATGCTCCACCTATCCACAGTTGCAGGGTCTGCAACATCAGGCACACTATCAATGAATACCTAAGAGAGGAAGAGGTCAGCAGCAACAACAGGGTAAATATTGCTCCCTCAATAATCAGTGAATAATTTACTACTGCTCTGTTCACCACTTTGGTTGGAGAGAGTGTGACTAATCACCTGGCAATGAGATTGGTTAACCACGGACAAATGGTTCTCGAAATAATAGACTAAGGCTAGTGGTTACAGTTCAGATCGCCTTCGCCATCAGTTCCTCTGAAACTAGCTTTGAAAAGCCAGCTACGGCTATTAAGAACAGAGGTGACATCTCTTCTTCAGAAACAAGCAATAGAGCCGTTCCTCCATATCAAAGAGGAGAAGGAATCTCTATTTTTTGGTCCCCAAAATGGTCCGAAGCAAGAATACAGACCTAGGGGTCTATTACGATGGCAGTCGGATGTCCACCGCCGGGCCGGTGGTGGCGCCCGCCGGACCGATAGTGGACATCCGCCCGCGATCGCAACCAAGAAAACTGCCGGTCAAATTAGGATGGCGGTGGTGACCGCGGCGGTGGGAAATTCCGACCGCCGCTTTTCCGCCGGTTGCCATCCGCACTCCTGCCTGGCGGACGGAGCAGGACCGGGATAATGGTGGCGGGGCAGAGCAGGCTCCGCCGGCAGGATTATGATGCCAGCGGTAGGCAGCCTTTCCTCAGCGGCCAAACCGCCATGGAAAGGCATGCGGAGATTGTCTTCCGGGGGCCCATTGCGGGCCCCCAATGTGTTGGGGGGGTACCCATGATCCCCCCCTACATTTCCCTGTACCAGGTGGCAGGCACTGTGCAGTGCCTGCCACGCAGTGCAGGGAAATGCAGGACATGCTCCTTTCTGCATCGCGGCGGTGCTGCGGGCAGCAGCAACTGCCGCAATGTTAAGGCCCGCGATCAGACCGCCGCGGTCGGATTTTGAGCGCTAGTCATTGTAATTCGACCGGCGGTGATGTCGCGGTCCATGCAGCCGGTCTTTTCCCGCTACCATGGCGGTCGGGGAGGTTTTCCGACCGCCATAGTAATAGGCCCCCTAGTTTGGACTTGAGGCATGTCAACAAATGGATTAAGAGGCAAAAATTCAGAATGCCGGCTTTCAGGTATATCCACAGCTCATGTAGGAATTCAGAATTTGCTCTGTGGATCTTCAAGATGCTTATTTTCACATTTTGATAGCTGTGAAACACAGGTTTCTAAAACTTTGTTGGCAAAGCCCCATTATCAGTACAAGACCCTACCTTTCAGTTAGAAATTGACTCCCAGGACGTTCTCGAAGTATACATCTGTAGTGAGAGCTCATTTATGCAGGTATAGGGTGTACATCTACAATGACCTAGACTGGCAGATAAAGGCACCGTCAGCTAAACAGGCAAGGCAGTACTTCAACACGGCTCCCTCTTGTTATGTCACCTAGGTCTACACATCAAACATGACAAGTCACTATTGATTCCTGTCCAAGTTCTTAACTATCTAGGAGCAACATTGAACGCAAAAAAAGAACTGTGCCCTACAGGGGTTGGAAGGGGGGGGGAGGGGGCGGGGCAGAGTAACTACTATTCTTAAGAAATGTCACCAGCTGCTGATAGCACCATTTCCAATAGCACGTCAGGCCTTCTTCCTTCTAGAACCAATAGAGTTATGCATATTTGTGGCATGCAATGCTCCAATTCACACAAGACCTCTCCAGAATCATATCGAAGACCAGTGGTCTCAAAGATAACCCTGTCTATCCAAGCCAAGGAAACGTGCAAATAATGGTGTATGGAATTGCCCCAACTAAAAAGCATGACTTTTTTTTCCGACCTGGCAACACCGACAGTTCTTTAAGATGTGCCCCTGATTGGATGTAGAGCCCACCTACAGGATCTATATGTACACGGATTGTGGTCAAAGAAAAAACTATTATACTACGTAAATATTTTGGAGTTGAAAGCCATATATCTGGTAGTGAAGGTGTTTTCTCCCTTGTTGTTGATGGTGCACAGACAGAATATCGATGTGCCAGAATATCGATGTGCCAGAATATCGAGATCTTAATATCGAGGTGGCACAAGATCGACATGCAAGAACATCGTTGACCAGAATATCGACATTAAGGTAAGAAATATCGTTTTTTTAAATATCGAAGTTAGTAATATCGTTAGTAAAAATATCATTGTTAATAATATCGACATTTATTTTAGTGTTTTGTATTTTACTATGTGTTTAAAGTATGTGATGTAATTATTTTGTGTAAGTATAGCTTATTTTTTTAATGTATGTGTGAAATTTTTAGAAGTAATTAATTTGATGTTAATTAATTTTTGTGTATTTTAGTTCCGTAGTGGGTTGTGGGTTTATAGGGGAATAGGGTGGGAAGTAATTTAATTAGAATACATTTATTAATAATTTTTAGAAGTTATTAATTTTTTTAAATTACATTTTGCGTTTTAGTTCCGTAGCGGGTTGTGGGTTTATGGGGGAATAGGGTGGAAGTAATTTCATTATAATTAATTAATTATTATTTTTATTAATTAATATTTATGTATTTAATATTTTATATTGTTAATTGTGATAATTTAATTGTTATTAACTAGTTATTTGGTTATTAATTATTAATAATTAATTGGTTAATATGTTAATTGTGTCATTTTTTAGGAGCGGGTTGTGGGTTTATAGAGGGAATAGGGTGGGAAGTAATTTAATTATAATTTATGAATTAATAATTTTTATTAAATAATTATGTATTTAATATTGTTAAATGTGGTTATTAATTTGTTATTAATTAGTTATAAATTGGTCATTGATAATTATTAATTAATTATTAATTATGTTAATTGTGTCTTCTTTTTAAGAGCATGTTGTGGGATGATAGGGAGTAGGGTGGGAAGTAATTACATTTTAATATTTTTTTAATATTTTTTATATATTATTTATTTAATTTGATTTAATAGTGTTAATTCTGTGAATTAATTTATTACTGATTGTTTTTAATTTGCTTGTTAATTGTTATTAGTTAATTAATTGTTAATTTATTATTTTAATTGTGTTATGTTTTACAACATTGGTGGGGTTATTTATAGGGGAATATGGTGGGAGGCAAATTATTTTTAATTAGTTAATTATTTGTTAATTAATGTTCATTATTTTGCTGGAGTGGGAATAGTAAAATATTCCCCTACGCTATCCAACACTTTCCCTACTGTTGCACTTGCTGGAGTGGGAATAGTAATTTTATCCCCTCCGCTATCCAGCACTTTCCCTACTGTTGCACTCCCTGGAGTGGGAATAGTAAATTATTCCCTTCCGCTATCCAACACTTTCCCTACTGTTGCACTTGCTGGAGTGGGAATAGTAAATTATTCCCCTCCGCTATCCAACACTTTCCTACTGTTGCACTTGCTGGAGTGGGAATAGTAATTTTAACCCCTCCGCTATCCAACACTTTCCCTACTGTTGCACTCGCTGGAGTGGGAATAGTAATTTTATCCCCTCCGCTATCCTACACTTTCCCTACTGTTGCACTATCTGGAGTGCGAATAGTAATTTTATCCCCTCCGCTATCCAACACTTTCCCTACTGTTGCACTCGCTGGAGTGGAAATAGTAATTTTATTCTCTCCGCTATCCAACACTTTCCCTACTGTTGTACTCCCTGGAGTGGGAATAGTAAATTATTCCCCTCCGCTATCCAACACTTTCCCTACTGTTGCACTTGCTGGAGTGGGAATAGTGAGTTATTCCCCTCTGCTATCCAACACTTTCATACTGTTGCACTTGCTGGAGTGGGAATAGTAATTTTATCCCCTACGCTATCCAACACTTTCACTACTGTTGCACTCTCTGGAGTGGGAATAGTAAATTATTCCCCTACGCTATCCAACTCTTTCCCTACTGTTGCACTTGCTGGAGTGGAAATAGTAATTTTATTCCCTACGCTATCCAACATTTTCCCTACTGTTTCAGTTAATGTAATGTAAAATGTTGTTTTAAAATTAAAAAATTATTTTAATATTTTAATTTATTATATATATATTATTTTTATGTTTATGTTACAGGTGTATGTATATATATATATATATGTATGTATAATTTGTATTATGTTTCTAACATTTTATAATGTATTATAATAATTATTTATTAATATTATTAAGTAAATATATATATAATAATTTTCATATATGTATGTTTAATTTATTTTTATATTACATTTATTATTTATAAAAAAAAATTTAAATGAATAATTCCAACTATGGGGTCTATTACGATGGCGGTCGGATGTCCACCGCCGGGCCGGCGGTGGCGCCTGCCGGATCGGCGGTGGACATCCTCCCACGATCGCAACCAAGAAAACCGCCGGTCAAATTTGGATGGCGGTGGTGACCGCGGCGGTGGGAAATTACGACCGCCACTTTTCCGCCGGTTGCCATCCGCACTCCTGCCTGGCGGACGGAGCAGGACCGGGATAATGGTGGCGGTGCAGAGCAGGCTCTGCCGGCAGGATTATGATGCCATGGAAAGGCATGCGGAGATTGTCTTCCGGGGGCCCGTTGCGGGCCCCCAATGTGTTGGGGGGGGGTGCACTGGGGGGTACCCATGGTCCCCCCCTACATTTCCCTGTACCAGGTGGCAGGCACTGTGCAGTGCCTGCCATGCAGTGCAGGGAAATGCAGGACATGCTCCTTTTGGCATCGCGGCGGTGCTGCGGGCAGCAGCAACCGCTGCAATGTTAAGGCCCGCGATCAGACCGCCGCGGTCAGATTTCGAGCGCGGGTCATCGTAATTCGACCGGCGGTGATGTCGCGGTCCATGTGGGCGGTCTTTTTCCGCTACCATGGCGGTCGGGGAGGTTTTCCGACCGCCATCGTAATAGGCCCCTATGTTTTTATCAATTATATGTATTATTTAATTTATTGAAAATTATTTATTAGAGATTTTTAAAAACGATATTTTGAACAACGATATTTTTAACAACGATATTTTTGTTTCGATATTTTTGTACTTACCATTGTAAAGATAGGCTGTCGATATTCTTGACATCGATATTTTGAACACGATATTTGTGTAGGTCGATATTCCTGTCATCGGTATTCTGTCAGTGATCCGTTGTTGATAAAGAATGCAGATCTAGACAGAGAATGGAACTTCAATGCATTTACTCAACAAGTGGGGCATCACCAAATTCTGCATTCTGTCTCTGTAAGCTTAATCAAGTTGGCAGTGGCTGTTGGCCAGGAACTTGTCAGTCCAGGCAGTTCATGCCCAAGGTCTTCAAAATAAACAAGCAGGTATCTTTACCAGATGTTTGTTTATGGCTCTTAGATGATGTCTTAAAAGAATTTTTTCAAGACTGGAGTTTTCCCCACATAGACCTGCTCGCCACAAGCCAAAATGCCCCAGTTTTGCATCATGATGTGGGAGCCACAAACCAAGGGCAATACCTTTTTGATAAACTGGTCTGACAAATTTCTTTGTGCTTTTCCCCGAATTTCACTAATTCGATCAGTATTAATGAAGAACATCGGTGCAAAGATGAGTCTATGTGCCCCAGAGGGACAAAGGCAGTGATAGTTTCCAGAAGTACTTCATGTCTCTGTGAAACCCCCACATGAAGCTTCCGAAAAAGCGAACCAGTGATCGAGGCTGAAAGGCTAACATTTTTACCAAAATGTGCAGTGCTTGAGTTTGGTAGCATGGCTACTGAGTTTGCACAATATGGCCACCTAAATTTACCTCAGGATTGCAAAAACATTTTAAAGGAAGCAGATTGTCCCTGTACAAGACAATTCTGTGCATTTAAACGGAAATAATTGTTATGTGATTCTTCCGTAACAACTAGGATCCGGTTTCCTGCCAAAAGGATGTGATGGTTCCCTATCTTGTGCACCTGGCCAAGTCAAACCTTCTATTTTTCTTGATTAAGGGTCCCCTTGCAGTCAATACAGCATACTGAATGGGACCTACACGGAAGGATTTCTTCACAACCAGTTTATTTTAAAAAACTTTTTAGAGGGCTTGAAAAAGGCCTTTTCACCAAGAAGACAACCTTCTCCTTCATGGGAGCTTAATTTGCTCCTTTCTAAATTGAAGGCTCCTCTGTTTGAACCTACACATAAGGCCTCATTGCAGCATCTATCTTAGAAGGTGGCATTCCTAATAGTGATTACATCAGCAAGAACGGTTAGTAAGCTGCAAGCTTTGCCTATCATAGAATCATTTTTGGTTTTCCATCACAACAAAGTAGTTTTGAGAACACGTCCTGTTTTCTTCCTAAAACCATTTCAGATTTTCATATTAATCAGACAATATCTGAGTATTTTTAAACAATCTAATATCTCCAGCAGAGAGATCCTCCCACACCCTTAATGTTAAAAAGGTTCTAACATTTTAATTAGAACGAAAGACTTATGCAAAACAAATCAGCTCTTTATCAGTTATGAATCACTACTTACTAGTTTGGGTTCCTCCAAACAATGTAATGCTATATGGATGGGGTCCTGAATTACCTGTTGTTATCAGCAGGCTAAAAAACTATTTCTGATATGTCTAGCTTGCATTCAGGAAGAAGCAAAGCTGCTACTACTGCCTGGTTAAAAAATGTTCCTCTAGTAGAGATTTGCAAGGCAGCTATTAGAAGTCTGTTCACACATTCACTAAACATTACTGTTAGGATTAAGATTCTAAGGGGCCCATTACGATGGCGGGCGGAAGCACAACCGCCGTGCTGGCGGATGCAAAAACCACCAGTTACCGCCGGCACGCAGCAGTCCACACGCCCGCCCAATTATGATGCGAAAAGCAGGCCAAACACCGCCGGCAAGCCAGCAACACCGTCCGCCATCAAAGTGCGCCCGCACACGTAGCGGCGCAGCACAACTGACACACACCGTCCGACGAAACACGTCCCGCCCGGCGCATAAATTACGATGCCGCAAACAAACGGCTCCTACGGCAAAGAGACACCGCACGTGAAAGAGAGGCGGAAACACGGACGCAGAGCACGGACAACGAAGAAGCGGCACCCGGGCATGAATCCAGCACTGCAGGCCCTTCCCATGCTTCTGCTGATGCACCACCAAGGACGCAACGTACCGCGGAGACGCAGAGTAGGCACACACACAACAAGTGCACGCAAACAGCGCACACAGTGCAAGGGCGGAAAAGCGGACAACCCCCACCAGCGCGTGCACACTACACATCCACCATTGCATCCACATATGACACACAGGCCAAATCCTAACATCGCAGAACACATGTGTACACACCACCTGGGACTAGGAACCAACCACCCCGTCACGGCCCCAAAGCGCCGATGACGCCGCCACACATGCGCACAACGCAGAGGCCAACCGCAGCGCCATGCATGCGTCGCACACAGACACAGGGACACAACCAAGCAGCACACACATCAGCCCCACCCCGAACGCACATGACACGTGACAGGCCGGCCACAGACATGTCCCCAACGCCCAATTCACGGACAACACCCAACGCCACACAACCGACGCACACATGTCAGTGAAGTCACGCAACAGCAGGACACACCCCAGTGTAACAAACATGGCGAAGCACACAGCGGCGGCAACACCAACTAGGAGAAGCAGGGCCCCTTCGGGAAGAGGAACGCCAGTACCACACTGAAAAACCCATACCACCCTGCACATATGAACAAGACACATGAAACGGAACACCAAAGAGCCCGGGGACCGACAACAGGTGGCCCAAGAATTACATCCACACACAAGGCCCAACGCAGAGCGGAAAGGCAGCCTGCCGCCCACACAAGGGAGAGCAGACAGCACTGAATGACCTTCCATTCCAACACCGAAACCACAGCCCTACGACAGAAGCCGGTGAATACAGCCATTGTCCAAGAATAGACCAACACAGGCATGCCGAGGAGACCGACCACAGGGCAGATAGCGCATATCACAGAAGCACACAACGGACGGGGAAGAAAGAAGAAAACACTCCCCCATGTCGGCCACATGCAAGTTAATTGGAAGGAGTCACACAGCACTGACCTTGAAGTGTCTGAGAAGCATGTGGGAAGAGGGCCCGTGTCCTCCAAACAAGCCAACAGAACACAAGTCCTGTCTCCCCACGACTACACAGAGCTCACAGCAACCCGGAGCGTGCACATTGCAGACTGCACACACAGCCGGAGCACGCCACCTCTACGAACCGCTGCGAAATGGCAACCGCAACACACCTACCCAACTACGCCGAACAGCTCAAGCTGTACCAAACCAACACGATACATACATTGGGATGCGATCTCCTGTCCCTGCTGAACGTAAGTTACCGACTGACTTACCGCATCACATTGTTCAGCTGCGTCATGCCCGTCTTCTACTGTCGGAGGTGTCCCTACCAGCATCCCGTCGAGATATGCCTCTCCAACCCGGCATGTCTGAAGGCGGACCTGCTACCACTACTCCTCCCTCTGGACGCACACGACAGGGCCTGCTCTGCCTATGGGGGCATGGCGTATGTGGCCAACATCGCACGCGCACTGAAATGGAACCACTGTGCCTCCACACGACGGATCATCGAGAACAGCTACATCGAATGTCACCCAGCATGCCCCATCATGGTCCTCCAAGGGACAACCTACGAACAACACCTTGACAGCCACCATCCGCTTCATTGGCTGGCAAACATGTACACCACCAATGACATGGAAGCCCTGCTGGGACGGCATCGCATACCTGACAACCTGTAAATACGTCGGACCACAACGCAGGTTCCCGAGTGACCTATGAAGTCCAACCCCGCACCCATGCTCAGCTTCCGCACGGATCTGGCCAGTCACCACCACAACAGCCATACCAAACGACCGGCAACTGTAACCACACCATCAACGACATCGCCATGACATCGGATATGACCGGGACATGCACACTGTTCCCCATCACATCCAGGAACACCGCATGCATCGTGGGAGGCAGTGGCATGGGCTCTGTGCATCGCACCCACATGGACGGAACTGCACGAACAACCAGGACACGACATGGATCCAGCGCACATGGACACACACACCGCTCAGTGGACATGAATAGGTCGCCTGGAGTCTGTGGGTGCTGCACCCCTCCCACCCCCGCCCCGGGAATCCCATACCAGGACCTTTGCATGGACGACAAGTGCATACAACAACAACACGACCCCAGTGACTGTGACATGTCCAGTAACCACCACAGTGCAACAACAAGTGGCACGCCGCTGCATGCACGCAAGCACATGCCCTGATGTCATCTCACATGCACGCGTGCATGAGGAACAACCGCAGCAAACCTGTCACATGGAACTGAGATGGACTGTGCCCATGATGCCGAGCGGTCTGGTAGGCTACATGTATACCGTCTGTGTCAAAGTCCGCAGCTCCGCAGCTATACGTAAATGTACATTAGCACAGCCTTGGCCAAGCAGATGTCACTCTGAAGCCCACATCCCACATGCAACAGCCAATCACATGTAACCCCACACCCTATCCCATTTGCAATCATGCTCAGTATATCCTCAACATGTATTCCGCTGCCAGTAGTGTCCACTATACTGCATCACAGAGGACAGAAGACTCAATATAATGTTTGAAACCAAAACTGTCTCCGCTGACTCATTTCACAAGTACGAATGAGAGAGGATGAGAGTATGTGAAGTACACGGCAGTCGTGACATGACCATGTAGTCCACTGGTATTGGATGTCAACGCAAATGAGTAGCACTACTGTGGAAGACACACATGTGTCGTGTGAAGTCGTATGGACGCAGTGCTCAGGTGGGTGGGTGCGACGGGTAGATGCGCACATGCCAAGTTGGAGCACGCCGTGTTGGGAGGGGTCATGAACAGTACACCACCGCTTCCCTGGGCATTGTGAGAGGACACCTGTCGGGGAGTGAACACGTGTGTGCACAGCAGCCGGGCACACGTACAAGGCGGTACCAGGCGCACCTCAGCCCACCCTCTGTGGACAAGCTGGATCCTGTTGTGCGCCCGCCATGCCCCTTGACAAGGCACACACAGCCCCAGTCGACCAGGTGTAACCCCAACATAGTCAATCCGCACAGGCGATACAGGGCACGGGATGGCAGTGGAGCATGGTGTGTGAGAGGTCTCCTCGCGCTCCTCCTGGTCATATCACGCAGGCAATAGAACCTCAACGTCTAGCATGGCACAAGTCACATGGAAGTGTAGGGGGACGCACCACAGCACGAGCAGCACTGACGTCACGGGAGGTGGCTCGCACCATCCCATCCATTGCCCATCATACCAACCACGCCACATGCCATTGCGACTAAGTGCAAGCGCGTGCGCCACCACCCCGAGCCCTCCCCAGAGAGGCCAAAGAGTGAATGTGTGGGCCAACAGCCACAGACGGACGCGGCCTGGCCGCAAGGGCAGCCACAGCCACTGGGTGTCGCAGGTGGCGGATCCGGAAGGCGAAGACTGTGATGCATAGTCCATGCAGGCCGGGTCTCCATTTGGGGCACCACGCAGGTGGACGGCGTCCCGCCACACATCATACCCTGAGACAGCCCACTCGTGCAACTGGACCCACACATTCACTCCTTGCCCTCTCTGGTGCGAGCTTGGGGCTGCCTGTGCAAGCGCTAGCCTCGCAGGTGAGCATGCATATTGGGGGGCGAGGGGAGGACATGAGGGCTGGGGCGAAGATGACTGTATCACTGTCAGTTAGTACAAGGGATGACCCAGATGTGGAAAGGAAGAGACGTGTCCCGTGTGTACTGCAACTAGTCGCCAATCCAACTACCCCCATGTCCGGAATGTAAGCCCGCACCTAGGCCCGCCCATCCGCCACATCGAACATACCACCAGCACGACAACCTTCCCATTCGAAACACTGACTGGGGGTGGCGACCAGTGAACAATCATGTGTAGCCTACCCACGCGTACATGTGGGCCCTCCATGATCCATGTCACCTGCGGCAAAGACATGACATGCGCAATGAGGGAAGTGAGGAGAGCTGTCCGCCCCACGCGCAGAAGGTGCATCAGCTCCACAGACCCAGCAGCGAGTCCAGCAGGGGTCACATGTGCAGGGGCAGCTGTGCCTGGTGTGAAGGCACATGCATATAGACAGCACATCGACCAATGTGTAGTCTGCCCACATCCACAGTCCATCATCATGCGGACATAGGAATTTAACACAGGGCAACACATCTTAGTTGGTGCACCCACCGTGACCAACAATGCGCAATCATCGACGTACCCGCCCTGTGCATGGCCCCCCACCCAACGGAGGCACATCCAGTGCCACCATCCCACACACACAAGCCTTCCACGGAACATGCTGTGTCCAATGGTCAGTACAGAGTCAGCGCCCATCTGGTGGATCCTGAACAGGAGACACATGCACACACATGCCAGCTCCCACTATGTACGTCTGCCACCTGGCACGTGCAATGTAACCTCTCACCTGTGACTGCAAGCACACAGCCGTCTTGGCATGGGGCTGTCAATGTGGACACCAGTCAATGTTTCGGGAGCTGTGATCCGTACAGTGCTGTACATAGGGTGCAGTGCTGACACCTACTACTGTCTCATATCCCCTCGTGCCACAGGTCCCACTTGTATTGGCCGCTCAGCCCGTGCCCACATCGTCGTCGTCGTGTGCCATACTCATCCAGCCTCGGAAGCAGTTCCATGCTCAGCAGACACTCATGTTGCCGTGGCGTTGCCGCTTGACGAATATGCAGTCAGTCCCCATCAGCACGCCCCGCAAGTCATTGGGGCCTAGATCCCCATGTGCATGCACATGGCAGTGGTATGTCTCACTTGCCATTGCCATTGTTGGGAGACCTGTGTAAGTGTATTGTGGCCGTGCCGTCCCAGCTTGACAGCTGGGCTGTGGCTCATGTGCTTGCTCAGTCATGTCAGTGATGTGTATGCGAAATTGCTATGTGCCGTGTTGCTTTGACATGTGTCCTCTGCCATTTAACCCAGGCGGAGACCGAACATTGACCGCCCATACCAATTGCTGGCGGACATGGACGATACAGAGGTAATCAGGAAGTTTCGGCTGGACAGGCCAACTCTGCATCGACTGTGTGCCATGTTAGAGCCCCATCTCCGTCCCCGCAGGGTGTATCCGACTGCTGTCACCCCCACGGCTAAGGTGATGGCCGCCATGCATTTCTTCGCCACTGGGTCATTCCAGCACACAGTGGGCAGTGGAGGAGGGATGTCCCAGCCCATGTTCAGCAAGGTGCTGAGGGATGTACTGGCAGCCATGATGCTGTACCGGAACAGGTACATCCGCTTCCCCAGGGCTCGTGAATTGGCGGCAGTGAAGGGTGCATTCTATGCCCTTGGCAGAATCCCACACGTCGTGGGAGCCATTGACTGCACTCATGTTGGCCTTGTTCCACCACAGGCCACTGAGCACCTGTACCGCAACAGGAAGCACACGCACTCCCTGAATGTGCAAGTGGTGTGCCTTGCGGACATGGTGATCACCCACGTGTGTGCAAAGTTTCCAGGTTCGGCCCATGACGCACACATAATGCGCAACAGCATCTTGCCACGACTGATGGCCAATCTGCAACAGGATCGTGCCTGTATTGTCGGTGAGTATGTGGAGTGGTGTAGCGTGCTGGTTGTGCGATGCTGTCCCCTGTCCAGTTGGAATAGCTACGGTTCTCTGTGTCCCTCACACCCAGGTGACTCTGCGTATCCGAATGGGGCATGGCTGCTCAGTCCATTGAGGAATCCTCGCACCCCAGCAGACGATCGATACAATGAGGCACATGGGAGGACCAGACGTGTGGTCGAGCGTACCTTTGGCCTCCTCAAGTCCAGGTTCAGGTGCCTGGACCGCACCTGGGAGTGCACTGGCGTACTCCCCACAGAAGGTGTGCCAGATAGTGGTGGCGTGCTGCATGCTGCACAATCTGGCCATTCGGAAGCAGATCCCCCTCATTGTGGATGACGGAGATCAACCAGGGCCCCAGCCCGCAGACCAGGACAGCTCGAGTGAGGTGGACAGCGGAGAGGAGGAAGCTGGGAATGTGCGCCAGCAGCTCATCGCACGCTACTTCACTTGACGGTGAGTGTCCATGTACGACGGATGATGTGTCTGTATCTGTGCAGGTGTGTGTGTGCTGTGTCAGGGTGGCCGTATGTTCACTGCGTGCAGTGTGTCAACGCTCCATGGCCAGGGTAGTATGCCACTGTTGGTGACTGTGGCATTGTGCCCTATTGCTCTGTGCGATGTGTGTACATTGCTTGTAGTTGTTGACATGTACTGTGTGATGGGTGTGTGACACACTCATTGAATGTGCTCCTGTTCTGTCTCCCACCCCTAGGTCCCTACAGGCCCTCCGGATTCCATTGCCATGCCACGCATCAGGTGCCCTTCCGCCCAAGGTGGCCGTTGTATTCCGTACAAATAAAACACAGGGCACAAACAGCAGTTAGTGAATAAGGTGCATTTATTACGAACTGTGACATGTGATTGTGTGTAAGGTGATAACAAAAGTGGTGCGTGCAGTGACAATGAGCTGTCGGTCATGGCTGCGTGATGATCAGGGTGTACCCACTGGTTCTATGTCCATAGTCCAACACACACATGCCATCCAGCTGGCTGTGTGGAGTGGGATCGTAGAGCAAGTCAATGCAGTGGCTGGTCAAGGAAGGCTGGCGGAAGGCTGGCTGGCTGCCTCACTTGCGACTGGAGCGTGCGAAGTCCTCCCGGGAGATCTGTTTCCTCTTCGGACGGCCCCTTCCACGTTTGGGAGGGGGTGTGTGGTGGCGACCTGCTGGTGGTGGGTGAGGTGTGCTCACTGGCTGTGGACGCAGGGGAAGTGGACACTGCTGGCTGACCCTGCGCCCTAGCAGGTGGTGGCGGAGGTGGTGTTGCTGGCCTTGCCTGTGACCCCACCGCCACCACCAGCTGGCCCATGAGGTCCACGAGTTGGTCCATACGGGACACGAATTGGCCCATATGGGCGTCCATGGACCTCAGCACCCCCAGCACCTCCCGCGTGTCAGTAGCAGACCTGGCCCATTGTCCTTGGGCCTCTTCATAGGCCCCAAGGACTCTGGCCATTTGAGGCAGGGCATGGTTCCCAGGGGAGGCTGGCGTTTCCCTGACCCTGCTCCTCCTACCAGTCCTGCTGCCACCGGCCCTGCCCACTAGCCACATTGCACACCACGGTCCTCGCTGTGGCTCCCAGGGTGGATCCAGTCGGCCGGGCCACCACCTGCGCTGGGGCTGGTGCCAGCGAAGACGTGGTGGTGGTGGAGGCGGTGGTGGTCGGTGCGGCGATGGTGGCGGTTGCGGCAGTGGTAGTGGCCGCAATGACCGTGGGTGTGGCCGCAACGACAGTGGCAGCAGGGGACTGGGACTGTTCAGCATCCCTGGATGATGGGTTGGTGGGTAGGAGGGGTCCTGGGGAGCGGCTGGGCCCTGCCACGCCAGATGGGCCAGCTTGGTGGTCCGTGTCCGAAGAGGTGGACAGATCCTCCAGATCCGTGTGTCCTCGTTGGGGGCTTGTAGGCTGGCTGTGCTGGCTGCTGTCTCCATCCCCAGCGTCCAGCAGTTCGTCACCTGTGGAGAAAATGAGATTTGTTATTGTGTTGCACCTGGCGAAGTATGTATTAGTCGTCTGACATTGGCAGTTCGTGCAATCTCGTACATGGGTTTCCCGGAGGCGAGTGTGTGGCTGTGGCATCTGTAGTTGTGTGTGCTAGGCAATGGGACTGTGTGCTGTGCACATGTGGCATGGGACGGATTGGCCATGCCGATGGGTGTGTTGCTTTGCCCCTACTCATTGTGACTCTGGTGTATGCGGGCTCCTGGCCCATCCTGGGTCTGGTTTGTACTTTGCTTTTGGAGTTCATATGGAACGCTTAGGAACGCATATGGCAACATGGGGGCCATGCCCCAGATTCGCATTTGGGATGGAATATGCTTTTGGGGTTCAAATGGAACGCTTAGGAACGCATATGGCAACATGGGGGCCATGCCCCAGATTCGCATTTGGGAGGGGATATGCTTTTGGGGTTCAAATGGAACGCTTAGGAACGCATATGGCAACATGGGGGCCATGCCCCAGATTCGCATTTGGGATGGAATATGCTTTTGGGGTTCAAATGGAACGCTTAGGAACGCATATGGCAACATGGGGGCCATGCCCCAGATTCGCATTTGGGAGGGGATATGCTTTTGGGGTTCAAATGGAACGCTTAGGAACGCATATGGCAACATGGGGGCCATGCCCCAGATTCGCATTTGGGATGGAATATGCTTTTGGGGTTCAAATGGAACGCTTAGGAACGCATATGGCAACATGGGGGCCATGCCCCAGATTCGCATTTGGGAGGGGATATGCTTTTGGGGTACATGCTGTGAGCCATGGGTGCCGAACGTGACATGTGTTGTGGCAGCATGACAGTGCATGGTCTGAGGTGTGTGCATGCCTGACATGCCCTGCATATTTGCTGTCTGTTGTGGTTACTGGACATGGCATTGGACGCATCGTTATGAGTGAGTGATAGTTGTGTGCCAGCCAACGTATTGCAGTTGTCCCATCTCCTTGGTGTGCGTGCTGCCCTGTGCCATGTGCATCACTGCAGTGCTCGGGGGGTGTGGCCCATGTTGTGTGTTGTTGCTCACAGTGTGTCGTGCGCTTAATTGACTTCTGGCACATGGTTGGTCATGGGCATGTGTCTTAGCATGACTGCTGTATGTGTGGCAGCTGTGCGGATGACATGCCTTTCATGTGACTGGGGCTGACGGATGGGATGGATGGTATGTTGTATGTGCATGGTGTGTCTGTGAGTTTGATGGGTTCAGTGGTGTTCGTGTGCATTTCTGTTGTTCCGCTCTGTTACGTCTAGTGTTGTTTGTCTTACATAGGCGTAGTTGTGGGGTGTGGGGTTGACAGGCAGTGGGGGCTACATGGACAGGACTTCAATGGTGTTTCGGTTGTGTGTGATGAGTTGCACAGTGGCTGCCGTGTGGGACTATATTCAGTGTGGCTTGTGCATGCAGACGTGGCTCCTTGGGTGTTGCTATGTCTGTGATGGGTCATGTGGGGTGTGAGTCTGCTGTTCATGTCCGTGTGCACATTGTTCACTTGTTCGTGACGGTGGGCGGTGCTGCGTGTTCGTGTGCTACGTGACATGTCCCATGTGTTGGTGGTGTTATGGTCCTCATGCCTCCAGTAATCCAGCCCTGTCCAGTTTCCCACCTGCAAGTTGTTCGTGCGTGCACTGTACTGGATGCCACATGGCTCTAAGCGGGGGTGCTCCATGTTGCAGGTCTGTGGGGGTGGGGGTGTAGTGGGTCGTGGGGGTGGCTGTACACCCACTGACACCGATTGCTGTGGACCGTGATGTCTGCCTTTCGGCTGTCGTTGTGCACTGCGGTGGCTGACACGTGGCTGTGGGGTGTGGGGGATGCTCCTCCTTGCTGTGCTGTGGGACTGGGGCCTGGTGTGTGTTGTACTTGGGCTGTCCACCGTCCCACCCACTGCACTTTGTGTTCCTGCCACTTACCTGTTACTTGTCGGTTAGTGCAGCTGTGGCGGACACATGGGTGTGGTGGGTGCTCGTTGTGGCGCTTCTGGCATATTTGGGGACCTGTTGGTGGTTACGTGGCTGGCTTAGTGTACACATGTCCCCACGCATCTTACAGTTGTTCGGTTTGGCCTGTGTGTGGTAGTGTCTGTTGCATGTGCGTGTGATGTGTTGTGTATTGTGTGCTGGACATGGGGGTGTTTGTCCCTGGGAGCTGTGGCATGGTGGTTGCGCATGTGAGTACATAGCGGTGTGCTAGTATACATTAGTTTGTACTTACCAGCCTCCACTCCCCCTGCTAATCCGGCGAGGATCTCCGGATGGATTACGACTCGCACCTTCTCCTCCCACGCTTTGAAGGTCTTAAAGAGCGCGGGATTCCCTCCGCCAGTGACGGCAGCCAGCTCTCTGTTTTTGCCCTCCTTCTTCTTGACCAGGCTCTTTACGTCATTCCAACGTTTGTTTATCTCGACTCTGTTCCTGGGCAGGGTCCCGACTGCATTGACCTGGTCTACGATCCGGGTCCACATTCTGTTTCTGGTGGCTAGTGGTGTGTGCTGGACCATGTTCCCATAGATTTGTGGGTACACCTTGATGATCTCGTCGACCATGACCGTCAGCTCCATGGGCGTGAACTTGGGCATCCTTTGTGGTGCCATGGTGTTTGTGGTGCTGGTGCGGTGTGTGTTGTGTAATGTGCAGGGGGTTTGTGGTGCCGGTGTTTGGTGGTGGTGGTGGTGGTTGTGATGTGTGCGTTTCTGTGGTGTGCTGCTGTCCTTGCTGTGTCACTGTGTCCTCTCCTCTCCTCTCTGGTTTGCAATGTAGCAAGGGGTTGTGGTCTGTGGGAGTGCTGCTTTTGTACTCACCTATGTGGGTGTGTCCTCATGGTCTGTTGTTTTCAGGTGTGTTGTGTCTGGGGTTCTGGCCTTTGTATTTTTTGTTTGTCCGGGGGGTGTTTTCGGGATGTGTACTGTGCTTGTGTATTTGTGTGTGCCTTGCTGTGTGGACTTGTTGGCCATGTTGTGTGCTATTGGTTTTGTGTGCGGATGGTTTCTGTGCAGGTACGTGGGCGCCATGGCTTCTGCCGTGTCGATTCTCATCGGCGTTGTTTGCGCTGGCGGGCGGTATATTTGTGGTTTTTCCGCGCTCATGGCGGTGCGATCGTAATTTCACGTGCGGTGTGTCGGCCGTGTGGGGGGCGGTTTTGTGTTGTCGTGCGTGTTTCCGTCCGTGGCGGGCGGTTTGACTCCGACTCGGACGATGGCGGGCGGTATTTTGTGTGATTTTTCCGCCAATGGCGGTTTTCGGTTTGTGTACTCATAATGGCGTGGTCGGTGTTCAGGCGGTGTGTGCGGGCGGATTTTTGCCGCTTCCATGCCTGGCGGATTTTTTTACGCCGGGTATCGTAATGGGCCCCTAAGACTGATACTTTAGTGGGACAATCACCGTAAATAATCTCTTTAGTTCAGATTATTTTCCCTTCGAGTTTCTCCTGTGCCTTAGTGTGCTGATGTTTTATTGTTGGAAAGACCTAGGTTAAGGTATGCCTGATACTCTGTTCTATGTTTATGACTATTATTGAGGATCCAACAATGTAGAAGGAAATGTTATTTGGATTCCTAGTTCTGAATCGTAGGTAATACCACTGAAGTCATAAACAACCCACCCTCCTACCCAATTGCAAATGTTTTAAACAGCAAGACACTATGAACTTGTTAGATGTGCCAGTCAAATATTAACTGAGGATGTGAGGTGAATTGTCGTGCAGGGCATGATGGGAGATAGATCCTACTGACTGCTTAAAGGAAGTGTGCATTTTTCTGCCTGTTGTGCTATTTACACAATAGGCACCCTTTCCTTTTCTACCTCAGAGGAAGGTTGAAAGGTCATATTGTAAGGGTGCAGTCTTTTTAGGTTGAGCTTAGGCAGCGCGCATGTGCTGTCTGCAAGACCTGTTGTTATCGCCTCTATCGGCTTTTGGCATGCCCACGAATTGCCATTTGTTTATTGTTGTGCCATTTAGAAATAGTTTTTTTTTTATTGGTGCATTGGGTCTGATTCCCCCGCTTTTGCGTGCTTGGGTCACGCCCAGGCGATTTCACTCATTGTTTGCTTGCGTTGGTCATCCCAATACGTCCGCGGTTCCTCCAGGTCATCCTGATCTGCCTTTTTATTTTGTAGGATATCAACATCGTTTTAGGCTTTCAGGCCGTTTCACGGAGCAATGCTCTGTTCGGCACCTGCAAAGTGGCAATTTCTGTTTGGTAGCTGTTGAGCTATGCCAATAGCTCTAACTCAAATAAATGCGAGACCTATTGCATTTCTAATGCTTGTTATAGCTAGGCATTGCAGCCTTTTGTACAGCTAAAATGGATTCATTCGAGAGAGAAAAAAATTAAGTGAAAACTGGCTTATTTTAAAGTGGAGGTGACACCTAATATCTATGAAACCATTCAACTAGTCAATTAGTTGAATGAAACCTTATTTTGAAAGACCTCTATCTTCTCAGATAGTGTGTCACAAGGGTTGATGGAGGGTTAAGCCAGACAGAAATTAGTTAGTGCCAGATCCCTTTTTACTGTGTGTCCACTTTTTACTGTGTGTCCACCTGAGGGACCTTGCCTTACAGCATACTTTAATCCAAGCAACTGTAATTTCGGGCCTCGCAGTACCATAGTCCACTCCAAATTACCCTCTTAGCCCAAACACATGGATGTTGTCTTCGAGGTAACCTGAGGGAGTCCTCTCCACAATGCACCATGATCCTAATTGCACGAAGACCTGTCTTCTGGCTGCTAACAACTTTGGGTCCATCATAAACTGTTACTTAGATCTGTTTCTACAAGGACACAATCCTCTTAGTAAGTGATAGTACCTAGATGCCTATAGGGTGCAAATGAACTGGATTGTCCTTTGAGGCTTGTCTGTGGGTCTTAAATCTAAATTTTTAGGGCATGGTCTAAGCAGTCTCGTGAATTACTATCCAAGCCTAAAACAGTTGACGGTTCCAAGCCCAACCTGAAACCTTGCAACATTGTCAAATCTATAATCATCGCTGGAGAGAGACACACTGTGGGCCTTATGTTTGCCACTAAACTTGAGATAGTGTGACACAAGCTTTCTGATTGGTAGTTTCTCTGGGAAGCCAGTGTTAAATTGTAGGCGCAGTCTCTTATAGCGCAAATAAGCATAATGAAGCTAAACTGAGTCTTTAATCCATACCTCAGCTCATGCCAGTGAGACCTTCACAGAGTGCCCAGTCATTTGCTCAAGCCCTCAGTTAACCTCACACTGGAGTTTCCAATTATTCCATCACATGGGGCTTCTTTAACTAAGGCATCACCTGGCTGTTTAGGAAATATATTTACACATTTCAGACTGCTATTCCCTAGCCATGATCCCCACATGGAACTGGGCTGCTGTCCTTTGAAGTTTTTGAATGTGTCCCACTGAATATGGCTTCACTTGGCTGGACGGCACAGTTTTTTTGCTGCTCTCATGGTTGTGTCACTTTTAGGTCCCTTCGTATCATGCTAATGGGTCATCTGCAGCTTTTGGGGCAGTCTATCACTTAACTGCTCCCCTACACATTTCTTACTACAATTGGCTTGCATTGCCCCAAGGTTCTGAGGCACTAGACAGGTGGGGGCCATAGATTTCTGATTCCAGTGTTACAAAAGGTCCAGAATTGACTTGAAGGCTAATGTACTGAAAGTGTTTACAGCGGAACCTAATCTCTTTTGTAGTATTCCTCTGTGGTGACTGTTGAACAGAATCAAGAATCCAGCCTCTTCAAATTCTGCTCTTCTTGGCAAAGCTGCAAAAAGCCTTGATGACGTTTGCTGGAAAACTATTCAATTACATCTCTTCACCTCTGCTGTACTAATGCAACCACCCTTGTGACTCAACTGATCAGCCTCAGGATAAACTGCTGAAGTTTATGACTACCAACTCTAAGGGGAATCAAACAACCTTGTTGCTTTTTCACCTTTGCGCTAGGCCATGTTGACAATGCTCCCAGGGACAAGATGGGTGTGTGTGTTCAGTGCCAGACATTGTTCATCCTATGTTATCTGTGAAGGTCAAGAGATGGTCCTTACCATCATTCCCTTTGTGTGGAAGAAGGGGTTTACTAATACTGGAGACAAGCAGCTAAGTTTAAATGTGGCACATTGACAACCACATCCTTGGCCGTGTTTTCTGCATAGATACAGGTCATTTCCTTGTCCTTAAACGAAATACAGGATCACTTTGTGGATTTTGATGCTTTTCAACCAATATATGGATCAGTAGAAATCATTTTGTGGGCCCTTTGCGAGCTGACATCTGCAGTTGATGATCATATACATCAATGACTGTCATAGGGGGTCATTAGGATGGCGGGCGGACTTGAGTCCGCACGCCATCCCAGCGGTAACGGGACCGCCCGCCTGTCATGCGGCGGTCCCGCACCCCTAATTATGATGCGACCGCCACCGCGGCGGCCTCTGAATCCCTGCATCATAATATGGATAGCGGTGCCTGCTAGGCACCGCCACCATATTGTGCCCCTGTTCCGCCCGGCCGGCAATCGTTCCGATTGCCGACCGGCAATCGTTCCGATTGCCGACCGGCGGAAAAGCTGCGGACGCACTTTGCGTCCGCCGCTATGCCCCCCGCCATTATAATATGGCGGGGGTAAATCGGGTTGGGATGGCGGGCGGATCGCCACCGCCGGCCCGGCGATGGCGATCCGCCCGCCATCCTAATAACCCCTTTAATGTTCCCCCTAATAAGGGCCCCTGCACAAATGTATCCAGAACCTTTAAATACCGTCCCTGAAAAAACCTCAATTTTGATGAATTAAATGGTATTCTTTCTAATTCGAACCCAGTCTCAGATAACAATGTGGAAACTGCTGCAGTGAAGTATACACATTGGTTAGAATCAGCAGTTCTCAGATTGGGGGCAGAAATACTAATAAAGTACCATAGAAAAAAAACCATCGGCCCCTTGGTACTCACATGAATTAGAAGCTTTCAAACAGAAATGTAGACTCCAAGAGCGCAGATGGTGGAAAGAGTACTGCCCTTAAGAAAAGACAAAATATAAAACGTTTCTTATGGAGTATAAGGCATTAATCATTGCAGCAAAGTATAAATACTTTACTGAAAAGATAAGTTCAGCTAGGGATACCACCCGAGAACTATTCAAAACGATTAAGTCCTTGTCTAATGTTAGTAATGGCAGCACCTTCAACCCCGACCAATCTTTCTGCAATAAGTTGTCAGAGTTCTTTCAGGCCAAAGTAAATCTTATCTTCCAGGATTTCAATCAAACCAGAAGACCTTTTGTGCAGGAGGTGTTTTGGCCTCCGTAGAGGGTTTGGACACCCAACAATCCCACAATGGCCCAGACTCTATAAAGTTTGAAAAATTTAGCATATTTACTAAAGAAAACGCGATTAATCTCATTAACTCCAACAAATCTGGGGCTCCTTCGGACTTCTGCCCCCCTCAGGTCCTACATGAGATCTCTAGATCAGTAGCCGGCCCGCATACGGATCTACTAAATAAGATACTGACTACAAGACAGTTCCTGGCTATCTGGAAAAAAGCCTCCATTTTGCCTTTGGTGAAAAAACCTTCATTGGACCCGAAAGATGTGAGAAGTTACAGGCCTATATCTTGCCTTCCCTTTTCTGCGATGGTACTAGAGAAGGCTATGAATGAGGAAATGTTATCCTTTTTAGACCCTAACCAGCTTCTCGATTCCTCTCAGTATGGTTACCGAGCAAACAACTGTACCGAATCGACTCTGGTAACAGTCTTTGAAGAATTGAGAATGTTCGTTGACAAGGGCGGAAAGGCGGCATTGATTTTACTAGGTCAATCCGTCGCCTGTGATACGGTTCACCATTTACTCCTCCTAAATCGGCTCCAGTCGCTGGGCTTTAGGAATCCAGCACTGGCCTTATTGAGTCTGTTCCTTTGCGATAGGCAACAGACCATGGAGCTGGGAGATTCCATTTCGGACCCCTTCTCCCTTCCCTGTGGGGTGCCTCAGGGGTCCTCTCTTAGCCCCACGCTTTTCAATATCTATGTTACTCCTCTGGTCAATCTCATCTGCAGTTATGGTTTCACAGTTTTCTCCTACACTGATGACACACAAATTGTGGTGTCTATATCATCTGATGTTGAAGAGGAGGCAAATAATTCCTGCAGCTGCATGTCTCACTTTGCAAAGTGGATGCAAAGAAACTGCTTGAAGCTAAACTCAGATAAAACTGAGGTCTTGCTTTTTGGGAATCACTCCACCTTTTGGAACTCATCAGGGTGGCCATATGATCTTGGCCCCCTTCCTTCTCCTGCTCAAAAAGCTAGAATTTTGGGAGTCATCTTTGATACCAAACTGTGCTTCTCAGAGCAAATAAACCAAATCGCCTCTCCGTGCTTTTTTTTGCTCAGGACATTAAAGAAGATCTTCCCATTAATTCCTCTGGAACTACAAAAAACAGTGATGGTGGCACTCGTCATCTCAAAGATAGACTACTGCAATGCCTTGTACCTGGGCACTCATAGGTGAAAAACTTCAATCCCTACAAAATGTAGCCGCTAGATTGCTTCTGAAAGTTCCAAAGTTTGGCCCATCTCTCTATCTTTGCAGGGTCACACTGGCTTCTAGTTAGGAACAGGATCAATTTTAAGGCGCTGTGTCTGGTCCATAAGACTCTTCACTGGACTGGACCAAAATATTTTCAGAAAATGTTCTCCTGGTATTCTCCCAGTCACCAGGCAGAACCTTAGATCTAGTTCAGCCAGAATGGTAACGGTCCCCTGAATCAACAAAGCTAGATGCGGTGGCAGGACTTACTCCTTCTGTGCTAGTAAACTTTGGAACTATTGGCCTCTTTTTTTTGGTGGAGTTTTATCTAACTTTAACTCTAATTTTGAGATCTCAATCCAACCTGCTGCAGTTTAGGAAGCAGCTAAAAACCTGGCTTTTTACTGAATCACTTAGTTAATCTTAGTGACATGCGCTCTCTTTACTGACTTTCTGGTGATAAACCGCTAGCGCTAATACACCTTCGGGTAATTGGGCGCTATACCAAATAAATTTACATTACATAGAATGCACTTGTAATATGGAGGAGAGGACATCTGCCACACTTGTGCTAAGTTGTAATAAAGGCAAAATGTCTTGTATTAAGTGCTTGCCTTAAAGTACGCTTTAAAGTCTTTCGTAATAAAATAAAACATTCAAGTGCCCCTTATACAGAAAAAAAAGCACTTGTATAACACAATCAGTAAACCAGTGCATCTGATGGAAACTTCTAGCTGCAGATTCCTTACCTTTGAATTTCCCAGGTGTCAGACTGGATCTGGAAACTTTTGCGTGAGCAGTACCCCTGCGTGCCATCAGGTGGCTCAGTTCGGTTCAGCTCTTTGTCTTCAGTGCCGAATGTGACATCACGGTCATCTAGATAGGCACCACCCAGGTGCGCGGACATCAGTTCCTTTCTTTCCGTGCCAGTTAACGCTGATCCAGAGAAGAGCTACCCCTCAGTCTCTTTTTGACAGACTTTTTTCGGCATTTTGTCGAAGATTTTTTTCTTTTGTTTCAAGGGAATGTCCTCTAGAAAGGTAGTGTTCAAGCTGTGTGGTACCTGTCACCGCACCATGTAGGTTACCGACCTGCACCTTCTGTGCTTATGGTATCTCCTGCGCGACCACAACTCGAAGTTGTGCTTGGACTGCCGGGCCATGGCGCCTAATGGCTTTGAGGGAGCGGTCCCTAAAGCCGCCTGCGGCCTGGCAGTCGATGCCATCTAGTGCGACACCTAGGAGGTCTCGGTCCCAATCGACAAAAAGAAGGTCGCAGGACATCTCCATAAGCCCTAAGTCCTCTTCGTCGCACTCGAGGTCCTCAGGACACAGGAAAAGGAAGAAGTCTAAATGGACTTTGACTTCACCTTGTCGGTCGGCTGACAGGACGAGTGAGGAACATCGCCCTTCCAGGCACGGTTATGCGGAGCCGGTGTGACTCCCTCAGTTTCTGGGAGTGACCCCCGCTCAGATCAAGGAATTTGGCCATGCGCAGAGTATTTGAACGAACCGACCCCTCCGGAGTGCCTTCGGGCCCCGGGGGATCAGAGGAAGCCCCATCGGGTCCGTGCCGACGGCTCTGGTGGGGTCTCACGGATCCGGATTGGTGCCGGTCATGCCAACGCGACCTTCTCTGGTGCCAATAACGACACTGATAGTCCCAGCGCTGCTGAAGTCCACTGGCTGCGCCAGCCCCATTCTCATCCCTGACGACTTGGAGTGAGAACGGTGTTGGTCAGTGCCAATGTCGGTGCCGACAGGGCCCAGTGGTTCAAGGTTGTTACCTGATTCTTTTGAGGAGGCATGGGGAAAGAGTAGGAGTGGTCACTGGACCCTTTAGAACACGAGTTGTACACCCCTGGTGAGAATTTGGACTGGTATGAAGAACTAGCAGAGGCCAGTAGCCTGGACACCTCTCCAGATACTAGTTTGCTCTCTCCACCTACCGTGGCTACAGAGGAGGGACCATCTTACGCAATAGTGGTGAAGAGGGCAGCGGAGGTCCTTGACCTTGAACTTCCCTCAGCAGTGGTTAAGACCAACCTCTTGACCGAAGTGCTTCAGCCTGGGGCTTCCTCCGCTGAACCCCTATTGCCCTTTAATGAAGCACTGACTGATGTCCTTCTAGGAAGTTGGTCCAAGCCTAGCACAGGGGCTCCTGTGAACAGGACAATTGCCCACCGCCATCGCCCTGCCCCGGGTGATCCTAGTTTCCTCAGCTAACACCCCACCCCTGAGAGCTTGGTAGTCCAAGCCTCGACTTCCCATGGCGTGTTCCCTGCAGCTCTCTCGGACAGGGAATCCAAGAGGCTGGACACACTTGGGAAGAGGATGTTTTCTTCCGCCAGCCTAGCATTGCAGTCAGTGAACACCGCAGTGAACACTGCATGCCTTTTGGGCCATTACTCCCATACCCTATGGGAAACAGTTGCGCAAGTGTTGCCACAGGTCCTGGACCAGGCCTGGGCCATCCTCTCCCAAGCAGTGAAAGTTGGGAGAGATGCAGCAAAGTTCACCATTAAGTGTGGTCTGGATATGACTGACTCTCTGGGCAGAGCGGTTTTGTCTACAGTGGCCTTACGGCACCACTGCTGGCTGAGAACATCTGGCTTTTCGGGGGATATCAAGGCCAACCTCTTGGACATGCCCTTCAATGGGACTCATCTCTTCAGAGAGAAGGCAGACACGGCACTGGAGCCCTTCAAGGACTCGTGGGCTCCGGTCAAGTCCTTGGGCCTCTCAGTGACTCCACACTTCTAGTCTGCCTTTCGTGGCTACGGAAGGGGCATACCACCGCGCCAACCATATTCCAGCCACCGTCCTGTGCAAGCGTCCCAAGTTGTGCGAGGACGTGAAAGCGGTGCATTCCGATCTCGTGGGAACGGAAGCCAGAAGTCGTCCGCCACCAACTCCTCAGTAGCAGAAGCCTCTAAGCCCTCCTAGTTTGGTTCTGCAAGACCATGGGTGCCCAGCTGGAGGGAGAATCAAACATCATCTCCTCCATTGACAGTCCATAACATTGGACAAATGGGTCTTGCAGACCATTCGGAGGGGTAACTTCCTCCCTTTCCAATCTTTATCCCCCCTTCACTGTCATTTCAAGAACTGCTGGCGGAGGATCATCGGGTCTTGCTCCAAGAGAAAGTTACAGCTCTCCTGGCCATGGGGGCTATAGAAAGGGTTCAAATATCAGAAGTAGGCAGTGGTTGTTATTCTCTCTACTTTCTGATACCCAAAAAGAACAAAGGTCTTCGCCCCATTCTAGATCTCCACATCGTCACTTTCTTCCTCAAAAAGGAGAAATTCAAGATGCTCACGTTGGCTCAGGTTTTGTCTGCCCTACACCATGAAAACTGACTGGTAGCGTTGGACTTGCATGATGCGTATTTTCACGTCCCTATCCTGCCTGCCCACAGGCGTTACCTGTGGTTCAAGGTAGGCCATGAGCACTTTCAGTTCACTTTGCTTCTCTTTGGTCTTACCAGTGCCCCTCGGGTGTTCACCAAGGTGATTGTGGTGGTAGCAGCTCATCTGTGCAGGTTAGAGGTTTCAGTCTTCCACTACCTCGATGACTGGCCTTTGAAGGTGGCCTCGCCCCAGACTGTCGTCTCCCACCTCCAGAGTACAGTGGATCGCCGTAGAAAATAACACTCCGTACATCCAGATTTGTCTTAAAAGCCATCATTGTTTTTAGTTAAATGTCTTGGACTCTTTTGTAAGCAACTGAATGAAACTTCCCTCAGGTTGACACATGAACAGTGACTAGAGTTCGAATGTCTTCTGGTTGAGCTACGGAAGTGTTTTCATGCATTACATGTTGCACAAAAACATTGACGAGTTATAATCATGATGAATGTGTCATTGGCTTGTTGGCCACCGATGATGCTACCTTGTGCAACCTCTTTCCACACAACGATCAGATTAAGGAAGCTGGGAGTAATCTGATAATGCTAGCTGCACCCCTATGGTGTTTTCCTCACACAGAAAACATAAAATGTAGGCACACTTCACCATTCAATGCTAATTTCATTTAAAGACACGTTCAATTCTAATCTTTTGAAATACTTCCTACTAACAAAGATGTTCGAGCTAATGAGTCAGTTTCCACCCAGACTTCCTAAGATGTTGTGTGTGTGTAAATTTTATTTGCCTCCAGTCAGAAATAGTCAAAAAGTCTCCGATCCGCAGCTTATGCTAAAACACTTGGGGGCATATTTACTAGAAAGTGGCGGAGCGCGGCGTTAGCCACCTTGGCTTAACGCTGCGCTCCGCCACTTCCAAAACGCAGGGCTGCACCGTATTTACAAGGATACAGTGCAGCCCTGCATTTACTCCTGCGCTGGCGCTAATTTTAGCTACCTAGCGCCAACGCAGACACCCTTGCACCATAGTGCAAGGATACCTGCGTTGTAGGGGAACATTGTTTATGTGCAGGAAGGTATCACTTCCTGCACATAAACAATCTGAAATGGCATTTTGAATCTTCTATGTGTGCTGCTTAATGCAGCACACATAGAAGTTGCAAAACGTCATTTTTTTAATTGATTGTTTATGTGCAGGAAGGGTCACCTTCCTGCACATAAACTATCAATGGCTGCACAACGCAACACACATAGAAACAGCAAAAACGAGGAGAAATGAAACATTTCTCCTCGTTACGCCTGTTTAAGACCAGGTTTTCCCTGGTGTTAATTTTGGCACTGCCCCATATTTACGCTGCCCTTGTAAATATG
The DNA here is from genome assembly GCA_963921515.1 of Calotriton arnoldi. NCBI lineage: Eukaryota > Metazoa > Chordata > Amphibia > Caudata > Salamandridae > Calotriton > Calotriton arnoldi. Next base: position 456,835 of record CAWUFW010001736.1, on the reverse strand, counting down.
GGGCAGCGTCAAAATCAATGGGTGTTGCAGTGGAATGCCCACTGCAACACCCATTGCCCACCCCTTTCACGCTAAGTATAGCGTGAAAGCGGTCCTTATTCACAAGGCGGCGCTAAGCCAGGGTAAGTGGCTTAACACTGCCTTGTGAATAAGGCAAAGCCCCTATCGCCAACACGTCAGAAAAAGTGATGTTGTGGTGGCGATAGGGGCTTGCAAATATGCCCCTTGGTTTCAATTGTTATCCAAAATGGTGATGCCGAATGCTAAGTCATCAAGAAATTCTTCTCTGCACCAAGACTGACAATCTTTTTTCCATTGGATTTGAGGACATCATTACATCACATGGCATGTATTTGTAAAGCACACATTCACACGGTTATTTCTGGACTACATTTAACGGATGTTTGTTAGACATCATTTTATTGACCACTGAATTATGAAGGACTTGGTTGAACTGCTGGAATTCTAACCCATGGCCATGTGGTCAACCATAGAGCTCACCAGCAGAATTGAGCCATCAGAATCGCTAAAGAATCTGGATGTGCTGAGTAGTGCTCGGCACTGAGCCATTAATTAGATGCATTCTGTGTGAATGGTTGAAAAAGATATCAGATGAGGGAGACTACAATGAAAACATGAAATTATCAAACTATCCCTTTTTCTACCCTCTTGTCATTTCACTTAATAGGACGTATCCCGCTCTTAATGCTGTCAAAAGATAATTTTGAACAGGGTGAATAAACAATGAGGTAACTTTCACAGAGTTTTAAAAAAAGTGACAGAAGCTGATCGATTAATGCCTTCCGATGAAGTCAATACGTTCTGTGAAGACCTAATTGCCATTGCACGGACACAAAGGGCTCAATTCTTGGAGCTATCTAGTAGTATTACAACTTCACAAAATGAACTTGTGCCATTTGGTGAAAAATCAATGAGTAAATGAAGCGTAATTGTGCACTTGGACATTTATCCTTTTTTCCCTGTGGAAAGTGGTGTTCCCTTCCTTTTCCTACCCTGTGAAAAAGGTATTTTACGGAAGTAAATCTTCATGTGCTTATCCATAGAGAGTGACCATTGCTTCCTAGTATTGCATTTTGCAGTAGATCCCCCTAGAATGCACACTGTCCCAGTAGCGGCTGCTACCAAACGGGGGTGGGAAAGCGAGGGGCGCAAGGGGGGGGAGCGGAGGTAAAAAAAAACACCTGGCATACAGCTGGCTGGCTACCGCCTCTCCTACGTCCTCTTCTCTTCTCCCAGGCAGCAGAAGCCCACATCCTCCCAGACTCCCCTGACCAATTACAAAGCTGCCTTACAGGCAGTGGCGGCTGGTGACATTTGAAAGTGGTGTGGCGTAAAAGTACGGGATGAGTGCCCTAATGGCGAGCGAGTGAGGCCAACCGCCAGGAAAATAAAAAAAGTGGGCAAATGGTGCATTTTCAAGCAAATCTGAGAAAGCAAGAACATTTATAAAGCAATCTATACATTAATAAGCCACCCCTTCCATCCATTTACAAGAAAACCTGGAGGCACTTTAAGGCAATTGTATTGCATCATTCTGTACAAGCCTATTCATCCATTCAGAAGAGGTGCGCCCTGAGCCCTTCACTTAACATAGCCATTCTATAAAAGTGTATTCATTCAGTCATTCGTCAACCTATTCATAAGAGGACCAGGGACCACCTTGAGACGATTCAGCTAACAAAATAATGCTCTACATTTCCATTCATCCTCCCATTCATTTATCTATTTACAAGAGTGCCCCTGGGTGCCTTGAGGTGACTCCGTCAATGGAGTCATTCACTACTAGCCTATTCATCCATTCACAAGGGAAATAGAAGGCAGCTTGATGCCATTCAAATAACAGGACCCTTCTCTACAAGTCTGTTCACCTCGCCATCCATCCACAAGTACACCCGTGGGCGCCTTGGGGCCATTACTTTGGTAGAGTCAATCTCTGGAACCCTATTTATTCATCAATCTACTCATGAATCCACACATGACCAAATTGAGCTGGCCTTTTAGGGATTCTCATCGCACCCACCCTTGAACCCTAATCTCCAGCCACATCCCATTTCTGCTCTCTTCTAGACTTTGGGTATCTGGTGGTTTAAACACCTCCTGTGCAATCAGAAGCCATGGCTGCCTCACAACCGAGCAAAGCTGTGTGATCTTGCGAAAATCAATGTGTCAGTGGGGAGGAGGGTGGGATTTAAAGCGCAATTATCACCATTAAGTGGCACCTTTACCCCAGTCCTTTAGCTACAACAATTGAGTGTGTTTAGAAACAGGTTAAATGCTGGTGTAAGGCGCTACATAAAGGACACCTGACTTGTTCTCTACTACAAATGCTTGCTATCAGCACAGCTACAGAATAAACCCCAAAAATGCATATACAAGGACATATAAAGAATGAACAAGGAGACCAGAATTCCAATCCCAACTTCCCCTTTTGAAGCACTGTGTAATCCCGGGCAAATCAGGTTTTCTTTCTCTTGGACTCAGTTCCATATAGGCTGGACCAGGGTATCGTGCACTACTTTAAAATCCTGGAAGAGCTGGTGAAAGGAGGTAAAACGGCTGGGTTTTTGTCAACTGCATCCACTCATGCGAGTCCCTCTGGAGTCTTCGCCACGATTTACCCTGAAGTACGTGTCCCCACTGCCCCGGACAAACAGACATGGCACACTGATCTTAACGACACTGCGCCTGTGTGTGTGTGTGTGTGTGTGTTTGTGTGTGTGAGAGAGAGAGTGTGTGTGTGTGTGTGTGTGTTTGTGTGCGTTTGTGTGTGTGCGTGAGTGTGTGTGTTTGAAACACAGCAGCACACTGCTAACCACTTCTCGTTTGCAAACACTTGACTTCCAGGAAACACCGGAACATAAAAACACATTCTGAAAGAAAGAAAAGTCGTCTGAAAATGTAAACAAGCGTCCGTGCTCACTTGTAGCTTTTCGTTTAAATTGCAAGCTGAACCAGCAGGTTTGACACTATCAAAATGTCTAATTAAGAAATGAACCAAAAACGTATGCAAGATCAAGGACAATTTTAATTAAAATTACACTTAATATTAATCCGGTCAGCACTGACTACGGTGAAGAAAAATGCATTTTTAATGTAAAAATGAGATTAAAATGATGTAGTGAGAACAAAGCCTAGAGGGCAGATTAACATTTAATTTATTAGATTGTCTTTACTAAAATTAAGACTGCATAAATTACTCAAGATGTGCTGGCTGCAGCGGCGGCCAGCATGCTCGAGGGGGGGGTCGCGGGTGGGGAATAAATAAAACAATGAAACGTACCTGAGCGCCGGGGTACCGCACCGCACCGCCTCCGCTCCAGGCCGGTCACGCTGGTGGGCTGGCAGCTTCCCTCCCCGCCGCAACGCAAGCCAATTACAACGCTGGTAGGCGCAGCAGGCCAGCGCCCCAGCCCGGACATTTTCTCTGCGTAGAGAAAAAGGGAGATTGGGCGGTCCTGCTCGAGGGCAGGGGAGTGGCTTACCCACTGTTGTGGGTACTGGCTGTTTGGTCGGCTCCAGGGCCGACCAAACAGTGAGTAACCACAGCCGTGGGTAAGCCACTCCCCTGCCCTCGGCTGAGACCGCCACCCTCCGCCCCCAACCAGGCACAGAGGCACTTCTGCTTTCTCGCAATGCGAGAAGGCAGAAACATAAATGGTAGTTTTTACCGTTTATGTTTCTGCCTTCTCGCACCGCGGAAAGCAGTGGGGCGACGCCCCCACGCCCCAATGGGGGAGCCGTCACAGCTTACAGGGCACCTTGGTTCAGCGCTCAGACAGGGGCTGGGAGGCTGTGCATGTAATGCAGCCTGGGGGGAGAATTTGCAGAGTGCGCATGACTGTTTGGCTGGTCCGAGAGGGCCGGCCAAAATGTCATGTGCATTTAGGAAGTGCCTACCACTCCTCCCCCAGCTCTAAACAGCCCAGCCCCACCCCCCAACCAACGGAGCCAGTACGGTTAAATAATATGATAATGACGTTGCATTATTATCATTGTATTTTTCCGTTTAGAATTGCTCAGTGCAGCTACGCTCCTCCGCCTTAGCGGAGGAGCCGCCACGGCACTGTCCTTCTTCATAGCCCCGAATTCACAATGTCTCCAAAATCTATCATAATTGCCAGCAGTCCCTGGTCATCAGTGAAATTTATGAAAATTCGAGAAATTCTGGTACTGTGAAATTTAGTATCACAAAAAAAACGTAACCAATAAGGTCCAGAATTTGGAAGTGTTACAGAAAGTTTTTTCAGTTTGGATTACCACGAACATTACTGAGGAACAATGAATAGTTGAATGTTCCGGTATTTTAAGAATAGATTCACAAGACGATCCAGATAATGGAAAACGTGTTAATTCTGGGATCTCAAAATAGATTGAAACGAAAATTGTCATTCCCAAAAATATTTGTGGGGCCTAGATATATAGGAAATCTTGTCACCAAAGCTCAGATAGGAAGCTATCTCTTTAGTTCACAAAGATGAAGAATAGGTGGCTAATTATAGTAGCTCTTCACGGACTGATTTTTTTATATTCATTTACAATAGAATATCAGGATGCTGCTACCTTTTTTTAATATATGACATTTTCATTCATTTAAATTATTTTGTAAAGAACGTATGCCTTCTGAATACATTTCCTATTGTGTGTTATATGCCAATCATGAGAACATCAAAAACATTAAGCATAAAGTATATAATACTAGAAAACAACCCCCCAAAACTAAAAGGAACTAAAAATGAAATGGAGCTGTTGTTCATAGGCTTTGGCCTGTGTGAATTTTGACTCTGCCACTTTAGGGATTCCAGAAGCTCCAAAGTCTCAGAAAGCACAGCAGGGTCAGTTAAGTAATTAACTTACTATTCAACTATTACATTTCACATTTTTCTTTTTGTAGGATGGTTTTCCCAATGAAACCCTCTCCTCACCTGTTTCTTCTGTCACCAGGTTAGCTCTTTTTGATAAATGTATTATATGTGGTGGGAACCCATTTTGTTGAAATGAATACACACTTTGTGTGTTCTGTGTTCCACACACATCGTAGAAGAATGTGACCTCTGTGAGGATATGCTATGTAAACAGTTAAGGCTCAAATAGCTATTCACCTCAGTGCACAAGTGGTACTGATGAGAAAATGCTTGAAGAAAAATCCTACTCTGTTCATGGTCTACATGAAGTCCTGAAGCACAGCAAAACATTTGCAGCGATATGACTGGAACACCTCTGGCCTCTGTGCATAACATGATGATATGACATTTATTTATAAAGCGTGCAAATACCCAAGGTCGACCTGGCGCTAGAGCAGGGCTAAAACATCTACTAATCGAATCAAGCTAGAAGAGCAACCCTTAAACCCATGGGAACTAGGGTAGAGATTAATATTCAAGAAACAACGGTTGTCATTTGTATCATTTGTTAAATTTTTTTATATGATATGAGGCTGAATAACCTTATGTAGTAAATAACTTATTGAGAATAACTCACAACACACCACCCAAAAAGAAATGTATATATATATATATATATATATATATATATTATATAGAAATTGGTAAAATGAATGAGAATATTACTTACGTTTGATACTGCACGGAACTATTCAGAGCCACGAGCGTTGCTATGTGGTGTTAATTACCCATTAGGGGGGTCCACTAGGGGGCCTAAAGTAGTATAAAAGCAAAAGCATAGGCGAGTGGACTTGCACAGCTGAATGAAATCTGTTTGATGGCTGTACCTGTGAACAAGGTCGTGAGACCGAAACGCGTTAGGATGGACAATGCTTTTAAAATTAACGAAGGATTTGCCTGGCTGTCAAAGAATAAAAAGAATGACTGCAATCTTGAGAGTGCGACTCATGCTTCTGTAAAGGAAGGATTGTTGTTTCATATATATATATATATATATATGTAGATTCTAATGAATAACCCATAAAAATACACATACAAATTAGAGCACAATGCAATGTAGTGCCAGAGCCACAACATAGCCAAATACAAAGATCATAAGGTAAGTATTGGTGAATGTTTTAGTAACAAACACTATAGGAATCTCAAATTAATCCATGTTGTCATTCCAAAACGTTCCTTGTTTGTTACTTGAGCATGTCGACAGCGTTTCAACCCTCACATTAAATAGTGTGGTCTCATCAGGACAAAGGGGTTAGGGAGACAGCTGTAACAAGTAAGGTAAGGTTAGAAAATGGTGATGGTCGATGTGAAATAAGTACAATGTATATCTGAAAGAAACACGTTAGTAATAGATTCCTTACCTTAGAATTACCCCCAGGCGTCAGACTGGATCTGGAAAGTTTTCGTTAGCAGTACCTCTGCGCGTCGGAAGGTGGCGTTGGTCGGCTCCGCATCCGTCGTCGGCGTCGTGGTCGCCGGGATGACGTCACGGCAGCTACTTAGACGCCGCCCTCGCGCGCCGATGTCAGTTCTTTCTTTTTCCGCGCCAGCCAGCGCAGATCCGGGAAGAGCGTTACCTCAGTCATTTTTTGACTAACTTTTTCTCGACTTTTGTGGACGTCTTTTTCGAGTCTCCGACTCCGAAAGGTGCACGAGGGATGCCAGGATTCAAGGCCTGCGGTTCCTGTAGCCGGCTGATGTCGGTTACGGATCCGCACCGCGTGTGCCTTTTGTAATGTAATGTAATGTAATGTAAGGACTATTTATAGAGCGCACTGTGACCCGTCGGGTATCCTGGCGCTGAGAGACGGAAGAGAGCCTGTGATAAGGAGTAGGAGGCATCAAACTCTAGGGAAGAGCCAGGTCTTCAATTTCTTCCTGAAAGGCATAAAATCTGTCATCTGTCGCAGCTCCGTGGGTAGGCTATTCCAAAGTCTTGCAGCAGCGACGCTGAAAGCTTGCCCCCAGTTTAGCTCTCTTAACCCTTGGCACTTTCACCCAGTTAGCAGAGGAAGATCTGAGGTAACGGGTGGGAACATACCAACTGAATTTCCTCTGCAAAGGTAATGGCCCACGACCGTGCAATGCCTTAAACACAACACAAAGGGATTTAAAATGAACCCTCTGCAGGATTGGAAGCCAATGAAGGTCCATCAGAGCCTGAGAGGAGGAGGACTGACGAGGTCTCGTCAAGGCCAACTTAGCTGCTATATTCTGGATTCTCTGCAGTCTCCCCATTAAATATTTAGGAGACTCCAATAGCAAAGCATTACAGTAATCAATCCTACTCAGGATGACGCTCCTTACTACCAGAGCACGAGTATGTGCCGGGAGCATGGGGAGTACTTTTTAAGAACTCTGATAAGGGAGTAGCAACTCCCAACCGTCTTGTTGACTTGATTTTCCAGAGTCAACTCATCATTAAAGCAAATTCCCAGGTTACGAACAGATTTAGAGGGTTTTAGCGGGGCATCAGCAGTAGTCGGCCACATATTGGCTGGGAGAGGATGTGGTACTCTTCCACCTGCAATATAAAGAAACTCTGTTTTATCTGCATTAAATTGCAGGGAATTATTTCGCAGCCAATGTACCACACTCTGCATACATGCATGAAAGTTATCCACAGAAAGTGACTGTTCTCTATCCCAAGAGAGAATAAGCTGGGTGTCATCCGCATAATTTACAAGACCTATACCGTAAGATTTAATGACATCCACCAAGGGACGCATATAGGCGTTGAAAAGAATAGGACTGATAGCAGAGCCTTGCGGTACACCATGATGTATCTTAGTAAACTTGGATTGAAAAGGGGGGAGGGCCACAGCCTGACATCTGTCAGACAGATATGAATGCAGCCATTTCAGGGCCAAGCCCACTACCCCCACTCCTTCCAATCGTTCCAGGAGAACCTTGTGATTGACTGTGTCGAATGCGGCGGACAGATCCAACAGGATCAGTATAGTAGATTGACCCATGTCCGCACGCAAACGAAGGTCATCCAACACAGTCAGCAAGGCAGTCTCAGTCCCATGTTCTGGGCGGAAGCCGAATTGTCTGGCATCCAGTAAATTATTTACCTCCAGAAACTGGGACAGTGCCCTGCTTACAAGGCGCTCCATGATCTTAACCGGATATGGGTTTTCTGCCTGGAGCACGACCACGACCCCAAGTTGTGCTCCGACTGCCAGCTGTTGACGCCGAAGGCTTTCCGGGAGCGGTCCCGAAAGCTGCTTGAACGCCGACAGTCGGCTCCGCGCCGTTTGAGGTCCCGGTCGAGAGGGAGGTCGAGGGACCCGTCGCAGAGCCACCACCATTCAGGATCGAAATCATCGAAGTCTTTGCACTCGGGTCGGGTAAGTCGAAGCACAAAAAGAAGTCGAAGAAGCATCGTCGCTCTTTGACTTCTCCTCGTCGGTCGGCCGACCCGACGAGGCCCGCGGGTGGCGCCCCTCCCGCGGCTCCGCGTGCGGAGCCCGAAGAGTCGACTCCGGGTTTCCCTCCCTTTCCGGGACCCGGGGCGACTCCCGCCCAGCTTCGTACGTTCTACGAGGCGATGCATGCCATCTTTGGGAGGCCCGAACCCGCTGGCGCGCCTTAGGGCCCCGCGAACTCGGCTGGGGGGCCGGGACCTTCATTGCCGGCGGCTCCGGCCCCGGCGTCGCAGGCCCTCCTTGGATCCAGGCCTGGATCCGGATCGGCGCTGGTTGACCTTATTACAGCTCCGCCGGCGCCGCTTCCGATGGCACCATTACTACGCCCGGCGCTGGTCGGCCCCCCGGCCGGCGTCGGCCCCGACCTTCTTCCGGATGAAGACACGGAGCCGGACCGGCGTCAACCGGCGCCGGGCGGGGTTTTTGTGCCCCTGTTCACTCCTGGAGTCCCTTTTAGGCCAGATTGGCACCCAGGGGACAAGGAGGAGGAGGAGGAATGGGAGGGGTCAGGTGACCCTTTAACAGAACAGCTGGAACAGGACTGGAGAGAGGACCTGGGGGATGCCAGTGGTTTGGACACCTCGCCAGACCTTGGCATGCTGTCTCCTCCTACCGTGGCTACGGAGGAGGGAGCGTCTTACGCAGTGGTGTTGCGTTTCGCGGCCGAGGCTCTCAACCTCGAGCTTCCTACGGTGGCAGTCAGGACTAACCTCCTGACGGAGGTACTTCAGACGGCAGCGAGCTCTTCGGAGCCCCTGCTGCCTTTTAATGAAGCCCTCTCGGACATCCTTTTGGGCACTTGGTCCAAGCCCACCACAGGGGCTCCTGTGGATAGGATGATTGCCCGACGCCACCGCCCGGCTCCGGGCGACCCCTTGTTCCTTTCCCAACACCCTTCCCCTGAGAGCTTGGTGGTCCAAGCCTCAACGTGCCAGAGCGCCTTCCCTACCGCACCCCCGGATAGGGAATCCAAGAAGCTGGATCACCTTGGGAAGAAGTTGTTTTCTTCCTCCAGCTTAGGGCTGCGGTCGGTGAACACCGCATGCCTCTTGGGCCGTTATTCCCACTCTGTGTGGGACTCGGTGGCGCAAGTGCTGCCTCAGTGTCCGGAGGAGGCCCAGACCGTGCTCTCCCATGCTGTTGCTGAAGGGGGAGACGCAGCTAAGTTCGCCATTCGGTGTGGGCTGGATACCTCCGACTCACTGGGCAGAGCGATTTCCACGTCGGTGGTGATCAGACGCCACGCCTGGTTGAGGACGACTGGCTTTTCGGGGGATGTCCAGAACACTCTGATGGACATGCCTTTTGATGGCCGTCGCCTGTTCAGCGACAAGGCGGACAGTGCATTGACGCGTTTCAAGGACTCGCGGGCTACGGCCAAGTCCTTGGGTCTTTCCACCCTGCGTCCTGCACAGTCAGCCTTTCGCCCCTTTCGTGGCCACGGAAGGGGTGCCCCACCACGTTCCCTTCAGAGCCACAGGCCTGCGCAGACCTTTTCATCCCAGCGCAGCCGGGGACGTGGGAACCAACGCCGTGGTTCTGGGGGCCAGCGGGCGGGCCAGTCCACCTCCGCCCCCTCCCACGCAGCCTCCAAGCCCTCCTAGTCCGACATTTCAGGGCCACCGAACACCAGTGGGCGGCAGGATTCGCCATCACCTCCCCCACTGGTGCACCGTCACGTCGACAGGTGGGTTTTGCAAATAGTCCGAAGGGGCTACTCCCTCCCCTTCGAGGCTACCCCATGCCACCCAAGTACCATCGCATATCAGAGGATCACCTGTCCCTTCTCCAACAGGAAGTTGCTGCTCTCTTGGCCAAGGGAGCCATCGAGCGCGTTCCTGTCCCAGAAGTAGGTCGTGGTTGTTATTCCCACTACTTTCTGGTACCCAAGAAGGACAAAGGCCTGCGTCCTATCTTGGATCTCAGGAACGTCAACCGCTTCCTCCGGAAGGAGAAGTTCAAGATGTTGACCCTGGCTCAGGTCTTGTCTGCCCTCGACCCTGGAGACTGGATGGTAGCGTTGGACCTGCAGGACGCTTATTTTCACATCCCCGTCCTGCCGGCCCACCGGCGTTACCTGCGGTTCACGGTAGGCCACGAGCATTTTCAGTTCACCGTGCTCCCCTTTGGCCTTACCAGCGCCCTCGGGTGTTCACGAAAGTGATGGCGGTGGTTGCAGCTCATCTGCGCAGATCAGGGGTTCCAGTCTTCCCCTATCTCGACGACTGGCTGTTGAAGGCGGGCTCGCCCCAGGCTGTCGTCTCCCACCTCCAGACTACGGCCGACCTCCTGCATTCGCTGGGGTTCTCAATCAATGCGCCGAAGTCGCACTTGATTCCCTCTCAGAAGCTCCTCTTCATCGGAGTGGTTCTGGACATGACGCAGTTTCGGGTTTATCCTCCCGAACAACGAGTCCGGGATATTCGGGCTATGATTCCGATCTTTCAGCCTCTATCCCGGGTTTCGGTCAGGAAGACCTTGAGGTTGTTGGGACTCATGGCCTCCTGCATCATGCTGGTCGATCATGCCAGCTGGCATATGCGGGCTCTGCAGTGGGACCTGAAGTTCCAGTGGGCGCAGCATCAGGGGAACCTGTCCGATTGCGTCCAGATCTCGGAGGGCACTGCACGACAATTGCAGTGGTGGCTCACGAACCAGGATTGGGTAAACGGCAGATCCCTCTCCCTTCCCCAACCAGAACACACTGTGGTGACAGATGCATCTCTTCTGGGATGGGGTGGCCACATGGGAGAGGTGGAGATCAGAGGCCTCTGGTCTCCGGCGGAGTCCGAGCTCCACATCAACCTTCTGGAGCTTCGGGCGATCCGTCTTGCACTCATGGCATTCCTTCCCTCTGTCCGGGGAAGAGTAGTGCAGGTGATCACGGACAACACCACCGCCATGTGGTACTGCAACAAACAGGGCGGGGTGGGGTCGTGGACCCTATGTCAAGAGGCTCTGCATCTCTGAACATGGCTGGAACATCAGGGCACATCTCTGGTGGTTCAACACCTGGCAGGTTCTCTGAACGCCAGGGCGGACGAGCTGAGCCGCAGGTGCATGATGGATCACGAATGGCATCTTCACTCGCAGGTGGCGCAAGGTCTCTTTCAACAGTGGGGAGAGCCTTGGTTAGATCTATTCGCCACCGAAGAGAACGCACAATGTCAGCAATTCTGCGCGTTGGAATTTCCAAGGCGGCACTCGCTAGGCGACGCTTTTCGTCGCGAGTGGAGTTGCGGTCTTCTTTCCGCCTATACCACTTCTGCCCAGAGTGCTGAAGAAGATCAGGCGCGAACGGGCCCAAGTCATTTTTGTGGCTCCGGATTGGGCACGAAGAGTATGGTATCCCGAGCTACTCAGTATGGCCATCGATCCTCCGATCCGTCTGCCTCTTCGGGAGGATCTTCTGTCGCAGCAGCAGGGGACGGTCCTCCACCCGAACCTGACCAGCCTCCACCTCCTTGCGTGGAGATTGAGCGGCGGCAGCTGACGTTATTTGACCTGCCTCCCGAAGTCTGTGATGTCATCTTGGCAGCCAGGCGTCCCTCCACTAAGACGGTATATGCCTGCCGATGGAACAAATTTGTGGCATGGTGCACAGCAAAGGCTGTGGATCCCCTTTCTGCCCCTCTTTCTGAGGTTCTCTTGTTCCTCCTTTCTTTGGCCCAGCAGGGCTCTGCTCTGGGCACTCTCAAGGGCTATCTTTCTGCCATTTCTGCCTTTCTCAGGCTTCCTGATCAGCCTTCTTTTTTCAAGTCCCTTGTTGTTAATCGTTTCCTGAAAGGCATAACTCATCTCTTTCCTCCTGTCCCTTTCGTTATGCCTCAGTGGGACTTGAACCTGGTCTTAACCTTTTTAATGTGTGCTCCCTTTGAGCCACTTCATAACTATCCTCTTCGTCTTTTGACACTTAAGACTGCTTTCCTGGTGGCCATCACTTCTGCTAGAAGGGTGAGTGAGCTCCAGGCTCTTTCTTCTAAGCCTCCATTTCTGGCTATGCATCCGGACAAAGTTGTCCTACGCGCTCGTCCATCCTTTCTTCCAAAGGTGGTTACATCTTTTCATACTGGCCAAACCATCACCTTGCCCACCTTCTTTCCGCCTCCGCACCCTTCGAGAGAGGAAGAGAGGCTCCACCGTCTGGACCTAAAACGTGCGCTCTCTTTTTACCTAGACCGCACAAGACAGTTCCGGGTGGATGACCAACTCTTTGTTGGCTACGTGGGCGCCAAGAAAGGTCGGGCTGTACACAAGCGGACCATCTCCAGGTGGGTTGTCTTGTGTATCAAGGCCTGTTACTATTTGGCTAAAAAGGAGTCTCCAGTGGGGTTGGGCGCCCATTCCCCCAGGGCGACGGCAGCCACCACTGCTTTGGGACGGGGAGTTCCTCTAAGCGACATCTGTCAGGCAGCTACGTGGGCATCGCTGCACACATTCACCAAGCACTACTGACTGGACAGCCAAGTTCGGAGAGATGGCTTCTTTGGCCGTTCTGTTCTCCAGGACTTTCTGGTTTGATCTTGCTTCGCAGACCCACCACCGGGGTTGGTATTGCTGGGGTATCTATTCTAAGGTAAGGAATCTATAACTAACGTGTTTCTTTCAGATGCACAAGTTACTTCCCTTCGGTAACGATATATCGGTAAGAAACATTAGTTAGTTATAGATTCCTTACCGCCCCACCCATCCTCCCCGTTCTGCAAACTGATTTCTAGGGTTAAGGACATCCCTTCAGGGCCCTAGTTTTGTGCACCAGTGGTCAGTGTCTTGCATGGCTCTGCGTTTCTGGCGTGGAAAGTCGTGTACAGAACTGACGTCAGCGCACGAGGGCGGCGTCTAAGTAGCTGCTGCGACGTCATCCCGGCGACCACGACGCCGACGACGGACGTGGAGCCGACCGACGCCACCTTCCGACGCGCAAAGGTACTGCTAACGAAAACTTTCCGGATCCAGTCTGACACCTGGGGGTAATTCTAAGGTAAGGAATCTATAACTAACTAATGTTTCTTACAGATATATCGTTACCAAAGGTAAGTAACTTGTGCTTCAAGAATTGTGCCCAAATTTTTTACCTGAAAACCCTCTGAATATGAAAAAAATAAAAGGTTTCCAGTATAGCAGGGTGCACATGAACACCTCAGTTCAATGAAGAAATAATACATTAATTTACTCACGCAGGGGTTGGGCTTGTGATGGTAAAAACAAACAAACCATATTGTGAAGTTATAAATGAGACACAGGCCAGCACAAACAACCGTTTCTATAACTCACCCCCGAGCAAGAGCGCCTGGACTGAAAAATGTTGTAATTACATCGGGTTCTCAGGCCACTAACGGCTGAATCTCCATCAGTGTGGAGGACGCCAAGAGGAAAAATGCCTCAATAGAGTGATGTACAGTGCAGGCCGACTGTCACGGTCAGAAATAAGCGTGCACTTGTGAAACTCATTAAGGGAGTGGATTGAGAACGAGGCTTGAAACGCTATCCGTGTTCCAAACCTCGAGGCAAGCATGAAAGAAAGAGGGAGGCATTGTCCAACATTGGGGAAAGAATACACAGAAGAATCCAATCTAGCAAGAATAAGTGGGTAGGTACCCATAGTTTCATTATACTCATAAGATTACATAATCAGAGTCCATAATGCTATCCAATCATTAAAAGCAATATATAGTGCAAATACATATCAAGTGTCAATAATGCAATGTTAACAACACTTGGAGTTAGAAGAGAAAACCTCTCAATTCCTTGAAGGAAATGAATCCATTTAAGAAAGAGTTACACATAGTGATCCATTTACATTTCAGACTTTGAAGGATGAGCGAGAGGTCCCCTCCTCTCAAAGACATCCTAGCAGCTTCAAGCACTTGCCATCTGATGTCATCAGTTGTATGCTGCTGCTTAATACAGTGTGAGACCAGGGGAACTGTGGTAACTCCACAGCATATCCTACTACAATGTTGTCTAATCCGAGTCTTGACTTGTTGCGTTGTCTGGCCAATGTAAATCAAGGGACAAGGACACCATATGCAATATTCCACTTTGGTGGTATTACAATTAAAGACATCTTTTAATTCTACATTTATGGAATTATGTTCAACACTGTGGGATTCTTTGTGAATTTGCACACAATGCAACCCCCACATGTGTAATGTCCTCACAGGGATGAGAGACCCCCATAGACTGTTGATAGTGCTAGCCTTCGAGACCTGCGGGCCTGCAGAGTGTACTAAGTGGTCTTGGATGTTTTTACCTCTCTTAGAGGGAAACATTAGTAGATCCAATGAAGGGACAACACTTTGTGATATATATGTCAATGATTTCTAATAGACACTGTAATCTTATTAGAGTGAGGGCAAAAAGTAGTGACACGTAAGTTTATTACAATCTTTCTTTTCTATTGTTTTCAAGAGGTCTTGTTGGTGACTATACTAGGCTGTCATGAGTGCTGATTTTACTATTTGCGCGGATAGCCTCTTTCAAGTAATCTGTCTAGCAGGATATAGGCTTCCCAAAAGTAATCGAATTTCTGGGTACAATTTCGTCTTAGCCTTGAAAATTGACCATAAGGCAGAAAATCTCTGAGGGATGTTCCTCTCAGTCGGTTTCCTGTATAGAGTTGATGCCTTCAGGTCTAGAAATGGAATTTGTTGATTATCCCAATGACAAGTAAATTGAAGGTTAGTCTGTGTTGGTTGAGATGCGTCACAAATTAATCGTGATTAATGACAGAATCTGCCCATATGACAAAGATCATCTATATAACTTATCCAACATTTTATGGAGGATCTAAAGGGATTTTTTTTGGTTAGGACATATTACTGTTCAAATGAGTCTACATTAATAACATTCACTGGGGTTGGAGCAAATATAGCACCCATCGATGTCCCGCCACATTATTGGTAATATTGATTATCATATTTGAAGTAATTAGCTGTCACAGCAATTGTCAGAAGGTCAATAATAAATTTGGTGGGTAGCCCATGAGGTCTAGGATGGTCATTGACAGCATGATAAGTAATCTGTCTTCTCTGTTGTTGTGGTATATTAGCATAAAGAGAGATATCTAGAGTGACTGACAGATCTCTTTGCGGATCAAAAGGAAGGCCTTCTACCAGGTTATTCATGTATGTACTGTCTCGTACACAAGTTTCCAGTGTAGGGACTACAGCTTTAATGAACAGATTGATATATTCACCTAAAGGTTCTAAAATAGAGCCACAGCCAGATAAAATTGGTCTGCCAGGTGGGTGTTCCAAGCACTTCTCTTCCAGGGGATACTCATCAATAGTCATAAGCGCTGAATAGTCCCACCCACGTGCGGGGACCCGGAGCATTAACAATAATATATGCATATATAACCATATTTAAATGTATATAAATATGCAGACCCAAATTGAAAACTAGGCTCAGATATGCCAATATTGCATTGTATTTTTCATTTGAAAAACATCATATAAAATAACATTTCCAAAATATAGAGAAATGTACTCTCAGTTTGTTTGAAAAACACAGCCTTTATTTTCAGAGAAAAAGGCAAGGTGATAGCAGGCAGATTAGCCTAGAAGGCTGCATGTAGAACACTCAGAGAAAAACTGGCGCCGTTCCTTTAAGACCTCCAGGCTCCCATCATGCCCCACAGGTGACAGTTAGGTCAGTTCTTTTTTCCGGCTCCTTCTGTGAGGATCCTGGAGCATTGAGCTCGTCAGTTAGTGGTTTTTTGTCACTAATTGGTCTTTTCAAGTGAGATTTATTGTCTTCACTCGACGTTTTTAGTACTTATTGTACTAGTTCCATCATTTTTTCTGACTTTCCGGCTATTTTTCCTGTCAGAATGCCAGCCTTATTTAATAAGTGCCCTTCCTGTGGGAAGAAAATGGCTATGTCAGATCCGCACTCGGTCTGTATTTTGTGCTTACCATCTACACACATGCCTGATAAGTGCTACTACTGCCAGCAGTTTTCGAGAAGAACCCTTCGTGAAAGGGAGAAGATCAAGCTGCAGGACATGCAGGAGAGAGGAAAGGAGTCTGTAAGTGGCAGGGAAGGACCCTCTAAAGAGCCCGCTCAAAGAAGATCAGAGCAAGAAAAACGACGACATCGGTCAAATTTGCAGTTGAGGGAACGGTCGAAGTCGAAAATACCCTTGTGCTCTCCGGTCCCGAGATCAGCGTCGAAGACTGTATCACCGTCGAAGCGGACTACTCTAGGTATGGCTAAGACTTCTCACCGACCGACGTCAACACCCTCTCGCAGGCGGTCCGAGTCCGGCTTGCCTACGATCGACGTCGAAGACACATCGCCGTCAGGTGAGGTCGCCATCGAGAACCTCGGCACCGACGTCGAGAACTCCACCGACGTCGAAGGTACCTTGAGTATCGACACCAAGCCCGGCGCAGAAGACTCCGGTGTCGGTAAGCATGGCCGATCAACTGCTTCGTTGCCGACGGCAGAGCAAGCATCGCCGTCGAGGAGGTCGACGTCGAGGAAGTCGCCAATGAGGAAGTCGCCTTTGACATCGAGAAGATGGTCATCTTCGACGTCGAGAAGGTCACCGGCAAGGGGGTCGCCGTCGAGAAGGTCTACGTCGAGGAGGTCGACGTCAAGACCTACTTCCATCCATAGGTCTCCACCGGCCAAGAGACTCAGAACAGATCGTTCATCAGCGTCGACGTCGAGGGATCCGTCGACGTCGAGGGAAATCCACGATCTAACTGCTAAAGGCCTGACGTCGACGAGTGCTTCATCTTCTCCGGAACTAAGAATTGTTCAGGTCACGCTGGAGAGCTCTCCGGCTCCAGAGCACCATACGCCTCCTACTAACCTTCTCCCCAAGATGGTTGGAGAGCATAAAAAACTGAAGGATGCAGAAAGTTACCCCTGGATCAGAATACTCTCAGATGCCTTCTCATTCTCCTGATAGGCAAGTGCGACATTCCACTCCTCAAAAGTCTACAACCTCAAGGAGACATAGATCAAGATCTCCTATTCGTCGCTCTAGGTCTAAATCTAGGCATTGTTCGCCTAGAGAGCGAAGACACAGGTCTCCTTCATGGTCTTCTGAATCCACTTCATCGAAGGCTGATTACTCTCCAACTTTGTCATCCACTCCACTGACTAGAGTATCGCCAGTGGATAATATTGTCACATTCAATGTGGTTCTGTGTAGAGGGGCTTCGAAGTTCAACATCGAAATGCCTACAGCCGTCCCCTCGACATCTGTCATATTTGAGACTCTGTATCACAGATCCTCCACTAGACCTTTTCTTCCTTTGGTGCCTGGGTTGCTAGAACCGGCTCTCAATACCTTCCTGACGCCGGCTTCAGTGGGAGTGGCTCCTTCGAGGATTCTAAAGAAGTACAGAGCCCCAGAACAGGACCCCCTTTTTCTGAGGTCTGACCCACCACCAGACTCTGTAATTGTATCAGCAGCCGGGAAGGGTCACATGGGGGCCTCCTCATCTGCTGTTCCCCCGGACAAGGACAGCAAAGCCATGGACTCCATTGGAAAGAGAATGTGCAACACCTCTGCCTCTTACTTGAAGGTGGAAGCGCCTATGCTCTGCTAGGTCGATATGACCGTTCACTGTGGGACTCTCTCTCTCACGTTTTACTGAAAAATTGCCAAAGGAAGCTCTGCAAGATTTTCAGGAGATTTTGCATGAAGGAGGGCTTGCGGCGAATCAAGTCATCAGCGCTGCAGCTGATGCCTCAGACCTTGCTGCCCATGGTTATTCCCATGGCATCTGCACTAGGAGATCCTCATGGCTGAGACTCAAGGGCTTGAAACCAGAGGCCCAACACAGGATTCTCAACCGCCCCTTCAATGGTACATCTCTCTTTGGCTCTCACATGGACGATGAGATGTCTAGGATGAAATCCGAACTGGACACCTTGAAAGCAGTTGGTTTGGAGAAAAGAAAGTATTTCTGACGTCGCTACCGACCCTATGACCGTCGTCAGTACCAGCAGAGGGTTCAAGCCCCTCATTGGTCCTCGCAGCAACACCATGCGAGATCGCATTTCCACCGGCGACAACCTGGTAGAGGAAGAGGGGGCTCTAGGCAAACACCCCCTGCGGCAAAACAACAACCTAAGCAGTGAGTCTTGCTTCCCCCAACTCTGTTACCCACTCCGGTGGGAGGAAGTATATGCTTTCATTTGGAAGAGCGGATAAAAATAACGCAGGACAAGAGGGTGCTCAATATTGTGCGGAATGGGTACTCAATGAGATTCAAGTCTCCGCCACCATCTGTACCTCCCCGGAAAATCACAGTCAGTCGGATAGATCTGTTGCGAGAGGAGGTCTCCATCCAGCTACAAAAACATGCCATTGAAAAGGTTCCCTGGCACCAACATCGACAGGGAATCTATTCCTGCTACTTCTTGGTCCCAAAGAAAGGTCCAAAAAAGGAGTTCAGGCCCATACTAGATCTCAGACTCTTAAACAAATACTTTCTCAGAGAGAGATTCAGGATGTTGGCCTTACACCAAATCATTCCACACATCCATCAAGGAGACTGGATGTGTTCCATAAATCTTCAGGATGCTTATTTTCATATCCCAATTTCTGAGAAGCACCGGACGTTTCTTCGATTCAGGATAGAATCAGACCCCTTCCAGTTCAAAGTCCTTCCTTTCGTACTCAAGTCTGCCCCTCGCACCTTTTCAAAATACATGGCGGTGGTGGCTGCCTTCCTGAGAAAGCAAAAAACTTCGTCTATCCTTACCTAGACGATTGGTTACTCAAGAGTGCCTCTGCCAGTCTCTTGCAGGATCATCTGAATTACTGCATCCAAATCTTAAACCGATTGGGCCTGTGCGTAAACTTAAAAAAATCTATCCTCAACCCTACTCAGAGGATTCACTACTTGGGCGCTACGCTAGACGCTGCAAACGCAAGATCGTTTCCTTCGGAGGAGAGCCTATTATCAATACTTCACAAAGGTCGCACTCTTCTGAGAACACCTCATCCAACGGTCAGGCAGGTGTCCTCTCTGCTAGGCTCGATGGCGTCCTGCATATTCATTGTTCCGAATGCCAGGTTACAGATGAGACCCTTTCAACAAGCTCTAGAGGACCAATGGTCTAAAGTTTCCAACTGCTGGGAGGACACCATAACTCTTCCTCACGCAGTTCAAATCTCAATAAAATGGTGGATGCAACGATCTCATCTTCTGAAAGGGTATCCTTTCCACCAGGAAATTCCCAAACAGAATATTGTCACAGATGCGTCTCTTGAGGGCTGGGGCGCTCACATGGGATTCCTTCAGGTACAGGGCATGTGGTCGGAAAAGTAAAACACTTACCACATCAACATGCTAGAACTCAGAGCTGTGCATCTGGCTCTCAAAGCGTTCTTCCACTCCATAGAGTCACGCTCCCTGTTGGTTCAGACGGACAACACCACAACAATGTACTACCTGAACAAACAGGGAGGGACCAGATCCAGACCCCTGTCTCTGGAGGCTCAAGCAATTTGGAAATGGCTACTGGCGAGGAACATGTCCATATCTGCAGATCACCTTCCAGGCGCCCTCAATGCACAGGTGGACGACGTAAGCCGAAACTTCGTTGAAGCACACGACTGGGTGCTAAAAGACGAAATAGCTCAAGACAACTTTCGGAGATGGGGTTCTCCAGACATCGACTTATTCACAGGCGTGGCAAACACAAAATGCCACGCCTTCGCATCCAGGTACCCTCAACCAGGGTCCAGGGGGAATGCACTGTTGATCGACTGGTCAGAGATATTACTCTACGCCTTTCCACCAGTCCCTCTCATAACACTGGTGATCAGCAAGCTCTACAAATCCAGGACAGAGATGATCCTAATTGCACCAGAGTGGCCTCGCCAGTGGTGGTACACGGACCTGTTACACCTCTCCAAGACACCGCAGAGGAGGTTGCCATGCCTTCCGGATCTGTTAACCAAGTCAGGAGGGAAGGTTTTTCACCCCAACCTCCCGTCACTGAGATTGACAGCATGGCACCTGAGTTCTTACAATATGGTCACCTAGGCCTCTCGCAGGACTGTATGCAGATCTTAAAAGAAGAGAGAAGGCCTTCGACGAGAAAGTCATATGCTTTCAAATGGAAGATTTTTTATCTATGGTGTACAGCTAATGGTCATGACCCTATCTTGGGTCAAGAATAGGTTATTTTGCCATATCTTTTGTACTTAGCTAAAGCAGGCTTAAAGTTTTCCTCTATCAAAGTACATCTGCCAGCAATTACAGCCTATAGAAAGTCTCCCACTCAGGCTTCTTTCTTTCAAATGCCAGTTGTTAAAGACATCCTGGAAGCGCTCAAAAAGGTCTACCCACCAATTTGGTTACCTTCCCTTGCCTGGGAACTTAATGTGGTCCTGTCTAAATTAATTGGTCCCCCCTTTGAACCCATTCACAAAGCTTCTCTACAGCACCTCTCTTGAAAGGCTGCTTTCCTAGTGGCAATTACCTCTGCTCGCAGGGTAAGCGACATTCAGGCCTTATGTCCTGCAGAGCCTTTTCTCGTTTTCCATGCGAATCGAGTGGTTATAAGAACTCACCCGAGTTTCCTACCTAAAGTGATCTCAGACTTCCATATTAATCAGTCTATCACTCTACCCACATTTTTTCCAAATCCTACCATGCCTCCTGAGAGGGCGCTGCATTCACTTGATCTGAAAAGAGTGTTAAAATTCTATCTGGATAGAACGACGGATATAAGAAATTGGGACCTTCTCTTTGTTAACTAAGGTCCAATGCACATTGGTTCTCCCTCTTCTAAACGGTCCATCGCTCGATGGATAGTATCTTGCATCACGTTAGCCTATCAGCTAGCTCACAAACAGCTTCCTGGCAAGCCAAGGGCTCACTCTACAAGGGGTAAAGCCGCTACTACGGCTATGCTTAAAAATTTACCTATGCAAGAGATATGTAAAGCAGCTACATGGCGGTCAGTCCACACTTTTGCCCGCCATTACTGTTTAGATTCTGATACTCAAGCGGATGCTAAGTTTGGGCAAGCATCCTTGAGGAATTCATTTGGATAATCGTATTTTTCAATGTATTTGTGTTGTGCAGGTATTCGCCGCAGGATTCAGGGATGGGCTTGGTACTCTATTCAGTGCTTATGACTATTGATGAGTATCCCCTGGAAGAGAAGGATAAGTTACTTACCTGTAATCCTAGTTCTCTTCCAGGGGTATACTCATCAAAGTCATAAGCAACCCTCCCTCCTCCCCGGACGAATACTATGCCTATTACAGAATGTGTTTTCTTCATGTTATTTACACAGTGTAATACGCCGTCAAAAAGACCTGACCTAACTGTCACCTGTGGGGCATGATGGAAGCCTGGAGGTCTTAAAGGCACGGCGCCGGTTTTTTCTCTGATTGTTCTATATGCAGCCTTCTAGGCTAATCTGCCTGCTATCACCTTGGCTTTTTCTCTGAAAATAAAGGCTGTGTTTTTCAAACAAGCTTAGAGTACATTTCTCTATATTTTGGAAATGTTATGATGCTTTTCAAATGAAAAATACAATGCAATGTTGGCATATTTGAGCCTAGTTTTCAATTTGGGGCTGCATATTTATATACATGTGTGTATATTGTAGATATATGCATATTATATATATATATATCTTTATATATGTGGTTATATATGCATATATTATTGGTAATGCTCCAGGGTCCCCGCAAGTGGGCGGGACTATTCAGTGCTATTGACTTTGATGAGTATACCCCCGGAAGAGAACTATGATTACAGGTAAGTAACGTATCCTTAAGTACTTTAAGAAGGGCATATAGACTGGTACACGAGGATGTAGCTTATTAAAGAATTGAGATTCTTTGAGAGTGAGGTAGGCTTCCTCTTTTGCCTTTGTTGTGACTTTTAGGAGTCTGGCTTTAATAGAATCAATAGTGTTATGTGTTAACTTAAGATAATGGTTTTGGTTGGACAATTGTCTTGAGATTTCTGTGTTATAGTCCTTGACAGACTGAATCACTATTCCTCCGCCTTTTGTAATCTTTTGAGTATTGTGATACTTTTATGTACATTTGGATTGCAATTTGTCAGGTTTGGCACAATGTGTGATTTTTTTGTTTCATTAGGCCATTTACAATGCTGCTTATATTATTATTAATCGCTGCCTCGTATTGTGAAAATGGGAGTATGAGCGTGTGTTTCTCTTTCCCTCGCAGTCAAGTTCAGTCAAAAGGGTTAATTCCTATTTTGCAATACAAAGAATGATCATTGACGATTTGAATTGAAGAAGAAGTTTTTTATTGGCAACAGCCACTTTATCATTTCATTTGTGCAAAACAATACATTTTTGTTGGAGAAATGGAACAGCCGACACGTGCTTCGCCCTTCATGGCGATTTTAGCCAGGGCTTTCTCAAGGCTCAGACTGGCCTCCCGCACAGAGCACGGCACTGCCCATCCTCTTCTCCCAGGCTCCCTGCCTGCTGCTGTTCCATTTCTCCAACAAAAATGGATTGTTTTGCACAAATGAAATGATAAAGTGGCTGTTGCCAATAAAAAACGTCTTCTTCAATTCAAATCGTCAATGATCATTCTTTGTGTTGCAAAATAGGAATTAACCCTTTTGACTGAACTTGACTGCGAGGGAAAGAGAAACACACGCTCATACTCCCATTTTCACTTATCATTTTGAGGCTGGAAAGGTTCAGAGCCTTGAGCAAAGTTTCTCTACTATAACAGGACTCAATATCCAGATCCAGGACCTCTGGACCTTCCCTTTTTAGGTCTCGCCTGGCGTTGGAGCGCGCATGCGCTCCTCGCCTGCGAGAGCTATAGTAAACAAGTCAGTTTTGAGAAGGGGACTCGAGCCCCGCCCCTCATTTCCATTGGGTAGCGTCAGCGTTTATGGTAAACGCTGGCTTCCCATTGGAAAGGAGGGTTTTTCGTTGCCTCCCTTTGGCTTTTTGGTGGACTGGCTCGCCTGCTTCACGGCTGTTGTGAAGACTTTTCTTATCTGCTTGTTTATTTAACAAGCAGATAAGAAAAGTCTTCACGACAGCTGTGAAGCAGGCACGGAGCTCAGAGGCGCACGGGGTCACATTGAGGACAGTCAGCCTGTCTTGTAACTCATTCTCTGCGCTGTCTGTCCGTTCTGCAGCTTATCCTCAGTGCTGTCAGTCGGCGCCGCAACTTATCCTCTAACCCGTCTGCCTGCCCTGCACCTCATTCTCTGCACTGCCAAACTGCCCGACCTTGTCATTCAGTGTTTGCCCTGGGCTCTGTCCTGTATCTATTTCCCACTGCTGCTCCTTTCCTCAGCATCGCCAGCTTGCCCTGCACTTTTCCCTTCACTCCGAGTCTGCCTGCATATTGGCATCTACTTTATTACCAGCCTGCCATGCCCCCATTACTTTGCAGTGCCTATCTGCACTGTATCTCTTACCAGCATACGGTCATACCCCTCACCTCTTTGCAGTCTGCCCTGTGTTTTCACGAGTGTATGTGTTGCTACCTCAATAGCCCCCCAATTCAATATTTTTCAGACGAGCGCCTAAATGTATCTGCTCACGTGCTGCGTATTCGGTTTCCAACTTCCAAACCGCAGCGCTTCCCGCCAACCCCAGCCCTAATCTCTCACTGCTCCGTGTAAAATCCAATGTCCTCCTAACTACGTGCCGCTATGTCCTTCAGCGATTTCTGCCTACCCGAACCGCTTCCTAAAATCCCCCAGCCGCTTCCTGTTTTCCTCCAAACGCTGCTGTGGAAGCTCGTCTGTGAGGGGTGTGACTTCACTTAATGTGCCTGCACATGTATTCACGCACCCACATTCACACCACTCATCATAAATGCATCCAAGCTATGTCTGTCCCACCCTTCCCACGCACAAGACCACCTACAGTTCCACCTCCTTGTACCACCGGGCCCCAATACCAGAATGATTTGCAGAAGAACAAACATTAGAGGTCGAAGTGAGCGGGAACTAATGTCCACTGCTTTTTACAGCTATTTGCACAGCTCCCATACTTTGCATTTTTCCAGACTAAGCCTGTCCTTTTCTGTTACAATGGTGATCAATCCTTTAACGCTGCTCCATGTGTGCTCCTGGTGAGCTGAGAAGCACCTAAAATGTTATCTCCTTAGACCAACCGACCCCCTTCCCTGCCTGAACCCCTCCGTGCTGCATCACTGTCCCGCCACCTTTTTTTTATTGCCCTTCGACCTCTGGGTAAACATCACAAATCATTTAACGCGGTGTGTCAAAACAAGCAGCTCCTTGCCCAATCCAATGAAAAACAAACCAGTAATATGCGCATTTCAAAGGTCCCCGATAAGAAACAATTTGCTTGCAGTTTGTTCGCAGGATGGCAGCGTCTGATTGTAATAAAAAGGATCACAAGAAACAGATTCTTTCGAAATATGGCTTCAAACCTAAGGCGAGGCCGAGAGATAGGTTGCCATACTCCGGAAGGTCGAATCCGTCTGTCCGGTACTGGCGCACCCAGGGCATCTTTGGGGGCTGGACGGGGACGAACAACTCCTGTGTAGCTGTTTGCCATTTCTGGTGCCTGTTTTGCCACCCTGCTCACGTAGTCAGTCTAAGTTAGGGGTTTGATGGTCATAATGTCTTTAATATTTGCTACTTTGCGTAACTTTTGATTTTAAGGAGAGGATGTGGCTCTAACGGCTAGAGCGGTCGACTTCGAGCTGGGGAACAGGGTTTAGTCTCGGCAGGGACGCTCAACGTCATGTGATTCTGCGCAAATCATTCAACCTTCCGTGGCTAACAAAATGAATGTGTCCGTCTGGAACACAACTGGTGCTCATGTAAAGTGCTCAGATACCTTCGGGTCGAGTTCCAACTATATAAAACTCACCCCCCCCCCCCCAAAAAAAATTGCGTGATCTTAAGTTAAAATGGCACATTCTCTGGCCCAAAGGTCATTGCTGTCACTTCCTGTGTATCCAACAGGGTTCGAACGGCCGGTGGTGCTGCTTCCGTAGATTGTATGTAAAAACAAAAAGTATCGTTGAAAAATTAAAAGACGATAGGAAAAACAGGACATAAAAGTAGTGGGTTTTCAGAGTGGAATACAAAAATATAGTGATGATTAATAAAACAAATTCTACCACCTTTAGTGCTGGACCGTTGTTTAACCCTTAACCTGGGCCACTTGCATGATGCGGTTTTGCGGCCACTGCGTTTCCCACATAATTATGGATTTTCCACATTTGCCACATAATCCATCATCTGCTGCATAATCTGCGGATTTCACCATAAAAAAACTCATTTTGGAACAGCCTCTTATGCTGTTCCTACACCTTCAGCATCCCAAGCAGGCAAACTTCTACAGTAAATAAATGGTCATTCAATCAGGCATACTAATGTCGATAAAACCTCTTGCTGCTGGGGACATAGCGTTTACTCAGTCTCCTGGTAGGTGCCACCACCAACTCACCAGGCACCTTCATGAGCCCACAGTTTTCTATCGAGCTGAGTCACACCGTCCTGTTTGTACACTCTGCTTCCTTCATGAAAGGCTGGCCAGTTCAGTGTCTCAGGGAAACCAAAAACAACAGGCTCACGAACCCCTCCCCTTTCAAACAAACAAATACTTGCAAATTAAGTTTGGGAATAAGATGCCATTCATTCATGACTCCTGCTCTGCATTTCCAGAAATTTAATTTGTTAGTGTGTTTATGTATATTTTTTGTCCAACCGGAATTATTCAAAATTCAGTAGTTGCAAAAATATATGCCATTGTTATAAAGAGTTACAGCAAACAAATGATGGACGGAATGCTGACAATGCAAACATTCTCCCCCAGTCAAAAGATCTGGGTTAAATCCATCGTTCTTTTGCCCACTACGCCACCCCAGTTTGGACCCAGCCATATGCAAATCAGTCTTGACCCTGTGCCCCATGGGAACAGTCCAGACCGAACTGCCAGGCCAGGTCCTCCCTGGACCGGAAACAAGCATCCTGGGACCGGTTTCAGGGTATGTCACCCTTCTTCAGCCAGGCTAGCTTGAATCCAGTGGCACAGTGAGCAAGGGACCCACGTCTGGGCATAGCCATCCCACTTAGGGCGAAAAGTGTTACAGCAAACAAATGATGGACGGAATGCTGACAATGCAAACATTCTCCCCCAGTCAAAAGATCTGGGTTAAATCCATCGTTCTTTTGCCCACTACGCCACCCCAGTTTGGACCCAGCCATATGCAAATCAGTCTTGACCCTGTGCCCCATGGGAACAGTCCAGACCGAACTGCCAGGCCAGGTCCTCCCTGGACCGGAAACAAGCATCCTGGGACCGGTTTCAGGGTATGTCACCCTTCTTCAGCCAGGCTAGCTTGAATCCAGTGGCACAGTGAGCAAGGGACCCACGTCTGGGCACAGGGTCAAGACTGATTTGCATATGGCCAGGTCTAAACTGGGGTGGCATGGTGAGCAAAAGAATGATGGATTTAACCCAGATCTTTTGACTGGGGGTGAATGTTTTGATTTGTTCTGCATTCCGTCCATCAATTGTGTGTCTTTTGCTTCCTCGCCCTAAGTGCGCCGGGTATGCCCAGACGTGGGTCCCGGGCTCACTGTGCCACTGGATTCAAGCTATCCTGGCTGAAGAGGGTGAAACCCCGAAACCGGTCCTAGGATGCTTGTTTCCGGTCCAGGGATGACCTGGCTTGGCAGTTCGGGCTGGACTGTTCCCATGAGGCACAGGGTCAAGACTGATTTGCATATGGCCAGGTCTAAACTGGGGTGGCATGGTGAGCAAAAGAATGATGGATTTAACCCAGATCTTTTGACTGGGGGTGAATGTTTTGATTTGTTCTGCATTCCGTCCATCAATTGTGTGTCTTTTGCTTCCTCGCCCTAAGTGCGCCGGGTATGCCCAGACGTGGGTCACGGGCTCACTGTGCCACTGGATTCAAGCTATCCTGGCTGAAGAGGGGTGAAACCCCGAAACCGGTCCTAGGATGCTTGTTTCCGGTCCAGGGAGGACTTGGCTTGGCAGTTCGGGCTGGACTGTTCCCATGAGGCACAGAGTCAAGACTGATTTGCATATGGCCAGGTCTAAACTGGGGTGGCATGGTGAGCAAAAGAATGATGGATTTAACCCAGATCTTTTGACTGGGGGTGAATGTTTTGATTTGTTCTGCATTCCGTCCATCAATTGTGTGTCTTTTGCTTCCTCGCCCTAAGTGCGCCGGGTATGCCCAGACATGGGTCCCGGGCTCACTGTGCCACTGGATTCAAGCTATCCTGGCTGAAGAGGGGTGAAACCCCGAAACCGGTCCTAGGATGCTTGTTTCCGGTCCAGGGAGGACCTGGCTTGGCAGTTCGGGCTGGACTGTTCCCATGAGGCACAGGGTCAAGACTGATTTGCATATGGCCAGGTCTAAACTGGGGTGGCAATGTGAGCAAAAGAATTATGGATTTAACCCAGATCTTTTGACTGGGGGTGAATGTTTTGATTTGTTCTGCATTCTGTCCATCAATTGTGTGTCTATTGTTATAAAGAATTCTTTTAAAGTTCTTCTTTAAATAACTGCTCACCCATTTAATTAAGGCGATTTGGTGGCAATATATAGCTTTTTTTGTTTACTTTGCCCCACTCACCCAAATCCTGTTTCGTTTCTTCCCTGTGCCAGTTTGTTGTCCCCCTCCCACACGCACTCCTGACGTTTTATTCGCACCCTCCCAACTGTGAAGCATTGGCCGCTTCATAGCGCTTCATTTTTTTTATTCACGGACGGGTTCTGCTGAGGCAACGATGGAAGACGGCAGCAGCAACCTCTGCACAGTAGCACAAGAGAAAACTCTACAGACACTAGTCTTTCGTTCCAGCGTCGCATTACAGTTTATGACTTGTTTTTGTGAACTGCCTTCTCGTGGTCACAAGACTCCACACTACAGTGGGCACCTCGGGTCTG
Organism: Calotriton arnoldi; assembly: GCA_963921515.1. NCBI lineage: Eukaryota > Metazoa > Chordata > Amphibia > Caudata > Salamandridae > Calotriton > Calotriton arnoldi. Next base: position 428,576 of record CAWUFW010001736.1, on the reverse strand, counting down.
TGTGCTCAAACACATCGGAAACGCTCTTCCTCCCAGCACAGTTGTCTCCTGTGCTCACGTGCCTTGCGCAGTACCCAGAGCTTGACAGGCTGCCTCTTCCAAATGGCCTGCGAGGAGGAATCCTCCTGAAACAAGCATTTGCAATGCAATAGGTCTCGCATTTACGCAAGTTTAAACTATTGGCATTGTAAATGACAATGCCTTTTATTTATGTTTTGTACAACATAAATTAAAGGCATTGTCATTTACAATACCATTTACAATACCAATAGCTCCAAAACTCGCAGTTGCGAGACCTATTGCATTGCAAATGCTTGTTCTTTTAGCTGTCTCGTATTGCTACGCAATTCTATACATGGTTCTTATTTTTGTTCCCAGGGCTTTTTCATGGTTACATAGAATATATGGCTAACTACCCATATATTCTTACTAGATTGCACGACTCTGTGTATTATTTTCCCTATTGTTGGAAAATACCTCTCTCTTTCTTTCATGCTTGCCTAAAGGTTTGGAACGCAGCCCGCGTTTAAAGCTTCGTTCTCAATCGACTTCCTTAATGAGTTTCACAAGCATGTGCTTGCGTTTGTTTCTGACAGTGACGGTCGGTCTGCACTGTGCATCGTGCTATTGAGGCATTGTTCCTCTTGGCGTCCTCTACTCTGATGGAGTCTTCTAGCCGTTTGTGGCCCGAGAACCCGATGTAATTATAAAAAAATTCAGTCCAGGCGCTGCTGCTCAGGGGTGAGTTATAGAAATGGTTGCTTATGCTGGCTCGTGCCTCATTTGTAACTTAACAATTGTTATAATGTACACTGGTTTGTTTGTACCATCACTGGCCCGCCCCTTGAGTAAGTAAATTAATTTATTAATTTTTATCTCGCTGAGGAGTGCATGTGCGTCCTGCTATACTGGACTCCTTTATTTTTCCAAATTCAAAGTTTTTTTATGTACATTGTTCTTGAAATCCTTTTTAATTATTTCACATCGACCACCACCATTTTCTAACCTTACCTTTACTTGTTACAGATGTCCCCCTAACTCTTTTGTCCTGATGAGACCCTAGTATTTCATGTGAGGGTTGAAACATTATTTGCATGCTCAAGTAACAATCAAATAAGGAACCTTTGGAATCCCTACGTGAATTAATTTGAGATCTCTATATTGTTGCTAAAACATTAGCCAGTACTTACCTTATGATCTTTGTATTTGTCTGTGTTATGGGTCTTGCACAGGGGACACATTGAACTGTGCTCTATTTTGTGTGTTTATTTTTATTGGTTATTCATTACAATCTACATATATAAAAGTTTCTTTTTTTTATAAGGTGGTGTGTTTTGAGGTATTCTCAATAAGTTATTTACTGCATAAGGTTATTCAGCCTCATATCATATATATTTTTTAACAAGTGATACCAATGAGAACCGTTGTTGCTTGAAGAATATTTAAAACATCAACGAGGCAGTGAAACACATTAAAGAGTTAATAAGTTGGTGCATAACACCCAGTGCTTCTAACGTAGCCCGCACTCAAAACATTCTTCCATCCATTCCTTTACAGGAGACAAGGTAGTTTCTGAGCCTACCTGGATCAGACGGTACTTCGGGCCACAGGAGTGGTCTGAACGTACAATATAAATGACAGAATGCAATACCTGCAAGGTATACAAGATTGCTGGATCACTACTTAGACACATTTTATAGTCACTCCATTTGTTTTTGAGAAGATTTCTCTTGGTGCAACCTAGCATTGATAGCGTAAGGCATATCTATTTTTTTTAGCCCAGTTGTTACACTGGCTGAATACAGGGAACTAAGGAAGGTAAGGTAACAACCAGCTGCACTGAAGCAGGTGCCTAACAGCAACCTCCTGTCCCTGAGATTTCAGCCATCACGCAAGAATGAAAAGGACTTTACGTGTTGTTGAAATTTCAAGACTATAGAGCTTCTGATACATGCACACAATTATACAATACCTTCAAACCAGAATCCAAACTACAGAAAGCTGAATTAAACAATAAGCCTCGAGTTGCGTCGCGTCTGTTATCACAACATCGTTTTTTTTGGGTAGAATCCCAGAGCAATTCACTTCTAGAATACTAACAGATCCTCCGTGAACCATATAAAAATTACCAAGAGAATGATTGGGAATGGCCTGTGCTGGAGAATCATGAGGAGTGCGTATACCCCATAACACTGCTTTGAAAGAGCCCGGAACATATTTCTTCTGGCATAAATCTCGGCGCGCTAAGGTCATGTTCAAAGGTCTAAAGTTTTTTTTAATTTAAAGAGTTTTATATAGCGCGAACTAGACCCGAGAAATCGGGTATCAGAGCGCTTTACATGAGCACCAGTTTCGTTACAACAGGACACATTCATTTTTGTTAGGCACGGTGAGATTAAGTGATTTGCCCAGAATGACAGGATGTTGAACGTCGTTGCCCAGACTCGAACCCGGTTCCCCAGCTTCGAGGTCGACCGTTCTAGCTGTAAGGCTACATCCTCGCCCTAGTTTCAATACTGGATTTGCTTTTCCTCACACTGGAGTTCCTACTTGTAGCTTTACCTATTTGCTATCAATAAATGTATGGATACTGTATGAAACAAGCTTACAGGAAAGGCTGAGATTAGTGTTGGGGCAGAAACACTTAAAGCATCATTATAATGCCGGTGAGACTGCCATCGACAGGCCATCGGGGGCAGTCCCACTGACAGACAGCCCTTCAGGCAGACTGCCGCATTATGATGCAGGCAGTTGGACCAATGACTGTCGGGGGAAGGACCGCTGCCTCGTACAGGATCTACTGATCCCAATGGTGTGGCAGTCGGAATCGTGATGCAGTATGGAGGCGGTGCCTGCACAGGCACCGCTGTCAGGATTACGATGTCGCATTCCGACTGCCTGTTCATGGCGGTCCCACCACCATGAAAAGGTAGCCAGAAAGGGACGTTGGGTGCCCCAAGCAGTGCACCTGTCCCCAGTGGGCCACTGTAATTAGGGCCTGGGGGCACATGTAGTGCCCCCACGCCATTCATGTGCCAGACACCACATGGTGTGTTATGCTGCGGCCCTTTTCCAGAGCCGCAGCACAAGCCGCAGTGTTATTGAGCACTCTCCCGACCACCGCCCCAGTCTTGTCAGGCGGTCCCCTGCCCGCGGCGATGGCGGTCGGACGCTCGTCCGACTGCCATTGTAATGAGCCCCTTACTGTTTACGGTATTCCCATTTACTTCAAGTTTATTTTTACCATGTTGACAGAGATAATTACATGGACTACAATCAACCGTGAAATAACGTTAGTTGATGTTCTTCTATATCGGGTGACTGCCTCCTAAAGACTGCTTCCGCACAAGAACTCAAGAACCTACAGCTGGCGTGATTTGACTCGAGCAATGGGCCTTACTGAAACTAAGGTGCAGTTTGAGCGCAGAGAATGGTCTACATTTACTAGCACAGTCCTGACCATATCTACAGTAATTACTACATAGAGTACCAAAACGTTACTGGCCCAGCCCAAACCTCTCATGTGGACACCTGTCTTCTTTAAGGGTCCATGTTTCTATGCTCCCAGTGATACTACAAGCCCTTAATGAGCTGCTCAGCCACAGGCCTGTTAGCGCTAAAATAGAGCTGGTGATGTTGCCTTGTAAAGCAAAACATATATTTGTTCTCTATAACATGCATCGTATTGGCCTTACAGAACCAGAGTAGGATAAATATGGAGAGGCGCGTATGGCGGTAACCACTTTGGAACAGTTAAGGTGGAATATGAACAGCCAGTTGCAGAATTTGTATTAGTTATAGTAGTGAATAGTAAACCACATTCTCCATCATTGGATCTTTATTAATGTACATGTGCACTTAATATTTCTCTCAGTGCCAGGATTTCAGATTTTCATGCTTTTTAAAGTGCAAATCTCTCTTTTTATCAGTTAAATAAAAGCCAGCATGGCTTTCCTTTTTACCATAAAGATGTAATTTTTTTTTTTACAAACAGTTTTATTTCTCTTTTCAATACCAACGTTTAAAAGGAAGTCAATTAGCAAGCATTTTCAGTCCAGCCAATTTGGCCTTTGTGTATTTGAAAAGATGTCTGGAAAAGCTTTGAAGAAAAGATAGCACATGGATAGTAGTGGTGGATATCTATTCACCACACGCAACACATCTTGCACTGCTGCTACACACAGAGATGTTTTAAGGTATGGGCAAAGTATTGCAACTGCCCGGGGCCCCCTCCTTCCAGGGCCCCCTGGGAAAGTGAACCTTTTCTCTATTTGACCTCTGCCTGTTTCTATTTTTCTGTCTAAACCTCTCTCCCCCCTCTACCTCTTACTTTGTCTGTTTTGCTGTCTCATCTTAAGGATTTTTGGGGTTCCATGCAAGACATATTTCACTTGTTTTTGTGTGGCCCTTTTAAAGATTAACATACTTTAGCATTGTTTGGCATTACAAGGGCTCGAATTAGCAGAAAATTCGTAACAAAATTTAAAAAGTTGTTCCGTATAGGGGCCCCCAAAATGTGTTTTGCCCGGGCCCCCCAAAAGCCTTAAGATGACACTGGCTACACATGTTGTACTGGGTGTAGTAAGGGTTTGAGGGGTGCGTCCATTTAAAAGCAAAACCTATTCCCCTCTAGTCTCTACCTACCAAAATCATTGGCACTGTCAAGGTGGGCGGGGATTCAGGGTGCCAGATTGAGCACAGGGTACGTGGGGGATATCATGGTGCAAGGGAGAACAGAGTGCAAGGAGCAAGCTTTCTTTGGATATTCAGAACAGGACCAGCACATCGACATCAGTACCCGCCTCCACCCAAAGAAGAAGTAAAACATGGACAAGTGTAGTGCAGGCATCACAATTTCATACAATATAGCCCAAGCTGCAGCAATGCAAGATACCCCCCTCCCACCCACTCAACAAGTTATCACGAGTGTCAGCTTCCCTTGCGGACATCGAACTGATGCATCAGTAGTGCTATCTAAACCCACACTCACAGAACAGGTAGAGTGGTGAGTTTGGAGTGAGAGGTACAAACCATGTGAAGCAATGGACAGCTTCTCTTAGCAAGGTAGAGTCATGCATACCTCTTTCCTAGTCGCCCCAGGCAGTGATGCAGGCCCAAGTTTGGGTTTGTAAGAGCAGATAGACCAGGGAAAAGAATCAGTCTCCCCATGATTCCCTGCCATCTGGATCTCTTCTTACTCTCCCTTGCTGCATCACTGACCTTTTGGCGCTCAGCCACCACGTTGCTGGCCTCTCAACACCCAGGAGCTGTACCCCTACCAATATTTGTTGAATTCTGTCCCTTCTCACTGAAAAATGTATACTGTTATAAAGCATATCATGTCATTTCCCCTTGTGGTGATGGTCTGCCACTAAGCCAAAACCATAACAAGAAAGAGATCGGTGGCTAAAACTGTACATGTGATCCTGCTCTTTCAAGGCATCCGGGAGCACTTGGACTCCATAATGTTTTGAAGAGTCATTTAGTTCTCTGGTTAATTATTCAACTATATGACTGTATGGAGCATGGCCTTCTGAACACTAGGCCACTCTCTTTTCATATATTTCATTAAAAAAGACATTTTTGAGGCTGCGTTTTGCTTAATTTCGTTTATGGGTTTTAGTAGAGGTAAGGCATGTTTCAAGAAAAATTTGACTGTTCCTATTGAGTCAATATTCACTTTACATTTTGTTCTTTTGAATAGTCACACCATCAAAATGTCTTTTAGAAGGCTATGGGATAGAATCAGTCTTGAGGCTTGGTGGTTTTTGGGGCATTTCCCGGGGCTTCCTTACTGACTAAAATGTTCTAGTTCAGAAAAGCTCCAAGAACGCGATTATTCTCCGTCCAAGAACCTGCCTGGAACTTCCTCTGAAACCCAGGCAAATTCATCAGAGTGAGCAGCATAGACGTCACCATGGACATCATAGAGTAGAGTTGAAAGTTTCGATTTTGACAAGCTTGCCAGCTATGTTTATGATGTTAAGGGATTCTTTTGACATTGGGAATTTGCTTAAATTTGAGGATCACAACATCCTGGCATACATCGCCCTAGACATTTACCTACTTACAGCACAAGAGCTTTATTGGAGAGGTTAATTTTTGTAGAAGCTGACAAATTCGGTGACTGAGGGTATAGCTAACATAGATTGCACTCAGAATATTCAACAAATGCTGGTTGCCCTTATGAATAGAAGAGTCATTTTCATTCAGATCCAGCTGTCCCTATGCCAAGCTTGTGGATCCTATAACTAATTACCTGCATCCTTGAAGGCCTACTGCTCCACATGCTAAGAGCCCTGTGCGTTTCAGAAGGTCAGAGTTGAAGAGCAAAAGGACTAGCTCATCATTAAGCAGTAACATCCCTCCCAGGACTAAACACACTTACTGAGACTTTGTGCAGATTCAGCCAAATAAAAGAGAATAGTACAAACCCAAATATGTATTGAGGCACTTATTTTCTAGGTTCTCTAAATTCTCCTTATTCAACTACTGTTCCCTTTCACAATTCAGAGATTACAGTAGTAAAGACGAAAGCAACAAAGCCACCTTCCCCGTCTTCCACTATCTGTAAAGAGACTGATCTTTGAGTGACTGTGAGGTCGAATGACTAAATGACATATACATCTTAGTCTTCTTTAATAACCATAACCATAGAGGCCTTTGTTGTCTCTGCTGTAGAAAAACACTGTCAACGAAAATAGGAAAGAAAATACAGTGTGTGGAGTCAGACACTTTTTCTCAGCAGTGATAATTTAGATTCTCTTATTGTAACAGCTTCTAGTAAAAAAAAGGAAGTTGTCTTATTCTTCTTTCTGAATTTCTCCATACAAAGCTATTGCATGAATTCATTGAGAAGAAAGACAGGTGCCTCTTCCTTGACTATCCTGAAAGTAGGTTGTGGTTCTTCTTTATGAGAAGATATGACATATTCCTGTGATAGTTCGTTGAGTATATTGCAGACTTTCTGCCTATAGAGTATAAGAAAGACTGCAAGAGTGGAGTATGCAGTATCCAACCAGAAAATTATTGCCACCATGGATGTGTCCGATGTTTGTGGCAGTGGATATTGTTAGGCGTTTCCATGAGAATATTTTCATGGGTGGTCCTTGCTGGACTGAAAATGTATGCTAAATAGAAAATCCTCCTGCTTCTACTGTCTGCAAAATCTTCAGCTGCATTTCATAATACGGAGGAGTTAGCATGTTTTTAGATTGAGGCAGAATCATTTAATTATATTGGCTCCACCATGCAGTCCATCTCACAAGATTTACAGGGCTCTACATCTCAACCTTCTGGTTAACATTTTTCGTATCCTTCATGGACAATATTTAATTCAAAGGAACTCCATCGGCTCAGTGAGTAAGACATATATTAATGTTTCTGAAAGTAAAGAGGATGCAGGAGAAGAATGTAGGCTCCTTCCTGACTAGAGAATGGCAAACAGAAGAATGAAAAAATGTAATATGGTGGATCGACAATGGATTTTTTTCACAGTAATCAAAGGCAACTGGATGTGCTCCATAGAGCTGCAGGATGCATACATGTACCTTACAGTCACCAACCAACACTTCCAGTGAAAAATGTTTCCTTTTGGCTTGAAGTCTGGTCCCTTGACCAAATGCATGAGTATGTATGTTTAACCATATGTGAATGAAGTGCTTCTCATAGCAATCTCATCCTTAAAATGCTTCAAAATGTCCTCACAATCTTCGAAATGCTTAATTGTTTGGGACTTCAGATGAACAAACTCTAGTTGACGACTCGCCCCAATGCAAATAATCGTACATCTGCTAGCTGTGTTTTTCACAAAGAGCACAATATTATTTCCTTCAGAGAAGAGACTAACTTGTATTCATTTGAATTACATACAGATTGAGTTAGTTCTCTGATTTACAGCGAAATATGTCTTGTCCTACCTGGAAATATGCATTATCGTTGTTTGTTTTGTGCTAAAAATTCGAAACCACTCCAAGAATATCTGGAAGATGTCTTGTCCTTCCTGCCAATATACATTATCGTTGTTTCTTTTGTGGCTAAAAACTAGAAACCACTCCAAGAATGTTTGGAAGACTGAGGGTCCAAGGGTACTAGAGATGGCAAAGACAAGTTACTGGTTAACTCCAACAGTTCTCCAATCTTTACCCTGATGCAGATTCCTACATATGTGTTAGTGATGAAAGCACCTATAATTTGAAAGAGAGAACATTGAAACACAAAGATAATGGGTGGAATGCTTGCAAAAGTCTCAGCCATTGGCAATCACTTGAGCTATATTCCGGTTCATTTTGCACAGTGTGTCACTCAAGACAGACCCAGTATTATGCAAACCTTACTGTGCCCTGCTCCGCAGGAACAGTGCAACGTGAACAGCTTTGCCAGGTTCCCTGTGACAGGAATACATACAACTGCAGACCGGTTTTTGCCTCAATGTACATCATCAGAGAGGTGCAGCTTGAGTGCTCTGGCGCAATGAACCCGGGACCCAAGTCTGAGCAGACATGCTGTAAGTAAGGTGTCTCACTGATTTTTTTTTAAAGTGATGCACAAAATGCGTGATTTAATCCCAGCCATTGGTAATTATTTCTAACAGTTACGCTGAACATCTCACAAAAACAGCATCTTCAGCGGAATTGTCCTGCAGTGATGTAGAACTGAAGGATTCTAAAAGTCTTGACTCAACCTCCTCACTGGTGGAATCGTGACATCCATCTCCTGTTAGAAGAGCTCCAAAGGGATGGCCAGGCAATCAGAACACCTATTCATGACAAACAGAAGTGTATCCCACCACAGACTTCCATTAATGAACTTATGAGCTTTGTTCATTAATATCTACAGTATGACCATCTAAGTATTTTCCTGGACTGCTTGAACATGCTCAAAGAAGTAACAACACCTCCAACAAGATCATATTCTTTCAGAAGAAAGAGGTTAGGCATATGGTGCTTAACAAGCGCAGTGACCCAACAACACTCCAGGAAGAGAGGGCACTATCTTCTCTTCTTTATTTAGCTCAGTTTTACAGTTGTCTCCTATTAATGTTCTACCCAGCGGTTAATAATGTCTTAGGAGGCCTGAAGGTATGCTGTCTTTCCACCCCTCCCGATCACATATGAGTAGGCACTTAGTTCAACGGGAGCTAAACATATTCTCTTCCACATTGATAGGACATCCCTTCGCGCTTATACACAATACAAACTTGCAATATCGTTCTTGAAGTGAGGCATTGTAAGTGGCTAGTTCATCTGTCAAGAGAGAGAGCAAAATCAGGCGCATGTTTCCATAACCCTATAATGTTTTCCAGAATGATTCCTCTGAACTCACCATTCTTCCCTTCCTAAAGTGATCTCAGATTTTCACATCCATCAAACTCCCTAAAAACACCCCATATCCCACAACCCTAGCAGAAAAAACACATCAACATAATCACACCGTTGATGTATTTAAGTCTTCAGACAATATTCTGAAAAAAAATGAAATATGTTAGGAAGCCCAAACAGCACTTTTTGAACTTTGGACATGTTGACATAGAAAGGTGGATAATTTCATGCATAATCCTTTTCATCCAGAAAGCTAATTTACCCATAACGAGCAAGCTTCAAGCTGGCTCCACTAGGAGTAGTGATTATTGCTGCTTTCCCTTTTGCCAGAAACTACTGTATTGACTATGATAATCCGCTATGGTCATCTCTGTTAAATTCATGAGCAATCCAAACTCCACCCCGTGGGACACCAGAAGCTACAGTTTGAGAGAGAAAGCAAAGAAGATATTTCCTATGATAAAAGGGACAGGAAGTTTGTCAGAGTAGTGCATTGTGGGATAAAAAAAGTAACTATCAGTAAGTACTGATCGGCTTTAAGTGGAAGGATCCTGTTTTCTGTTAGCTACCGGTTTCTCTCGTTTTCTGATTTCCTTTTCAAAATAGGGTTTGCAAGAATTTTGTAATTACAATTGACTATTTTTAAAAAATAAAGTCAGGTTTTTTATTTCCTTTTTAGTGTCTGAGTACCTAGTTCTCTCGTTTTCTGTTTTCCTTTGCAACTAGGTTTTGCAAAGAGGAATTAAACAGCACAGCTGTGTTTTAATTCTTGTGATTGCAATTGGCTATTTATTTTTAAAAGTAAAGTCCAACTTTTTATATTTTCAGTGTCTGGGTACAGACTGCTTTAGTTGGGGCTAAAATTGGTGAGTATAGGGTTCTGCATATTTCAGGTGGTTACATTAAGCCACGGACTATATACATTGTCTTTGGTAATGTGGTTGATAATGTATTTACTACAGTAATTTTGTACTACACAGTTTCATGTCCATGGAATAATGGTGCACCCTTTGATCAGTGAGTATATTACAAGCAGACATTACTTTTGAGCTCATGTGTCATTAATATAATGAAAGCGAAAGCTTTGGTTTTGCCAGTGCTTGTTAAAAATAGTTTTGTTCTTTATTTAAAGTTTTCCAAGATCCCATGTACAGGCAGAAATTGTGCTCATGAATTTAATGTAGATTCCCAACATAGAGAACTAGGATTACAAGTAAGGAATGTTTCCATATTTATAACGAGTTCTTAATTAAATTGTATAATTTAGACATTGGTTGGGTAACAAACACAGCATTTCTTTTTTAAGATGTATATTGTTTTGTTAAATCAAACACTGATAGTTATGCATTTCAGCAAAATAAAGTTTTGCAATAGTTCTCTTTAACCATAGTTCCATTCAACAGCTTGCAGGGTGAGCATGCAGACACACACACTTGCTCTTCAAAAGAGATGTTTCACAGCTCAGTTAACAGGTATTGATGTTAGCAGGCAGAGGGGCGCCTCATTATCTGGCAGTCTTTGGTATCAATTCATGGTGATTTGTATGGATCATCGGGTACTTCATTTACTTTTGTGACAAACTCAGAAAGTGACTACCATTGATGCTAGCAGACATGGACTGAATTCTGGCAGTGGAAAGAAACCACGAGTCATGCCTGCTATTACTGGATAGATATATCACACAGTGCTGACTTTTCATAATTAACAAACATCATCAAACTATGACTAAGAGTATATTGAAAAGCAAAGTCAGTGCCAGACAATGACTGATGTCTGGTTAAGGGCAGGCATAATTACATTATGATCATTTAAAACGATAGAGCTCAGGCTGTAGCGGCATCAATATAGGAAAAACCTTATTAAAAGATAATGATTTACATTATCTGAAAAAGGCAGACATGAGACATTGATGTCCATCTCCTAAAGAAGAGTTTGTCAAATGGTGATTGACATTGAAAAAGTTAACTTTTTGTGTCCGATAAAATCTGGCATTCATTATTGTGGACATATCTTCCAATGACTGCCATCTAACAAACACATTCTCAGATGATTGAAATCTGAAAATGGAGAGGTATGTTGTGAAGGTTACTGGTATCTTCTGGTGTGCAAATTAAATATAGTGTGACATAAGTTAAAGGAGGGAAATCTTTCAGGTGGCAGCTGACACCTCAAAGGGCAGATGTTGAGTAGCATCTTCAGATGTTGGGCAGATAGCATAAGGTTATGACTATCATAATCTAATACCACCAGACAATCTGAAATGATGATTGACATCTGATAAAGGAATGACATCGGCTGTAAGTTGACTTAATCAAACAACAATTGGAATCCTTTGATCGGGAACACATATCAGACAGTGGATGTTTGTTTTTGATAGTGGACTCTAAACACTTATGACTAACCTTATCTGACTATGTACAGACATAATGACTGACATGTGATGGTGGCTGGCCTTGTTCTATCATGAACACACTCTATATTGAATACAAACATTGTTCCCTTTGAGGAGATTAATCACAGAGTGAAAATCATCACATTCACACCACACTTGCGTTTTGTTCTCTATCAGCAGTATATTATCATGAGATTATCAACAAGTTGATGGGAACCTAAATTATAACTTTGAACCAGTGCAACCTAGAGCTTTCTAAACCCTCTAAAGTGAACAGCTACTATTTTTAAAAATAACACACTTCTGAAATATGAATGGTAAAAGATCATGTTAATTATATAAGATTTATGTCCTGACCGAGTGGTTAGTCAGCGTAACAAGTTTTGGTTGTCTACTTTCTCGTATCTTAAATTCTCTAAAATTGAAGTGGATGATATTTGGAATCTCTCCATTGATGAATGAATTTGAAAAATGTTAATACTCTTGGATTTGGGAAAGAATAACATTACTTTTTTAATAAAAATATAAGGATTGGTGAATTTACAAGGACTTTGTAAAATAAAAAATGACTCTGTGATTAACTTCTTAAAAGGGATTTGTTTGTACTTGATAGATAAAATACCACCGGCAGGTAACTGGTGGGTGGAGATTTGAGCGCCGGGCATTATTCTCCTATACCCACCTGGGCAGATTTTACTCTATATTGACATCATCAAGTTACAGTTGACATTATTCCCCAAATAAATGAAAGGGGCTATGTCAGGCAGCAGCTTGCAGTATCTGGTAATAGACTGACCACATCAACCTGTGAGTGACATCATCAGAGTACAAGCATTTGTAAACTGAGTTTGAGCATATGATTCAGTAGTATCTATTCTCGAAGGGTTTGTGCTAATGATGATGCATACAACAGACATCTCAAATCTCCTATTTGGTGCTTGTTTCATACATGAGCATATATAGTAAGCTTTCTGGAATAATCACCCTAAAAACAAAAATTGAGTGACATCATATTTGATTTTCTCTGTAAAGTATCATTTCATTTTTTTTTCAAAATTATGTTCGCCAGTTCCTAAAATAGAAATGTAGTCCCATAAATTCCTGAGCAATAAGGTTGGTTATATATACTTTAAAGATTAGAAATCGGTGGCACTGTGGAGTGTATTGGCACAAAGACACCTGTGCAGTGCTGCATCAAACACAGGGTGACGGTAGAGACAGAACAGAATGAAGACTTACAGAAATCAAGAAGTGTGAAGTAAACCTACAGAGCAAGAGACAAAAGGAGGAACAGAAAAAGAAACAGAAGAAGTGCTACATGGAAAGGTAGAAGAGTAGGATGACGGAAGAAAAGGAAGGACCATAATTAGCAAGAGACACAATAACGGAGTAGTCGAAGAGAACTGTAGCCTTGATTGGCACAGAAGGATTACGGATCCAATTTTCCTGTCTACACGGATAAAGGTCCATCCAGTCCGACCACTGTTCTGCCTTCTCCATAACGACAGCACAGCCAGAAGGATGTTGGAGAGGAGAACTGGGGAGAACGCTAAGAGAGAATAAGAGGAAGAATTTGGCAAGTTTGTAATAATCCAGAAATTTACCCTGTCTAATCTCATGTTTTAGATCTCCACGCTCCTTCTTCACACCATGACAATATTACTAGTTTGGCTGTTTTCTGGCACTTCATGCACTTTTCTGGCTCATGCGGCCAACCATTACAAAGCAATTCAATAAAACTGTGTGACTTACTTAAAGGTCTCTAACAATTGGAAAGGGGGTGAGGAGTACTAACAATGGGCTCACTCCACCCAAAAAACATCTTTGCCACCTGGAGTCCTTGTGCATGGTGGTCAGTGGACGCTCGCACTGATTGGATGGATGCAAGTCGCGGTTGCCGGCTGCAGGAATCCCAATTTGGAAAGAGTTGTGAGCATTATTGAAGGGTTTAATTATTCTCCCCTGCCCTATCCAACTTCTCCAATGGAAGCTTCCACCTAGGGTAATGCCACAACTTGATCAGATCCAGCAGTTGACATTGTCTGGAAAACCTGTGGTTTTGTTATGGGTTCCTCTCCCTTTCTGCAATTCTGCCCTGTGCTCCTCATCCCCACCCAAGATGGTAGAAATTAGTAATGCTCAGTACTTCACCCTCAGCGTTTTAATACAAACATCATTTGATTTGAAGGTTCTGTAGTAACAGTCTCAGCTTTTCATGGCGTGAAGTGGGCTGTTCTGCCAAATTATGCTGAGGGGTCACACTGATCCGGTCCGCACAGTGCAATTCTCTGGCCCCGGTGGGAGAGGGGTGGATTGCTCGAGTCCTACCCCCTCTTGTGGTTCATGAGGTTAAGCAGGACATTCAGCATTGCTGATGTAAACATAGATCTCAATACAGCGCAGTGGTGGGACATTGGCGTCTGAGTCTTTTCCTTCGCAACCCACATCGGAAAGGCTCTTCTTCGCAGGTTTGATAGAGAATAGGCCTGTGTCCTTAGACTCTCACAGGTCTGTATAAAATAGTTGCTGTAAACCATGCTCCCAGAGCAGAGCACTGGTTGTGATTCCCCAAACCCCCTCATTTCATAAAACACATCATGCCTACGCACCACTATAGGAATGTAAACTCGACACTGCCTCATACAAACCAAATAATTTAAAAAAAATACCATCTTATTTTTAAAATTCCTTTTCAGATGACGAGCAACGTAAAAAAATGTAAAATAAAAATTAGAAACAGGCATAACAAGGGATTGCACTTTCTGGTATGGATAGAGGGAGGACTGAAGTCTTCTGGGGAGGAGAAAGTTTCGAGGTTCTCCTTCCATCCCGTCTTTCACTCTGGACACAAGGCTCCCGCTCTCCCTCCAAATGGAACTCATGGTTCCAAGCCTGCACTTTTCTGCATTCTGAATAGCAACAGTATGTTCAGTAGTACTACGCTGGCGCAGAGCCTGAGGTTGAGTCGAAAAACGTCTGCACCTGGTGGCACAACTTTGAGGTTGGAGGAGGCCCGCTGATGAGGGAGTGAGCAGAAAGGTCCCTAAACCATCTCACGATCCCTTCACCCAAACTTTCGAAATCCAGACATAGAGATATAAAATTAAGAAAACAATTTCTCCTGTGCCTAGGCTGGACAGTGACAATGATGTCCATTACTAAAGCTACCACCTTAAAGCCATTGTGAGTGCAGAGCTGGTGGTTGGAGGCTATTGTGTGTTTGGTGGTGAGGAGAGGCTGGAAAACCCTAGCCACTCCTGGTCCCAAAGTGCCTCTTGATCGCCTCTTACATTTTATTTTCTTCTCACGTTGGCATGTAAAGGAATGACATGGGTTATTCTTATAAAGGACAACTCTGTGAGGGCCTTAGGACTCCGAGGATGACCTTGACACATTCTGAAGCAAGGATTTGTATATGGCGGAGTTCAGAAAGCGAGGATAGGAGTCTCTGTGCATGAGGGTGTAGATCTGTAGCTGAGCATCATCGAAGGTCTGTAAGGAAGGCTCCTGCATCTTCTTGTTTATGACTTCCCGCACTCGAGAATCCAGGCTCACCTGAAGGAGAAAAAAAACCATTTTAACATGCTATGTAGAAGCAGTCCCCGAAGCCCAAGATTATAAAGTGTACAGCTGTGTCCCCTTTACCCTCATACAAATAGTCTGCCATATATTAGTGACAATGCCCACTTCTATGACTAATAGCTACCAGCATGTATGCTTAGACCCCATCCCATATAATCCGGAGTATTGGAAATTTAGGCATTAACCAGTCCCAGAGCAGCGCAAGCACAGCCCAAGCATTACTAGCTCTGTTCATCAAGGGCAGGCTCTGCTAGCATCTCGACTCCTCGGCTTTATTCACTTCAGTGCATTTTTCACGGCAACAATGGAGATAATGCACTATTTTACTGAGGAACATTTTTGAGCAGGATGCTCAAAGGTAAAAGATTTTTGTCTGAAATAATTGTAGATGTCAAATCTCCTTTTGCCTTTCTTAATTTCATGACCTTTCATTCCATCTAGAAATTGCCATGAAGACTGCAAATATTGCATTTGTTCTTTCCACACTTCTGAGCCTCAATCTTTATTCTTTAGTCTTTATTCAATCTTCATTTATATTTGTGGATTGCTCAATGAGTTCAAAATTGACATCTTTTTACTTCATTAGGAGTTAGAAGTTTTCAGGTTTGTTTTCATAATAAGTCAGGGATTTTTGTGGCTATCCTTTTTACCATTCAGGTTTTCTACACTTCACTTGGAAGGTCTTGAATTAAGGATACCCGCAAAAGCATAGCTCTAGAGTTGACCCCATGGTTAAGTCTATGGCTAGAACTGGCTTGACATCCATGCATCCAGCAGGTCTTAAAAATCTAAATTCTGTGGCCCACCCCAGATTTGGTCTGGGCTAGAACTGGGTCAGTAGCCAGGGCACACAGTTAATCCGACAGGGGAGCCACAAAATAGATGCAGAGACTGAAGACACGGTACGCCCCTCTTCGAGAACTGCGTTCCTCCACTCTTAATTTGTTGACTGCTGTACCGTTCAAGCGTAAAAAGCATGGCGGACTTAGATTCGCGGTCTTAGCCCCTCAACTATGGAACTCACTGCCTATTGAAGTAAGATCTGTGACCCTGTACTCCCAGTTCAGGCAAAAGCTCAAGACCTGGCTGTTCTCTCAAGCTTATCAGTAATACTACCTCCTCACCTCTGCACCGTCCTCTTTGCCCTGAGCGCCATGAAACCGTTTTCGGTGTACGTGCGCTTAACAAGTACTTTTAACATAACATAACATAACATTTATAATAATCTTACACTCTAGAACTTTGCTTTTATGGAACAGGTTCCTTCTCTAAATATAATACTGGTTGTGTTTGTGCTGTTCCCAAGAGGCAGCTGAGAAGGTCTGGAAACAATATGAGACTATTAGTGGTTCCTCTCAAACTTATTGTTCTATGACATCAGCTGGACATTTCGAAGGCAGGGCTCATAACTCTACCCTTGCATTCATCAGGCTCAAGAATGGAAATTATTTGATGTTTTGGGAAATATTTGCCAGGCAAAATGTGATGTTAAAGACATAGCTTACTAAAGCCTTACTGCAATATGTGATCAAGCTAAATCCAAAGGCAGTGTAGTTGGGTCTACAACTAGACAGCAGCCATGCTAAAATTCTCATTTCTGATGAATACTTCTTCTTGCAGATTTCTCACCTGTTGACTATCCCCTGGTGCAGATCTGGAAACCTTTCTATAGCTCTCCTGAACTGGGAGGGGACGGGTCCATCTTGGTGCTGGTAGCGACGCTATTGTAGCCATAAAGTGCCTACCCCTGCACACTGACTTAAGTTTCCTTTTTTTGCGACCTTTCACACTGATACAGAGATACTCTCCCTGTTTTTTTCACTTCTGGTGATTTTACTCAGAGATGTTTTTTCTAATTTATTTTTTCCCAGTGCAGTCCTAGGCAATGTCAACTTCAAAGAAGCCAATGTTCAAACCCTTCTGTGACTATAATGAGCAGATGTCCAATCAGACCTCCAGGAGTTCAGACTGTGGTGCATGGGGTGCAGTCATGATTCAAGGTTGTTCGAGAAGTGCTGCCTTATACACCACACAATGCCATGAAGGAGTACAAGTCATGCTCTAGTTTGCGATCTCCCAAAAATCTCACTTTTCTCCCTTGTCCTGTGTTCTCTACAAGAAACAGAAAAAAATATAAGGAGAAAACATAAGAAGAGGGTGGCGGAGACAGCTCACCTAGATACCGCTTAAAGCCAAGTGGTAAGTCACCTCGACGCACTCCCCCTTCAGCAGTCGTCCTCAGAATTAGAACTGGTAGATATCAAACTGCTCTCAAGGATCTTCTTCTGGCAAAGAAGCCCAGAGGATAGTGGAGGAGGAGAGGTACTGTGTGGAATAACAAGCAACCTCTTCACGCCAGCGCTATTGGCAAACAATGCATGATACCTTTTGCACAGATTTGGATCCAATTCAGATGCCAGATGTGGATTGCCGGCATCCTCCCTTTTCGAACACAGTGGATTCTTTGGCTCTACAGAATGCACTGGATATGTCCCGAGACACAAATGGAGTGTCCCTTGGGACCAGCCTGTCTGCAGGTGGCTTCTTTTCACAATGTCCTCAGGAAGGCAGACAAAATGCTGCAGTTTCCACTCTCTAGTGTGGAAGCCGGAGAAAACATCCTGACAGAAGTCCACCAGTCATCCACATCAGAACCTCTGCTGCTCTTCAATGAGTCACCCATTGATCCAGTAAATGCCGCCTAGGAGAATCCCATACCAGCTCCAGTTGTGAACTGCCACATAGCTTTGAGACACAGGGACCTGGCCTTTTATGTCAGTGTGTTTTTTTCCCTGAGAGCCTAGTTTTAGAGGCTTTGTCTTGCAGAGAGTAATACCGTGCCATGTTCTCAGCAGCCCTGCCTAACAGGGAGTCAAGACATCATAGGTAGAATGGAAGAAGGTATTCTCAGATGGTAGCCTAGTATGGAAGAACGTATTCTCAACCAGCAGCTTAGCCCTGCGTTCCCTCAACACCCTGTGGAACATGGCTGCTATTGTGATGCTGGTATTGGCGGATCATATCAAGGATTAATTTACTAAGGCGATCAAGAAGGGACAAGATTCCACATGGCACATCATCTGAACGTGCTTCAATACTGTCGACAAGTGGCCAGTGTCCTGGGCTCGTCAGTGGCCTTATGCAGGCCTGCATGGCTCTGGTCATCTGGGTTCTCTGGCGATGTGCATGCTGCACTTATGGATATGCCATTCAGTGGGATGTGTCTCTTCAGAGACCATGCTAACGTCACCTTAAAGAGATACAAGGTGGGCAGGGTAACGGATCATTCTATGGGCTTGCAGTCACCTACCAGAGACGACCTACAGTTTTGGAAGTTTTGTGGCTTCTCAAAAGGCTTCAACTTCTGCTAACTTCAGACCATAGGCGGCCGGCATGGCTCGCGGGTGGGGGAGGCGGGTTCAGGGGTTGCGAGGGGGGGGGGGGTCACAGGGTTTAGAAATAACTTTTAAATAAACTTACCTCGAGGCTGGGTCTTGAGTCTTCTGTGCTCCTGCTCTCCTGAGTCTGCTTCCAGGAACAGGAAGCAGGCAGCCAGGCTCCCTCCCCTAAGCCAATCACAACGCTGCAATGCAGCGTTGTGGTTTGTCTGAGTGCCGTGACACGGCGCTCAGCCAGGGGCTGTAGGGGAGGGCATGTAGAACAGGGAAGTGCGCATAACTGCTTTGGGTGGTCTGAGAGGGCCGACCAAACAGTCATTGCACACTTGAGTGGGCAAACCACTCCGCCCCTGCCCTGCTCCGTGAGCAGATCAGCCCCGCCCACAAAGGAAACATAACATGATAATAACTGAAAGGTATTATCATGTTATGTTTCCTCTTCTCACACTGCTTGAAAGCAGTGGGGCGACGCTCCTCCGCCGTAGCGGATGAGCTACCACTGCTTCAGACATGTGCAGAGGCAAAAAAAGGGGTTGCGAAACCCAGCAGTCCTCCTCCTCCTTGTCTTCCCCCACACCACCTGGACAGCCACATTAGCTTGCCCTTGAAGGAGCATGGGAGGACGACTATCCACCTTTCTGCAGGCCTGAATGACCATAACATCGGATCAGTGGTACCTCCAAATAGTAGAAAGGTGGTATGCCCTACAATTTCAACAGGCTCCACCCCAGATTTTTCTCTCAGTCCCATCTTTCGGAAGACCAACTTCAGATCCTGCAACAGGAGGAGACAGTCTTGCTGCAGAAAGGAGTAGTGGAGTTCCTTTCAGAGCAGGGAATTGGGCAGGGGTGCTCTTTTAAGTACTTCCTGGTTCCCAAGAAGGACGGCGGCCTTCATCCGATCCTAGACTTCAGGGTCTAGACCTTGCTATTGCGCAAGGAAAGTTCAAGATGTTGTCCTTGGCTATGGTTCTGTTGGTACTTAAAGTCACTGCCTTAGCTAGTATGCCTATTGAGATACAGGATGATGTAGACAAGTAGGCAGAAGACCTTGCAGCCTGGCTGGGCGCAGCTGCTGATATGGTAGCTCCTTTATGGGAAGTGAAGCTGAGGAAGACCACCCCCTCTGCCCCTTGGTTTAATGAGAGGCTGAGAGCTCTTAGGCAGGCCTGTCGCCGTCAAGAGCGAGCATGGAGGAAGAACTATGATGAGCATGAAAAAGCTGCTCATAAGAGCAGGATTAGGGAATATAAAGTAGCCCTCAAAGAGGACAAATCGCTATATTGCACCAGTAAAATTGATTCGGCTTCTACTAAAGAACTCTTTAAGGTGGTGCAACAGCTCTCTACTCCTCCATCAGCTGGAGATTTTGATGGCTCTCAAGCTTTTTGCAATCAGCTGGCTGATTTTTTCCAGCTCAAAATCACCAACATCTACAATGAACTGGAAATATGTAAACAAAAAAATGCATGCAGCAGCCCCTAGGTAGGGAGCCACTGTTGAAACCTATTCCTCCTTCAGAGTCTTTAACCTAGAGTCCAACTCACTCTCAGTTGTTCCATTTCTTACCCCTGAAATGGTGGAACAGTATCTTGTGAATACCAAATCAGGTTCATCCCTTGGACCGTGTGAACCTGCAGTTTTGCATATGGCAGCTGGCTTTGTTGCTTGCTCTTGTCTACTCTTCACATCATCTCACCAAGGAGAAGGAGAGATTGCACCGGCTATACCACAGAAGTTAGTTATTACATCTACAGCAGAAAATAGATCAGGGCTGAAAACTAGCTGTTTTTGTGATTTACAGGCAACAAAAAAGACAAGGCAGTCTAGAAGAGGGCTCTGTCCCACTGGATAATACTTTGTAGAAAGAAGTGGTACGCTCTTGCCAGGGAGGAACCGCTGGAGAGATGAGGGCTCACTGCAGCAGAGTAAAGCTTTCCACTTCTACACTCACCATAGGTGTCCCTCTGGCTGAGATCTGTCATGAGAGGACATGTGCTTCCCTTTAACACCTTCATCAAGCATTATTGTTTGGACTCCGAGGCGAGAGTGAATGACCATTTTGCACATTCAGTGCTCCAGGATTTCCTTGTTTGATCACTCCTTCAGCCACACTACCTGGGAAGAGTACTGCTTTGGAATCTATTAAACATGTGAGGAATCTACAGGTAGACATACCCATCAGAAAGACGAGTTACTTACCTTCGGTAACGATCTTTCTGATACTCTATCTCCTACAAGTTTCCTCTCTGATCCCATCCACCTGCCTGCTCGAACAGATAGTCATAGGCAACATTAAAAAGGTTCCAATTTAGATTGTTGCACTGCCTCAAAACGTCATTTCCTTGTCTCTGCCGTTAAGGGCTTGGAAAGAATAGATGGGGAACTGACGATGGTGCACAGGGTTGGTTGTTTTGTGGCTCCAATTGGGTCACTGTGGCCGCAATGGAGCCAGCTCTTCTAATGGCAAGGGAGAGCAGGTAAGTTTCCAGATCAAGTCTGACACCTAGAGTTATTTAACAGGTGACTATTCTACAGGTCGCTAGATTATCGAAAGATCGTTACCGAAGATAAGTAACTTTTTCATTTGTTTCAGGAATCTCAGGCCTGAATAC
The DNA here is from genome assembly GCA_963921515.1 of Calotriton arnoldi. NCBI lineage: Eukaryota > Metazoa > Chordata > Amphibia > Caudata > Salamandridae > Calotriton > Calotriton arnoldi. The sequence goes on along the minus strand of CAWUFW010001736.1, from coordinate 407,270 downwards.
TTGACACCACCGGAGATTATAATGTTTCATTCCATTACTTCCTTGATAACGTTTTAATACAGTCTATGACAAGGACCATCACTGCAAAGCCTCTTCCAGGTATTTTCATAGTGACTTATTCTAAGAGATTTGATTCCTCTTCTGCCCTGTCCTTTCCTTCATACTAGCAAGAGCATGACAGAGAGGTGGAGAGAGAGACCAGATGAGTCTCACAAAAGCCAGAGGAGGAAGCCCTCCAAATATTCTACTTGGTGATTCTTCTCTGACATGGCTGACATTTTGAGTGCAGAAATCAGAATAGACTCAATATACCAGTCAGAGTAGCCCTTCTCCTTATTCGGTAAGACACAATATGAGCAGGGGCCCAGAATTCCCTGCAAGTACTAGAGTGAATTCAGACTACTGAAAATATTGTCTTCCTCTCCTTTCTCGCACCTTACATCTTTTACCAAGTAGGACAGGAACTGCTTTGTCTAGGGGCAGTTTGACCTATTCACCCTTCAGACATGTGGAATGTTTGCTAGGTGAGATTCTTTGCAATGCAGAAACAGGCGCTGGCTATTCACACAGTTTTGGACCTTTTCAAGTTAACCAATTTTCTGCTTCGTGGGCTCTTTTAAAGAAATATTCTTGTCAATGTCTTAGAATCTTTTCAGTAGAGGTATGGTTGTGTGAAAAAGATCTGCAAGACACTTATTTTCACAACCCCATTTGACTGAGAAGGAAAGTGGTGGGGACACAGCGAACATCAACAGGTTCCCTTTCGCTTTAACTCCGCCTTCAGAGTGTTCACCAAAGGCATGTCACCAGTAGAACCTCACTTAAGGATGAAAGAATTACTATGACTAATTAGTAAGAGCTCTCTGGCCTCCATAAAAATAAGTCCCCTGCTTTTTAGAATGCTACGAATTATATAATCAAAATATTTAGTTATATGTTATAATCTTATCACATTTTTGTCGTTTTCAAACAGTTGTAGAACTTCTCATTGACCAAGGACATTATTGAGTGGTATCAAGATGTGTTTGATTTGTGATCACTCCAGTGTATAATGTTGTATAATTAACTGCTGCTAATTATCCAGTAAAATACACATTATGGGAGTAAATCTTGAAGGCATTTCTGACTATGTAAAGTAGTTCTACAATGCCACTTCACATACTCATAATAGGCTTTGTAAATCAGCCCAGAAAAGTGCAAATTGGGCACAGTCCTTTCTATTTGTACTAATTGTTTAAGAATATTCCCTGAACATTCCCATTTTAGATGATTTGGGGCAAATTTGCAAAGGCATATAAGAGTTTGTGAAGTATTACTATGGGAGTACTAATTCACATACTCATAAATGCCTTTGTGAAATGGCCCACAGTATCTGATCTTTAGAATACACCTTGGGGCATATTCCCAAGAACGTGTGATAACCACCGCAAATTTAGCTTAACGCAACTTTGCATATCGCAGTCCATCGCGGGAGAACAACGCTGTGTTAACGTAGCATTCTCAACCCGGCGGCACCATGCGATAGTCCCACGATAACGCGTCAAATGTCCGCGTTAAAATCAACGCGCCGCCGCAAAAATGCGAAACACGCAAATAAAGTCGCGATGAGGCCAACCCGCGATAAAAAAATCAGCGATAACCAGCGACAGGGCTGCAATACCCACGCGTCATGAGGGAGAATGCACAATAAAAGCAGAACAACAAAAAAAAACAACAAAAACAAAATAAACTGCGTAGCAACATGGATGCACCCGGAACCAGTGCCCAGGTCAACACGAACCCCACAAGCCCCACAGACCACCAGCAAGGAACCTCGGGGTCGGGAAAGGCCAAGGAGAAGAGGAAGAGGAAAAAGGGGCACAGTCCGCATGACAACCTGATCGTCCCACAGAGATGACAGAGCACGAACAACAACTGTCCGTCACCTCCACCGTGTCATTGGCAACACAGATGGACAAATGGCATTCCATTGTGAATGCAGTCGGAGCGTCGATGAGGCCAAGATGCCCTGGCACGATGTGAAAAGCCAAACCAAGCAGAAACCCTCTGCCAACAGGAAGGCAGCAACGGCGAATGGAGGTGGGAGCCCAGCGCCACAGGAGGAGCTGGAGCAAATGGCGGCCACAGTCATCAGTGCGGAGACGGTGCAAGGAGTCTGGAGTCCTGATACAGCATGACATGACCGGACACAACATTAACAGGGTGAGTAACGAACAGGGACTGGGGGGACGGGGGGGGACAGGCACAATGGCACACATGCACAACGACGTGTAGCACACCGCACACCCACAACGACCCTGGGTCATGTCCCTGATCCCCATGGCACACTGCAGCACACATACAAACATCAAGTAGGCCCCCGTCTATCATGTGCCCAAAGGGGTCAGACCCCACACATCACCAAGTCCACGACACACACATGCACCCGTGCGAAAGACAACAAAGATGCGTATGTGAGAGCCACACTGACAATGCAAGTGACACCACATGACGAGCAGCATGGCCGGAGTACAATCACCATGACAATGTGCACGCCACTAGACTGAGGTGGCTGAGTGTGGACCACATCCGGAAAGGAGCAGGTCACACTCTGACACATCCACCTGCACAAACAACCACTGACGGCAACAAGACATCTGCAGACAAACAATGCACAAGAGTACAAAAACCGTCCAAGAGCACAAATGGCCCAAGTCGCCAACATCACAGCACCTTAAAAGCCCAAAAGTCAAAGGCACACCACCTCCAAGGGATAAGGGGCAGCAAAATCACAGCTGCAGGTGCGACCCTCCCAAAATGCAGCACACACACATAGCAATGCCAGCACATCCACATGGACGACAATGTGGTACACAGTGCAACACTTACACTGCAGAACAGAGGACACAACTGGGTCCGCCTGTGCGTAGGAAATGGCCAATCACATCTGACCTAGCAGGGAACTGTGAGATGCAAATGGACGTATACAACCACACCTACGTCATGTAGTCCAAATGTCCACTGTCCCGCATCAGACAGTCCGCCCCTCCCAAACAGTCACAATGTACATTGACATGCAGTCTGTATGTAAACCTGAATAATGCGTGAACATACATGCCAACACAATGTCAACAAGCATCTCCCCTTCACATTGCAGAGGGACAAACAACACCTCCAGCAGAGCAGACCAGACAACTCCACAGTGATTCTGAAGAGGACCTCCACACTTCCGACACCGACGCCCTACAACAGTACATGGACATCTTCGGGCAATCGACACCCAGGAGCAGGGCAGCCCAGCTGCATCGAGGATACCCCACTGCATGCACAGACAACACAGCTGGACGCACGCACCACCACGGCTGGCTCCCAGCAGCGCACCCAAGCACACATCGCATTCCAAGGCCAGGTGTCAGACTGCCAGAAGGGGGTGTCCGAACAGGTGCGGGTGGGGTCCCACCTCATGGAAGCCGAACTAGATCACATACGTGGGTGTCTAAGTCCCATCATGGACTACCTACACTCCCCAAAGGAGACCCACACTGCGACAGAGACACCCACATCTGCACATTTCCATGACTGACCGCACCCTGAGCCACTGGATAATCATCCACACCCCCATGCTGGACTGGCGCACACCGGCCCAGTCCACTCCTCTTACGTATTGAGTGGGGGACGACAAAGCTACATGTGCAATGTCCCCTACTCTGGCTGCGGTGACATGGCTGCGTCCTCTGCACACGGCACAATGTGATTTGTGGGGCCGTGGCCCGAATGCATACATCATGAGCACACGTACACAATCATAGAGCTCTTGAACTGGCCACGGGCACGTGCGCACGACAGCTTTATTGGCATGGTCACATGCACAGTGACGCATGTGCTGGATGTGTGTGGGGTGAGTGTCAGCCAGCCCTCAGGGAGTCGTTGGTGCTGGCAACAACTTGAACAGTGATCACAATTGAAGCAGAAACGTAATACACCAGCATAACAGAAACAACTGTGAAGCATCATGATGGTAGCCGGAGAGAGTACAGTGTTCACCCAACATGCAAGCAGAATGGTCCTTGATTCGTTGTGCACTGAGTAAGTGGCACCTGTAGGGCTGAGCAGGGTATCAAGCTGATGATGGCACCCACGACAGGTGTGAGCAACCCTGACAGTCTGGCAGTTACACACTTACGACTCTGGCACCTGTCGTCTGGAGTTGGTCCTGGCGGTGGTGGCGTGTGCATTCTGCGGTGATGCCACGTCCGGGCAGGCCAGGACTCGATCTGATGTGTGAGCCCAGGTGGACCGCAGTTGAGGCCGGAGGCAGCGGACAGCGCAGAGACATGGCGTTGAGGCCCCCCAGGCCATCGGAACCGAGGCCATCCGACATGCCCTCAGGTTGGGGCCATGATTTGAGTTGCACAGAGTCAGTGGCCCCGGTTGCACTGCGGCGGGCACAGCCACACCGCCACGGGACGGTGACTTGCGGTGCAGTGAGATAGTGCCACGCTAGGGGAGCGGGTCCTCGTCGATGTCGAAGGTGAATGTCGCGGAGGTTTGTGGGGGACAGTGGAAGGGCTCCACCAGGGCATGATGCAGAGGGAAGTAGCCAGCCGGAAGCGGCAAATGGAGGAGTGGAATGCTACAGCCTCGTCTTGGCAACATAGTCAGTATCACCAACACGATGATGAAGACAACCCCCAAACCATGGACTCAGTATCCAACAGATCTCAAGAAGTAAGTGTCCATGGATGTCGGGGAACAGACTTAGTGGCACTGGAGCTGTGAGGGGATGCAGTCTGCGACGTGGCCAGTACAATGTTATCAGCTCGGCCATAAATGATTCATGACAGAGTTCCCAATGTGTGGCCTACTCGACCGCTGTGTGGTCCAGAGGCAGCGGGCAGCGCGGGCCAACCGCTGTTCAGCAAGCTCCTCCTGGAACACTAACACACGGCGTTGAAATGGCATGTGGTGATGACTCGTGGTTGACCGAGGCAGTAGCGACAGAGCTGAGCGGGTGTTTGGCCAGCGACGATGCCGTGTCCTGACGGGTACAGACTGGATTGGATTTGTGTGAGGCCTGCAGGCCCGCAGTGTAGTCCGAAGGCGTAGTCTCCAAGGGCCCACAGACACGTGTGGCTGGGATGCCATGCACATACTTCGTGTCACCACATAGAAGGGAGTATAGCGAGTTAAACTCGGCATTTGCGTGTGTACTCGGCCATTGCCAAATCAAGACTCAGTCCCACATGTGTGACCTACTTGACCGCAGTGTAGGCCCGGGGCAGCGGTCAGTAGGGGCACACATCCATGGGTCGTTGGCCCGCGATGCACAGAGTTAGTGACACCAGGGCAGTTGTCGTCAGTGTCCGGACACCTCTGTGAAGATGGTCCTTTTCTCCTCCGGACTGAACTGCGTCTTCCTCTTAATCGTCTCCTTGCGTACAATGATATGGACTCCGCCATGCAGATATCACGACTCAGTTCCACATGTGTGACCTACTTGAGCGTAGCGTAGGCCGGAGGCAGCGGTGCAGTACGTAAAAGGTAAAGGGGTGAAGCGGACCTGTGTCGCGGGGGCCGTGATGGTGTGAGGAGGCTGCCAAGGACGTGGTGTTCGGGCTTGGAGTTTGCGCCGGCACGTGGTGGGCCCTCTTCGACACACGCCGGTGTCGGCAGGTGAGCTGTGAGACCTGTATTCGCAGGGGCGGGCATTACAGGTTGGGAGTCCAGCGGCCCGTGGTGCAGCAGGCGCAGAGGTTCGCAGGCCACAGCGCTCACGTCGAGGGCGTCGGCCTCGTGGCGGGCTAGGAGGCGCCGCACTGGCAGGCACTTTGCCATTCCGGAAGAGGACCACGCCCAGGGCTACGTGCTTTTTATTCACACCCCTACGCTGGCCTTGCGTACGCCGGGCCAGGTCACTCCGCACACGCTTGCAGGGGGGGACGTCACATGCTACATTTCCGCGTTCTTCCCCACTGGCTGTGGTGACATGGTTGCGTCCACTGTCCACTGCACTCCACACATCAGCAGTGCATGTGGGCATGGATATGTCTGTGGTCTGCATACTGCTATCTGTCCAGGACATCTCCGCCACAGTTGGCATTGTGTACATTCTCATTCATGGGTCACTTGCCTCCTTCGCACATACCTGGTTCCCACCTTTCTCCACATTCAACTATTGTGTGGCTGCGGTGCCATGCTGTTGATGGTTCGTGTACATGGCTGAGCAAGGTTGCCACAGTGAGTTGTGCTGTCGTGTCTGGTGAGTGGGCATGTTGTATGTGACTTTGTGACGTGCGCATTGCCAGTGTTGTGAGTTGCATGATTGTGGACTTGAGGTGTGTGCTGTTTTTATTTGGTACTTACCTACATGCAGTGCATTTCCATGGGTGCCATCCTGGTAACGCTGGTTGATGATGGACTGTCGGGGGATGCTGGAATCATGCACACTGGCTGGCTAGTTGGCTGCAACCTTGGTGTAGGGTCCCCGCTGGTCCACTATTGCCTGCACATTGATGGGATGCGTGTGCTTTCTGTTGCGGTAATTGTGTGTTTTTTCTGCAGGGGGCACTAGTTGCACATGTGTGCGGTGGATTGCCCCCAACAGGTGCGGGACTCCTGCTATGGTGTGTAGTCCTTGCTTGGTCTCCAGCTGTTCCTGCACATTGTGGGGGACGTTTAGGTACTGGGGTACCTGGCTGGTGATGGCATCCAGGACAGGTGTGGGGAACTTGGATGGGGCTGGCTGTGTGTCTTCTCCGACTCTGGCGGATGTTGTTTGGGGGTACGGGAGGCCAACTTGTGCAGCACAGCCAGCAGCTTTGTCTGCGGAGGGATGTTGGTTGTCCGCTGTGTTGGTACAGTCAGCCTGTGGGCAATGGAGAACCCGGATGCGGTGGATGGTTGTCCTTTTGAGCCTGTAGTGGGCATTGACATTGTCTGGTGTTAGGTCTGTGGGGCTGGTGCGTTTCCTGAGGGTCCGCTGTCTTTGTCTGCGCTGCCTCTGTGGTGGTCCGGGGGAGGGGTGGGGGATTGGGGGGGTGCTGGGGCCCGGGGGGGGGGGTGGCTGAGGGTGTTGTTGCCCTTTTGGGGCTCCGGGATGCATGGTGAGTAGCTCCATGGCATCTGTTGTTCTTCATGTGTGGGTGTGGACTGGTCTCCCTTTGATGGTGCAGGTTGTCGTCCGACTTTACACCAGGTCAGAGCAGGTGTTAGGTTCCTGCTGCTAACGCGCCTCATCGCCTGTTTTGTGGTCTTATCGCTGATCGGGCTGGTCGTTGAGAATGTTGTGGTGTGCTGTTGTCGCCAATTTTTGCTCGGGAACGCCTACTCTGCATCTTATTAGCGGTAGTTGAGGGGGTCATCTGTGGCGATGTTTTTTGCGGATGCTATTGCGGGAAAAATGATGTTATGGGCTGTTAACACCAGCTTGTGAATGGTGCGATGAATTTATCGCCACTTTGGCTGCGATAAAGTGCTGCTAACTACTAACTACACGATGTGTCCTTGAGAATATGCCCCCTTGTGTGCTGATGTGTGTGCCTTTGCTGCTTTTATTGCTTTGTGATTGTCAGTAGTTACCATTGTACAGTCAGAAATGTTTGTGCTTTTGGCTTCATGGATGTATGAGGTGATCATAGCAAAAATGCTCAAACCAGCCCAGCTCCCTTCGTCCCCTCGCATTCTCTATCTCTTTCCAACCATTCATTCTCATTCTGTCCTTCTCAGTGTCTGGTAGAATGAAAGTCCTGTGTGGCCCTGATCATAGTTTGTCTGCCAGATAGCTTTAGTTCCATGGTGCACAGATGTGTATGATAGGGATTGAGTAACGTTTATTTTAAGTATTGTGAGGAGGCTTATGTGAAGTGTACTGTTAGGTATCTCAGCCAACTATATAACTTTGGTGTGATGCACTGTGATAATGCTTTGGAGTTGGAAAGAAAGGTACTTTTTATAGTTTCTCCAAGATTTGCTGGAATTTGCCTCCAATCTTCAAGGGCTTCATCCTAAAATAAGAGTCTCTTAAAGCTCAGTGAATCTTAAGTTTAAAAGCAAGCGTCAATCGCAATGTTTTCCACTGCCCTTCCCAAAACCTCTTTCAGTGACTAGGGGTCACTAGGGGTGGGCGGAATGCGCGGAGTAACATAAAAGCACCAGTAAATTCTGCAGAGTTCCGTGAGCGGGCAGAATCGGCACGTTGTGCTGATTTTTAGCACTGGGAGCTTGTTCTGCGCTATATACAGCGCAAACTGCACCACGCTTCTTTGTTGCCGCTCAAGTAGAATTTCTACTTAAGTGGCAGCTCTCTCACGGTGAGCGGCAGCTTTCTCACCACGAATGGTCACGCCGGCCCATGACAGCCCGTGTTGAGAAAATCTTGCTGGGTGCCGTCCTAGCGCCTAAAAAAATCACATTAGGGGACGCCTTTTCTCGCTCGCCAATTTAACATTGGTGAGCCGTACGTGAGAAAAAATTCTGCCACGCGGCCGTTTGCAGAGTATTGCTGAAACTCTGTGTACAAGCGTAATGCGGAGTGGGCAAAACTCAGTGAAATCCGCCAGCAGACTGGAATTCATCTCCCACCCTTACTGTATACCTTCTTTCTGCCCACCCCACGGTACACTTTCTGATGATTTCATTACATGGTCACCAGACATAAGGTGATGTTTTACCTCCTTTGGCGACAAGATTGAAATATAATCCTCATAGATCATTCGAGCCTTCTCATCGATGTTGTGTTTGTTGCACTCTGTTTTGAGATCCTCGCAAGCGAGCCAGAAGAGCATGTTTTCTTCACTGTACTCAGTCCGTAAGAATTCGCGAAATACATTGCGGCCTGCAGGGTTCTTCATCAGCTTGTCGAAGGATCCAGCCCAACCATGGACTTCATCAGGGCTCGGTTTGGTGCTGTCATGGCCAATCATACCAGAAAGAAAAAACAAAAATAATATTATTTTCTGTCTCTGCAAAACAATTTCCCTTTGTAGAAACACTCTGTCAGTACAAGGAACTTCATCTACGCCCAGTGTAACATAGCGCCAAAGAAGTATCATCATTGACCCAGCAGTTGGCTTTTAACGTAGTTTAATTCTGAGGGAGAAAGTTTGCAAACCAGAAATCTTCAAATACTGTTGCAGATTAGGCTCTTTTAAAGAGGAGTGTAAATTTCATTTGTGGAGACTAAAACCCATCCTAAAAGCTCCTGCTTTTGAAGGTCCTACAGCCACAAGAGGCAAATTACCTTGTGTGCCATATCTCTTGAGGCTACTAACTTCCTTACTGTTCTCCTTGGAGGAAGGTATATCAGGGCTTTCAAAACTATGCCAAAGAAGCTCCTTAAGTACATGTAAAGTATTGTATAGCTGAGTGTTTGTTCTGTTCCACACTTGCAGAAAGAATAACAGAGAGCAACACTACTAGTTTATAACGAAAATTATAATTGATTATTTTGTGCTGCCATTTACCTTCTTTCATATATATTTTTTTAAATGCCCCCACCATCACAGAGACCAATGTTACAGACACCTTTAAAATACTATGGCTGTTAAGTGATATAGGGCCTGATTTATACTTTGGCGGTCGGATTAAGTATAGTCATCATGGCGAGGGTACTCTGCCTGCCAAATTTAGTGATGTCCGCCAGCTCAGCTGACATCTCTTGCATTTACAGGAACAGCCGTCATGGCAGAGTAGTCTCTGCTGTCTACATACTAAAGTTCCACCCGATTCTAAATGAGGCGAGCAGGACTTTGCTTTGGTGGAGAGGGTACTCCATTGCAATTGTGATAAAGCACCGTCTGCACCGAAGTCTAAATCAGGCCGATAGGGTTGAAGCACCTGGGAAACTTAAGATAACATATACAGCAGGTGAGTAGGACATAAATTCACTTTTATACTCACTACCTAAAACTTTGTAACATTTTCTGAGACAATCCTCAAGTTGTTGTTATTCCCACATGTGAATAGAAGGGACCAAGACAAGAAAGATTATTTCACTGGTTTGGAACTTTATACTCTACCCTCTGAGTAAAGTCTTTAAATTTGCTCTTAGACTTTTGGTCTTCTGTGACACTAATGCTTCAGTAATCAAACTTTCAAGCTTTCCTCTCACAGTAACTTGTTTCTTGCATCTAAGATTGTCTGTAAACCTTGGGGGGTAATTACAGATTTCACAACTTCCCCAAAGAGCATTTTAAACTTTCCAGAAGCGTGTCCCTGCAAGGAAGGCCAGCAGGGCAGACGGGTCATGCATTCTAAAACATTCTACAATCGTTACTATATGGATACCTTCTCTGAGGCGTTGTTTACACTAATTTTGAAATCTGAAAGAAACAGTTAGTTATAGATTCCTTACCTTAGAATTACCCCCAGGCGTCAGACTGGATCCGGAAAGTTTTTCGTCAGCAGTACCCCTGCGCGTCGGTCGTTGGTGTCGTGGTCGCCGGTATGACGTAGCTACATAGACGTCGCCCTCGCACGCTGACGTCAGTTCTTTCTTTTTCCACGCCAGCAAGCGCAGATCTGGAGAGAGCGGTACCTCCAGTCACTTTTTGACTGACTTTTTCTCGACTTTTGTCTACATCGTTTTTGAGTCCATCGACTCCTGGTGCACGAGGGATGCCCGGCTTCAAGGCTTGCGGTTCCTGTAGCCGCCTGATGTCGGTGACGGATCTGCACTGCGTATGCCTCTTCTGCCTGGAGCGTGACCACGACCCCAAGTCGTGCTCCGACTGCCGGACCATGAATCCGAAGTCTTTGCGGGAGCGGTCCCGAAAGCTTCTCGAGGCCCGGCATTCGGCTCCGCGCCACTCGCCGGTCGCGTAGGAGGTCGAGGGACCGGTCGCGGAGCCACCATCATTCTTCTTCTAAGTCTTCGCACTCGTGGTCAGGTAAGTTGAAGCACAAGAAGAAGTCGAAGAAGCATCGTCGCTCTTCGACTTCTCCCCGTCCATCGGCCGACGCGACGAGGGATGAGTGGGGGTGCCCCTCCTTCGGCTCCGCGTGCGGAGCCCGAAGGGTCGACTCCGGGTTTCCCCCCCCCCCCTTTCCGGGACCTGGAGCGACCCCTGCCCAGCTTCGTCAATTTTACGAAGCAATGCACGCCATCTTTGGGCAGCCCGACTCCGCCGGTGCGCCTTCGGGCCCCGCATACTCAGCTGGGGGCACTGGGCCTTCGACGCCGGCAGCTCCGGCCTCGGCACCGCAGGGTCCCCTTGGATCCAGGCCTGGATCCGGATCGGCGTCGGTCGACCTTGTTACACCTCCACCGGCGCCACTTCCACCGGCACAAAGTCCGCAGCCGGCGTCGGCTGTGTCCCCAGCCGACGTCAACCCCGGCCTCCACCTCGAGGTAGACACGGACCGGCGCCGACCGACGCCGGATCCGGCGCCGAAGGGTACTTTTGTGCCCCTGTTCTACCCTGGCTCTTTGAGACCAGATTGGCAGCCAGAGGAGGGTGAGGAGGACTGGGAGGGGTCTGGAGACCCTTTAACTGTACAGTTAGGTTATGCACTGGACTGGAGAGAGGAACTGGGGGAAGCCAGTGGTCTGGATACCTCACCAGACCATGGCATGTTGTCTCCTCCTACCGTGGCTACGGAGGAGGGAGCGTCCTTTGCAGTGGTGTTGCGTAGGGCGGCCGAGGCTCTCAACCTCGAGCTACCTACGGTGGCAGTCAGGACTAACCTCCTGGCAGATGTGCTTCAACCGGCAGCGAGCTCTTCGGAGCCCCTGCTGCTGTTTAATGAAGCCCTGACCGACATCCTTTTGGGCACCTGGTCCAGGCCCAACATGGGCTCCTATGGATAGGATGGTTGCCCGACGCCACCGCCCGGCCCGGGCGACCCCACTTTCCTCTCCCAACACCCCACCCCTGAGAGCTTGGTGGTCCAAGCCTCCACATCTAAAGACGCATTTCCTAACGCACCACCTGATAGGAAATCCAAAAAGCTGGACCATCTTGGGAAGAAGATGTTTTCTTCCTCCAGCTTGGGACTGCGGTCTGTAAACACCGCATGTCTGTTGGGCCGTTACATCCACTCTGTGTGGGATACTGTTGCGCAAGTGCTGCCTCAGTGCCCGGAGCAGGCCCAGGCCGTACTCTCTCGGGCAGTTGCCGAAGGGAGAGACACAGCGAAGCTTACCATCCGCTGTGGGCTGGATACCGCTGACTCACTAGGCAGGACGATTTCCACATTGGTAGCCCTTCGACGCTACGCCTGGTTGAGGTCGACTGCTTTTTCAGGGGATGTCCAATCCACCCTTATGGACATGCCCTTTGATGGCCGTCGCCTATTTGGTGACAAAGCGGACAATGCGCTAGAGCGCTTTAAGGACTCTCGGGCTACGGCCAAGTCCTTGGGCCTCTCCAACACCCGCCCTGCGCAGTCTGCTTTTCGCCCCTTTCGTGGCTACGGAAGGGGTGCCCCGCCACGTCCCGCCCAGAGCCACAGGCCAGCGCAAGCTGTTCAGCCCCAGCGCGGCCGAGGACGTGGGAACCACCGTCGTGGTTCTGGGGGCCAGTCCACCACAGACCCCCCCTACAGCAGCCTCCAAACCCTCCTAGTCCGACCTTTCAGGGCCACCAAACGCCAGTGGGCAGCAGGATTCGCCATCACCTCCCCCACTGGCGCACCATCACGTCGGACAGGTGGGTTTCGCAAATAGTCCGAAGGGGATACTCCCTCCCTTTCGAGACTACCCCTCCATCCATGCCACCTCAGTACCATCGCATGTCGGAGGATCACCTGGCCCTTCCCCAACAGGAAGTTTGGACACTCTTGGCCAAGGGGGCCAACGAGTGAGTTCCTGTCCCAGAAGTAGGTCGTGGTTGCTATTCCCACTACTTTCTGGTGCCAAAGAAGGACAAAGGCCTACGTCCTATCTTGGATCTCAGGAACGTCAACCGCTTCCTCCGGAAGGAGAAGTTCAAGATGTTGACGCTAGCTCAGGTCCTGTCTGCCCTAGACCCTGGAGACTGGATGGTAGCGTTGGACTTGCAGGACACTTATTTTCACATCCCCGTCCTGCCGGCCCACCGGCGTTACCTGCGGTTCACGGTAGGCCACGAGCACTTTCAGTTTACCGTGCTCCCCTTTGGCCTTACCGGCGCCCCTCGGGTGTTCACGAAAGTGATGGCGGTGGTTGCAGCTCATCTGCGCAGATCAGGGGTTCCAGTCTTCCCCTATCTCGACGACTGGCTGTTGAAGGCGGGCTCGCCCCAGGCTGTCGTCTCCCACCTCCAGACTACGGCCGACCTCCTGCATTCGCTGGGGTTCTCCATCAACGTGCTGAAGTCACACCTGACTCCCTCTCAGAAGCTCCTCTTTATCGGAGCGGTTCTGGACATGACGCAGTTTCGGGTCTATCCTCCCGAACAGCGAGTCCGGGATATTCGGGCAATGATTCCGATCTTTCAGCCTCTATCCCGGGTTTCGGTCAGGATGACCCTCAGGCTACTGGGCCTGATGGCCTCCTGCATCCTGCTGGTGGACCATGCCAGATGCCATATGTGGGCTCTGCAGTGGGACCTGAAGTTCCAGTGGGCACAATATCAGGGGAACCTGTCCAATTGCGTCCAGATCTCGGAGGGCACTGCACACCAATTGCAGTGGTGGCTAACGAACCAGGATTGGGTCGACGTCAGATCACTTTCCCTTCCCCAACCAGAGTTCACAGTGGTGACCGATGCATCACTTCTCCCAGGATTCTTGTTTCCGGTCCAGGGAAGACATGGCTTGGCAGTTCGGGCTGGACTGTTCCCATGAGGCACAGGGTGAAGACTGATTTGCATATAGCTGTGTATGAACTGGGGTGGCGAAGTGAGCTAAAGAACGATGATGGATTCAACCCAGATCTGTGACTGGGGGCGAGTGTCTGAAAAGTTTCAGCGCTCCGTCCATCATCTCCTTGTGTTTGCTTTGTTCGCCCTAAGTTGGCAGGGAATGCCCAGACGTGGGTCCCTTGCTCACTTTGCCACTTGATTCAAGATAGCCTGGCTGATGAGGGCTTTTAGCCCGAAACCGGTCCCAGGATTCTTGTTTCCGGTCCAGGGAAGACATGGCTTGGCAGTTCGGGCTGGACTGTTCCCATGAGGCACAGGGTCAAGACTGATTTGCATATAGCTGTGTCTGAACTGGGGTGGAGAAGTGAGCTAAAGAACAATGATGGATTCAACCCAGATCTGTGACTGGGGGTGAGTGTCTGAAAAGTTTCAGCGCTCCGTCCATCATCTCCTTGTGTTTGCTTTGTTTGCCCTAAGTTGGCAGGGTATGCCCAGACGTGGGTCCCTTGCTCACTTTGCCACTGGATTCAAGATAGCCTGGCTAATGAGGGCTGTTAGCCCGAAACCGGTCCCAGGATTCTTGTTTCCGGACCAGGGAAGACATGGCTTGGCAGTTCAGGCTGGACTGTTCCCATGAGGCACAGGGTCAAGAGTGATTTGCATATAGCTGTGTCTGAACTGGGGTGGCGAAGTGAGCTAAAGAACGATGATGGATTCAACCCAGATCTGTGACTGGGAGTGAGTGTCTGAAAAGTTTCAGCGCTCCGTCCATCATCTCCTTGTGTTTGCTCACTTCTGGGATGGGGCGGCCACATGGGGGAGGCGGAGATCAGAGGCCTCTGGTCTACGGCGGAGTCCGGGCTCCACATCAACCTTCTGGAGCTTCGGGCGATTCGTCTTGCACTCAAAGCATTCCTTCCCTCTGTCCGGGGAAGAGTAGTGTAGGTGTTCACGGACAACACCACTGCCATGTGGTACTGCAACAAACAAGGCGGGGTGGGGTCGTGGACCCTATGTCAGGACGGCCTCTGCCTCTGGACATGGCTGGAACATCAGGGCATTTCCCTGGTGGTTCAACACCTGGCAGGTTCCTTGAACGCCAATGCGGACGAACTCAGCCGCAGGCGTATGATGGATCATGAATGGCGTCTTCACTCGGAGATGGTGCAAGGTCTCTTTCGCACGTGGGGAGAGCCTTGGTTAGATCTATTCGCCACCGAAGAGAACGCGCAATGTCAGTAATTCTGCGCTTTGGAATTTCCAAGGCGGCACTCGCTAGGCGACGCTTTTCGTCACGAGTGGAGTTGCGGTCTTCTATACGCCTTTCCGCCTATACCACTTCTGCCCAGAGTGCTGAAGAAGATCAGGCGCGACCGGGCCCAAGACATTCTTGTGGCTCCGGATTGGGCACGAAGAGTCTGGTATTCCGAGCTGCTACACATGGCCATCGATCCTCCGATCAGACTGCCTCTTCGGGAGGATCTTCTGTCGCAGCAGTAGGGGACGGTCCCCCACCCGAACCTGTCCAGCCTCCACCTCCTTGCGTGGAGCTTGAGCAGCGGCAGTTGACGTCGTTTGACCTGCCTCCCGAAGCCTGTGATGTTATCTTGGCAGCCAGGCGTCCCTCCACTAAGACGGAATACGCCTGCAGATGGAACAAATTTGTGGCATGGTGCACAGCAAAGGCTGTGGATCCCCTTTCCACCCCTCTTTCTAGGGTTTTCTTGTTCCTCCTTTCTTTGGCCCAGCATGGCTCTGCTCTGGGAACTCTAAAGGGCTACCTCTCGGCCATTTCAGCCTTCCTTAGGCTTCCTGATCAGCCTTCTCTTTTCAAGTCCCCTGTTGTAAATCGTTTCCTTAAGGGCATTATCCATCTTCTTCCTCCTGTTCCTGTCGTATTGCCTCAGTGGGACTTGAACTTGGTTCTTACATATCTTATGTGAGCTCCCTTTGAGCCGCTCCATAACTGCCCTCTCAGGCTTCTAACTTTGAAAACTGCCTTTCTGGTGGCCACCACCTCTGCTCGCAGGGTGAGTGAGCTACAAGCTCTTTCTTCCAAGCCTCCCTTTCTGGCTGTTCATCCGGACAAGGTCGTCCTCAGAACTAGACCTTTCTTTCTTCCCAAGGTGGTTACTTCTTTCCACATTGGCCAAACCATCCCTTTGCCCACCTTCTTTCCGCCTCCGCATCCTTCTAAAGAGGAAGAGAGGCCCCATCGTCTGGATCCAAAAGGTGCGCTTTCCTTCTACTTGGATCACACCAAACAATTCCGGGTGGACGACCAGCTCTTTGTTGGTTACGTGGGCGCTAAGAAAGGTCGGGCCGTGCACAAACGGACCATCTCCAGGTAGGTTGTTCTGTGCATCAAAGCTTGCTATTCTTTGGCAAAGAAGGAGCATCCAGTGGGACTGCGCGCCCACTCCACCTGGGCGACGGCAGCTACCGCTGCTTTGGGACGAGGAGTCCCCCTTAATGACATCTGTCAGGCAGCTACGTGGGCATCGCTGCACACGTTTACCAAACAGTACTGCCTGGACAGCCAAGTCCGGAGAGACGGCTTCTTTGGCCGTTCTGTTCTCCAGGACTTTCTGGTGTGAACTTAGTTCGCAGACCCACCTCCGGGGTTGGTATTGCTGGGGTATCTATTCTAAGTTAAGGAATCTATAACTAACTGTTTCTTTCAGATGAACAAGTTACTTACCTTCGGTAACGATATATCTGTAAGAAACATAGGTTAGTTATAGATTCCTTACCGCCCCACCCATCCTCCCCGTTCTGCGAACTGACTTCTAGGGTTAAGGACTTCCTTTCAGGGCCCTAGTTTTGTGCACCAGTGGTCAGTGTTTTGCATGGCTCTGCGCTTCTGGCGTGGAAAGTCGTGTACAGAACTGACGTCAGCGCGAGGGCGGCGTCTATGTAGCTACCGCGACGTCATCCCGGCGACCACGACGCCAACGACGAACGCGGAGTCGACCGACGCCACCTTCCGACGCGCAGGGGTACTGACGAAAAACTTTCCGAATCCAGTCTGACCCCTGGGGGTAATTCTAAAGTAAGGAATCTATAACTAACCTATGTTTCTTACAGATATATCGTTACTGAAGGTAAGTAACTTGTTCTTTGATAGCATTAAGAAAGTGAAAAATTAGTTACTAAGCAAGTAGCATCATGTTGGCATTTCTAATAAGTATCGTGGGGAGTAATTAGAATTCTCACCTTATTTAATTTAATGGAATGGATTTTATCATTTCTCTTGTAGAAGCTTTCCTATGGAATTGTCTCAAAAGTGGCTCATAAGCATTTGGACTTCACTTCAACGTCCAAATAGCAAGCGCTCGTGCCACATGGGGACACGTTTTGCTACTGAATTCGTGTTTTTAAACTTACATGGCTTTGGCCAAGAAAGTCACACCTAAACACGTTGAAATTCTAAGTTTATATGTTATCTAATGTGGTTTTGGCCCAGGAAAATTGATAATTTTCCTACTGTTGTTCTTTTGACAAAACAGAGTTCTGCCTTTAATGCTATGTTGTCTCTCCTGCATCATCATTACATGGCATGACAAAGTGCAAATGCAGCTGGATTAGCCACTCTAGCTGAAGCCTTCAATGGAGGGACATCTACGTCCCCTGCTCTAGACCAAGGCCAGGTACACACACCAACCTTCCCAAGTGTTCAGGGTCATTCAGAGTCCTTGCCTGTGTACATGAAAAAGTCCAAATCACCTATGTAAGATTGTTAAGGATGCCAACAAATGAGCAGTTTTAAAGCGTGGACATGGAGTCAAAATGTGTGAGAATGAAATTCATGCTAAGAGATAACGTGAGAGCTAGTCCTATATTAGAGAGCACCAAAAGCTTTAGCAAATAAATCCAAGTGTCAGGTTTGCAACATTGTAAACTGAAATGTTCCTTTTAGTCACAGACTAGTTTGCCTTAAACTAGCAAGTGTAGCTTGGCATTGTCAAAGAGAAGAAGGATAGAGAGAGAGAGAGAGACTATGGTCGTTCTAATACTGTGGTTGTTGGGGACAGTGTGTCCTGATCGTGATGCCCTCACACACCCCGAAGGATGTCATGCTTCATCATTGGGCGATGATCCTCGTCCGGCCGGCGCTGCAATGCCCTATGGGACCCCAAAGGGTCACTTTGTCGGAGATCTTTTCAGGATAAAGCCGTATGGGTGCGTGGGGGTGAGTGGCAGTGAACGCCACTACCCCTCATAACAGGTCTCGAGGATACCTTACAGCCGCATCTCATGGGGTATTTCTCCCTTACTTTATAGGTAAGCGCAATGTGGTGAATACTATGTTTGAATTTACACAGTGACCTGAGGCTTGCCATCAATGGTGATACCTTCGATATTTCTGCACCCATTTTTTACCAATTAACTCTGACAAACGTGTGAAGGTTAACAACCGCTACCACATGTTGTGTGTTAATAACCGACATTGTGCCTTGAGCACAGATATATGTTTGTTCGTCACGTATTGTCACTAAATGTCTATAGCCCACTACAGCCTCACTTACTGTCCACCTACAGTAGGTGATTTTAACGCTACGTGCATCTGGCTCACCAATGGAAACCCAGGCTCACGTATGTTTGTTTATTGAACACCCTTAATGTAGGGTACTAATGCATTGACCACTTTGACTCCCTCTCTTTTTGTCATTCCAGAATACATTATCATTCTCAGTGGCACTAGAACTTTGAATACAGGCCACTCACTATCCTTTTTACACACTGCACCCTTTCATGGTCCTGACGAAGCGCTTGGGATCTCCTCCTGAGACCAACAGGTAGCGCGAAACATATTGACCACAAAACATGTCCATTAGGGGCATGTTACTCTTTCTTTAGCTATTGAGGGCCATTACTCCCCTCTAAGCAGCACAACCTTGGGGTTTTTTACTGATGGCAGAGGGATTTTTTCCTTAAAAAACTGTATAGCTACCCTCCAGTCATCTTTTAGATATCACTTTAGGACTTCACTGCCACTCACCCCCACGCACCCATACAGCTTTATCCTGAAAATATCTCCGACAAAGTGACCCTTCGGGGGACCCGTAGGGCATTGAAGCGCCGGCCCAACGAGGAGCACTGCCCAATGATGAAGCATGACATCCTTCGGGGTGTGTGAGGGCATCACGGTCAGGACACACTGTCCCCAACAACCACAGTATTAGAACGACCATAGTCTCTCTCTCTATCCTTCTTCTCTTAGGAACAGTGACTCCAGTGGGATCTAGTTGTTATATTCAGGAGCACGAGTCACCGGACCTTGATCTAGCTCCTTGTCCCCCCTCCCACATTATTTTGTGTTGGCATTGTCAAAAACAGTACCAAAAAGCAGAGGTAAGCATGGTCGTGGCAATATCAGCACAAAGCTGCTCAGGTTGTCTGGAAAAGCAGTAAACTAGCAGGCACAGTGAAGGCAGCAGCAGTGCTGGATTACACCAACCACAAAGAGGTACCACATAAGCAGTAGCAGTGCAAGCATTGCAGATGGAAATCACGTCTTCTTCTTTCTTTTTCCGGGAAAGTAGAGGAATCATTAGCCAGTTTTCTTCATACCGTAACAGGTTTAACACAGGGTAAGACAACCATGAGCAAGGATCCCTCACAGATGCGCAGTGCAGGTACTAAACTGGAGGTGATACTAGATTCCCTCAAATTCAAAACAGGCAAAATACAGCCAACAACAGTGTTAGCTCCCTTCACACAAAAAGCAGGCATATCATGGGAACTATCAATGCAATTGTCGTTCTACAAACAAAGTAGAAAATGTACAACATGAGCGCCAGAGCCGGCCTCACCTGCCAAATAGAATAGCATAGAACAGAAGCAGTGCAAGCGTAGGGCAGACAGCAGCAATGAACCAATTACTTACTGGTAATCTTCATTGCCCCGATTTGTAGTCCACCTCACCAATTCATTACTAAATTAGGCATTCTTTGCACTCCATCATGTGGTGGTAGAAAAATGACCCTTGCCCTGCCTCCTGTATCATACGCGCATTATTATCGAGGTGCAAGACTGGAAGGGAGGGAATGAGGGATGTGGATTGGGACGAGGAGGACTACGAATTGGGGAAATGAAGATTACTGGTAAGTAATTGCTTCATTACCACCTCATATCCTCCTCCTCCCAGTCATAACTAAATGAGGATTTATCCAGAAACAAAAATATGCACCCGCAAGCACTGATACAGCCAAACAAGGTTTAATCTACAATTACTTCCTTGCTGACTTGCAGACTAATGAAGCAAAATTACATTCAGCCGAGGCATATGTCTGTAATCGGTAATGATTCACAAATGTCTGATGTGTGGACCATGTGGCAGCCCTACATATCTCTTGGAGAGATGCCCTCCTCCCCCTTGTTCAGCTCAAGATGTTGAGCAGGCTTCTTCACCGAGTGGCTCATGAGCTACTGGTAGTTCACCAGCTACCTGTAAGTAGCTCTCCAGTATGAAACCCAGCCTACTAAATTAGAAGCTTTTGCTTGGTTGAATTATATACCAAACTTGATAAGCCTGTATTTGAGTCAAAAATGTGTGTATATATTCAGCAGTCATAAGCTGATGGTTGGAGAAAAATGGTTGAATTTCCAATTGATCCATTCCACCCATTGTGTTGGATAACAACAGGAATATGTCAGCGCCATTATATCCTTCAGGGTGCACATGCCCTTTACAAATCCACGTTATGTTACATTTAAAGCGAATATTTGAGTGATAAATTATGCATTGTGGGGGGGACTTATTACCTTAGTGCCGGGGGCATTACGCTATGGTTGTGATTTATTACCCATGTAACAGCATTGCAAATTGATGAAGCCTTTTTACATTTCTGCTGGTAACCCTGCCTGATGCATTGAGGTGATTGCTGCTGATCATTTTAAATGGCGAGGCCACCAATGTAATCTTGTCTGATGTGGTCACTATTACAACACGAATAATATTAGCTCTGGATGATTTTCACTGAACATAAGTAGCTCTTGCTACAGAAAATGTTGGAGACCCCTGATGTAGATTTTGACCTAGCAGATTTTCCCTGAACTGTAGATGGGAGCACCCCTATAGAATTATATTATTGAGCAATGGCTTGTCTAACCCATCTACTTATCACTTGGGAAGTTACCTTTTCCCCTTTTTGGCAGAACCATAGGAAATAAATAAGGCATTGGACACTCTGAAATCTTTAGTACGGTCTAGAAAGATAAACAGCATGTTTTACGTCTAAAGGAGAAGGAACTTGAGTGTTGTCAGGACTGGAAGAATAACTTTCTGAGCTAAATGAAACGGAGAATTAATCTTTGGCACAAAGTTTGGATCCTACTTCAGGACTACCTTATCAGGGAAGAATTTCAAATAGGGTAAGAGATGACTAACTCCCCCGGTACTCCCAATCTCCTTGCAATGCAAACTCTTCCATTTACAACAGCTCTTTCCCTCCCATGTCCACCTACCTCCTTCCACCCCCTCTTTCTGGGGCCCCACCCACCATGGCTCCAGATTCCTCAAGTCTAAAATGATCAATTGGCACCATGGTTTTGTGCTGTGCTTTCCTTACTCACCCCCCCCCATGCCTCCTCTTCAATGCCAGTCTCCTGTGAAAGTTTATTTTTTACAACTCAGATATTTCCTTCAGGCAACCTTGTGCCTCCTCTGTTGTTGTAAATACATTAAACCTGCCTTTGTGCAGTACTTTAAGCTTTGTAAGCTGAATCATGGTAGCCCGTGTTCCAGTCACACGAAAAGGTGAAAGCAGAGACTTAAAGACCTTGCACCGGCGAGCGGAGTCGACTGTCATATCAGGGAACAATCTAATAGAAAATTCCTAATTAATTTCAAATGCTTTCTCTTGAATTACTTTGCTTAATATTTTCTCTTTAACACGAAAATCTGCAGAGTTAATAAGCAATGTGCAGGGGAATTTTGCATTTGTGGAGGCATGGAACGGTACTTGGTGTGCACAATAGTTAAACCCTGTGTGTGTTCCGGGAGGACACATTTTTGAATCAAATCGTTCACATAGGCGATTGGTCCCACAGTGCCTTCTTTATGCTCAGGGATTCCAGTAATTCTTATATTGGACTTTCTGGAATGATTTTCGAACTCCTCCTGTTTACTCCGTAAGGCCCTTAATTCTTTTACAAATTTCTTCACCAGTCCAGCATTCTGGGAGAGTTTGTCCTCACAGTCTGAAATTCGTTGCTCCGTTTCCTCCATTCTAACGAGTGCCAGGGTGATTTTCTCCCTCAGCCTGGAGAAACGATCTGACATCTGTTTTACTATTTCTTGCTGTGTATTTTTAGTTTGCTTCATTTCCCCTAATATCTTGTGCAGCGTCTCTTGTAGAGCACTAGGGGTTTCATTTCCTGCTGCGACTTTCATTTTGCTTGCTTTCCATGCTTTGCAGACTAGCGATCTCTTTTGTAATTTCGAAACCTTTCTTAATTTCCAAGGCTGTGTTTACAGAGGCTATGTTTCTTTGTGCAATCACTTGCCTCGCTTTCGTATGGGGAGCTACTTCGAGTCTGGAATTTTCCACATTGTTAGTAGTGTTTGGCTTGCTTACAAAGAGGAGGAACAACTCTGTGGATTTGTTGTTTTCCAATGCACCCTGCATCACCGAGTCATCCTGTATCGCAGTTAGATCGTTAATGCTAGAAGGTTGATGGGAAGCCCCTTGCTCTTCTGTACTCTTCAAACACTTTCCATCAATTTCTTTAGCCACTTCTCCAAGGGGTTCTACACCCTTTTCTTTCAATATTGTTCCCATTGCTGCCACACATTTCACATTATTTCTAATTTATTCCTGTGGAGCAGTCTTGGACTGCATTGTTTCTGCCTCTAGACACCCTTGTGTTTTTTCTGGCTGGGCGAATGCCCCCATTTCTGAGCCTCGCTTGTGTGACCTCTTGCTATCTCTCCAAATAATCAATAAAAAAAATAATTTGACGACCAATGCCGCTCTCTCATAGATTGGTCCCAGATAAACAGGGTTTTTTTCCAGCCAAACCAGCTTTACATGCCTTTTTTTCCACTAGGGTGACCAACCGGCCGTAAATTTCATGGACCGTCCGTCATTTTGGTGTCATGTCCGTTGTCCTTCATCATTCCTTTTACGGACGCCTTTTGTCCGTAATTCTGGGCTTTTCAGCAAGCTGTGCTGTTCCCCTGCGAGAAGCCCCAGGAGTTAAAGCTTCTCACAATAAGGGCCAGCTCGCACTTCTCTTTTGAACTCCACAGGATGAAGCAGGCCCTCCCCGAGCTCGCATAGACTGTGGACAGGCCCATTGTCATTCTGACTGCAGCTGATTATCAAATTTAGAATGACAATGGGCTGTCTGCCTTTAACATAACATGTGCAGGCAAGTGAGTGCTTTTGAGGCGAGTGGCTCACTTGGAGCCAGTAGATTGTAGCAGAGGAGCTTTCCCCAATCAGAGTACTGTGGGGAACTTGAGGCCTTGTTTAATTTGCCAATGTTGTTCACTGAGAGCCCGACATAAATCAAGTACATTAATCCCCGGGGGTGTGGCACTTTCCCTGCTGCCAGTGCCAGGGACTGTTTTTTCGCCATGCAGCACTCCTTTCCCTTACTACTTTGGAGACGCAGAAAGGCCTGTCTCCTTATGAGATGGTTACAGTCGAGCAATTATAAATCTGTGGGGGTTCGACGTTGACAGCACATCCAGTTTAGGAGCTCTGTAGATTTTAGTACTTGCTCCATATGCTCAGGGCTGTTTGATTTTATTTTTAATCCAACAATGACAAGCAATTTATGTTGGTTATCTATTTACTTACTTATATACTATTGCGTGACCTCCTCTGACGTGTCTGTAAAATGTACCTATTGTCCTGAATTTTGAGCCTTTGTCCTGAATTTTTACACTCACCGTCCTGAATTTGCACCCATGCCAGTTAGTCACCCTAGTTTCCACAGCTTTGCAGACATAGTTCATCTCTGTTATTAATCACTTGATTACTCACTTAATTATTATGTATACTTTATGCTTGCAGCGCTAATGAGCTCCGGTGCCTTTTGTCAATCCGGTTAGTTCTTAATTTAATAGTGTTGCCAAACAATTGCCAAACAGTTCCTTTCCCCAATGAATGAGCTATCTGGCGCGGAATATGAGGTCGAATGTCGCAGAGTCAAAGCTCAAGTTTCTTATCAAAAGAGGCCCGGCGCGCTCATCATCAACTCATCCGCCCCTCGCTCCTCCACTTACTTCTGGTTTATGGCTGTCACAGTGATAAGGACTGCGAGGGGGGGCTCGTTTAGGGCTTGCTGTGCCAATTAATGTTCTGGGGGTCGAGTTGGCGTGTCAGGTCCTGTCGCACCGCACCAGGCTCACTGCGGCTCTCGACGTCTGTCCTGGCGTTTTCCCAACATGCTTCTGTGCCATGGCTCCCACCGGCGAGGGTAGAGGCAGCAGGGCGGAGCTCGAAAAGCTACATGCGGTGCATTACGAGTAGCGTCCGCACGTGAACAACATATTAATCGTTGAGGAACTCTACTGTTTCTAAAGATTTTCGACCAGTTTTAAACTTTTGATGGTGTTTGTTCTTTGTTTAGATATTTTCCTTCCTGATCTTCCTTTTTGTCTTGCCAACGAGCTGCCTTTTTAAAACAAGCATTTGCAATGCAATAAGTCTCGCATTCAGGCAAGTTTGAGCTATTGGCATTGTAAATGACAATGCCTTTTATTTATGTTTTGGGTTTTAAAACATAAATAAAAGGCATTGTCATTTACAATATTAATAGCTTAAACTCTTGCAAATGCGAGACCTATTGCATTGCAATAAAGGGCCTTCTCGACCGCTTGTTTGATTGTAAATATCAGAGGAAGAAACCGGCCTGCGACGTCTTCAAAGTAGTGATAAATAGTGCAGTGAAGATGTGTAAGTGTTGTAAATTACACAGACACAAAGTGTGAAGTGAGAGTTACATATGATCCGAGCTATAAACACTAACAAAGCGCTCCAACACCTTTCGCTCTGTGATTACACTGTCGCAGCTCAGGAGGAAGAGTGGGAGGGGGGGCTATTTCCTGCCCTCTCCGTGATTTGAGTGTGCAGTGTGGCATTGCGTAATGTCATTGCTATCTTTGGCCTAATAAAAAACACTCCAGCTGTAGTAGGGCCTTGGCTTCACCTCCTGGTGCAGGGTGGGGCAGTGCTTTATGGCAGGCATGGAGGAAGGGAGGGATGGTCTCGGCTGCAGCTACGGCCTCGTACAGTGCCCCTGCTATTACTAGTGAGTGAGAGGCGCTGAGGTGGTGGTATTGGTGGTGGTGGTATTGGTGGTGGTGGTATTGGTGGTGGAGGTATTGATGGTGGTATTGGTGGTGGAGGTATTGATGGTGGTATTGGTGGTGGTGGTGGCATTGGTGGTGGTATTGGTGGTGGTATTGGTGGTGGTGGTACTGGTATTGGTGGTGGTGCTATGGGTGGTATTGGTGGTGGTGGTGGTATTGGTGGTGGTTGTATTGGTATTGGTGGTGGTATTGGTGGTTTTGGTGGTGGGGTTGGTGGTGGTATTGGTGGTGGTATTGGTGGTGGTAGTATTGGTATTGATGGTAATGGTGGTATTGGTGGTGGTATTGGTGGTGGTGATGGTATTGGTGGTGGTAATGGTGGTGGTGATGGTATTGGTGGTGGTTATTGTTATTTTGATTTTGTAAGGCGCACAGCTACCCTAGGGTTTCCCGGCGCCGCCTGAAAAGAGCCAAGAGCAAAGGAAGAGATCTACATGTTAAAAAGCCAAGTATTTAAACCCCTCCGAAAATTCTCATAAGAAAGTTTATTCCGGTGGTGGTGGTAGTGGTGGTATTGGTGGTGGTGATATAGGTGGTGGTATTGGTGGTGATGGTGGTATTGGTGGTGGTGGTATTGGTAGTGGTATTGGATTGGTGGTGGTATTGGTGGTGCATTTGGTGGTGGTGGTATTGGTGGTGGTGGTATTGGTGGTAGTAGTATTGGTGGTGGTCGAGGGGGTGGTATTGTTGGTGGTATTGGTGGTGGTATTGGTGGTGGGGTTGGTGGTGGTATTGGTGGTGGTGGTATTGGTGGTGGTATTGGTGGTGGTGGTATTGATGGTAATGGTGGTATTGGTGGTGATGGTATTGGTGGTGGTGATGGTATTGGTGGTGGTGGTATTGGTGGTAGTGGTGGTATTGGTGATGGTGGTATTGGTGATATTGGTGGTGATGGTGGTATTGGTGGTGGTGCTGGTGGTGGTGGTGGTATTGATGGTGGTGGATTTGGTGGTGGTGGTATTGGTGATGGTGGTGGTATTGGTGGTGGTGGTGGTATTGGTGGTAGTAGTATTGGTGGTGGTGGAGGTGATGGTATTGGTGGTGTTGTTGTTAATATAACAGGCTTTTGAAAACAACTCTGTCAGGTGACTTTAGTGTAGATGACATGTAACACAGATGTGCTGTTGTCAGCTTCAGCCCATTAGCACACGATT
This sequence comes from Calotriton arnoldi, assembly GCA_963921515.1. NCBI lineage: Eukaryota > Metazoa > Chordata > Amphibia > Caudata > Salamandridae > Calotriton > Calotriton arnoldi. The sequence goes on along the minus strand of CAWUFW010001736.1, from coordinate 381,027 downwards.
ATGCTGGAATTCACAGGACTTAATTCGCTAATCATTTCTAAATCCATTTTACTTGGGGGTTGAAACAGACACAAGATAATGCCGGGTTAAAGTGATTGAAACCGGGCGCCCGTGTTACGGGGGCTGCGGTGCTGCTTAAAAAAACACAAGCGGTTTCAGCTGAATCAGCGCATGTCCGGCCTGCAGTAAGAGAAACTCAATAAAGTAAATAGTGCTTACAGACTAAATAACAGGCCCTGTGTAACAACCGAAGTAAAGGGGCCAGTAGCCATGGGAGGTTACAAATGAAGACAAGGCCGTACTAAAGATGGACTAACAAGCCTATTAACGAATCCGAAGGCAGCATTTACGAAAGACAATGACTCAAGCCAGTCAAAAATACAGGCGGAGAGTGGGCGCTGGCTTCTCTCCCATATTCTACTACAGCAGACTCGGAAAGCGAGCAACGCATGCGCGCTGCCGCTAGGCTCGACCTAAAAACGTACCTTTCATTTTCTGTCTCCTAGTCTGTGACCATGAATATGTGTTTTAAGATAGCGGTCAGCGAAGTAACAGGACACACTGGCTTTTCTGTGCTGCAATAGTACATAGAGACTGTTCACCTCTCAAAGCAGAGGCCGTGGTAGGGCCCTTAGCTCCCTGCTAACAGCATAGGAATTGGGATCACCAAGCGTCCCTGTTGGGAGGACCTATAACATACATGCCAACATTTTGGAAGATTTTTTTTTTTTAAATCGAATTGGGAGAATGTATTTCTCCCATTGACTTTTATTACGGCCTTCATTGGGTCTATCAGCGTGTATGGGGCTTGCAAGTGTGCTGCTATAGGATAGGAAATCAGAAATTCAAAAATACGTTTCTTTCATACCTGTCAGAAGCACAGAGAAATCGCTATGGCAGGTAGAGAAAGCATGACAAAAATGTTGTGCACCTGCTTGCAGGAGCAGGTAACTGGCAGTGTATAATCCGAGTCGCACAAGACCAGTCGCTGTCGGCAGAAGCCAGCCAAGGAATCAGGTTTTGGCATACAGGAATCGGGAGGCGGGAGACTAGCCTTGAAATCTGTAGCCTCCCACCTGAATCGGGAGGGTTGGCATGTATACTATGATCAGATCAGGTCTTCCAAATGGGAAGTGGGTATTGCTTCTCTGTTGCCTTGAGGAATATGACAGATGGCAAAGCCAACAGATATACTGCAATCTGGGAATTACGTACGTTTATCCCAATGTAAGAATAATGACTTATAATTACCCTCCAGAAAATATGGGCCCTGCCAGTCGGTGTAGGCTCATACCAAGGTATAGGGGTTTTAAAAGCTGTTATTGCCCGGCAGATGTGTGCAGGAGTTTAATAACAGTGTCTCAATGAGAAAAGGAGAGTCTACCTGCGGCACAGGGGATCTCTGCAATCACTTTCACGAGGTGACATGTACAGAGCCTTTTATACCCTGTCCTCAGTACCACAGATAGAGAAAGACTCATTTCTTTCCTTTTATCAGATCGGATTAGCTGTTGAGAGACTGAACGTGGTGCCAGGGGCCTCTGCAAACCCAAGCACAAATCAACATTTCAGGAGCCACGTATAACATAACGTGTATTTGTAACGGTATCTTGGCACTGAATATCCGATGTTTATTGTTACCCAGAAGTACTCATTTTATCAACCTCCACAGGATGAAAGGCTGAGTGGATCTGCCTGGATGTGAACCTATGACCATGAGGTCAAATACAGGCCCCTACAGAGGACGCATTAGTCCACTAAGCCACCAGACCCAGCATAATACACCATGGATATCCTTTGCACTACAGGCAGATCCTCTCTTACTCGCTATGTCACCACATCAACATAAAAAGTCAAACTAGACCACAAAACTAAGCTCTTGTGATAGGTATATATCTCTAGTTCAAACTGCAGAAAAGCAATGTGGAGCATAGAAATGCTGACTCAAGCTAAACCCTATAGTGAAAAAAGAGGAAGATCAAGAGAAGAGAGACTTTTCACCCTGGCATCGTTTGGACTGGATATGGCAGTACAACTTTGTTTCTTGAACAGGCCTTTCCTCATAGCTGTTGGGCTCGAAGAAGCCATTCTGATTGGCTGTCCATAACTCAAAGGTTTATTTTGGGTACTACTTGCAATCAGCAGAAGCGACAAAATACCTCCTAACCAATGCCTCAACTTCTTGAATTGAGGTTGTTGTGATAAAGGATAATACAAAAGCCTTGTTCATGTTACCAATGGCTATTCAAGGCAGGAGTATTACTTTTAGCGGACCCTAGTTATCCCTCTAGTCTTGTAGGCAGGATAGATAAGGTGAGTATGTGGAAGCGGTGCCAGGGGGTTTGCCACACCAATTTATGAGGGATTCTTGTAAACTAGGGCGCTCCATTGCTCAGTCCCTGCTCTGTTTTAGTTGTTGTACTGCCCAATAAAAGTGACATTCCTTCTCTCCCATTTAAGGGAGAAGTAGTTATTTGATCTAATCCTTTGATAAGCATATGCATCACTCTTTAACTTCCACACTTTGAAAGATGAGTTAGAGCAGATGTTAGATTGCTAGTAACATGCCCATTCTCCGGCTAATGTATCTTTGGAGGTACAGCAAATTGCTAACGACTTACAGGTCTACAAAACACATTTTGCAGATTAATTCTGTTCAGAAAGAGCAACAGTCTTCTATAAAGTTGAAGGACAAATTTAAAGATCTCGTGGGACCAATTACATGACCTCACCACCTGCCTGAGTTGATTGAGTTAGTAATGCGTGTGGACCAGAGAACTGTAGATCGCACAAATCTTCAGAATTGTCTTTAGCTACTCTGAATGCTAATAAACATTAAACATATGTTGAGACAATCCCTCCTGAGAGTCAAGAATTGTCACCCACCATATGCATAAAGGGGCCCTTAAGAGATCCATAATCAAAAAATAGTGCTAACAACATTGTTCAGATAACCTGTGTAAGTGTAGGGCGTCCTTGATTCATTATGTACACAAATGATTTAAGAGGTCCACAAAAGCCTAGCCGAAATATGGCATGGAAGATGGTTCCAGTTGTGTGTGGATTGGTGCAGTCACCAAAGCAGGAAGTGTTTTTACTAACACAGTACAGGCAGAACTGAAGTGAAGTATTCAAGAGGCTATTCATCTGGAGAAAAACCTGCAACCATGACCTTTTTCTCTCTGGCAAGCACAAGCTTTACAGCATTAGCCGGCAACACACCTCAGTCTTGCTCTTACGCAGGAGTTAAGACACAAACAAATATAGAGCACAATATATAATGAATAACAAAAGAGGGTCATAAAGGAAACAAGTGGTGAAACCAATTGGTGCTAAGATATTCCCTCCATAATTGTATAAAGAATGGACTTTAGTTGAGAAGGAGAAAACTCAACCTACACCTTAAACACCAGCAAATCAAAGCGGGTTAAAAAATGAGAACAAAAGAAAGCATCAAGATAAGAGAGACAGACTCAAGCTTTGTTCCTAATTAAAGTCTCAGGGAAAAAGTTCGAAGTAGACGAAAGCTCATTTAACTCAGTTTTGGTTGCCTTATTATTTGCTTCTTATGGGTGCTTTCCCGAGATATACGACTGGGCTGTTACAGAAAGTTATATCCCTGTATTCCTTTTGTTCAGCAAGGATTTCTCAGGCCCAGCTGTTTATGAAGGGTCCACCTTGTATGTATTCAAACCAGTAGGACAATTACTGGGCCACAACCTGTTTCTACCCCTTTACTTTAGACTCGTGACCTTTATAAAATGAAAATGGTCACTGCCTTTGAAACTTCAGCATACCAATCTGCCAGTAGGAAGGAAACCTAGCTGGGGGTGTCCTTTTCATCCACTGTTGGGGTCCTTCCACAGAACTTTACTCTCTGAGATTTCCTTCTCTGGCAGTTCAGCAGCAAGCGTTCGATGGTTTCAGTTCGTTGGTCACTGCACCCACATCTGGGTTCTGCAGGGTTGTTTCTTCTTGCCTTGATCTCATTTGTGGGGAGCATATTCTTAATCTGTAAGGAAACCCCCTTCTTTCACCTTCATTTTCTGAGGTGCCTGGGTGGTTCTTCACTTTTGCAGTAAGGTCTGAAGTTTCTCTCCTGGTTAGGTATTCCGACGATCTCTTACTCACACGTCTTTGCTCAGACGAATCCGGCTCTGCTAGTATCACCTGCAAAGGTATACCCCCAAAAGCTAGAACTATCGGGGGATGCAGATCATCACGAAGTGCTAGCTCCCTGCTACTTAAAGCACAGATTTTCCATAAAAAGAAAACATGCTACAGAGTCTTCTCGGGTGTCGCACCAAAGATTTGGAACTCTCTGCCTCCGGATGTCCGCCTGATTTCGTCTACCGACTCCTTCAAAAAAATAAGTGAAAACATTTCGGATGAACATTTTTTTGCCCTAAAATCACACCTTTTGTTTATTGATTGTATACCTGCCTGTTATTCATTTAATGATTTTGACTACTACAGTGCTGACTCCCGATAGATGTAAAGCTTGTTATTTTGTTTATACTCAATGTCTGTTCCTCGCTCGTATATGTGACTGGTTTTGATCTCACACCTATATCTTACCTCCCCTTCATGTAAAGCGCTCTGATACCCTCTAGGGTCATGTTTGCACTATACAAATCTTTATTAAAAAAGCGTGACTGGACAGTGTATTGGCAAGGTACATTTAATACTCGGCCAATGGTAATATAAGTGAGCTGCTATAATGTTTAATTGACTAGCACCTACCCACTTGGAATGAAAAACCCAACCAAACACCCTTTCGGCACCAAAGGGAAAAACATAGATGGCTGTGCAGTGAATGAATACAAAAATATGTCCACGGTTTTCATCATTTTTTATTTGGGGATTACAAACATACGTTTTGATGATTTTTATAGATAGTTTACAAATATGCTCATTGGTGAGTGCTTTTAGACATGCTAATGGATGACCTCTATGCAATTACACAAACACATGCTAAAATTAAACTATCGCTCACCCGTCTGTAGCCATTTCATGGAAGTGTCTCTTCTGAACTGGTTTGAGTTGCAGCAGGTCAGTCTTGCATATAGTGAAATACCAAAGGAATGTATTGGTAGGGCCAAATATTGCTGTGGTAAAAGGTGTAGTCTACTCTGCTTACTGATAACAGGCCATTGCTTTAATTACAGTTCTTAACTTGAGGCATGCGGTGAGTGCAGTCAGACTCGTACAGGTGCTTTCTGGCTACCCGCCTCCCCTACCTCCCAAGTGCAATCAGGTAACCACCTAATACTACCATCAGACAGATGTCTCTTGCTTCAAGCCATAATTGCCCACCAGATCATGGAAGATCCCCACCTAAGCCAAAAGAAAGTTACCCCAGTGCACTTACCACGTTTCACAGATTGGTATGGTCTCCAGCTTTGCGTCACGCGAGGGTCTTCGTAGCCGGTCCCGGTCTTCATTCCTAACAGTAAGACTGGAAGGTAGTAACCACATTTACAGTTCAAGACGCATAGCATGCACAGTCCTATGGGACGCTACTCACCCAGGCCCACTTGCATGTAAAAAGTCTTGCCTATTAGGTGGTGAGTCGCTTAAGCTGAATTGGGTTCCCTACTTTGCACACAACCACATGTGGAGCCCGCTGCTAATTACAGAGAGAATCCCTCATAACCTTATGAGCAGAGAGGCCTCTGTGTTTTATGTGCAGTCACTTGCTTAGCCCGATAACCAACCCCTTGTAGTCCACCGCATGACAAGAAATTGCTTATATTGCTTCACAAAGGGCCCAATGCGTCAGAGGTCTTCAACCTAGCGAATCCTGTGCTAAGTAGCAAATGTTGTGATGGTGAAAAGTCAAATCACAATGTCTTTGTGACTCAATGTCAGCATTGCAATTCCTTGTGAAGCACAAGGAAAATGGAGCACCAAATAGATATTCGACCCTTGCTATTCGCAAGGAAATGCGGATGTGGTCACAAAGCATTGAAAGGGTTAGCAGCTGCCTTCGTCAGTCGGTTGCCATTTGCCAAATGGAAGCTGTCTGTGAGCGGTAGCTTCCACGGTGTGAATTACAGCAGTTGGTATTGGGAGCTATATTCCCTCCAGGGTGCGCGCCAACGCACGCGCGCACCCTGCTTACTTGAAGCGCTGAGAGTCTTTTATGGCGTGCGCATGACTCTGCAGAAACCATTCATGGGCATTTGGGGGCTTATTTACAAGCCCCTTGCGCCACTTTTGCGTCATTTTTAACATGGGAAAAATGACGCAAAAGTGGCGCAAGGGGCTTGTAAATAAGCCCCTTGGTATCTAACTGCACGTAATTTAGAAAGGCGCACGTGTGAAAGGCATTAACTCTGCTGTTTGGATGGCACGTCAACAAAGATTCAGGAACCCAGCTGGGAAGGGGGGCAGAAATGTCCTGCACTGTGACAAGAGCAAGCTGTGCCATTAGACTGAAGGTGCGAAGATGCAGGGGGTGGATGGGCGGCCTTCTGAGACAAAAGGAATGCCGCGGTGCCTTTAAATAACAATAAGAAGTGCATGAGCCTATAAATTAAGCAGTATAGCAAAGACAAGTTTATGGTCTCGCTTCACTGTAAGAGTCGAGTTTAAAAATGTTAGAGGTAAATGTTAAAAATGCATCAAACACAGGGTAAAAGGTGATAAAGCCTTTTCAAAATTAAAGAGAGTGTATTTCTTTAAAGTTTCAGTTTAGTACATCAGATTAAATGACGGCACTGAGAGATGTTTATTAAAAGTGATAGTTTTTTTAAATGAGCTTAGACACATTTAGGGCTTTCACTCTGACAACAAATCAAAAGGCAAGTCATTTGTCTTGTGCATCCAGTAAGTAGCCTAGACTCTTTTTATACATGGTGCAATATTATAGTCTATTAAATCAATACACAAGAGGATTTTGCGCAGTGCACAAACTGAACTCATGCAGCAAAGAAATTGGCAGCAAGGACACATGTGACAGTAAATTTCTTCCAGCTTACATAACATGTCACAAAGAGGCTGCATTTAAAGTATCTGACAGGGTTAAGACACCGGCTGTAGAGATCATTGTGTGCCCAGCAATTTGAAAGGGATTGTAATGGCGGAAAGATATATCTAGTGGTTAACACAGTTGTGGGAGAGTTTTGTGTTTTGTCTAGTCCCAGTTTTGACTCATAAAGTAGTATAGAGGGTTAATGTACATGCACATCGTATTATATGCAGATCACACATTGGTATTTTATTTAGAGAGGTAAGTGGGCTACTGCTTTTGATGCAGAGATCATTTTGTTACATCCTGTTCATAATTTGCAAGCCTTTTAATATGGCACACTGATATATTTATCGGCATCAAGGAGCTGCATGCAACATGTAGGTCATGGGTTTAGATCCTTATTGAATTTTTCTCAATCTGTTATTCTAAGGTTGGAAAAAGGGTTCCTTTGTGAATTAATAGTTGTGTTAGTACAGACAACGACAATCACTGTTACATTTTATATCCTGTTTTGTTTCCCTGACAATCCATTCTTAACGTATAATGTTTACAAGTATGGATAATATGTTATTCCTACACCAATAACCCTCATTCTTTTATGTAACATTTCCTGTACATTGTTTACACACTTATATGATTTATTGTGCCTCTGTGTGTGATGTAAAGCGCTGTGACTTGCTACACTGTAATGAGTAGCACAATAAAAGTATTATCTAAAAAAATTAGTAAGTGGCATTTAAATAAATGTTTGTATAAATACTCATACAGACCAATAAAGCTTCCATTCTTACAGTGAAAGCCCATCTCTTACACAGGGAGTTGAACAAAGTTAAAAATCTGCCTCCAATAGTTTCTCTTAAGCGCTTGTAAAGTGGTAACAAGTTGTGCGCCTTTGTTTCCTTCTATTTTAATGGCATCTAGGTGTTTGGCTCCAGTTGGCTCCAAGCTAGGATGATAGATAAACAAAAGGAGGGTTGATGGTCCTTTGTTTCAGGCCTTTGTTTTGGGCCCAGTTGAAATCTAAAATCAGAAAGCCACCTGACAACTTGCAGGCAGTGTTGAATGTGTCATGGTGTCAGAAAAATAATATTAGGACAAATTCAGCATGTTTCCCTTTGCCGTTCAGATCAAGCCCAGAAATAGCTGCCAGAACCGGGATTCCTCCTATTTTCCAGCACTAATAGAATCACATTATTTGGTGATACTGGCTCCATATTGTGCAAGTCAGCAATAAGATGGGTATCTCTTTCTCGCAGCTATTTTACATCTTCCTACCATGGTTCACCGAGCGTAGTCTTGCTGTCTAAACATGTGGTTTAGCCCAGGGTTAGAAAATTCAGTGGTCCGCAGGGAAGGGGTTTCTTCAGTGAGGGGGAAAAAAGCTCAGAGAAATGCCTATACCCATGCTCTCTGCTGCAGAGTGCAATCCTTAATATCACAGGTAAAGTATCGAGCACTGAAATATCGAGACGATAAGTGCACATTGTTAGCTAGCTATAGACTTACTATTCTTAACTCCACATCTGAATACAAGGTACACACATGTGGAGTTAAGTTAAGTAAATATACTTACCTGTATAGTCTCACCTTGTCAATATTTTGGGGCTCAATATTATTCCACAAAATTATGGCTGCACAATATATTTGAAAATATATGTATGTGGAACATCTCAGGGGTTTGGGCCCAGTCGGTGGTTACTCTCCGAATCTGTTCTTTATAACTTTGTTTGCTATTGGTGTCTGATGGCCTAAGACACTGTTTCATTCTAACTAAATAACAGACGTATTCTTTTTGTACACATATGTCTTCATTTGGGACATAAAGCAAAAGGAACATCATTCAATGGCTGATGAACTTGGACCATGTCTCAGCAGCATGTGGAGCCATCCACTGTCTCCCAGTTAAGGATGTCAACCACATTTATTGTCTGAAGCTGTGTCTACTTATGCTATGCGGTCATAAATGTTTAATTACTTACCCTCACCATAGTAATCAGAAATGCACCTTAATTTCAAGTGATCTTACTTAATTTCAAAGAATTCAATGGCCACACTAATGCCTCCAGTATAGCAAAGGGTTTGCCTTTAACAAAGTTGGGCATAAGTACTATACGAATTATATAGTATTGTGGTATTTGTAAAGTGTGTAATAACCATCATGGGGTCCCTAAAGCACTTTCTCAATAGTTGAATAACTTAGCAGGGGTGTATAATTGGTGTTAGTATATAGCGTAGCCTATGTTTAGTGTGTTTACTGTTGTGCGTGAGATTTGAAGGTGTGCTCCAATCATGTTGCAGTTACCTTTTAGTAGCGCATATGCAGGAAAGTGAATATGAAAAAAATATAGGATCTCAGTCTGCATAAATGTCCCTTTAAATCTTATAACCTACACCTGACGCATCACGTGTTCGGTAGCAGCCACTTTTTTATTGTGCTTGGGGTTGTAGATGGTTGCTTGATTATCCTTATAATGATTTTGACAAGGTGGGTTTAGAGGTCCCAAAATGACACTTTCACCACCACAGTTCTGCTGATATTATTGCTGTAGGCAGATACCATAACCATAAACAGGAGTTGAGTCCATGGCGGGACAAACTCAACATCTACCTGGAAGCAGCGTATTTGTGAAAGGAGAGTGTACCCAAGTTTTGATTTCTGTTAAAAAGTCTCTGCCAATGTGACATTTACTGAAATTAGGGAAGTATTGTGGTTAGAACCTTTCTTCCAAGGTTTTTACACTGCCGGACCCTAAATATTCCACTGTTTGAGTGTAGAGACCACTAGAGGTGACAGAGCAGCTGTCAAGTGCATGTAAAGATGTTTGCCTTTTTATGGACACAGAGATGGCAATGTGAATCAAAAGTTCTCATTTTATCATTTGATAGTTGAAGCGTTGCACTCGCTTGCAGTTATTTGATGCATGTCTTTGGTGCACACAGCTTTGGCTCTGGTGCACAGAGATCCTTCATTGCCGCACACGGAGGAACAAAATTAGAGGGAACATTGTTTGGGAGGTGCAGCTTGTTTCAGCAGAGCACACCCTGACCCTTGGAGGGCCATAAGTTTCCCTAATTGCACTTTGTGAGTGCAAATATGGGGGGTCTGATGTCCCTTGTAGGCCCCAATCTCTGAATTCCTATAAGCTCATAGGGATTCGCAAAAGATACACTGTCTTGTGAATATTAGAGGCGGGCCTTTAACACATCCGTGAGCACAGTCTATTTGAGCTAGCCACCCAGATTCATACATTCAACCCTTACCCTCCGAAAAAATTTCCTAGGCAGCTTTGCACACTCTGAGCAGACACTATATCTGCAACGGGACTTGGCCATTTAGTCATCAGGTACATAGTTGCTTGCATAACCTGCATGGGAAGCCACTCAGAGGTCTACACGTGGAGTCACCTGCATAAAAACCCATGCAGATGGTATCACGTTCAGTGACGCAGTCATGCACACACATCTGCACCCACATGTGGAGTCCCCCGAAGTCACATGTATGCTCAGAAAGACACCCACACAAGAAGCCACATTAGCCACCAACTTTGGAGCCGCTGACAAACACCTGGACATCATCACATCTGGGGCCAGATGTATCAAAGGGTTTTACCCATTTTGTGTCTATTGGAAAATGTGTTCGTACATATATCCCTAGTCACTCACATGAAGTCAGAGACGCAAAGTGTCATGGTCATAGTCGCACATGAAATCTCACACACCAGGATGAATTCCTTGATCCACATCCACACCCAGACAGTGTACCGTGCACACTTAGGAGTCCTTCAGACACTTACCTCACACTTTTGTGCACATCCAGAGAGACACTGGCAGACCTTTGCAGACAAATCCAGTTATGTGCACCATCTTATTCACTTGTTGTTATATCAGCATGCCCATCCAGGTATCCATGCACGCACTCACATGCACTTGACGTAAGTGCAAGCAGCATTTCTCATGCCACAGCCCCCTTTACCTTTGCACCTGATAAGCGTTGCATTGTCTTGAGTTACTTTTGTGAACCCATGTATACTGGTACTGGGCTTTTGAGTGCGCATTCATGCTCTTGTTATACATTCTAGTCTCATTACATAAAAGCAGGGGTTTTCTTTTTATTGAAGATTACTTCAGAGGTGAGAAAGCTTTCTGAGTATACTGTTACATAGCCAATCAGGTTAAGGAACGGTTGAATGAACAGACATAATTCTGCACCTGTATCATCTCTTTTATCATTAAACATTCGTAGTGGTAAAGTATTAGGAGGAAATCGTCTCGAGAACACTACAAAGGAACGTAGAGGACGAAATACTGAACTCTCATCTGAGGCAGGACTGTCAATATATGTTTCAGAATTCAATTGGGCTACTCACTCGTAGTGGCTGCGCATGTAAGCATGGATTAATATGTTAGCAAAAATGATTTATAATTCTGTCTCTACTCAACTCTAAATGGTGGGAACGTGCAGCTGTCACTATATGGAATAGGCAACATGCACAAGTTACTAACTTGTGTAACGATATATCTGTAAGAGACAGTAGTTAGTGATAGATTCCTTACCTTAGAATATCCCCAGGCGTCAGGCTGGATCCGGAAAGTTTTGCGTAGCAGTACCCTTGCGCGTCGGTAGGCGGCGTCGTGCGGCTCCGCGTCCGTCGTCGGCGTCGTGATCGCCGGGATGACGTCGCGGGCAGTACTTAGGCGCCGCCCCTGCGCGCTGACGTCAGTTCTGTACACGACTTTCCGCGCCAGGAACGCAGAGCCATGCAAGAAGCTGACACAGGTGTCTGAAAAATACTAGGGCCCTGAAAGGGATGTCCTTAACCCTAGAAATCAGTTCGCAGAACGGGGAGGATGGGTGGGGCGGTAAGGAATCTATCACTAACTACTGTCTCTTACAGATATATCGTTACACAAGTTAGTAACTTGTGCATCTGAAAGAGACACGTTAGTGATAGATTCCTTACCTTAGAATAGATACCCCAGCAATACCAACCCCGGTGGTGGGTCTGCGAACAAAGATCAGACAAGGAAGTCCTGGAGGACAGAACGGCCAAAGAAGCCGTCCCTCCGGACCTGACTGTCAAGGCAGTAATGCTTAGTAAACGTGTGCAGCGAGGCCCACGTAGCTGCCTGACAGATAACCGGCAGCGGAACACCGCGGCCCAAGGCCGTGGTAGCAGCCGTTGCCCTGGTGGAATGGGCACGCAGCCCAACAGGAGGCTCCTTCTTAGCCAAAGAATAGCAGGTCTTGATGCACAAGGTAACCCAGCGGGAGATGGTCCTCTTGTGCACCGCCCGACCTTTTTGGCGCCCACGTAGCCAACAAAGAGCTGGTCATCCACCCGGAAGTGTTTCGTGCGGTCGATATAGAAGGAGAGCGCACGTTTTGGGTCCAGACGGTGGAGCCTCTCTTCCTCTCTGGAAGGATGCGGAGGCGGAAAGAAGGTGGGCAAAGTGATGGTCTGCCCAATGTGGAAAGCAGTAACCACCTTTGGCAAGAAGGACGGACGCGTCCGAAGAACAACCTTGTCTGGATGAACAGACAGAAAGGGAGGTTTGCAAGAAAGAGCCTGGAGCTCACTCACCCGCCGAGCGGAGGTGATGGCCACCAGAAAGGCTGCCTTTAGGAGTCAGAAGACGAAGAGGACAGTTATGCAGAGGCTCAAAGGGAGCGCACATTAAAAAGGTAAGAACCAAGTTCAAGTCCCACTGAGGCATTACAAACGGAACAGGAGGGAAGAGGTGAGTAATGCCTTTTAAGAACCTGTTAACAACAGGGGACTTGAAAAGGGAGGGCTGATCAGGGAGCCTGAGGAAGGCCGAGATAGCACAAAGATAACCCTTGATGGTACCCAGGGCAGAACCCTGTCGGGCCAGAGAGAGAAGGAACAGAAGGACCTCAGAAAGAGGGGCAGAAAGGGGATCCACAGCCTTTGCTGTGCACCATGCCACAAATTTGTTCCACCTGCAGGCGTATACCACCTTAGTGGAGGGACGCCTGGCTGCCAGAATCACATCACAAACTTCGGGAGGCAAGTCGAAAGGAATCAACTGCCGCCGCTCAATCTCCACGCAAGCAGGTGTAGACTGGACAGGTTCGGGTGGAGGACCGTCCCCTGCTGCTGCGACAGAAGATCCTCCCGAAGAGGCAGACGGATCGGGGATCTATGCTCATATTGAGTAGCTCGGGATACCAAACTCTTCGAGCCCAGTCCGGAGCCACAAGAATGACTTGGGCCCGGTCGTGCCGAATCTTCTTCAACACTCTGGGTAGAAGTGGTATAGGCGGAAAGGCGTACAACAGACCGCAACTCCACTCGCGACGAAAAGCGTCGCCGAGCGAGTGCCGCCTTGGAAATTCCAACGCGCAGAACTGATGACATTGCGCGTTCTCTTCGGTGGCGAATAGATCTAACCAAGGCTCTCCCCACTGTAGAAAGAGTCCTTGCGCCACTTCCGAGTGAAGACGCCATTCGTGATCCATCATGCACCTGCGGCTGAGTTCGTCCGCCCTGGCGTTCAGAGAACCTGCCAGGTGTTGAACCATCAGGAACATGCCCTGATGTTCCAGCCATGTCCAGAGGCGCAGAGCCTCCTGACAAAGGGTCCAAGACCCCACCCCGCCCTGTTTGTTGACCGCCCCATCCCAGAAGGGACGCGTCCGTCACAACTGTATGCTCTGGCTGGGGAAGGGAGAGGGATCTGCCCATGACCCATTGCCGGTTCGAGAGCCACCACTGCAACTGTTTTGCAGTCCCCTCCGAGATCTGGACGTGATCGGACAGGTTGCCCTGGTGCTGCGCCCACTGGAACTTCAGGTCCCACTGCAGAGCCCGCATATGCCATCTGGCATGATTGACCAGCAGGATGCAGGAGGCCATGAGGCCCAGCAGCCTCAGGGTCATCCGTACCGAAACCCAGGATAAAGGCCGAAAGATCGGAATCATAGCCTGAATATCCCGGACTCGCCGTTCGGGAGGATAGGCCCGAAACTGCGTCGTGTCCAGAACTGCTCCGATGAAAAGGAGCTGTGGAGAAGGAATTAGATGCGACTTCGGCACATTGATGGAGAACCCCAGCGAGTGCAGGAGTTCGGCCGTAGTCTGGAGGTGGGAGACGACTGCCTGGGACGAGCCCGCCTTCAGCAGCCAGTCGTCGAGGTAGGGGAAGACTGAAACCCCTGCCCGGCGCAGATGAGCTGCGACCACCGCCATCACTTTCGTGAACACCCGAGGGGCACTGGTAAGGCCAAAGGGGAGCACGGTGAACTGAAAATGCTCGGGGCCTACCGTGAACCGAAGGTAACGCCGGTGGGCCGGCAGGACGGGGATGTGGAAATACGCGTCCTGCAAGTCCAACGCTACCAACCAGTCTCCAGGGTCGAGGGCAGTCAAGACCTGAGCTAGGGTGAGCATCTTGAACTTCTCCTTCCGGAGGAAGCGATTGACGTTCCGGAGGTCCAAGATAGGACGCATGTCCTCCTTGTCCTTTTGGGCACCAGAAAGTAGTGGGAGTAGCAACCACGCCCTACTTCTGGGGTCGGAACATGCTCGATGGCCCTCTTGGTCAAGAGGGCCGTGACTTCCTTCTGTAGAAGCACCAAGTGATCCCCTGACATGCGGTGGAATTGAGGTGGCATGGCTGGGGGTGGTCTCGAAGGGGAGGGAGTAGCCCCTTCGGACAATGTCCAAGACCCACCTGTCCGAGGTGATGGTGCGCCAGTGGGGAAGGTGATGGCGGACCCTGCCCCTACTGGCGTGCCGTGCACCTGAAAGGAGGGACTAGGAGGGCTTGGAGGCCGCGGACGGGTTGGAGGTGGTGGCCTGACCCGCACGCTGGGTTGCCCGATCCGCCACGGCGGAATCCACGTCCTCGGCCACGCGAAGACGCCTGCTGCGCGGGCCGGTGGCTGGGCTGCTGACGTGAAGGGGCGCCCTACCGTGGCCACGATAGGGGCGAAAAGCAGAAGGCAGCGGAGGGCGTGTAGCAGAAAGGCCCAGGGACTTGGCAGTAGCCCGTGAGTCCTTAAAGCGCTCCAACGCATGGTCTGCTTTGGACCCAAAAAGACCGACTCCATCAAAGGGCATGTCCATGAGAGTATTCTGGACATCCCCTGAAAAACCAGTGGTTCTTAGCCAGGCGTGGCGTCGGAGCGCCACCGTCGTTGCAATCGACCTGCCCAGCGAGTCGGCGGTGTCAAGGCCACAACGGATAGTGTATTTGGCCGCATCCCTTCCTTCCGCAATGGCGCGGGAAAGCAGTGCCTGGACCTCCTCAGGGCACTGGGGCAAAACATCCGCCACCGAATCCCACAGAGAGTGGGTATATCGGCCCAAAAGACAAGCGGTGTTAACGGACCGCAAGCCAGCACTGGAGGAAGAAAAACCTTTCTTCCCAAACTGATCCAGGCGTTTGGATTCCCTATCCGGAGGAGCGGTAGGGAAGGCGGTTTGGGAAGCGGAGGCTTGGACAACCAAGCTCTCAGGAGTGGGGTGGACAGAAAGAAACAGGGGGTCGCCCGGAGCGGGGCGATGGCGTCGTGACACGTTCCGATCCACAGGAGCCCCTGTGTTGGGCTTGGACCAGGCGCCCAAAAGAACGTCCGTGAGGGCGTCGTTAAACGGCAGCACAGTCTCCGCAGAGGAGGCTGCCGGCTGAAAGCACCTCTGTCAAGATGTTAGGCTTGACCGTCAAAGTAGGGAGCTGGAGACGTAAGGCCCCAGCAGCCCTACGCAACACCGTACCAAAATTGGCCCCCTCCTCCGTAGCCACGGGAGGAGACAGCATGCCAGTGTCAGGAGAAGTATCCAGACCACTGGCCTCCCCTAGACTCTCTGTCCAGTCCTCATCATACTGACAGTTGCGTGTCAGAGGGTCATCAGACCCCTCCCAGTCCTCCTGGTCCTCCTCTGGTTCAAAATAAGGAGGAGGAGGGACATTTGGGACCCAAGGTCCCATCGGCGCCGGAGCCGGCGTCGAGCGACGTCGCTCCGGGTCCAAGTCCGGAGCCGGAAGGAACTGGGGGACGACGCCGCCCGGAGCCCAGGGCGGCGTCGAGAACGGCACCGGAGACATCGGCGCCGGCGGAGGTGTCGTGAGGTCGACCGGCGTCGATGGGGGTTGTGGAGCCGGGATCGAGGCCGGGGCCGGAGCCGGAGCCGGGATCGAGGCTGGAGGCTCGGGCGACGCCGGGGCCGGAGCCGCCGGCGGCGCCGGATCAACCCCATCAGGGCCCGCGGGGCCCGAAGGCGCACCGGAGGGGCCTGAAGGCCCAAGAGGCGGGCCATGGCCGACAGGAACTCCTGTACCTTGGCCGGATCCGCCCCGAACCCGGGAAGGGCGGGTATGACGGGGCGACTCCACAGGCAAGTCCGGGGCCGCGGGGCGGGGACGGTGCCGGGAGGGGCCTCAGCCGAGTCGCGAGACCGGGCGGCGAAGTCCGAGAGCGACGATGCTTCTTGGACTTCTTGTGTCGAGACTTACCGGACGAAGAAGACTTCGACGCCGACGACCGGTGTGCACTCCGCGAGCGACCCCTGGACCTCTCACGCGACCGGGGCTTCCGCGGAGCCGAATGCCGGGCCTCGAGGAGCTTTCGAGACCGCTCTCGCAAAGCCTTCGGGTTGAGGGCCTGGCATTCGGGACAAGACTCGGTGTCGTGGCCTCGGCCGAGGCAGAAGAGACACTCCCAATGCGGGTCGGTGACGGACATCATCCGCGCACAGGCGCCGCATCGCTTGAAGCCGGGCATCCCTACGACACCGGAAGGCTGGAAAAACACAGTGAAAAATCACCAAAAAGTATGGTCAAAAATTGACCAGGGCACTGCTCTTCCCGGATCTGCGCTTACTGGCGCGGAAAAAGAAGAACTGACGTCAGCGCGCAGGGGCGGCGCCTAAGTACTGCCCGCGACGTCATCCCGGCGATCACGACGCCGACGACGGACGCGGAGCCGCACGACGCCGCCTACCGACGCGCAAGGGTACTGCTACGCAAAACTTTCCGGATCCAGCCTGACGCCTGGGGATATTCTAAGGTAAGGAATCTATCACTAACGTGTCTCTTTCAGATACTATACTATAAACATACTATAAAGTACAACAGACAATCTGGGCTAAGCACCCAGCCTCCTCCTCCCCAACCCCCGTTTGCATTTAGCATCTAGGACTGCTGGTAATTACTGCTTCTTAATCCTTCTGTCTGCATGCCCACTCCCGCCACCACCTTCAAATGCTGCTCTCCTGACACCCCCTCTGTGTAGAATCCTTTGCATTGCCAAGTGCCTCATTTTGGGTTTGAATTCTCATCCTGTGCATTGGGAGCAGACGGACCTTTTTGGCTCACTGGGCCTTGAAAACAGACCAGTAGCAGTAGGTGGAACTGTGATCTAATAGGAGCATCACAAAAAGATGTGCGGTCAAAGCCCTGGCAATCCCCCACATCCTGTTCAGCTGGAGAGAAGACCCCAGAATAGCACTCATTGGCGAAAGGAAGTCTATATTGGCATCCACATCTGCGGATGACAGGTCCCTTGCGGTAGATGCCATTGAGCTACGGCACACCTGAAATAAAATGCACTTTGTCACAAATGTCCCTCCCGCTCCTGAATGCAAGCATGAGGACCCTCAGTGATTCTGCAATAGTACATGCTTCCTATGTCTTCAAGGATTGCAGCAAACCCTGTTGTAAGGATTGTCTATCTGTTCTAAATACTTGGTCTGACACTTATAAATCACCTTTCCTGACGATGGGTCTGTTTGAAAGGAAAAGCCAGACAGGCAGGGACTGGAACAGATTTCATTATGCAGTGGGAAGATGTTGATAAAAGAATAGGTCTTGAAATCTAGAATAATTAAATAAAGCCTCCTATGGTAATTGGAGGATTCTGTGGGAGACGGGTCCAACCAAAGTCCCTGGACTGCAACGCGATTGTCAGTCTTGTTATGACACTTCCTGAGGGTATGCATAAAAAAATCAATCAATCACAACATCACGGGATTAACGGGGGGGGGAGGGGGAGAGGGCGGTGTCTGGAGATTTTCGCACTTTGTATGTGTGCTGCACAGTGAAGCCCACATACAAATTCGGAAAAGAAGTGAGAAATTAAAGCATTTCTCCTTCATAGCGCCTATTTGAAATGGGCGCTATTTTCTCATGCTAAACCCTATCTACGTTTTTTTAAATAAATAGGGTTTCGCGTGAGAAACCTTGGGTGGTTGCATGGGAATGCCCATGCACCACCAATGGTACGCCCCTTGGCGCTAAGTAATGCAAAGCAGCGCTGAGCGCTGCTTTGCGCTACTTTCAAGTGTTTTCCAGCACTAAAGACGTAAATTAGTAAAAAAAAAAAAAAGATTTTGCATTGTTTTGCATCACTTTTGTGACACAACACGGCGTTAAATCATAGTAAATAGACCCCTTTGTTCTATGCATGGTTTTCCCTCAAGCCTTCCCCTAGTTGTTAATCTCAAACCCAGCGTTAGCCAAGTGGTCTGAGAGGGACATGATTTAATGTTGTGATGTGATAAGGTATGAAAGGATGCATGCTGCTACTTCCGCTATCCCTGGCATTTTCATGATTTGACAATCTCCGAATCAGTAGTTTCTCGGCACAGGACTCATGCAGACAGGCTCGTAGATGATTCTGGTGGAGTGTGATCACAGTTATATGGATGTCGTGGACAAGCTGTGGTGATTTTTTTTTATCATGTCCTAAACGTACAGAAGCCTGACGACTCACCTTGGTAGTGCGTCGTGGGACTGGTTAGCCTGCTGGCTACCAGTAGTTTCTTTAAATGTATTTCGTGTGTTCAGGGACAGAGCACACAGCAAGATTGCACACATAAAGAAGTGTTTGATTTGTTTAAAAAGTTTGGTATAATTTTGATAAGAGTGCAATTAGCGACTAAGCATTTTGAATGCAGCTCATTCTTTGCCAATGGCCTCTTCAAGTCTGTTGAGCAGATGTGTAAAAAGCGCTCCATCAAGCCTCTGTGCAGTCAACGCCAGTGCTTTATTTGTAAAAAAAATTAAGTGCCAGGGCTCTCCTCAGGAGGCCACTGCAGCTTGCACCACACATTGCCCCTGCCATGCTGCCAGTGATAGTAACAACACAGCTACTAACCATCACACTGAGTGTGGCAATTCGGACAGCAAAGCTATAAGAATGGATTGAGCAGCATGTAAACAGTCATTTTGAATGTATATTGAATTAATAATTAACTGTTGTTGTGGTCATCTCTAAATTAGTCAGACAGCGCCACCCAGTGGCAGACTGTCACAAGCGCCAGTGTTGACAATTAAGTGCCGGTGCTGAGCACCGGAAGCCACTGGTTCAAATTAAGCAAACGCTGCGGCACAGTGTGCACAGAGCTGCCGACTTTGGTGCTGGGGAACCAGGTTTGAGTCTCGGCTCAACATTCTGCACAAATCATTCAATCTCCCCGTGCCTAGGAACAGTGTCTGGAGACCCTCATGGGTGATTAGCACGCTAAGTATTATTTAACTCAGGAGCATGAGATGACAAGACACAGGTGCCCACTGCTATTCAAATTGTATCATGTGATCTTATGTAGCTCAGATACTCAAACAAATGTCAGGAAATGTAAAGGCAGCGGCGGCTCATCCGCAATGGCGGAGGAGCATTGCCCCACTGCCTGGCTCAGAGCTAGCAAATGAAAAATAAAACGATGTTCTAGCATCGTTTTTTTTTTCATTTTCCGGCTCTGAGCCAGCTTGTGCAGGGAGGGGCGGGGCATAGGAGGAGGAGTGCTATGTGCACTCCCCAAGTTGTGTTTGGCTGGCTTTCTCAGGCTGGCCAAACACACTTGCGCACTTAGGTTTCTCCAGCCGAGCTGCATTGAACAGCCGGTCTGGAGAAACCCCACAGACTCCCTGGCCTGAGCGGAGCGTCTTTTCAGCCCGCTCAGACCAATCGCGTGCTGCTGTCATAGCATGAGAGCAGCACGGGGATTGGATGAGAGTCTGTCCCAGGGGCTGCTGGGACCAGGAAGAGGACAGGAGGTGCGACGCAGGAGGCGGCCGGCGGCTTCAGGTAAGTTCTTTTTTTAATATATATATTTTTTACTAACATCCCCCGCACGCGCTCCTCCTCCTGCGTTCCAGTGCTTAATTTGAGCCGGTGGTTTACGGTGCTCAGCACCGGCACTTATTGTCAGCACCGGCTCTAGTGACAGTCCACAACATGGTGGCGCTGTCTGAGATGTGCACAACAACCGTGTTTATTAAGTCAAATGGCATTTAAAATTAATAATACCTTCCTCTCAAGCCATTATAGCTTTTTGTGGACTAAAATAGTGTGAATTGTCACACTTGTAGGAGTGCAATGGGTAGGTGTTATGTTGGGACTGTCATTGGCAGCGCTGGCAGGGGCAATGCATGGTGCAGGCTGCAGTGGCCTTCGGAGAAGGGCCCTGGCACTTAATTTTTTACAAATTAAACACTGCTGCGTTCCCTCCACCGCCTCACCACCCTGTTTGTGTCGGCCGCCACTGCGTAAAGGACTGATAGTGAAGGAACGGAACCCCCATTTTTTATTGGGTGGCGGGAAAGTGCCCTCACATTCCCACTTTCCTGCAATCATTTCCCAGTGGGAGATTACGGGAGAGAGTGTAGACTGAGAGGTTACGAGGTTACTGGGGAGAACGTACATTTCTCTGCCTCCCGTCGGCTTCGGCCAGGGGCACCATGGGATTCTTGTTAAGAAAGCAGTATCAGCGATAGCCTTCAGATGGCGCTGCTGCATAAGAAATTAAATTGAAGATTTGCAGCCAGTTGCTTGCCATTTTCATCGATGTTCCAGATCGATTGGATGGCGGAAAAACATGATTCTTAATTGTGCAGCAAATCAATTATTCTCTAAAAAAGAATTAAATAGCGCCGACCAAGTATCCACTAGACCAAGAGTTCTGATCCCGCATAGTGCACGACCACATTCTGTAATCCTGGACATAGGACTCCAGTACCCTTTGGCCCAGTTGCAAAAGTGCACTTTTCTACAACGTTTAGAGAGAATAACACTTCCGTACACTTCTGAAATTTGGTGCAACTACTCTTTTATAGCACGTCATTTGCTGCACTATGGTTTGGGTCCGTGGGCTATGATGTCTAAAATCAGGGTAGAATTTCTGAGAGTGAACCCAGAAATCAGACTACGGAACATGATATTTTTTCTGGACTTGCACGTAAACTAATGTCTGAGAAGCCGGCCAGCATTTCCCGGAACAAGCTGTAAACGTAGCCAGCAGCGGGGTAGCTTCACGCGTATGGCCCGCAAAGCTATTCAGACACATTAACCACCCCAATCAGGTAACTGAGTAACAGCACTCTCTGGCGGCAGTCCTGCTTGAGCCAGAGAGCCTTTAGTCATAGCAATACCCGATCACAAACCAACGCAGTGGTTTCACCCATCCAAAGAGAAGGATAACCTGTCTATTGTCTCTCCTTCAGAGGGCTGTTAAATAGCGAAATCGTGTAATTTTGTTCTCCCGAAATCTCACAAAATTCCATAAAAATGTCACTAATTTGGCTTGTCGGTATTTCAAGCCCTTTGTTTTTACCCCAGCGCACACATCGCATAAAAAAAGTGTAGCAAGAGACTGGTTCGAGCAAAAAAAATTCTCTTAATGAGACTTTTTTGTGTGCAAACCAGTCTCCTACTGGTTTCCTGTGCGACTTTTTTTTACACGGGGCACAGCCAGGTAAGAACAGTGACACGAAAACGCGTAACGCGTAAGTTCGAGAAATTGTGCAAAATTTACAAACTGCGCTGGAGCCTTCCGCTTATGGCCCATGCGGGGGTGAGGTCATGGCCTAAGTAAGGGCAAGGGGGAAATTCAGGATTTGTTTATTGGAGAGCGGATTGCCGTTCAGAGCATGTCTTTCTTGAGGAGGCGGATCTCTCCTCAATGACTGAGTACTCAAACAGGGAAGAGAGAATTGGAGTACTGAAGATTACCTATCAGTAATCTGGCCATTAATGAAATAGGAAATGATCTCACTATTGAACCCTGTTTCTGCTGTTTTTATCCTGGAATTTCACTTTTTGTCTTGCTGGTTGTGAGGACCGGGTGTAGGAATAGCCCTGGATCCATGACAATCCATGTAGTGCGTAAGGACTTTGTTGATGCTTCCTAAATTGTATCTGCTGCTTATTAAAAGGTCTTTGTTCACACTCCCTGAAATTCCCTACCAGCTACCTATTTTACAAATGCAGTTGAGAAAAAGTGACCTTGTAAAACCTTCATGTCACTGTTTTTATCCTGCACACTCCACTTTCTGCCTTGCTGGTTGGAGAGACCATGTAAAGTAACAGCTGTGAATTTTTGGTTCATATATTGATTCAGGATTTTGATCACAATCCTTGAATTGCTGCCACCCCCCTCAAACTATAACACCACACTCTGCAGAGTCAGAGATATATCACAAGAGCAAACGTTGCCACATGGTAATCTGGCCTAGGCACTCTACTCTTGAAAAGCTTTGTGTTACAATTGATGATATAGATCTCAGAATGACAAAGTTGCCCAGCGAATCTAAGGAAATGGGATCAAAACTGATGGTAATGCATACTTTGAGGACATGGAAGGAGAGGATCACCAAATTATTAAATATGATTATTGACTGGAAGACTAAAGCTAGATTAACTTACTTGAGGAGCTGTACTTCAAGAGACCTGTAAAGTGGAACACAGTGCCTTTTTATTAAAGTCCAATATAAATTACCCATAAGAACAATGAAGTGTCTGAAAATCGTGGTGCTATGATATGGGGTTTTAAAAGCAAAGGAGTCCTGTCTTAAGTCCCTAGAAAGGCGAGGCTGCAAGAAGTAATTTGTCCTCTGATATACTGCAGAACTTGGAACTGAAGGTGTGAAATAGTGACACTGTTCTTGCCCTGTTGCACTCGTCCCAACAATGTTTCGCTCAGGAGGATAAGGACGCTTCGGATGCCTCTGAGAGAGTATAAGTCCAAGTCCATTGAGAGGCAGGTAAAGAGAGGAGAGCTAGGACTTTAGGCGTGCTTGTTGATGGACATAACGCATCCAATATATGTAACAATAGCTTGTGTCTGATTGTTTCGATTAACGAGGAATTATGTTAATACAAAACACCTCTCACGGGATGCTGGAGGCAATTTTGGAAAACTAACTCATCCATACCACAGTGCTGAAATTGTTATTGCTTGCGGTAATAACAAGCATTGGCATAGCCAATAGGTCTCGCCTTTGGGACCTTATAAGTGTTTAGCCATGCAACACTTGATGTTGTTGCACCAAGGATATTGTGCTGGATAACTAAACACTTATAAGGTCCCAAAGGCGAGACCTATTGGCTATGCCAATGCTTGTTATACATCATATTATCAGCAGTATTAGCGGTACACAACATATTCCACCATTTATTGAATGTGATCTCTGATGTGGATTTCCACTCTGAGAGAATAGCTTTTGCTCAAAGAGCAAGCACCAGGTCTAGTAATAACATCTCTTGTGCAGATAATGTTAAAGGATGTGGATAGGCTATTAGACCTAGGGTTATGGTGAGTAAGTCAAGCTTAAAAGGGATCTTGAAAATGAGTTCTGTCATGTCTTGTAATCTGGCTCAGAAAGGGTGTGTTAGTTTACGTGTAAGAAACATATTTTTAGGGGATCCCATGCCCTCCCCACAATGCCAACAGGCATCAGAAGTAAGGAGGCCTAATTTGTGGAGTCTGGAGGGGGTCCAATATGTTTTATGTATAGACCGGAATCGAGATTGAGCCAATGCCGGAGTAATTTTTGCCCTGAAGGTTGATTGCCAAATTCTACTCCAAATCTCATCTGTGAAGTGAGATGAATAAGAGGGTGGAATAAGAGGCTGCCACTTCTTTATTATACTCCTAGATAGGGAGATATTAGGTGGCTCTATCAATTTGAATAAGCGTGAAACAGAATGTCCTAATCTCTTAAAGTTACCTAGTAAAGGAGGGCGGTCAAGAGAATGTGGATGCAAAAGTTTACGTATGACACCATTAATTAAAAAAAAATTATAGAATTCCATGTCAGTGAGTATATCAGTGGTATGCAACGTAGAGAATGGAATAGGATTGGCAGGGGTACCCAAGTTGCCAATTGTGTTGCTACCTTTTAGGGCCCATAAGTCCCAGTGTTTGCCCATATAATTTATGCCATAAGGAAGTCATTAATGATCCAGACATGTGATTACTAAGGCATTTATCTACTTGTAATAAGGCAGCGATTGTATCCAGGAACATGGGTTGAGAGTGGGCGATATGTAAATTTTTGACATGTTGGATGGTCAACAACGACGACAGCTGTAAGGGGTGGATTAAAGATGTTTCAATTCACAATCACGGAGTGGAAAGGTTATCGATGTCCCTAAACCACCAAGAGCCTTGTGCTTCTAAAAAGGCACCACGTTGATATCTAGGAAAGTCGGGTAAGTTAATGCAACCTTTCTTCTTGTTTAAATTGCAAGATGCCAGCCGAAATCGTAGTTCTCTTGCCTTTCCACAAGAAATCGGTAACTAATTTATCCACTTCCGCAAAAAGGAGTCAATGAGTGACATAGGCAACATACTGCTAAGGAAATTGACCATTGGTGAAATCATCATTTTGATTCTTTCCATGCACCCCCACCAGGAGATGTGTTTAGGAGACCAGGGGTTGAGTTGATCTTCAATTTTAGACAGATTTTTCGTTTCATTTATTGAGAGGTACTGTCCGTACCCTGCCATCCATTCTGCATCGACACCGAAATATCTAGCACATGCTTACTGAAAAAAGCTGAAGATTAATTGAATGTACTTACGTAGACGCCACGGGTGCCATGCACCTCAGGACCTGGACTTACCCGCGGATCTCAGGCTCGTTTCCTCGCTGGTTGCCAGAAGAACTTGCACTCCATGTGTCTCTGTATCCCGACTTGTGCTCGTAGTGGGCAGTCTTGATGCCTAGCGGTGATCGGATGTTTCTCCGGGACGTGGGCGGAATGAAGATCTCCAGCTGGCACCCTGGAGCAACCAGATCAGGCCAGGTCCCATGATTCCTCTTTGGGGTTGCTCTACGACACCCTCCACCATGAGTGGCTGGCGACTGCGAGGCTCCGCTTGCTGACGATCCCCGCTGTGGGGCTGCTTACTTCAGATGCAGTGGTCGGACCTGTACTGGAACTCTCGGGCCAGTCGTGGGGACCGCTCCTCCCAACGAGGTTTTACAGACTACTACATAGACAAGCTGCTTGCCTGTACCGCATTCTCTCTTGTAGCGGCTCCCCAGCACATCGCCACAGACATTTGCTTCTACCCTAACCCCTAAGAGTTCGGCAACTTCAGGCTGGACTCGCGCTTGATGATCTCTTTGTTACTGCTACGGTTGGGTTATGGCCACACCCGGGGTTGCTCTCTCCGAGCTCTGGTCACTCTACTGGGCATTGGAGTCTCGAGCCTGATGTCTGGCCGGAGGCTTGCTCATTGCCTCTGCTTCGATTGGACGTTCTCTGACTTTTTAAAACATTTTTTTATTGGTTTTGCAAAAAAGACATAAACAGACAAACCAAAGCAACACATTACTAAACAGCACAAAAGAACAAGAGAAGTGTACTCCCTTGCCGCCTCTCAAAACAAGCACTGCTATGACTGCATCCACAGGTTCATTAACAAATCAAGAGAGCAATCAGCGAGGCTTTGTGTGCACCCAGGAGATAAAAAAACAAGCATTTGAAGGCACGCGCGGGGAGGAGGGGGGGGGCGACGCGAGTGGTGCGCGCGCCTCGCGCTGAAAGTTAATAAAAAAATGAAGCTGATAGCCGCGCGGCCGTGAAAATGACACGGCCGCGCGGCGCGAAAGTGAAAGGAAAATGAAGCTGACGAGGAGGGAGAGGGGGGAGGGTATTCACGCGCTGTAGTGCACGTCGCGCGCGCTTGTGCGCTTGCGAGCAGCAGGCGTGACCACACGCTCGTGCACCATGGCCTTTTGCTTGCGCGTAACCGCCCGAAAAAGGCCACGACGCACGAGCGTGTGGTCAGCTTCCGAAACCCCCTTACTTAAAGTCTCGCCAGAGCAGCGCTTGCGCGCTACTCGAGGCTCGACCTAAAAAGCAATACATACAGACTATAATACATACAGACTATACTGCAACACCACAAGGGGTGCCAGCAGAACGCCCCACTCCCTCCTATCACAACCAAAATGTACTTCCTATGTAAGTGGCCCTCTAGGCTCCCTGTTAATGGCTAAGACAGCTTGTCTCCACGATTGATCGAAAGGCCCAACTAGATGGTGTTTGTCTATTTCTCCCTGGATATCTATCTAAAGTTATTTAGTAGGCAGGTCACTAAAAATACATGGTCAGGAATCAAGATAGCTGATCAAATGAAGACTGGAAATCAATCTGCTAAGTATGTGCAGAATAAGCCTAAGTAAAAATATGCGAGAATTGGTGTAACATTATAAAGAGATAATTTAGTTTCGAAGAGGATAGCCCCAAACCTTAGAAAAGTTCCTATAATGAGTTCTAAATTGAAGCTGATTAAAGCATTTTAAAAGCCACCATATCAGAGCTGTTAAAACGAATTGGTGAGGCTAAGAATGGGGGTTCCCAAGTAATATTACCTCCTAGACCGTACTTGGCTACGGTTGCTAAGAAAGAACTTGATTAATATCCTAAAATGATGAAGATAGTGTTTAAAAGGAGGGCTTTTATCAGGGATGTGATGAAGATTTACTGACCGCTCTCATGCCCCCATTTACTAGCTGGGGTAATAACAGCGCAGTAGTTCAAATGTCTGGTAATCCGAAAGCAGGGTATTTTTACACATCTGCTAATTTTAAACATTGACAGATATTACTGTGACCAGCTAAAGGCTGGTGTAAAACACCTCTGAAAGATGCAGAATTTGCTGGTGGTAACCTCAGTTCTGCTACTTATTCCTTGCCTTCACAGGCAAGCCTCTAAATACAGATGTTATGAATTATGGCAGCTGTGTGTTACTGCATTATTTGTGAGAACCTCAAAACAGACATTCAGTGTATTGATTTTTGTGTTGAAGCCATAGTCTCCTGTGAGGAGTAAACCAAAACAAAAACAAGGCCTCAGATATGACCCAATGTAAACTTAAATGACCTGAAACTGACGGAATAACATTGTCCAATAAAACAGAGAGGATAGAAGAGGAGCCCTAAGCACAGACACAAGTCTGACACACTTTCATTCAAGTGTGCTGCTCCTAGAGTTGCATTCAATCCAAATACAGCTTTTTATGGCAATAATAATCTACTGTCCATTACAGTAGAGAATCAGAATGCCGACAGGTTGAAACGCGATATAACACGAGAAAGAGGAATGTGGGCCTGATCAATTTATAAAGACGGGTCTTTTAATCCTAATTTCAACAGTAATGCATACAAAGATCTGTGGTGCCTAACCTAAATCGACTCCGAATTTGGAATAGGAGGAAGTAAGGAATATAAACAAAGAATTACGGGTGTACAACACTTATTGGAGAACATATCCCAAGTGGTTGGAGCTAACCTGAAAGCCCTTAAGGTGCCTCCAAAGATAATCTGTGAAAAAGGATATCCTTGAATAGGTGCAACACGATTCAAAGATGGTTGCATAGTTGGAGTTTCCCTGCTAACACTTATTAGGATGTATGGTCTGTTTTTTATGAAAAAGTTACGAATGTCATACGAGTCCTGAAGAAGGTGTCAAGAAAATATAAGATACACCGAAACGCTGCGTCACTACACTGTTCTTTTACAACATTATTATCTGAGTTAATGTATTGATTTATGATTTTTTATCATGTTTGTTTTTCTTTGAATGTATAAAACTGATGTGAGTATTATGTATCTGTAACTTTTTTCACGAAAAGTTTTGTTGAACATATATTGCCAATCAGTCATATTATTATGTTGATTTTTTAACAAATTTTAAAAACAATTGTAACCATAAGCAGGTCTTTGGTTATTTGGTGCATAATAAAATTAAAAATATACTTATCTTAAAAGACTAGTCACGATATCTTATATTGAAGTGCGGACTTTGGTTCAGTGCAAACTATTTTAAGCTTAGTGAATCTGACACATAAGGGAATTTAGTTTTTTACAAGTGTTAACTACCCGGTCCCTTCTGGTCTAACTGGGGTGAACTCTCTCTTTGTTTGGGATCATCAGAGGACACCACCTTACTTTACAAAATCCTGAAAATTGAAATCTATTTACATGCTCTCCTCAGGAAACGCAGGCAATGGGAGATTCATCAAGTAGGGTGGACAGACCTGGCATAAAGTCATTGACAAAGCTTGAAGTGAACGTGAACGCCATGGGGTCCGATAAAAAAGATCTGTAGTGCAGTGACAAACCAACCATACTCTAGATGTAGTGTTCACACACTCAGACCTCATAGTGAAAGTACCACCACATTCGATCCACTCATTGATCACTCTCCTTCTGTTGAACGTGACATACAGCCCCCTCACCTAAAGGCTGAAGCTGTATAAAACATTGAAATGAAGTAAGCATGGTAGAGTGTGATTAGCAAAGCAGTCAGATCATATGCGTGCAGCCCCCAGAAACACTCCATCTCGAGCTTCAAGAAGGTGGCTCGCATCAGAAGGGATAAAAAGGGGGGAGCCAATCGCCAACAAGCAGTACAGCGCAGAGCTTGTCCAAATGGATAGGAAATGCCAAAATCTGGAAGAACACTGCTGCTCAGGTCTGTCTCCCAGGCAGTGTGAAGGATATACTAGAGGCCATAGAAAGGCCACTTGGATAGCTAAAAATCTCACCCTTCCACCTGCTTCAATAACAATGTAACCTGGCAAATGATGTGCAACATGTCAAGAATTGAACAACCAAGACATTCTATGCACATAAATGGCATAGTAATGGCTTGGGTAAGACACTCAGAAGTTGCGTAAAGTCGCTTTTATGGTGACTCTCGTTACTTAGCTAATACGCTTTTTCCAAATTAACAGCACCCCCAGCAACCCCCTTAACAGCTGTCTAAAACATTGATTGGTTCCACAGCATGTACGGAGACATTTTAAGGCATGGGCAAATTGGGCAATTGCCCAGGGCCACCACCTTTCCAGCCCCAGCCCCCCCCCCGAGAAAGCGAACTTTATCTCTTTGAGCTCTGTCTATTCTCTTTCTCTGGATAAACCTCTCTGACTCCCTTTACCTCTGACTCCGTCTCTCTACCCCTTGTCATTTTTTGTTGGCCCCGGGTTAGACAAATTTTAATTGTTTTTGGTCCCGGGCTAGACAAATTTTAACTGTTGTTGTGTGACCCTGTTAAAGTTTACCATATAATTTAGTTTTGTTTGGCATCATGTGGGATTGAGTTCGCAGAAAATGGGTAATAAAATTCAAAATGTGTTCCACACAGAGGCCCCCAAAATGTCTTACCCTGGGCCTCCCAGATCTTTAGGATGACGCTGAGCACGTATTTGCTTAGGTAAGTGGGGAAGGCTGCTTATAATGCTATTATGCACCTGTAGTACTTGGGCCCAAATTAAACAGTTTTGAAACAATTTCTGGTATCCCTACTATGTGCCCAAAGGTTGAGAAAGTAAAACAGCCAATAGACCAAGAGAAATTGAGTCACCATGAAAGTCTGTCTCTAGCATTCTTTCCCCAGGCTATTACCATTCCTATCTTGCTATTTGTTTCTCACTTAAGTAAAGTTTGCTTACACTTCATCGGCACTTATTTCAAGAACATGTTTCCTTTATCTTAGTTTTTGCAACATAAATATCAAAGTGCTACAGAAGGGGATTTTTGTGGTTGCACCGTGCTTAAAGTGACAATTATAACAAAACTGGTGTTACTGTGGTAGAAAAAAATAAGATTTATCTGGACAGCCGGTCAGAAGTACATAGGACAGATTGACATAATATAGTTCCAGGCCTCTACAATAGTTAGTCAGTTTTCATTGGTTAACATTTCGACCTCTAACGTAATAAGTGCGGGCGTCTTCAATAGGACAGCAGGGGTGTCAAAGGATGCTATGTGTTGCACCCCAAAATAGCAACAATATTGTAAATCTTCCTTGTTTATCGCCAACAGCGTAGATTCACTTAACTCTGGGTACTAGAGGGGTTGTGCCAACATGCATGGATTGAATCCAAGAGGGAGAGGAGAAACATATTTCCTCTTCAGGAAAATGGGGAAACTTCCTGGTTTCTGACTAGATCAGTGGGTCAACCATCTCTTTCCTGTCAGCTGCAGATGTGGTCGCATGTCCCAGCCCAAATGCACATTGATGCCCAACTGACTATTTGGCTGACCACTTTGTAATGGTCTTCAACATCTTAGGTCTGCTTGATCTCAGACATCCTGGCAAAGGTACTAAAATATATGCCTGGTGTGCCCACAATTGACCATGACTCCCTGGCCATTGTGTCTTAGCAGAATTGCTCTTCTATTGCTATTAATTGCTAACTAAAGCTGATAGGGTCACTGAATTATTGGACCAAATTGCAGCTCTTGAAACCAAGATTAAAAATGTATGAGAATTAAATTAGCCTTGGTTAAATTATAAATCGTTCTTTTAGGTACTCAAGTAAGGAGTGCCATCCACGTTGTAATTTCTAGTGAAAAACTATCCTTTGATGTATACATTTTCAGGAGGAAGGTGTCTTTCACGTTTTACTCTAAGCGCAACATAGCAGCAGAAACCAAAGAGAGACATTTCCTTTCAAAATTGGCTCCCACTGCACTTGCCATAGAGTTAGCTCCATCAAAAGAACTGTATGACAAGTTTCCATCTTAAAACATAACACAAACGTTACTGTTATGCGGTACAGGACAGTGCTATCTCATATGTGTGAGTCTGTAGTCTTCCTATAATGCCCTGGGATTTATTTTCTCATTGCAGGTACATTCTGTTGTCAGAGTGTGCGTGTAATAAAGAGATGCACCTAGTCACTTGTGATCATTTATTGCACATGACTAGTGACAACTCTTTTGACAGCAGCCATCACACACACTGGGAGGGAAGCTATTGCATGTCATGACAAATATTGTCTGTGCACCAGCAGCAGGTTTCAAACCCCACACCGCCCTATTCAGAAAGGTGAATTTACATGTGTAAACTTTCTTATGTCGAAATCTACTACTGCTAAATGAATAGCAATACACTTTTTTGCTATACACCATTTCCTAGTGTAGATTTACAGTTAATGGGTGGAGACATCAAAGATTGAATTTACGAGTATAAGGTTACAACTAGTAACTTTTCTCATGATGGCGGAGACCTCTGGCAGTTGGGCAGAGATTTCCATATGGTAAAGAATAGAGAAAAATATCAATAAATGCTCACCAAAATATTAAAAATATTTGAAAGTAAAATAAAAATGTAAGTTATTTTACAACCTATTAACCTAGAACAATGAAATTAAATGTTACAGCACATTAAATCATCAAATTAAATGTTTATTAAATCATTTAAAAATGGCAATATATTACATTTATAGATATTACTTTTTTAATCAAAATGAAAAATAACCACTCTCAGTAGCATTTTGACAAACAATTAATATTTAATAAATTTCAATTTAATTAAAACGTTATGTTTCATATTAATTTAAAACCATTTTAAATTCTGATTAAAAGTTTAATTTAATTAGTTTTAAAAACTAATTATTAATTTTAAAAACTATTATTAATTTCTATCCAACATTAAATCAATTATTTACATATTTAATAAATGTATTTTATATATTTCCATTGGAGTGTTTTTAAAACAATTTTATTAACATTTTCCAAAATCACAAAAAGAAAAATGTCATGTCAGGAGTTATACAGTTCAACTTGTTTGTATTGAAGTCAGTTGCAGTGAGTTGCAGTACCTGTGAGTGGCCATGTGTATGCTAGAATTATCCCAAAGGCTGAGTTGGAGTACATTTACTTTTGCTTTGTTGGCTGTTGTAATTTCAGAAATGCAGATTGTGACTAGCATTGGTCTTACTCTTTTGTGGGTGGGTGTTTGTATTAGCTTATCACTCCCTAAACTGTTCCTTACCAGTTCCTAAACGCTTAGTTACTCATGCTTAAATGTCTCCCATTTAGGAGCTAGTAGTAAATATTTCCCATTTTCCACTTTGCCAGAGATTTCCGCATAGACAAGGTAGGAGAGGGGGAGGGCTCTGCATGTTGGTCTGTGAATATTATTTTGTAGTTTGTGAGTAATGCTACTTTTATTTTGTAGTTTGTGAGGAATGCTACTGTAGTACTGCTTTACATACAACAAAATGCAGGCTGTGAATAAGCCCCTACGTTTCTCTTCCCGAGGCATAGAGACAGCCAATTAGTATCCACTCTGTCCCTTCTTTTATAAAGTTTGAAGGAAAAGCCTGTGTACAGCCATTATATCTACACATAGGTAAAAAACAAAAAGCATTTGCAATGCAATCGGTCTCGCTTTTGGGACCTTATATGTATTTAGCTATGCAGCACATTAGCCTGGGTGCTGAAACATCTACTGTTCTTTAACATGGAGGGAAAGTAAGCACCAAACTGCGTGACACGCCAGGTATGGGAACACATGGAGAGAAATATTGCCTTCCAGAGGGAAATGGTATAGTCCAAAGCTCTGTTTTTAATATAAAATCAGGGCCTTCGGTGGTCATATCACTGAAAATACAAGATTTGAAAAAAATATTATTGTCTACGGGTGCTCGTGGAAGTCAATTTCTATGGACTGGAATCTAGAGAATGCTAAAGTGATTCTGGTATTTTACTGACCTCTGCTGGTCGTTTTCTATCAAGAAAGTTAAATAGAGGCAATCGCCAGAAAATTTTAAAAAAGAAAGTCCCTCAGCAGAAAGCAATTCTGGTATTTTACTGACCTCTACTGGTCGTTTTCTATCAAGACAGTTAAATAGAGGCAGTTGAACAAGCAGAAAGCAATTCTGGTATTTTACTGACCTCTACTGGTCGTTTTCTATCAAGACAGTTAAATAGAGGCAGTTGAACAGAAAAAAAGTCCCTAAGCGGAAGCAGACAAGTCCTAGGGCTGATCTCCAGAGCCCACAAAGTACATACACATATAAGTATATACTAAAGTATATACAAGAGGTCTCGAATGCTCGACCTAAAAAACAAAAGCAGAAACAAATGTTGCCAGAAACAAATGTTTCTTGGGACAGTGGAGGGAGGTAGAGCAGAGAAACAGGAAAAAGAGGCTAAGCAGTCACCCCTGCCACATGAAGCAGCCTTTTACAGAGTGCCTGGGATGAAAAACAGTAGCATTGGTTGTAGGTAGTGCGGAGAGAAGGGGGGGGACAAAAATGGATAAGATGTATATTCAAAAGCAGGTAATTATAGACATCACCTTTGCATGGATAATGCACACTCCCAGATCTTCCATATTTTCCATTTCCATGCACGACTAGCTCACCCTGACCAGTTTTTAGGTCTCGCCTAGCGTTGCTGCGCACATGCGCAGCTTGCTCGGCGAGAATTATTTCTAATGAGGAGTTTCAGTAGAGGGCTTGAAGCCCCGCCCCTCATTTCCATTGGCCGGCGTCACCGTTTATGCTAAATCGTGGCCTGCCATTGGAAATGAGGGTTTTTGGTTGCCGCCCTTTGTCTTGCGATCCGGACTGGGTCGCCTGCTTCACGGCTGTCGTGAAGCACTTTCTTATCTTTATGGGGCCATGTGTTTAAACACATGGCCCCATAAAGACAAGAGATCCCCATGCTCCGGCGCGATCCTCTTTCGCTTTCGGGACCGCGCTTGTTCTACTTTGCATTTTGGGATTTGTAATCCCGCTTTTCCGTTATTAAAATCAGAACTGTAAGTCCCATAATGGAAAGCTAAACCGTGGACAGGATAAGCTACTCTGGCATGAAGTTGGAAAACTTCTGAGTTCTGCTTCGGTATTTGTATTAATTTCCAAACATTAAACCAGCCACTTACTTTATCGTTCACTTTTTTAGCTGTTTATGTTCGTTTGTAGGTGGGGCTTGCTTCAGTCTTTGCGTTCAGTGCCTAGGGCATGCTTTTGTCTGGACCTGGAAACAGTGGGATTTGTCCCTCTTCTTTTTCTAGCGCAGAAAACCCATAACACTCGTGAGAACGGACAGCGGGGTGGTGTACTTCCGGGAAGCAGTGGAGCTGGACTTGTACTTCCGGCACGGCGTCCTGGCGCTTTCCGGCCAGCTTTCTGCCACTGGCTCCCGTACGCGGCCCGTGGAGGGGACGCTCCCCTCCGGCGCTGCCTGCTCCCCGCTCTGAGGCCCAGTGGCGGCGGTGGCGGGGCGAGCTGAGGCCGCGGTGAGCGAGATATGGATAAACTGACCATCATCTCAGGATGTCTCTTTCTAGCCGCCGACATCTTCTCCATCGCGAGCATCGCCAACCCCGACTGGATCAACACCGGCGAGTCTGCAGGTGAGGAGGAAGAAGTAGGGGCGAGGTCGGTGGTAAAGGATGCTCTACAATTGGGGGGGCTCTGCAGCATTAATTATACGGCAAGGTGCCATGGCATGAAAGTGTGTGTTCGGGGAATTAAAGCAAGGGTCTGCGAATAAGCAGTCTTACGGGCCGTGGATGTCTTTACCAAAGAGTGTGGTCATTAACGGGCTTTGATGCTGTTGGGCGTGTAATAAATGTAGGCAGAGTGTGCATTCGGAATATGTTTTGTATCTGGGAACCTGAAATCCACCTAGTTATGAAGGACCTTCCTTAGGTGTGCTGCTCAAGGGCGCTTCGATGCCTGTGTACGGCAGTGTTCATAATAGAGTGTGGTGGTACTGTAATTCTCACTGCATGCCTGTCGGTTGGTAACTGGACGCTGGCATCAGGTTCAAGGGGTCTTGAGAAATACCGAGTGGTGGTGGGGGGATAGTGGTCGGCGGGAAAAAAGCAATGCCAGTGTGGACGGTTGGATATTATGTAAAATGAGAATAAAGGCCGGGATTCAGTAACGTATGCGTGTAAGTGTGTGGTCCTCTACCTTTGAGCTGAGGGTCATCAGAGCAGGGATTTTCGGCATGGTGTCTGCGATTTAGTAACACTGGTCCACTGATGAAGGAGACTGAGCCGAAGGTGGTTTTATGATTGGAGAGGCTTAAGCACTGTCGCCGGAACAGTGCTCAATGCATGTTGTGTTAAAGGGATTCCGTTACAAGTAGGGTGCTTGTGTTTCGCCGTCGTCAATGTTCTGCGATTTTAACTTGCTCCACTATCGAGGAGCGGGAAGATGGGTGTTAGTTGATCGTGCATAATTGTAGTCCTTGTGTTTAAGTATTTATTAGAAGTTCGGTACCTGTTATTTAAGGCTGTGGACATTGGCGCGGGTAACTGGCTCGGCCATTAGGTATTTCTTGTTTCATTTTGTTTTTTTCTGCAGCCGCGGACATAGACCCCAATGGCACTGTTTATTCTTAAGAAAATCTACTTAATGCACTTTATAGTGCCGAAAAAAGCCATAATTGCATTCACAATTTTAACATTTTAAGTTCGTAATATCTAGGTTTGCGTCCAATCTCATTTTACGTAGAGGCGTAGAACGGTTCTCAGAGGCTCGATAGGTTGGTTGGAAAAGGAGGCAGGAAAAAGTGTCAAGGTAGAAAAGTCCTACAATAGACGTGGAGTACGTAGCGCTAAAAGAACATAGGAAAATATTGACAAAATTAGTTGAGAATGGCCATCATAGCTGTAATTTTAAAGTACCATAGGATCACGTGGAGTGTTTATATTAAAGCGTTTCAAAAATGTGTTCTTTCACTGTGTTTTTAAAGAAAGAGAATTATAGGTCCAATCTGAACTCTTTAGTGGATTTGTTCCGTGTTCTTTGTGCAAACAGTGACAATGAGTGTAGTACATGAGTAAAGGTTTCATCATATACCGTGTAAAGTGGATTGAGTAAAGCGGTAGCCCTTTCTTTAAATGGTAGAGTTTTGAGACTGTGCTGGTCATAGTTGAGTGTGCTCAGTTTTGATGCCCAAAAGTCACACAAGATGACAAAAAGGTGCACCGGGCTTTCAAGGGCAGCTGCATACTGTGTGAAAGTGCAAGGGATATGTGATCTATCTAGTGACGGAGAGCATTCTGTCTACCGCATCAATTGATTGTTTTTGTACCAAAGTGTCCATGATGTAGGAGGTTCCGATGTTGGTTGCTTCAAATAAGATGTGACTTGACGAATTTATAGGAATTTCAGAAGAAAATTGTAATTTGAACCGTAGGTAAGAGGTTTTACCGAATTAAATTTGGCAGCGTCTGCTGAAAGTCAAAATCACTAACCAAGCAGCTGTTTTGATCTCTGGAGTGTCCGTATGGTGACACATATCAAATGGGGTTTGGTCCGTAACGGAACTGCCTTTGCTTTTTCCACTCGACCCTACCCGTGTAGAAGATGAGTGATGTGTCTCAGTCCGTTTTGTTATGTTTCATGATTGATCCTGATGACTCTTTATGGATCCCTGAAAGGCTGCTTACGTTTAATGAAGACCTACAGTGGGATATTTCTGAGATGGTTCGAAAATAGGTTGAGCTGCTAAGGATTTTGTAAATCGCCTCTGATCTCCTTCATCCTAGCATATTTTGAAAAGGCAAGATAATTGCTTGACCCAGGAGCATGGAGTTGTCAGGAATGTAGGCCATATTTTCATCAGTAACCTGTTAGTGTTTGACTTCTGCTTTGATGCATATCAAAAGTTACTACTTTTTTACGTTTGGTCAATGGCCAGTCTTGGGCATTGAAGGAAAATAACTAAACATCATAATAAGTCGCATGTCGAGGTCCCTTGCAGTTTATGGCCTTCTTCGGTGTCCCTCCCTCTCTCTCCCAAAACAATCCAAGCTGTTAATCCATCTGTTCTGATCAAAATGAGCAGGAATATGAACATACTTTCACTCTAACAGATCCCGCCTATAAGATTGGTGGTTTTAATGTTCTAGATTTTTGTGTTTATTTAAACATGATTCAAGTTCATTAAAAATAGAACATTGGTTTAAAAAACTAAAAAACTTGATTGTCTTTCGTTTTCATTTGAAGTCTTTATGGGAATGAATTCCCCAACTACCAGAGAGAAAAATAACCCAGCAGCTCGCTTGACTCTGAGTGCCTCTCTCTCTGCTGTGATCTCTTCTCCCCTTAAACAGGCCCACTGGCTCCCCAGCAAAAAACTATTTTCTTTTTAAGGCTCAGTGTCTCACTCACAAAGCTGTGCACAATCTGGGCCCTTAATATTAAAAACATATGTTTGGACAGTCTCTTCCTTCCCGAAACTCCCATTCCACTTCTTTAAAGTGGTCATCATCCTTTCCATCAAGATGCCAGGTGAGGAGGTAGAGACTTCCTGTCTGGCTGCTAAACTCTGGAACTCTGTGCCCTTGGGCATCCAATCCACTTCAGTTTCAGAACTAAAACAAAAAACTTTCTTTTCAGAAATATCCCTGTCCTACTCAGTGTCACAGGCTTACCAGTCCGTCCTAGCACCAGTGGAGTAACCCGCACGCTCTATAAAACGACATTACTTGCTTGTGCTCAATCACCCTTCTGCGTTGGGCTCCCCAGAAGTTGTTTATTAATTGCTTGTTCGTACTGTGCACTCAATTTGATTGGAGACCTGCGATTGTAATTTGCTTCCTGTCAAACAGTTGTGCTTTGCAGTATCTCCCGATTTGAGCTTTAGGATATGGGTAGTACAAATGTGGTGAGGCCAAGGACCGGATTAGAAGCGTATATTGGGGTTGCCAGAAATGTGAAAGTATAACGTTAGCCTAAAATATGCCATAGGGGTTTTTTATATTTGTGTCAGGCCAGCCTATACGGCCCTCAAAACAGCCCTCTGGCCTGCAAACTACCTGGGAACTATAATGACCACGGTAATACCCAAGTTTGCTTTACACGTGGTCGTCACTGACTCAGCCTTTCACCCTTCCGCTCTCATGTTTGAAGTGGGTTTGGGTTTGGATTGTGCACTTCCCTCTACGCATAGATCTGCGTGATAATCAGTATTCGTGCGAGTGAGTGCCGGCTGCTAGTGCGTGTACAGTTTGCTGCTTCCCTACCATGGCTATACAGAGACCCTACAGAGTGTCAGGAAGTGTTGTCGCAGGAATGCGCATGCCTTACATATCACTCTTACTATTAAGAGAGTAGGTACACAGACAGAAATACACCAAACAGAGCTCTTTAGTGGAACACTAGAGGCAGGAAACAACCACTCCTGGGACTGAAGTGTCTGCAGCCTGAGCTGAAAACCTGGCCTCCAATCCCAGTCTTCCTAACTTGGCTAACAAGCATTAACAATGCAATAGGTCTCGCCTTTCATTAAGTTACAGCCATTTGCTTTGCTATACAATACCTTTAGCAAAGCAAATGGCTTTAACTTAATCAAAGGCGAGACCTATTGCATTTTCAATGCTTGTTTTCTTTGCATTGTGGGATTTGTAATCCTGATCGGCCTATTGTACAATCAACGTGAGGCTCCCAGAATGCAAAGAAAAAACCTGCCATGGGTGAGCTACTCATGCGTGGATATGGCAAACTAGAAAACTCTTATTACATTATACAAAAGAAAGAAAGAAAACAATCCCAAAACAGGTCAAGCATCAGAAAATGCAGAAAGAACGCTGTTTCCAAAGGCTGTCGAAAAACTGCCACCCAACTGCAGGCAATAGTGAGAGAGAAAGGTGTGAGGATACTTCCAGGTAGTCGCAGCACAAATATCTGATGCACCCTTAAAAGCCGCCCAAGAAGTTGAAGTGCCCCTGGTGGACTGCCCCTGAACCTGAGAAGGAGCGGCCGACCCAGAGACCCGATAGGCTCCTATGATAGTGGACTTAATCCACCGAGAAATTGTGGAATTAGATTGTGAGATCTCTTATCAGGCATCCCAAGATTGACAAACAGTGAGTCAACCCTCCGAAAGGAGGCAGTACGCTCCAGATAGATGGTCAAAGCTCTACAGAGATCAAGAGAATGCAAAGCCACCTCTTCCACCAAAGAGGGATCAGGAAAGAAAACAGGCAGAACAATATCCTCCAAGCAGTGAAACTGTGAAGGGATCTTAGGCAAAAAACTAGGACTGGGAAGCAGAACAACCTTGTAAAGAAAAAAACGCATAACTGGAGAAACTGACAACAAAGCCCCAATTTCCCCTCCCTGTCTACCTGAACACACTACCACCAAAAAGACCACATTCTCGGTTAGGAACGTGACAGGAACAGAGGTCAGTGGTTCGAAAGGAGGACCAGTCACGACCTGGAACACCAAGGGCAAATACCAGGAGGGAACCAGAGAATGTGAAACTGGCCTCTGCAGAAAGAAACTGCGAAGAAGGGTGGAAGCCAAAGGAGCCACCTCAGAGAGACAGTCCCCCCTAAAAACTCGAATTGTGGCGCACCATCTCGCAAAATGACCCCCGTCGCTATCATAAGACTTATGAGTTGAGGGCCTACGAGACAACTGGATCGACTCCGCAAGCGCCACTGCACAGCCCTGCGCAAAAGGCGTCAACCTCTCAGCAGCCAAAGCCCAAGATGGTGGATGGCTACGTCACCCGCAGGGGTACAATAGAGGGGACAGCTCCTTAGTGTTTCCTCACTGCCCAGGGTAGTATTTTTTCTGTGACCACTTGGCCTTGAAGCAAGCCACGTTGAGTGCGAGATCTCACCCCCGTGACCCCGGGCATGATGTCACTTCCGGGACATGAGAGGAATGCTAGGCTTACCACCAGTAGTTGGACACTATAGGTGTCAAAGTTGTGCCGCATGTGCTCTCACAGCAGATTCAAAAGAAGTTACTATAAATGGACAACAACACACTCAGAGAACTTTTTCAAATTGCAACACAAAAAATGTTATATACTGTGTAAAATGTCCATGCAACAGGCACTATATTGGACAAATGAGACAACCAATAAAAAAACGAATCCTCCAACATAAATCACGGATAAAGTGTAAGACCCCAGGTGCTCCTTTAGTTGAGCACTACCATGATTATGGACATTGTGAAAACGACATGCTATGGACAGTGTTGATCACACTACAAAATGTCACCCAAGAGACTATACAGGCAAGATTGACTAGACTTGAGGCAAGAGTAATTGAGAAATATCACACAGCAACTACAGGCCTTAATGATAGGGACGAAATTTGGGCCCTTGTACAACAATAATTAGTACGTGACTAATTTAGAGCGCATTATACAGACTAGCGCCTACCAGATATAACATCAAGTAGCGCTTAATATATTTTTTCACTATGTCTGGACAGACAATGTAAATGTAGTTCCTCCAAGCTTGCTTGTTTATAGAATTCGCTATATATTTTAGTGATGTTAGATATGGAACGTTATTACTGTGGTATGAGGCATATTGTGCAAATGATACATTTATCTTGATTTGTTCTGTGCCTATGTGAAATCTTGTACTTTCTTTTTGGTGCTTGTATATGAACTATATTGAAAGATTGTGAGGAACAACATAGAGCAACACTCCACTGGGTGCAGGTTATATCGGTGTTTATTGATTTAGATTTTTACTTTGATTTTTTATTCACAATATTCATCTTTTTTCCAAGCGCGTTTTTTAAATTTTCTTTAGACACACAGAATCATTTTTGAAAGACAGTATGGTTTCTAGTCTTTCTTTAGTATGCAGAACCCGGAACTTCTATTTCCGAGACAGTCAGTTTCAAGTCTGTCCTTAGTGTTCATGACTTTGGCAGGCTCTATACGCGGCTACGTCCTCACCTGCGTTACACACTGTTTGGCGCTCTTCCCGTTTGGACAGAAAGGACCTGCTAGTTTGGAATTGAGTTCCCTGGTAAGTCGTTTTTCTGTAGGTATATATCGAGTACACGCATATATGCGTGAGTGGAGGCGCTCAGATTTTTTAATTTTGGCGCGTGCTCCCCTTTTTGCAGAATCCTTTCGAGTTGGAAATAAGACGCCGGATAAGCCGCATTTTGCACTTACTCTTCTGGACCGGCTTAAGAACACCTAATGTAATACTGCTCATTTGCAAGTATGTATGCTGGTGGTCATCTTTGGGGTGCTGTACTTTAGAGTTCCCCTGTATTCGATTAATAGTTCTATTTCTGATACTATCTGTTGAGTATTCTGTATGTTTTTCAGATCGGCTATCGACAGAGTAGTCCTGTATTCCAGGTGTCATTGTTTGTGTCTCGATAGATGTAGCGTTACTGATGAGACACGGAGGTTAGAAATCTTTTTACGTTTTTTAGTTTCATTTCTTGTCTTTTGTAGATACTTTGGTTTCTTTTGCACCTTTTAGGTCATTCTCATTTTTTAACACGTGTGGCGGTGTACAATTGATCCTTTGACTTTGTTTGCCTGTTTGATAAAGATTTCGGATTGTTTTCTGATCTATTTAGTTTTCATTCTGTCTATTGGCTATATTGTTTCTTTCTTGTATCTCACTATCATAGACTGATACGGTGGAGAGATATGAAGAAATGGTGGTTGGACTTTCCTATGTTCCTTTCTATGCCCTTTGTTGTTCACAGAAATGATTTAGTTAGCCTTGAGGAGACTTTCGTAGAGATGGTGTATATTTCCTATGAGTAATAGTCTGTATATGTACATATGTGCATATGTAAATACAAAGGATTTTTATTTTATTTTTAGGTTTCCTTTGTGCCCTTAGTCCTGATGAGGCCCAGACTAAATGGGCTGAAACGCGTCGACTTGACAGTTGCAAGAAACCCTGACAACTTTCACTTTGATAAAAGAAAAATTTACAATACCATGTAAAATGAAAGGGGTTTAGATGCATTACTCCCCAGTTTGGTGTTGAGATATGGGTTTTCTTGCTGATGTGGGTTGCGAACCATAGTTATCTACAAAAAATTGTTTATCGCAGCTCTCTAAGAAATTTGGGTAACAAGGATTTCGTTTGCGAGACAAAAGACAATATAACATTGTTGATGTATATGTATATAATGTAGGTACTGTAATTGTTTTGTATCACCTTTTTTTGTATGTAAATGTAGATATTTGATGGTTTTTTTTGACAAATATATGCATATAGATAAAGCATCTAGATCTCAGTTCGGTGTGAGTGTCTTTTTAACAAGATATATGGTCTATAGAGAATAGTTCTCTGCCGAGGGATTAATTTAGGTTTCCTTCAGGTTTATAAATTGTTTCTCGTGTTAGATTATTTCCGCCGCATCTTTTTTGTTTCTTGCACTTCCGGGAGGGCAGCAGGGTATTTAGGTGGGCGCCACACCTAGATATTCCTCTTTTGGTGGCCAGCAGCAGAGGAATTTGGCCGCCTTGGGTCGTGTCGGGAGTCGCGTCAGCGTTGTTACGGTGAGTCGCCCCTTCTCTGGGGTGCCGCTATCCCTGTGTGGGGCACCCCTTATGAGTCCCCCCCACCACCCTCCTCCCGGCACATATTGACTGCCAGCAGCTCCGACTGTGGTCCACTGCTGGTCGGGCGCTAATGGGCAGCGCCTTGTATGTGGTAAAGGGGCGGCCATCTCGGGATACTTGCCTTGTGCTCAGCGGTGGCGGGGGCACATCGGCGGCTGCCAAGTTTTAAATGAGGGGGGTGGGCGTGCAGATGGTGCCAAAAGGGCTGTGGACTTACCCCTGCGTGTCACGGTGGGGGGGCACCAACGCGGTGGCTCACTGGGCGGCTGTTTAAGGTCCTTGGGCCTCCTGGTTTGCACCGAGGGGGCCGCGTACGTGCCTCTGCTTCCCAGCAGTGCTTTGGTGCACCGGGTGCCCGAACAGGGCCCAGGGCTTACTGGCGTTGACCCGAAGGGGCAGAGCGCTTGCCCCTGTCCCTAAACGGTGGCGGGCAGGCGGCACACCTGAAGGGGGGTTCTGCCTGGGTGCAGCCCTCGTTGGAGACGGAGGAAGCGGTGGGTCCGTATCAGGGAGGTGGCCCAACCCTTGAGGGCGGTGCAAATGCCTGGAGGTCTGCCCGCGTGCACCAAGTGGTGTGTGAGGCAGTGGCCTAATGTTAGAGCAGCCGACCTTCGAGTGAGGAAGCAGGTTCGAGCCGAACGTCCTGTGATTAAAAAAGTATTACGAGCAAGCTCAACACCTCCCACTTGACCTATATTTCTTTTACTAAGGCTAGATTAGCTCATTTGGGCCATTTACATGAGAAACAAAAATCATAACATTGTAAAAAAAAAATATTATTATTAAACCATTATTTTTATTTTTTATTTTTTCATTTAGTCATTTCATTTTTTTATGAAAACAAGTTAAAAACTTATATTCAAAGTATTCATTCATTCATTATTTGGTTTTGTTAATGGTTTAATAATAATATATTTTTTTTACAATGTTATGATTTTTGTCTCTCATGTAAATGGCCCAAATGAGCTAATCTAGCCTTAGTAATAGAAATATATGTCAAGTGGGAGGTGTTGAGCTTGCTTTTAAATATTTCCCCCTTTTCTCCCAGACCTAAAAGTATATTTGAAGGGGGTCCTCATATGTAATTGTTAAAA
Organism: Calotriton arnoldi; assembly: GCA_963921515.1. Classification (NCBI taxonomy): domain Eukaryota; kingdom Metazoa; phylum Chordata; class Amphibia; order Caudata; family Salamandridae; genus Calotriton; species Calotriton arnoldi. The sequence goes on along the minus strand of CAWUFW010001736.1, from coordinate 337,576 downwards.
AAGTATTACGTTCTTGTACAATGTAGCTGGTGCTCATGTAAAACGCTTCAAGTTTTTCGCTATATAAAAACCACAGAATGAGTCTTTAAAGCTATATCAAAAGCTGTGATGTTTTGGTCGCGTTCCTTACGGGGTTGGGTCTCGCTGCACACTCGCGTTCAGTTTTGAGTGCAGGGGTGCGCATTTTAGCACCGGCGAGCAGCGGACCGGGTGTCCTCGCATAAAAAATCATTGGGCCGCAGCCCCAATGCGAAATATAAAGCACCGGATGAATGATAAGATGGCAATGTCATGCCCAGTGGCTGGCGACTGTTTCAGGATGGGTGTCAGCGGTTAGTCCAAAACTGCACTGCACTCGTATGATCACCCGTAGGTTAACCCTACCGGTGTACTGCATAACAGAATATAAATAAACTTGCGACAGTTTTCCCACAAAAAATTGCGTGGCCTGTTTTGTTTATGATGCAATTGTATTTTGTCACAAAAGTATGTTCGTAGACATCTCAGATGACAGAAGGGCTTGGGGTGGAAACGCTAGGAGGCGCTGCAGTGAATACTGAGGAAGAATTGGTGGGCTCAAGGGGGAGGGGGTGGAGAGGAAAGAACCTAGGTGGACAAACAGCCAACTGAAAGAGAAAAGGTACCACGATTCCGAGACCACCATGGAACCACCAGAATGGTTGACCAGTATCTTGTACAAATGGGAATCAAGCGGACGGGAGGGAAGCAGTGCAACAGGCCCTCCGGCCAGGGAATCGAAAGAGCAGTCGTTGCCTAAGCCTGGGCAGAGGGAACCAGGGAGCAAACGCGAGGAAGCAATGCATTGTCCTCCGCTGCAAACTGTTTTAACCAGGGGACCCCGAATCTCTGAGATATTTGCTGAAAAACTCGGGCAGAGAGACACATTAAAATCGATGAAGGAAACCTCTGACTGGGCTGGCCGGCAGGCCCATTCTCTCTCCCTGGAAGATAAACTGCAGTCAGGAACAGAAGATTCTGCTTTGACCACAGAATCCACATTTAACTGACAGCAGATCTTCAGCATGGGGTTCCTACTACCAGGAAGAAAAAAAACACAGGATGTGACATGGTGTGTTCCCCTCTTGCGGTGGTGCCTGGACAATGGTGGCCATTTTGGGGCAACTTTTTGATTTTCGACTAGTGACATGTTCTGCCGGAGGGGAGAAGGATCTCAAGCGGGAGGACTGTATCCAGGAAGACGGACGAGGATGTAATGCAGGCCACATCGGAGAGCCATGACTTTATAAAGAAAGCCTTCCTTATTTCTCGTTCCTTTGTATGGACACACCTTCCTCGTTTTTATGTATAATCGCGATATAATTGTGATGTTTGATGAAGGTTACTTGATCCCATAATTATAAAGTTTGATAAGTGGCTGATAATTTTTAAGTTGACCACATGATGGCACTGTTGCTTCGACGCTGCAAGCTTGGGAATCGATAGTCAATTAATAGCAAGGTGTTCTGTTTATGGTGAGAACATTTTGTTTGTGTTTGGGATGATCAGATACATTGCTCGGATCATGGGGTGGAATTCTCAAAGGTTGATGAAGAGACACTTTCTGAAAGGTGCAACAATCGCATCCCGGGCGGTTGTGGGCCTTCCTACGCGGTGCTGTGATGCGCAAGGGCAGAACAGCTAAAGGACTGAAACAATAAATACCCCCAGCAGAGGCGCTCTATGCTTCCCAGAGTCTCACATTATTCCAGTTATGCGCGATGCTTTTACTCAGGATCACACTGAAGTTTAAGTAATCCTAGCGGAAGTGCTAGTCAGTGGGATTTAAAAAAAAAAAAAAAAATGTCTTCCAAAATGCAGAAGGGCACGTATTAAATCATCTCCATCGCAGTGCACAAAAAGACATCTGAATGTAAGGGCACCCCATGTAGGCAGGGTCCGCTCAGCCAAAGCAACATTAGCGCTAGTGTAACCAGAAAAATAAAAATACCACCACAAGAGGGCGCCAGATTGTAACAAATGGCCTCAAAGATGGCAATTTTCTTCTACTGAAGGTGAAAGCATGATTCCTACCGCTAAGTCATATGTAAATCAGAATTTTATAAGTATAAAGCCACCATTAAATCGCCCAAACAAACTATCTTTACAAACAGAAATATCTAAAGCTGCTACCTCCTGGAGAACGGCCGCACTCCACCACTGGATGAGCCTGCATTGGCTCAAACTCAACGTGGACAAGACGGAAATTCGAATCACTGGATTCGATACGTCCTTGTGACAACCTACATTCCGGCCATCTATCTTTGGCCCATTCCCACATCCCACCAGTGTGCTTGAAACGTTAGCGGTACAAAGATAATAGGGGCATATTATCAAGAACGGCGTTAAAATTATCGCCGCTTTAGCGGCAGAAAACTGCCGCTAAAGCGACGATAATGGGCTTGATAATATGCCCTGGAGAATTCCAATAGAAGCCCATGTTGACACCAGAACATGGGCTTCTATTGGAATTCTCAAGGGCATATTATCAATCCCATTATCGCCGCTTTAGCGGCGGCGATAATTTTAACGCCGTTCTTGATAATATGCCCCATAGGATCTTGGCTGGACTTCTGCAACAGTCTATATTTAAACATAAATCCTCACTGATTCACTGCTTAACGTCGTTAGGAGCTCCTTGCTTTGGTCCAACTTCTGCTGTTCGTAAATCTCTACACTGGCTTCCTATTCTACAGCGCGTTATTTTCAAAACGGTGTCATCTATGCTACGTCACCTGCAGAGACACCACCCTAAAAAGAACTCTTCGTTCATCTAACCTGATGCTTCTTCACACCCCAGATATTGCCATTTTTCAGTCGGTGCCCCTGTCCTTTGCAAGAAGCTTCCCAAAGACCTTAAACTTATGTCAGACCATTTTGCTTTTAGAAAAGCTCTTAAAACCCTGCTGTTCTGTTAATGGTGGCTTCTGCTTTTCTTGACCATGTCATTATTGCCAGTGGCAAGAGGCCTTCTGATACAGCACTCCTTCGCAAACTAAATTCATCGTAAGACATTACCTGAGGTGATTAACAAATGCTCATCAGCGAGACTCGCTTCCAGTATGTAAGAGCACGCACTGACACTAAACATAACGTGTATTTGTAAAGCGCACATTCATCCGTGAGCATCTTGGCGCTGAATAACATGTTTATTGTTGCCCAACTCAATGGCACTCATTTTATTGACCTTAGAAGGATGAAAGGCAGAGCGAACCTGCTGGGATTTGAACCTGTGATCATGGCCCTTCCAGTGGGTGCATTAGTCCACTAAGCCACCAGACCCAACCTGAGGGGACTCATGGTGCAGTGGTGGCTCCAGCACAATCTCTCCACTCCTGTGCATACATATGATCTCAACCTCATTTGGCTGATGTCACCCTCTTTTCACTCATATTTACCCTCCTGACAAACAAAATGCCCCATAGATTTCAGTGGGGTTGCCCTCTTTTCAAACCTATATCACCCGCCTAAAATGTTCATTCTCCATTCACTTTTATGTGTTCACCCTCTCTAACATTGACTTCATTGGGAACTCTGGAAAGGTACTTGCTACCCTTGGTGCCACCTCATACCCCTCTTTTCATTAGCCCTGAAAAGGAAGCAGGGTTGAATGATGATATGATTTGTATTACTGTAGCTCATCAAACAGGGAATGCCGGTGACCTAGCAAGCTCATAAGTGGTGGTGCATTGTGGGTGACCAGGACCTGGTCTGGAGGAAACTCTCCTGAATAGAAAGTAGAGGAACCGCTTCAGAGGTTGGGGAGGGATAGAATATAGAAGTGCCCTTCTTCTAAGGAAAGGTCTATGCTGTAGTGGGGCAGGTTGGGCTGGCTGTGTGAAGTGTATTAGACAACATGATCTCATTCCCTTTAAAAAAAAACATGGTAATTAGGGTGGAACGTAGTCTTTAATTTTTACAAAAAGGGTGTTGTTAGTGTCGTTGTAAATGCATACAAATTGCCTTTTTTTTCAGTGTGTTTGGTGGAGAGAGAGGAATGGGCAACCATTTTTTAATACCACTCAGTAATGTATTCTTTTTAAAAGAGTAAATCCCCACGAACCATACCTGACACTCCCCTCTCAACCCTTCTAGTTGTCTGTCTTTATGGTCTGGCTTGACAGCAGAGCTGTCGCCAGACAATTATGTGAATATCACTAAAGAGGGGCTTTGGTTCTGCCCACATGTTGGGAGGCCAGAGTACATGTTTTGATTGGACAGAAGTTGTGTGCTTCCACAAAAAAAGTGCTAGCTCTCCACACAGCTGTGATCATTTTGTTTATTTATTTAGCTGACTGAGTTTGAACTTACAGGTATGGTACACACATGACATTGTAATGCCTTAAAAGTGTCTTAGATACCTAGATAATTTATGATGTTTGTGTTTATCTGGCAGCAGCACAGATTGGAGGAGAGCAGCGATTAACCGACATGGATTTTTAGGTCTGGCTTGACAGTGCAACTGTCACTTGTCCACTTAACCTTCACCAATATAATTCTATAGTTCTTTGTTTCCACACAAATATATATTCATTCCCATCCTATTTACTCATAATGTTTCACATTACCATATTACAGCAATATCGAGCTCTCCCTAGACCGGCGCCCTCAATCCCAACACAGAAAATCCTCACCCACAACCAAACCTAATTCAACCCCAGGTTACGACATACTCCCAGAAGACGAGACCCCTCTTCTGTCAACCACCAAAATAATCCTTCACCCTAAACCCCCATCTTCCCCCAACTGTTGGAAGGACTTCAAACCTCTCTCCGAAGAGGACATCTCCAATGTGATTGCCAACTCCAAACCCTCCAACCACTATGCTGACCCTCTACCCGCCTCCCTGGCTAAGAACCTCCACCTCACCCTAACCCCACTGTGGACAAAGATCATCAACAGCTCCCTAAACAACGGACTGATGCCCGACTGCCTCAAACAAGGCCAAGTCACCCCCCTTCTAAAAAAAACAGATGCTGACCCGAATGACCTCAAAAACTTCAGGCCCATCACCAACCTTCCTTTCCTAGCCAAAATCCTGGAGAAATGTGTTCTCGCCCAACTGAACCAACACCTGGAATCCAACAACCTACTCGACTCACACCAATCCGGATTCAGAAAGGGATGCAGCACAGAAACCGCTATACTGAGCATAACCGATGACATTCATAACTCCCTTGACTCAAACAGATGTTGCCTACTTGTCCTCCTCGGCCTATCAGCTGCCTTTGACACGGTAGACCACAAGCTACTCTTAGACGCCCTACAAAAGCGCATCGGAGCAGATGGCAATGTCCTAAAATGGTTTTCCTCATTTCTACTTAACCGCTCCCAATTCATAAAAATCAAAAATTCAATGTCCGACACCTCCCCCTCAACTCGAGGTGTCCCCCAAGGCTCAGTCCTGTCCCCCACACTCTTCAACATTTACATGGAACCGCTCACTACAATTCTAAAACAAGCAAACATCGACTACCACCTCTATGCTGACGACACCCAGCTATACCTCGAGATATCCTCCCTCAATGACATCCTCCGACTCAACTCCACACTATCAAAAGTAGAAAATTGGCTAACACTCAACCACCTCAAACTCAACCAAGAAAAAACCGAAATCCTTGTTTTCTCCAACCACGAACATCCCCCTCAAATCCAAGAATGGATAAACAACCTTGACTCTCTAAACTGTAAACTTACTCCAGCAATCTCAGCCAAATCCCTAGGGATCTCTCTAGACTCAAGTCTCAACATGAGCTCCCACATAAACTCCACAGCAAAAGGCGCCCTCTACAACCTAAAACTCCTCAACAAAATCAAACCTTTCATACCCCCCAATGACCTAAAAATTGCAACCCAATCTCTAGTTCTCTCCAGACTGGACTATGGAAATGCCACACTAACTGGGACAGCTAAAACTCACTTAGCCCCCATGAGAACCACCCTAAACGCAGCAGCAAGAATGATCACTGGGACCAAGAAATTCGACCACATCACCCCTGCATTACAGGACCTAAAATGGCTTCCCATCGAAGCTCGCTGCGCTTTCAAAACTGCCTGTCTCACCCATAAAGCCCTACACACAGGCAAACCGGACTACCTCGCAGCCAAACTCACAAAAGCAGGACAATCAAGAAACCTAAGAAGCTCCAACTCGCTCCTCTTAATTCCCCCTAAAAAACATAAACAAAAAGCCCTCTCCCGCTCTTTCTCTGGGAATGCCCCAAAAATCTGGAACTCTCTCCCTACCCACATCAGGACTAATCCCTCCTTCATGATCTTCAAGAGACAACTAAAAGAATTTCTCCTCAACCGTCATCTCTCTGCATCTGGCCAATGAACTCGATCTATGTTGACCTCCAGTACTCTAGATACTAGTTCACTGTACTCTAATGTTTATGTTTCTATTCATGTATGCTGCTGTAAAGCGCTCTGATACCCTTCGGGTCATGTAAGCGCTATATAAAACTCCCCAAAAAAAAAAAAATTAGAAAGAAAAAGCGGTTCCATGGATAAGCGTCTCTCTGTAAGTTCAATTTCATGGGAGAGAACGCTTGCTGCGCGTGACAAAAATGCGTCAAGTTGGCCACTTGTCCACCCCCCGTTTTCTCCGCCGGAGCTTTCTTTCTCCCCATCGTGACAGACTATCAGTATGAAAAGAGACAGCAAATACAAGGAGGTAAAGGTGCCTTATGACCTGGGTCCGGTTTGAGGCGTTAGAGGGGTGGCCCAGCCCAGTCTCCTTAGGGCTCCGACGGGCGTGGATGGGCCCGCCCTTGGCCCGGGCGCGTCTTCGCGCACGTCCCGCGGGCCGGCGTCCCGTTTTTGTAGCGCTTCCGCGCGCTGGAGGTGCTGGTTACTGTAGTTCAGGAAATGCGGGCGGGCAGCAGGAGACCCAGAGAGTGAAGGCGGCTACCAGGTGCCGCGGGCCGGCGTCCCGTTTTTGTAGCGCTTCCGCGCGCTGGAGATGCTGGTTACTGTAGTCCAGGAAATGCGGGCGGGCAGCGGGAGACCCAGAGAGTGAAGGCGGCAACCCTTCTAGTTGTCTGTGTTTATGGTCTGGCTTGACAGCAGAGCTGTCGCCAGACAATTATGTGAATATCACTAAAGAGGGGCTTTGGTTCTGTCCACATGTTGGGAGGCCAGAGTGCATGTTTTGAATGGACAGAAGTTGTGTGCTTCCACAAAAAAAGTGCTAGCTCTCCACACAGCTGTGACCATTTTGTTTATTTATTCAGCTGACTGAGTTTGAACTTACAGGTATGGTACACACATGACATTGTAATGCCTTAAAAGTGTCTTAGATACCTAGATAATTTATGATGTTTGTGTTTATCTGGCAGCAGCACAGATTAGAGGAGAGCAGCGATTAACCAACATGGATTTTTAGGTCTGGCTTGACAGTGCAACTGTCACTTGTCCACTTAACCTTCACCAATATAATTCTATAGTTCTTTGTTTCCACACAAATATATATTCATTCCCATCCTATTTACTCATAATGTTTCACATTACCATATTACATTCCTTTAAAGCCAGACCTATTGGCACTGCCAGTGCTTGTTTTAGGTTTTCTGTTGACATTTTTGTTTAAATTTTTTCTTAATAATAACACATCAGTTAATATATAGTTTTGCTGCTACAATTTTGTACTTTCATGGCATTGCAAATAACAGATCACAGATACTCATTTTATAAACATTGAAAAGATAGAGGGTCCGGCTAGGATTTGGACCTGTAATTTACAAGCGAAAGCCCAAAAATTGAGTTCTCACATTTTGGGATTACTTGCCGATTGATTTTGGCGTTGGTGGGTGACTGGGGTGCAATGGAAAGATAACTGTTTAGTAGAGAGAAAGCGAAAACAATCATATGTGAAGGAAGTGGATTATGGGAGTTAGCAGATACCAGTGGAGAATTGGTGACTTCTGCCACACCCCAAGGATGGGGTTTGTTCTTTGGAATGAAAGGTTTCAGGATTTACCAGATACATGTTGATCATATGTGTGAGGAAACATTGATGTTTTGTCCCTTTTAGAAGATTTGTTATGCAACTTGATAGAGGAGCTGATTTCCTTCGGAAGTGTGGGGTAGACCGCAGCTCTTTAGGCAGCTGGAAAACCTATGGTTTGAGTGGGAGTATTTCATGGAAAAGAAGTTTTCACTACAAAAGTTAGGACATACGTTTGGGGAAGGATTAGGAGATGAACACCTGATTTTAAGCACTTTTTGGAACTAAAGAAAGAGCTGTGTGTGATCAGGCAGTAGGATCAGATGCAGAAGATTGGTGGCAATGGCGATCCTATTACTGGCAGGTGGATTTTCTAAAATGAAGACTCACATGTTGGTAGACCGGGTGAGGAATGATTGGATCAGGGATTTTAATCACAAAGACAGAGTTAAGGGATGCAAAAAAGGGACTGATCAAATGTGCAGTGGGATAAGGTTCAAGTTCTATGATAAAATTTGACATGATGAGGTGGATAAAGTTGTAGACACTGATGTTTAATGAAAGTATTGTGTGGGTCAGCTGCCTGGTAGTTGGATAAGAAGCACAGACATACCCATTCAGAAAAAATGTGCATTCCAGGCTGTTAACCTACATGAATTTATTTCCCTTAGTATTACTAAAGATAAGGCATTTACAGAGGTTTCTTTAACATCTGCAAATTATTGAAAATGTAAACAGTTGGCATGGGTGCAGCAGGTTTTCATCTCATACAACACCTTATCATGTGTTCAAGTTCACCTTTTCTACCTTGTAAACAAGCATTTTAATTTAAGGGGTGGCTCGATGTATGTGAGCTATAGAGACCCCTCTAACACATTTGATAAGGCGCTGAGCTTTATATTATGGACTAAGCTCAGATATATGTTAATTTAATCAATTCGGTTGTGTGTGATACAGTGTTTTACAGGACAATTATACAGGTTTGGCTCAAAATCTAAGATGTGAACAGAGGACGGCTAAAAATAAGGGTGCATATTGGGAACCCTACTACTTAGCATATTCACAACTGATGTCTTAGACAAACTGTATCAGCAATGATGCTGCCCCTCAGGGTCTATTGATTTAACACACATCCAATCATACACAAGCGACACCGTTTTTCTGTCCTAAACCTAAAACGGTTGTTTTCACTACTGAAACCTTTTCATGATTGTTGTGATAATTAAGTCCCATTGATGCACAACATTAAAATAAAATCATCGTTTTGGTAGCTCAATGAAGCTTTTTAAGGGGAGGCGGGGAAACAGTTTTGGGACAAGTGAAACACTACATTTATGTTGGGGATGTCATTTCTTTAAACTTGAAGTGGTTGCCTGTATGTTCAAGGCTTGCAACACAGAACTGTTGTGTCTGACCCCTACCCAAAACAAGTGGGGCTAATTCCTTATAGAGAGTCAAATGTGCTTGTGAGGATAATTAGTTCCATTCGTTATTTAAGGATCACAGATCAAGGGGCGAGGTGGTGTGAGAACCTGATTCCTACATTTTAGGAAAACCTCTGAAGATCTTCTTTTGGTTCAATAATAGGCATTCTTATTTCCCTTAAAAGGACGAATCATTGAACAAATAAAATATTTGCGAATAAAGCAAGAAATGTAACCATGTACTAGAAATCGTCTTTGGTTCAATTGAAGTGACATCCAAAGAACAATAGACCTGCAAGTGTTCTTATCAAGTTTATCAATTTTAAACCATGTTCGAGTTGCACCTAGGAAACATTGGTAAGATGCTTATTAGTTTCCCAGTGACGTGTCTCTATTAGAGTTCTATAGAGTGTTATATGCTAAAAATGTAATCAGTAGTTTGGAAGATGATTTAAATTGACGTGATAGTCTCCTTTCTATGTTTCATTATTGCAGGCTAATGAATGGACCAAAAATTCGGAATTCTTTGGGAGATTTGCCTGGGTTCCAAAATAGGGACATATTTTGGCCAAATAAAAACTCCCTTTTGGTAAGACATTTTCCAAGGTATTAAATGAGAGATGCAATTTTGCGTCTGTGAAAAAAGGTCCTATAAGATACTTTGATGGATAACCCAATGTTTCACAGAGAATTATAATTTATTTTGAATTGTTTGTATTTTTATTACCAAGGAGAATAAAAGTATCTGTCTTAAAGTGGTTGGAGTTTTAAAAGAAGACTGACATCAAAATATTCGCTCCGGCAAAAAACGAGGCTTGCACCATTTGAGTGAATTTTATGATGGACTTCTATGGTGTAACTGGGAGAAAATGGAAAAAAAAAGTTCAAACATTTACAAGTGCTCTGTTGATATTGTGCCTTGAATTTGAAAAGCATGTTAGAAGATTGAATGTGTTTTCTCTTAAGTTAAAGGCCTCTACTAAATGTTTTACGAATAAAAATAGGTTTAAATGGAAATCAAAAAGAAGTTGCAAGATGATCTGATAAGAAAGCACTCAACTCTCTTACCTGTCTTTTTAATTATCATGACATTGATGCGTGCCACTCCTGCAGTTTAAACCACTTTCTCCCGTTTGGTTGGGTGGGACATACACAATGTTGTGATTCTCTTGGCAAACTAATTTTTTTAATAAAAGTATATATATTCAAAAACTTTTATTGGTTGACATTTAATTTTGTATGTTTTGACTTTCTTACTTACTGAAATATACTGACACAGAGAGCTTTTGATTGGTACCAAACCTTATCCCCCACATGTACGCGTTCTCAGGGCACATCTTCCTGCCTTTAAATTTGTTCACATTTTCAAATCAGATGGTCGTTGGTTTGCTGTGAGATCTTTAATAAAGAGAAAAGTTTCACGCTGGCAAAGTAGAACCAGAACCAGGCTGACTGCTGCAGGGACTAGGTTTGTGTTACGGACTTACTTGTCCACACACTATTTGAGTGGAGACGTTGGGGAAGCAAATGAGTCATGAGTCGAGTAGTTTGGATTGCGTACAATGCTCTTTGGGAGTCCGACAGAGGCTGGCGAAATACTCAAAAAAGAAGCAATATGATTTAAAGGACAGTTTCGGTCTTGTAGCCTTGGCTGGGTTTGAGCGGAGGTTATAGGTGTTGTAACACTGGTTAGTTTTTGGTAATTGATGGAGGGTGTGGGAATTGGAACATTAATGAATTTTTGGTACTTGAAACACGGTGTGGGTGTTGGAGCAAAAGGTGATTTTTTAATGTGAAGGACAGTTAGGGGCCGATTCCGATCTCGGCCGGTAGGGCTCCGAATCGGATTCGGCTTTACCGGATCCGATTCGGAGCCCTGTTTCCCGACCGAACCGTACGCGGGTCCGGCCGAGCGAGTACGATGCGAAATCTCCGACCGACTCGTCCGGGCGTCCCGACCGCTCCGACCGACTCGCTCCCGGCTCAAACCGCTCCGACCGACTCGCTCGGACTCGACTCGCACCACGCAATGGAGACGTTTCCCGGCCGGGTAAGTACGATGCGCGCCGCGAGCGAGTCCGACCGAGCCGCGCACTCCGGCTCGTAAGAGCTGTCGGAGCCGTACTTTGGGGGTCCGTGTCGGACCCCCTGTACGCGTAGCCGCGCGAGTCGCACACAGGGGGGACCCATGGGTCCCCCTACCTGTGCGTGTATGGCGCGAATCGCTTCGCCGCGTACCCGCTGTAGGGGCGCCCTTGTCCGACTCGCACCCATTGAGTCAACTGGGAGCCCGCGTACGCGTTGTACGACCGGCTCCCATTGACTTCAATGGGAGTCCGACCGACTCGAGTCCGATAACATACGGACGCATCGTACTCGTTCGGTCGGACTGCACGGGTCCGATTCGGTCGGAAATCTCTCCGGGTCCGGCTCGGTCGGAGAAATTTCCGGCCCGAATCGGAATCGACCCCTTAGTGTGTTAAAGCCATGCTTCAATTTCGGTATTTGGAGGATAGTCAAAGAGTCTGGGATGTAGAATGAATTGTGGCATTTGAATGATGGTATGGGTTTTTAGCTAAAAGGCGCTTTTTTGTTTTTCTTTGGTATTTGGAGGATGGTCTGGCTCCTGGAACTTAACGCGGATTTAAGTTTTGTTTAAAACTGTTATTACAAAGTAATCTTGTTTTGGGGTTTTACTTATTTCACATCATTTCTCTTTTTCTTGCTCTTGCATTGTTTGCGTATATTTCACTTGCAGGAGACTTGATTCAAGAAGTAAATGACTACCGGCAGAGTAAAGAATCATGTTGAAATCTCTTACTGTTGTCCACAAAGCCATCTGCTCCTCGTCCCCGCCATTCCCCACCTCCAAATTCAGTTGTTACTTCTGGTCGTGAACATTGGGATCTTCACTCAACCATCTTTTTGTCTTGACTACTCGTAAGGTCAGTTGTTGCTGCTGCTAATTCCCTTCATTTAGCTCCCTGCTCCCAACCTTCACTTGCAATCTTCAGAAAACAGCTGAAGACACCAGTTGGCAGTGAAAACGAATCTCAGAAGGAGAAGTTCAGCGCTCTGAACCTTAGGCATCCATGCGCTCTACAAATAGCCCTACAATTACAGAATGTCTTGCGGGAACTATGAAACTGGATTTATTCTATGTCCACTTTAGCTGCACTAGCAGCATTTGCTGCTTTATTTTTGATCTTTATAGACAATATAGTGGACTGCTTTCTTGGGTGATGTTTGTACGTAAGGATGTAAATCCACTTAACGTTTTGGCTGAGGGACTGGATGCAAGCACGTAAGCTCATATTTCGATTAGCAAAAGCTGATTCTGTCAATGTAATGTGTTATGTTTCAGTCAACATCTTTGTGTATTGGTGAGGATTTAGATGTGATTAATGTTTGCCCTGGGGTCCTCTGCACAACCTTTGGATAGGAACCATGTGGGCGGTCCTCTTAGTAATGGAAGGAGCATGACTACGCTGCTTTACATAATGAGAAATGTATAGATGGGAAGTTTGTTCCTCTGATATTCCTGCCAGAAGCATATTGCAATAGTCAACTACAATTGCCCCAAGAATATTTTTCTATGCTCACAAATATGACTGTGCTTAGGGATGCCCAAAGGTGATTTATAATTATTTGTTTTATTTCTAGTATTTATAAAGCACAGACCTAGCCACAGGGGCAGCAGAGTGCTTTACAGAGAACATAAGAAAGTTACGATAGTTTGAACAACAGAATAGTAACAACAGTAACAACAGTAATACAATATAATTGTATTGACAAGATCGGAGATGGTAGGAGGATGAGAACGGAGGAGAGGATTGTCTTGTAGATGAGAATGAAGAGGTAAGTCTTAAGATTTTTTTGAAGGAGAGGAGGTTACGATTTAGTGATGTCTTCATGGATCTAGAGCCTAAGACTGGGGGTTACTTAAGAGAAGGCCCTTTTTTGCGGTCTTGCTCATCTCTGTTTATAGAACCTCCTGAAGAAGTCCTGGTTTGCCTCCTGTCAATCTTTCTCCTCCGATGAGGTGTAGTTTCTCAAGGTCGGTAAAACATAAGTCCACATTGTGGAGCCTTGTGTTTTATGTAGCTTAATGTGAAGTTGATGCATGCTTGTGTTGGTAACCAGAGACAACAGTTATTGTCAGCTTTGAAACCGAATCACTTGGTGTATAAACACCAAGCCACCACATACCGGCACTCAGCACTTTGGTAAATATAGCAGCTTCCCTCTCATTGAAATCTATAGACAGGACCAAGATACAGTGAAACCTTTATTGTTTATCTCCCCATGACAACACCAGCCTTTTGTCTTCTGGATTTATCTATGGCCCTTTATTTGTGCAAAAAATCTACCCAATTGCTCTGACTGAAAAAAGTCCTAGATCTCCAGTTGAGATCGACATGAGAGGACTTTGGGGCAAATAGAGCCTGGGTGAAGTCCGAGTACCCCAGTATATGTTCAAGCTCGTCCCACACAACTTAAAAATAAGAAATGCTCATCCACAGACTTAAAAGATTCACCTCGAGGAGGCACCTATAGAAATACCAGGCTCTTAAAAGCATCACTGCCAGTACAAGACTGGAAAGGGACACCTCCAAAACACAAATCAGTGACAGGAGACGAGACCTCAGTAGAAGGCAGGGTTTTAAAGGCCTCTCTTACTGATGGAAAAGCAGAAACTGAGGTATGATGGAACACTGCAATGCAATATGGGGACGTATGCTGGAAAGGGTGTTAGCATGCACAGTACATTTTGTGGATTTTCAAAAAAATATGGATTATTGGCAATGGATGCTAGTGGATGAAAGCTTGTGGTGTAGAAGTTACACTGATGGATACTAATGCGGTCTCTTGCTTGCTGTGATTCAACGTTTATTCACATAGAAAACAGACATAGTTGCACTAACTAACAAACAAAATCAAAGGCAGAGGGAACATATTTTGTAAGTGTACTTCCTTAAAATGTTACTCATTTGTTAAAGTGAAACATCTTCAAAATGCTCCTTTCAACTATACCTGTTTGCTTTTTGCAGTTTTGCATTGTCACTTTTAGGTTCAACTTTGTTTTTATTGGCAATTGCTTCAAAAAGAAAAGGAGAAATATACAAACATTATGCAATAAAGATAGACTTAAGGCACTTGTACATCGGTACATAAGGAGGTCCCATCTGGATAGTAATGCTCTCCCGGTGACAGCAGTAACCATACCCTTACTGTGCCTCCAAAGGGCTGTCTGCCAGACAGTGTGGTTGTTGAAAAGCGGTATGGGGATGCCTTTTAATGAAGAAAGAAGAAAAACTCCCCCCCAACCCCCACCCTGTCCCAACTCCCCCCACCCTCCCCTGAACTGGTGTGCCAATGTGATGTATTGAAGGGTATCGTGCGATTAGGGAAATTATGAGTCTCCATCCGTTGAGTGCGGTATAGAGGCCGAGCTTGTGAGCCGGAGGAGGCGGAGGTATTTGGGACATGTAATCTCATTCATCTCCAGTGACAAGAGGGAAAGCAATGGCTGCAAGGCGTCTGTAAAGCTAGCCATAGCGTTAGTTAAGGAGGCGTGTATGCGTTCCATTCCGCGTTGGTCTCGTGGATGAGCCCCAGTGTGAGAGGATGTTTCGAGTGACTGCTCCTAGAGCTATCCCCATCAGTCTACCTCGCCTGGATTTAAGTGGGTATGTGATGGGGTTGGGCAGCACCAAGATCACATAAACAGGAAAACGCGGTATTTCTGTGTCGAATTGGCGGTCGATATCGTCTAAAACGTCCTTCCAGTAAGCCTGTACTTCTCTACAGTCCCACAATATATGCATTAGTGTGCCATCCTCCCCGCAGCCTCGCCAACACAGCGGACTTCGTGCTGGGTTACCCCTGTGCAAACGGGCCGGGGTCAGATGCCAATACATGGCCACCTTAACCCCCGACTCCCTGCTGGCTATGTTACGCGCTGAGTGATTCGCTCGGTAATAGATGTCCGCCCACTCTTTACGTGTCAGGTCCCATCCGAGTTCTCTCTCCCACCTCCGCTGTCCTGCAGGGGGCGTCCCAGGGGCTCCATCCCTAAGCATGTCATAAATGTCAGAAATCAGTGCTTTATCGGTAGTCTTGGCATGTAACCACCTCTCGAATTGAGTGAGTTTCCTAGCTACTGCTGCGTGAACATCTGCGTGGAGGAGCCAGTGCTGCATCTGAAAGTAGCGGAAGCGCTCTGTTTCAGGGAGCCCATAGTCCGTTTGGAGGTCTCGGAAAGGGATGATACCCTCTAGGTTAAAGAGATGGCCCGCTGACCGCCAATCGGATTCTCTCCAGAATGAAAATGCCCTCGTATCCATGCCTGGGGAGAACTCCTTGTTGTCAAAAAGAGGTGTCATGGGAGAAGGGAATGTCGTCAGGCCCCTGGAAACCGCCACCCCATCCCATGCCCTTAGGAGCGTCTGAGTGATAGGGGAGCCCCGGAGGCCGTGAGGTCTGTGTATCCGCTTGAGGAAGGGAACCTTCCAGAGGTCCAGGTGAGCTAACGCCCTATCCTGAAAAAGCCAGCTCTTTTCGGATTCGGGGCGTTGCCATTCGACTAGGTACCGCAGCTGAGCTGCGCGAAAATATTCCAGAACGTTGGGAATACCCAGTCCCCCATCGTCTAGTCTCCTATAGCTCAGGTCTTTGCGTATCCGAGGTCGCTTCCCTCCCCATATGAAGTGATTGATGGCACGCTGCAGGGCCTGTAAGGTGCCCGGAGGTGGCCAAACCGGGATTGTCTGGAAGAGATACAGCGCTCTGGGCAAGAGAGACATCTATACTGCTGCTATCCTGCCCAGCAGGGAGAGCGGATGACGTTGCCAGGCATTCAAATCTTTTGTGGTTCTCTGAAGGAATTTGGAATAATTGAGGTGTAGCGTCTGAGACACAGATGCCGCTAGCTCTATGCCCAGATAGGGGATAGTAGAATAAACTGGAATACCCGCCCAGGTCGCATCATCAAGGGGGAGCGCCGGGCCGTCCTCGTGAAACCTAAGGATCGAGGATTTCCCCATATTCACTCGCAGGCCCGACACCTGGCCAAAGTCCTCTAGTTCTTTCAAGAAAGCTGGGACCGAATGGGCTGGTGACTCTAGAGAAGCAATTATATCGTCAGCATAAAGACTAACAGTATGTTGTTCTCCCCAAAAGGGATGCCCTTTATCTCTGGGTTATCCCTAATCCTCTGGGCCAGCGGTTCAATATAAAGGGCGAAGAGGAGTGGCGAAAGTGGGCAGCCCTGGCGGGTCCCCCGCCGGATCTCAAAGGGTGTGGAGGCCACCCCGTTCACCCTGATAGTAGCCGTGGTGTTAGTATAGCAACTCGAGACCCAGGCTCTAAACCTATCCCCAAACCCAAAGTGTACCAGGGTCTTATCCAGGAAGCAAACACAAGGAGATGATGGACGGAGTGCTGAAACTTTTCAAACACTCACCCCCAGTCACAGATCTGGGTTGAATCCATCATCATTCTTTAGCTCACTTTGCCACCCCAGTTCAGACACAGCTATATGCAAATCAGTCTTGACCCTGTGCCTCATGGGAACAGTCCAGACCGAACTGCCAAGCCATGTCTTCCCTGGACCGGAATCAAGCATCCTGGGACCGGTTTCGGACTAACAGCCCTCATCAGCCAGGCTAGCTTGAATCCAGTGGCAAAGTGAGCAAGGGACCCACGTCTGGGCATACCCTGCCAACTTGGGGCGAACAAAGCAAACACAAGGAGATGATGGACGGAGTGCTGAAACTTTTCAAACACTCACCCCCAGTCACAGATCTGGGTTGAATCCATCATCATTCTTTAGCTCACTTTGCCACCCCAGATCAGACACAGCTATATGCAAATCAGTCTTGACCCTGTGCCTCATGGGAACAGTCCAGACCGAACTGCCAAGCCATGTCTTCCCTGGACCGGAATCAAGCATCCTGGGACCGGTTTCGGACTAACAGCCCTCATCAGCCAGGCTAGCTTGAATCCAGTGGCAGAGTGAGCAAGGGACCCATGTCTGGGCATACCCTGCCAACTTGGGGCGAACAAAGCAAACTTAAGCGCCAATCCACCCGATCGAACTCCTTTTCAGCATCCACTGACAAGAGGAGGGCGTTCAGCTTGGTGCGGTGGGCTTTATCGATGAGATGAAATATGCGTTTAGTATTATCACTACTCTGCCGGGCCTGTATAAACCCCGATTGATCTGGGTCAATGATGCCTGGCATAAGGGGGCTCAGACGTGTCGCCAGTATACCTGTAAACAGTTTCAGGTCGACATTGAGCAGCGATATTGGCCGGTAGGAACCGCACTGGGAGGCGTCCTTGCCCGGTTTGGGTAGCACCACTATTGAAGCCGATAGCATCTCCTGGGGAATTGTGCCTGGGCCAGTGAAGGAATTAAAAAGCCTGGTAAGTATCGGGGCTAGCGCGGGGCAGAACAGCTTATAGAACCCAGCCGAGAATCAGTCCGGTCCCGGAGACTTCAGGGGTTTGAGGCGGGAGATGGCTCCTACCACTTCCTCAATACGAATGGGGCTATCGAGCGTTTCTCCATTATGGTGGTTCAATGCTGTCGTGTGTGCACCTTTTAAGTATGCTTCCACATATGGAATAGACGGTGAATCTCCCCTATAGAGATCGGCATAAAAATCTCGAAAAGTCTGCGCTATTGTCACATCGTCAGTAAGCTTAGTACCCACGGGATTTAGAATCTCCTTGACTTTACCCTGCTGCGTCTTTGCTCTTAATCTACTAGCCAGCATCCGGCCCTTCTTATCCCCCCCTATATAGTATGAGTGTTTAAGGCGAAGGGCTGCGTATTCTGCCCTATCCAAGTCGAGCCCCGGCAGCAGGGCCCGCGCGTTCTTTAATTGCCTCCAAACTCTTGGCGCTCCCGTGCGGCTATGGACTTTCTCCAACGTCAGCACCTGAGTCGTGAGTTCCTCTCGTTTAGCCTTACGCTCCCTATTCTCTGCCGCCGATAAAGCAATCAATTCGCCCCGCACCACTGCTTTAAGTGCCCCCCACAGCATGGCAATGGGTGTTTCAGGAGTGTCATTGATCTCCAGATAATCAGTAATGCGCTTGAGGATTTGCTCCTGCACCGCTGATCTATGGAGCATAGCCTCCCTCAGCCTCCAGCTACCCACTGGCCGGGTTATGTGGGGGACCCCCAAGGTTACCACTACTGCATCGTGATCCGACAGGGCCGCCGCTGTAATGTATATTTCTTTGACAGTCATCTGAACCTCTGTGGAACCAAGAAGGTAGTCCAATCTAGCATAGGTGCGGTGTGCATGGGAGTAATAGGAAAATTGGGAGGCCTGAGGGTGAGCTGCCCTCCACAGATCCACCAATCCCCGGTCCGCCAACCATCGCTTGCCCTCCACGGATACTTCCCCCGTTTGGGAGAACCGACTACTCGATCTGTCTGCGGTCGTGTCCATAACTAAATTCAAGTCGCCTCCCACCAATAGAAAGCGATCGCGTGACTCTAAAATTGTGGATAAAGCAGTTCTAAGGAAGGTTTCTTGGTTCGTGTTTGGTGCATAAACAGACTCAATTGTTAAAGCCAGGCCTGCAATCCAAAAGCGATATGCCAATAAGCGCCCTTTTATCTCCGTTATTTTGTCTCCCACCGACCCTCTAAATCTCCGTGACACCAGGATAGCCACCCCTGCCTTCTTGTCGTGCATAGAGGAAAAATATTGGTGGGGGAATACCCTGGATTTCAATCTGTGCCAATCCCGAGCTAGTAGGTGAGTTTCCTGCAACAGGCAGATATCTGCGCCGGAATTCTCTAGGTAGGACAAGATGGAGCGTCGCTTGTTGGGGTTGTTGAGACCCTTTACGTTAAGCGTGAGAATGGTTAGTTCGGAATCATGCATGGTTAGGGAAGGTGAACAGCGCGCTCCCAGGCTCGTGGTGCTGGCTGATGGAGTGGTCCCCGGCCCCCTCCCATGTGATGATGCGACGCAAAATGTCAGTATGTGAGGTCATATTCCCTTCATGAGCACACCAGCCCCCCTCCCTCCCCTCCCCTCCCCTCCCTAACCCCAACTCCCAATAACGTCCCCCCCATATAGTCCCGTGCACACCGAACTGCGCAGTGTGCACGTGGTAGTGTAGAGCAGTCCAGGGCATCCTGTGGCGTAGGCGAAGTGACAAGTCCCTCCGTCCCACCCCCGACCCCCCCACAGCTCTAAGATCTACAAAGTCCCCTTGATCTCCCTCAGGATCCGTCTGGCTGGGACGTATCATTGGTGACTGCCTTAATCACCGCTCTCCTCTCCTGTGCCAGTGTCTCTGGGTCGGGCCCTCGGGTAGCGCCCACTGAGCGTTTGCCCCCCACCGTGCGCCAACTCACTGGAGATTGGCGGCGGCTGGGTGGGCTCTCCGCGTCGGGGCTCTGGTGTGGGAGGCCCAAAAGTTTGCAGGCTTCAGAAAGGGAGGAAATTTGGTGAAGTCTACCCTGCCACTTAAATATTATACGGAAGGGGTGCCCCCAAGAGTACGCCACTCCGGATTCTCTCAAGTGTGCTGTAACATCTTTAAATGCTCTCCGTTTCTGCAACGTGCTAGCCGCTAGGTCTTGATATAGGGTGATGTTAAGGCCTTGATGCTGGATAGGGTGTTTCAGTCTGGCCTCCCGTATGATACGCTCTTTCAGCGGGTAGTCCGGGAGAAAGGCCAAAATGTCTGGTGGCGGTGCATTGGCCCTGCGACGTAGACCCACCCGGTGAGCCCTATCAATACGGATTTCCAGCTCCGGAGGGCCTGCCAAAATGTCCCAGAACAGGCCCTGGAGAAAGGCAGTGATGTCAGTCCCCTCCGCGTCCGATGGGACCCCTCGGACTCGAATGTTGTTCCTCCGAGAGCGGTTCTCCAGGTCCTCGGCATGGGCCTGCAGATCGAGCTGTTGTTCCTTCAAGCGGATCACCTCCTGTTGTAGTTGCGTAACTTCCTCCTCTTTGGACTGTTCTTGGTCCTCGATAGCCGCCACCCTGTCTCCCAGGGTATCCACTTCTCTGCGGAGCTCGCGTACCTTCCCCGCTACCTCGCTTTTCAACGTATGGAAGTCATCCCGGAGCGTATTAAAGAGCGTTTCCAGAAAAGACTTAGTTATAGGAGTGTCCTCGTCCTCCTGACCAGCGTTGACTTGGGGGGGTTTAGTGAGCATCTCCTTTAGCGTGCGCTCCTTTCGTCCCCTTTGGGTGGCCATTGCGCTTCGTGCGCCTTGACCAAGGGAGACTTCGCCCTGATGTGAGCCCAAGGGTCGCCCAAAGCAGATTTGCAGTGTTCAGTCGCCACGCAGGGCCAGCGAGGCGCAACGAGCTCCCAGTAAATCCCCTCTCTCAGCGCGTCGGGCCTCTCGGCGTGGGTCTAGGGAGTGCGGGGCCTCTCCGGCACCAGGACAATGGGCCCTAAGGCCGATCTGGGCCCCTCCATGCCTATATGCGCGTCTCCTGTAGCGAGTGTCAAGGGGGGTCAGTAACCGGTGGACGTCGTCACCTCCACGGAGCGCCAGCCGACTCGACCTGGCCGAAGCTCCTCGCTGCGCCCCTCTGCTCCTTCCCGCCGTCAATTACGCTGGGCCGCCGCTTCATGCACGTCTCTAGGCCTGTAAGATACACCTTAGTCGCTACCCCCGAGGCCAATGCGCATTTCGCAGCTGCAGACGAAGCCCACGCGGGCCGTTGTCAAGTCAGGTCGGCCGTGCGCCGAGTCCACCGCTCGGCGGCGGTCTCTGCTTACCGCTGTCTTTTCGAGCCGGTGTCCCTCCGTCGTGCGTCACCGCCCCTCGGTGCTCCCATCGCTTCCACCCAGCTGGGCCGTGCTATCCAAGGCAGGGACCGATACAGGGCCTCCAGGCGGGACGCGGCTTCAGCGTCTGGGGCCAGTTGATCTGCTCTGGCCGGCACTCCCAGCCGCCCGCTACCAACCAGCACCGCCTGTCGGGCCTGTAGGCCGCATCCGCTCACTACTCGCAAGACCTCCGCCCGGCCGCAGCGTCGCGGACCCCGTACACCACCGGCCGCCTCAGGAGCCTCTCTCGTGGTCCGCCGGAGGTCCGCTGGACCGTCGCACCCCTTCGGTGTCGTCAGGAGTGCGCTCGGTAGCGCTAGCGGTGCCACCGGCAAAGCTACTGCTGGACTCTAGCGCGGCGGGACGTCTCGCTGAGCTCCGACAGCGCTCAAAGCCCGGCCGCCATCTTGGCCTCCTTCCGCGTTCCGCCGTCCCTCGCCGATACCGCTCGGAATGTAGCCCCCAGCCTCGAAATCACAGGGACAAGGCTTCGCTGCGGCTGGGTGTCAGTTCCGCTACCTTTTGGCTATCCCTGGGGGAGTGTATCGCTGATTTGGGGCCGAATCGGGCATCGGCGAGCGGGGAGACGAAGCAACACACGTCCTACCCGCTCGCCATCGTAGCCACGCCCCCTGCATTGTCACTTTTAGGTCTGACTTGACAACAGACCTTATGTGATCAACAGAAAAACAGATGCTAAAAGCACTCCTGAGAAATGGGCTGTGACTCTGCCCAAATGTCTGGGTCTCTGAGTGCAGATTTTGATTGGGTAGAATGTGTGTGCTTCTGCTGAAAAAGAGTGCTGGTATTCTACTTTTTGGCTTTTGGGAAGCCTAATGCTAAGCACAGCAGGTCTGAGCTGCTCATGGTGACGAGCTGTTGATCAAGGGTATAGGTCGAATCTACTTATTATGAAAGGTAACAATAAAGGAAGTAGGCCTGACTTATTTATTATAAAAGCATATCTTAAGGCCAGGAGACGTTTAAGTGTGGATTGTCATTACGCTGTGTTATAGCTTGTAGCAAGTATTTTATTACAGGGAATTGTAAATATATTGGTCAAAGCTTGTAAAAAGATGTCTTGGTACGGGGAACCTCAAAGATTACCTTTGAAGGCAAGGGTTTTGCTGTTGGTTATTTCCTGTGGCAAACCCTTGGGGTAGAAGACTTGCTCTTTGATAATCCTTATTATGCTATTTTAGAAAAGGTTGTATAATGCTTTGCCAACTGTCATTTTGTACATATTTGTAAATTTATGATTATTGAGTTAGAGACCTTTACTCCGCCCAATTGTTGATTCTCTTGAGAACAGATTCTGATTGGGTAGAGATTGTGAGCTTCTGCTGAAAAAGAGTGCTGTATAGCATGCTTTGCCTTGTGGTAACGCTTATGCTCAGTATAGTAGGACTGAGTTGGTTATGGTGTCAAGCATTGATCAAGGATATCGGCCTGACATGTTTGTTATGAATAGTTATGACAAAGGTAGTATGGCTGAATTCATTATTGTGAAAAGCAATTGATAAAGCCTGTCAGTGTTTAAGGGTGGATCTTCATTATAGTTTGTTAACTCTTGCAGGCAGGAATACTGTTTCAGGGAATCTCACAGATTACTGGAGTAGACAAGGGTTTGGTATTGTCTACTTACTGAGACAAACCATTGGTGTAGAAGGTTTGCACTTTGAGAATCCTTGCTATGCCGTTCTAGGAAGGGTTGTATATTATTTTGCCAACTGTAGTTTGTAAAGGTTTGTAATTTTATAACTGCATGGTTCTCGCTACCTTTTGGGAAACCATATGTGGAATACAGTAGGCTTGAGTTGGGTATGGTAACAAGCCAGTGACAAAGGCTATTTGCTGGATTGGTTCCTTAGAAAACTTTGTGTCAGGCCATCAATCTAATATTTGTATTATGAAAATGTACAAAGAAACGCAGCAGGCCAGACCTATTGATTGTTAAAATTATAATTTAAAGTCATTAGGACTTTTAGGGTGCATTACTATTACACTGTGTTAAAGCCTGTAGGTAGATATTGCATTGCATTGATTCTCACAGATTATTGTAGAAGGCAAGGACTTTGGTGTTAGTTTTCCCTTCTGATTTCCCCATCTGAAAAAAAGATTTAGATTTAGTAGATTTGCACTTTGATAATGCTTGTTACCCTCTTAGTTGTGGATGAATATTGTTTTGCCAACTATACTTTTGGGCATATTTGTAATTTTCTGACTTTATATCTTAGGGTTGCTTTGTGGGAAAGTTTATGCAGAATTCAGTAAGCCTGAGTTGGTTATGATGACAGGCCAATGACAAAGGCTACTGGGCTGCTTGCTTAGCACTCATTTCATCCTCAATATGCTGCATCCTGTGGGGCCACTATTTCTAAATGGGTTGACCATCTTGGAATGATATTGTCCATAGTGTATCATTGTTTTACTATCCCAAGATAGCCATTGTGACCTACACTTTGGATTAGTACATCAGTGATGCACGATAGACATTAGCAGTTGAAAATGGGCTGCCTGTTCAATGTTTTCTGAGTGGCCATCTTGGAATGGGAGCCTGCATTTTGTTTCACTGTACTGCCTTCTCCAAGATGGCCAACACATTTCTTCTAAACGTGGCAGTTATGTTGGAACTTTAAAACAACTACACAGTGCGTACAATACTTTTGCAAGATGGTCGCTTGAAGTGTGTTTCATTTTATTTTTGTATCGCAACTATATGCTCGTCAAGTTTAGGTGGTGGCATGTTTTTTTCTACTTATAATCTTTTAATTTATCGTCAATTTGTTTGGTGAGGTTGTTTGTCTGTTTTTTTGCAGGTGGGTACGTTTGTGAATGCAAGAATGAGCCACTGGGTGAATGAAAGGGAGTATGAATGCAAGGATAAGTGACAGAGTGCATTCATAATGACTTATTGAGTGCCTAAACTCATCAGTGCCTAAAGAGGCGCTTTCAGTTATAAGCCAAACCTATTGCCATTGCCAGTATTTGTTCTTTGATTCACAAGTTGATAATGTAAAGAGCCTAAGGACTAAGTGATTAAATCATCATAAGGGTAACTCGCTCCTATCCAGACCTCTTCGCTTCAGTAATCCTGCATCTTCAATGAATCTCAAAGGCATGAATCGCATTTTTGATCCTGGCATCTGACATGTATGGAACCTGGTATATGTTATGTTAGCGTGAGTTGAAATAGTGCACATTCTACCATCTGTATGGCTTTGAAGCGCTGTCAAGAGTTTGGGAAATAATCAAATTTCATGTAACACAACATGTTAGGTATAATTTAACATACTTTATATTCATCTTAGTAATCTGGTGATTGTTGGCAAATTATAAATATTGATCTATGGGCGGAGTTCAGTAGGATGAACTGGATATGATCAAGAATGAATTGTTAGGATAGGTTTATACAAAGAACCTGTGTGCCCTTCAGCTACTATGATTGCAACTTTGCATTCATTTTAAAGGATAGAGCCTCTGGATAAGTATGTCTCTGATGTCTTTCCCTTTCTAAATGCACTGGTGATGGTTTCTACCCACTTATGGTTCAATGCACCATTGATCGGTGTTTTACAGCTCACTAATGGGCTGACTGTTTGGAGATTTTTATAAAACCTTCTTCTCTGTCGTTACTTGTCTGACCTCAAAGGTATTGGTGATGGCTTGATTTTGACTTAATCTTTGGTTTTAACGAGCTGGGCAAGTATTCACTATTTATCAAAATAAAAACAGAGCAATGATAAAAAGCTCTGAGGGTCACTTATAATTCTTCCTGTCATCTTCTGTTTTTAGATCCCCTACCACTCACCAGTATAAAGTTAACAATGAGTGGTCCTGAAGAAGGTGGAGATAACTAATAACTTCCACTGAAACGTACGTCAACCGGATGGTGTGACATCCCAGTCAGCAACGCAGTCACCGAGGGTTGATGAGTCACCCCCGTGATTCCATCTGTGTATGTTGTGATGTACTGGGGTGTGTATGGATGGGAGGAATGTGTGTGAGTGATTTGATTGGTAAGGATGTGAATGTGGTGTGAGAATGGGGATATGCAACTGTTTGTAAGCGTACTAGATTGACTTCAGGATTTTATCTTCTAGGATGAAATGCGATATGTGTATTGGATGCGCACAAACTG
Source organism: Calotriton arnoldi (assembly GCA_963921515.1). Taxonomy (NCBI): domain Eukaryota; kingdom Metazoa; phylum Chordata; class Amphibia; order Caudata; family Salamandridae; genus Calotriton; species Calotriton arnoldi. Next base: position 312,219 of record CAWUFW010001736.1, on the reverse strand, counting down.
TATTTATTACATTTCTTAATGAGATGGCAACGCCAATCTCTTGTATGAAATATGTTTTGTAAATGAGCAATGTTTATTAGACAATGTCTTTCAATGAACATTTTTTTCTCTTTTATACTAAATGAATAATAAAATAAAATGAAGTTAAAGAAATAATAAATGTTTATGAGTTTGTGTAACAGACAGTGACCCAGAGAGCTGCTATCAGCCAAGAGTAAAGTAATATAGGTCGAGTGGGAGTTTTTGTAGTATGGATCTGGCCATTGTCGACCCGCAGCAAATAGCAGGCTTCAAAGAGGTCATGCTGCAGATTTTTTGTGTGATTCTAGCTTCTTCTGGTACCATTTTGGGCCCCATGGTGAGGTGAACTTCTGCCGATGGGTCCACCTCCAGCATGGTCTGACACTTTGGGACCCTCTACCCGACCTGTACCAACTCTAGTACTGACTTGTAACCCGGCACCAAGGTCCACGATGGCTCCATTTATAATGACACAGACTCTGCTGGCTCCTGTCAATGATTTGATCCCAATCTCTGACCATGGACCGACGATGCTCTGTTTCAGGCCTATGTTGAAAAAGCACATTCAGCGGTTATACAACCGGATTCCAATCCCAGACCCCTACCTTGATGTCAAAGTCAGCAGACGATTCACGCTCTTTTTGTCTCCAATTCTGGCCCAATGTGGAATGCCAATGTCTCCCAGAACACTGATAAAGAAGGGAACAGATTGCTGCCTCCTTATTATACTGATGACACATTGTACCTTGATTTACAAAATGCCAGTGGGCTAGATACATCTCCGGAGTCAGAACTTGACCTTCCCCTTGAGCCACCAACAGAGGAATGTGCTACGGTGGTGGCGGCGGTTCAGAGGGCAGCCGAGACACTAGAATTGCAGTTGCCCACTATTGAGAGGAAAACAAATGTATTAGCAGAGATTGTTCAAACAGAGCCAGCTTCACCTGATTCATTATTACCATTTAATGAAAACTGTTGCCCTTCTGGCTGCATGGTCCGAGCCATGTTCATGCCCGCCTGTCAACCTGTGACAGTGGGTCTTAGACACAGACCAGCTCCCAGTGACCCAGACTTCCTGAGCAATGATTCTACACTGCAGAACAAGCAGGGTCATTCCCTATTCCTTCCTGACCAATCCTCTGGATAGGAAATCAAAAAGACTGGGTGATTTCAGCAAGGGAATTGTTTCTTTGGCTAGTCTAGCTCTTAAATCTGTCAATACAATTTGTGTCTTGGGTAGGTACACCCACACATTACAGGATATGGTCAGAAACATCTTGCCTGCCTTCCCGGAAAATCCCAGGGCCTCTTTGACCCAAACAATGCATGATGGTCAGGATGCAGCAAGTTATGTGCTCTGGGCTGACAAGGACACTACAGACTGCATCAGCAGAGCTATTGGCATCAGTGTTGTGCTCGTAAGAATACTTGGATGAGATCAACTGGGTTTTCTGGAGACGTACAGGCACCCCTTAGGGACATGATCTTAATGGCTCTACTCTGTTCAGTGAGAAAGCTGATTCGTTGTTGGAATGATTCAAGGACAGTTACGCCACAGTACGTTCTCTAGGGCTATTGACACCAGCAAAACATATCCCCCACCAATACTGAAATTCAGTGGCTATTCCAGGCAGATAGCTTACAAACAGCACCAGCCTTCCCAACCTGTACGTCAAGAGCCAACTCAGACCTTTGTGTGCTGCAGCTGCGACAGTAGAAGACACCGTTCAAACCAGCAGAGGCAGCCGTCCTCAAATGTTTACTCATCTGCCGCACAGGCTGCCAAGCCACTTTAGTTTGTTCTCCCAGGTTCATGTCTGGCTGGTAGGCAGAATACAGCCTTTCCTCCGTGGGTGGAGAACCATCACTTCGGACAAGTGAGTCCTACAGATTGTTCAAAGGAGCTACACCCTGCCTTTTCTCTCCTCCCTACCCCACATTCCTCCAGTATAGGATTGCATCTTACAGGAGCACTCAGCAGTCCTGTTGCAGGAACTCAACCTTAGGTTGTCCAAGGGTATCATTGAGTACCAGACTCTGATAAGGGGGAAGGGAGGTATTCACTTTACTTTCTTGTTCCGAAGAAGAAGGGGCCTCAGGCCTGGTTTGGACCTCTGTTCACTAAATGCCACCTTCTTGAGGAATGAGTGGCTCAAAGTGCTCACTCTGGCTCAGATCCTGTCATCTCTGAATGCAGGGGACTTGATGCATCCTTGAACTTGCTGATATGTATTTTCATATACCTGTCCTGCAGCCACACAGGTGTTGCCTGAGGTTCACGGTAGGCCAAGAACATGCTCAGTTTTCTGTGCTCCCGTTTGGTTTCACCTTGGCTCCTCACGTGTTCACAAAAGTGTTGGCAGTGGTTCCTGGCCATCTTCAGAGTTCTGGAGTACACATATTACTGTACCTCAAAGAATGGTTGCTGAAGGCTGACACGCTGCAGTCAGTTGTAGAGCACATCCAGGCACATGATGTCTGAACTGGTTAGGGTTTACCATCAGTGAGCCAGAGTCCCACCGAAGCCCCACGCAGAGGATTCCATTTGTCTGGGCGTTTCTGGAAATAGTGGAGTTCAAAACTTTCCCTGTGCTGCAGTGAGTCCAGGATATTAGGTATATGATCACAATGTATCGAATCAGTCCTGGGTTTCGGGGAGCATGGCTCTGAGGCTTCTTTGCCTCCTAGCTTCATGTAACATCCTTATCCTGGGTGCCCGGTGTCACATTCAAGCTCTGCAAAGATACGCAGATCTCAGTGGACCCAGCTCAGGGCTGCCTCTCCAACTCCATTCAAATCGCAAGAGACACTGCAGGATCTGCAGTGGTGGCTGTTAGACACCAGCCTGACCTGCAGTAGGCCAGAAGAACATTTACATGGCTGCTAACCACCTGGTGGGGCTCCTGAATCACAGAGCGAGCGAACTGAGCTGGTGTCGTCTAGTGGACCACAAGGGGTTTCTCCATCCAGAGGTGGTGCAGGAAGTCTTCGATCAATGGGGCACGCTCTGGCTAGATCTATATGTCACTGTTGAGAACACACAATGTCATCAATTCTGCGCTTTGGAGTTTCCTCAAAGGAGCTTGTTAGGAGACGCATTCCAGCTGGGATGGAAGGGCGACTCATGTACACCTTCCTCTGCTACCGCTCCGTCTCAGGTTCTGAAGAAGATCAGGAAAGACTGGGGTCCGGTCATTCTCATTGCCACAGACTGAACCAGGACCTTATGGTACTGAGAGCTCCTAGTTCGGAGTATTTTTCCTCCAAACGGGTTTCAACTTCAGGAGGACTTGTCTCAGCAGCAGGGCATGGTCCCACATCCAAAACTATACAACCTTCACCACCATAGGTGCAGACTGAGTGCTTTCAGCTGAATGCGTTTGACTTGCCAACAAGGTGATTGATGTTATCCTTGTGGCCAGACATCCTTGCACGAATCTGATCTACAATGGCCACTGGGAAAAATTCCTTTCTTATAGTGCTCGATGCACCGACCCCCTGCAAGCCAATTTTTCAAATATTTTTTTGTTTGTTCTTTCGTTAGCCCAGGGAGGCCTTGTAGTGGGCATGGGGAAAGGTTTTTTGTCGGTCCTTTTAACCTCTCTGTGCTTGTCTGACCAATAGTCTACGTTCAAGTCACTGATTAAGATGTGTTTCGTAAAAGGTTTCACCCACATGTTCACCCCAAACCATTTGTTATACCTCAATGGAACCTGAACTTGGTCTTGACATTTCTCATTTGCATCCGTTTCGAGGGTATGCACAGCTATTTCTTAAGGCTTTTAACATTAAAATACATCTTCCTCATTCCAATTATGTTAGCATGAATTAACAGCAGGTGCTTTCGTTCTAACCGCCCACAACCAGCTTCTTTCCAGACAAACTGGTACTGAGGATGTGTGCTGCCTTACTACCAGAGGCTGTGACTCCCTTCCACATTGGCTAATCATTCTGCCAGTGTTTTTTTCCCTGACTCACCCGCAAAAGAGACCCCCATCACCTTGACCCTAAGAGGATGCAAACCTTATACATCAACCTCTCAAAGGGCCATTGCAAGATTGATCAACTCTTTGTGGGATTTTTTAATGTGAAAAAAGGCAAGGCTGTGCAGAAGTGGACCCTATCAAGGTGGATAGTCCTCTTCATCAAATTCTTCTATATAGTGGCTGGCTAAAAAGCAACCTCTTGTAGGCTTAATGGCCATTTCACCATGGCCACATTTGCAAAAAAGACTCTGACACCAGGGGTACCTCTTCAAGACATCTACCAGGTTGCAACATTGGCGTCGGGGCACACATTCACAAAGCACTGTTGCCCTAAAAGTCATATCTGGCCGAAAGGCCACTTCATCATCTCAATTCTGCAGGGCTTTTGGGGCTTTTTTATCTATTTTTTAAGTGCTCTGCTACCCAATATTGGCGTCTTGTGATGAAAAATGATAGCCATACTTACTTGCGAATTTAAGAGAGCTGGAAGAGCCACGTTTTTAGTCTCTTCCTAAACAAAGTGAGTGATGATAAAGTGATCCCATATCTGCAGGAAGAGAGTTCCACCAAGCAGAAAAGTGAACAAACATCCTCCAATTGGTGTTTCTGAGGTGAAAGACAACCGATTGATAGGGTGGCAATTTGAGAATGGTACCCTCTGCTACATTCTGCAAAATCTGTAAATGATTGATGAGAAAATTGGGAGTACTAAATAAACGAAATAATCACAATCCATGCAAGAAATAATCAAAGATTGAATGCCAGTTCTTCTGACAGAGTGTGGAAGAAGAGAAACACATGTCGTCAATATTTTGAGAGTGTCAAAACAAATAGCAGCAGTGCAATTAATCTGGAAGGAGAAGGAAAGCTTATGGTTAAAGATAATACCTAACTTTTTGGCCTGCGCTGAAGGAGAGGGAGTGGGACTCGACTCAGAAGGCCGCCAGGCATGGGACCATGCCGAAGCCTGACCGCCAAAGGGGAGCACTTCAGTTTTATCCATGTTGAGCTTTAAACATAGGCGCTCATTCACAAAGCAACAGCTGATATGCATGAGCAAAAGCCCACCTGGATTTAGGCAATGCTATCTGAGAACGAGACCACAATTTGGCTATCCACTTAATAAGACATCACCTTGAACCCAAAGATTTAATCTGCATGGCGAGAGGGGAGATACAGAGGTTATAAAGAGTCAGCTCAATGAGAAGCCCGAGGGACTCAACCAGTAATCGGTATCTCCTCAGAGCGGTATGGAAACAACATCAAGGATTACCGTCAAGTGGATAGGCAAGATTCAAACCAGCTGAGTGCTGGACAACAAATGCCTTTTTCATAAAAAAGGTTAATCAAGATGAAGTACTAGGTTGTGTCAAATGCTGCGGATAAATCAAGTAATATCAGGACTGTGGAGCCTCCCTGACCTAGGATGGTTGCAAGATCATTTTCCACAATGTTGCTGATTCCGTACTATGTAAAGGTCTAAAACCAGACTAAGTAAAATCCAGCAAATAGTGGTTTCAAGATACAGAGAGAGTTGAGTTTTACCCTCTTTCTCCAAGATCTTTGAGGGAAGTGGTTGCAAAGAGAGAGACGGATAGTTGCTCACATATGGAGATTGGCTCCGTGCTTCTTCAGCAAAGGAAGAACTCTGCTGTGTTTCCAGGCACAATGGCAGAAGATAAAGAGAGATCAGCAAGAGATGGGGTGACTGCATCGGACATTAGGGCGGGAGTATGAGGACGACAAGGATCAAGTAGTGATCCAAATTTAATTGTGGAGCGTGAAGAAGGAGACTGCCTGGCAGGTGATGGGACTGAAGGTTTATAAAAAGGAAATGAGCTTTGAGGTATTGGGAGACAGAGAAAGTTCAAGGGGTCCGAAGATGGGTGTGTGTCAAAGCTAATCCGGAGTTTCACAATTTTATCAGGAAAGAAAAGCATAATGTCACTTCATGCCTGCCAAGGAGGAACTGTTGTTTTATACGACTCATGATTAAGCATGCTTCAAAATAAAAAAACAAACCTTTAACTGAATTTCTAGCATGATCAATTTTGGTGGCAAAGTACGTGGTACATGTTTAGCAAATAAGTTTTGGTAAACTTTTATTGTTATTTTGTAGGTGGCTTTTATCTCGGGACAGTAGTTTCTCCGTGATCTTTCAAGAACCGTGCACTTCTTTTTAGTGATCAAAAGCTCAATATAAAACCATTGAAATTGGGAAGCTGTCTGCCTGGTCTGGGAGTTTTAATCTCTGTATGAAGTTCCATGCAGAATTAATCCAATTCTTAAAGGATTCTGCTGCTGCTGTGATATCAATAGAATCAAAGTCAAAGAAACAGCAGGACGTGATATAGAAGGAGGGTCCAACAAGGCCTGAGAGAAATTATGTTGAGTTACCTTAGACCAGGATCTACCAACAGGTAGGGTCTGAAGTGTGTCAGATGACAGATTAGGTGACTGGTTGAAAAGCAAATTGAACAGCTTGGCAATCCGACCACAGCAGTGGAATAGGAGAGTCAGTAGTGATAGAATTGTTGTTGGTGAGGATGGTTCTCCAGTATGTGGCACGCTACAAGAGTGGGGAAGGATACCAGCTGAGAAAGACCCAGAATATTAAGCGAGTCAATGAGTGAGGTGGACTCAAGATCAAGGTGTAGAGTCTAAGTGAAAATAAAAGTCTCCCAGTATCATAAAATTAGCCTCTTTCGTAAGAAATGGTGATAAAAAGTCAGGGAGCTCTTGGCAGCAGTGAGATATGGGGCCAGAAGAGCGATAAATTAGCACCCCAGAAAGAACGGATGAAGCACTAAATACAATGCGGGAAACTAAACATTTGCCACTATTGTGGGGGTTGGATTGCAAAAGGATACGGGCCAGGTGAGATGCATAAACTATAGCAATCCCGCTACCTGGTTTATGAATGCGTTCTTTCCTTAGAATGGAATAACCCTGAGGAATCGAAGAGGTGATATCAGAGCAGGTGGTCTCATTTCGCCAAGTTTCCATTATGAAAAGAAAATCAGGCCCCAGCATAGTGATAAAACTGAAAATAAGGATCTCACATCAATGAGGAAACATTTAACTGAATGTATGTGAGTGAAAAGCGTACCAGTGAATGACAATTCATTCAACTGAGTGTGATCTTTAGGCTTTGAGGTAAAGCTGCAATTTAAACATGAAAAAGGGCCAATGAGCAGTTGGGGTATAATGAATTATGAGTTCATTTCTTACCCAAAGAGGATAAGGAGTGATGCTCATCCAAGGAATAGCTAATTCAACTGGAGGGATGGCTCGATGGAGGATCAGTGGTTCTGGTGCTGGACGCGGACTGGGCGCAGATCGGCTTGCCTTGAGTGCGCCATTGGTATGCCAGTGGTGTGCATGCTGTGCGGGCGCGCTGCTTCAGGGTGTTCATAGTGAAGTGGAGACATGCACATTGGAAATCTGGAGTGCAACAGAAACCAAGTGTGCACTGATTCTAATATGGTGCTGAAAGTTAGAGAAATATAAGCAGAAGCTAGGAATTGGTAAGCACCAGCTCTTGGACTGAAACCACCTGGATACCCACTCGCCTCCTACAAACAGTCCACTTATCAGATCCTCTACCTTTGGGATGTACTGCTGTAGTATCTATTCTAAAGGTGAGGAATCTGCGATTATAAGTATCCTTTAGGAGAACAAATCATTAACCTTTGCATAAGGCTCTTTCTGTGGATACCTCCTACCTCGCCGTACTGTGGACAGGCCTCCTTACCATCTAAAAATGTCCCAGCTAGGAATCAGCACACTGTCTCAGTCGATTTGTCATAAGCTCCACATCTGAGGTTGCGGAAAGCGAAAGGCACAAGAAACTGTCATCCGCATGTAGGGGTGGTGCTTATTTGTGGCACCGCTACAGCACTTCGGGCCAGAATGGAGTCACTGCTGAGCCATTGGCTGCCATCCAGCAGTGTTCAGAAGCATTGCTGGAAAAATTCTCTGGTTCTAGTCCGGCACCTGGGAATATTCTAAAGTTGATGAATCTGTGGTCACATAGAGTTTCCACCAGAAAGAGCGTTACTGTAGATAAGTAACTTGTTTGCCATGGGCATATGGCAGTGGCTACTCAGGCGTGCCAGGTGTTCTTATAAGTATTAGTGAAAAGAGTGTTTGCGATCCAACGGAGTAGGCTTCAACTGCTGAGCCAAAACTACTGCTATCACACCACATCCTCCGAAGCCTAGAGGCTACGTGAGTGATTCCAGGGATGTGGTATGGAACAGTTCTTTTAAGCCTTATACATTTTATAGAAGATATATTTCATGCCCAAATTGGTGTAAATGTGGACTAGAATAGCAGTCTTACAAATTAGTATGTGGTGAATATTCACAACGTGTAACTTGCCCATTTTTCCTCTTTGCATGTCCATTTGCTATCAGTACATCAGGTGCAGAGTAAAACAAGCACTTGCAAAGCTAATCATCTTGCTTTGCCAATGCTTCTTTTTTTTCGACCAATGTGTTGGTGTTGTCAACAACACTAGTGGCAGCCGGGCATCTTGAAAATGGAACTGGATTTTCTATATTTCAGAGGGCCAACGCGTTCCGTGAAGATTCAATGTCGTGGTCATCTTGGAAGTATAGAAAATAATGTTTGGCCATCTTGGAATGATATATTCTATAATTCCAAGATACAACGTGGTGCCCTCTTAGTTCTATAACAAATATAGTCCCAAGAAGGCTGCTGTGCTACCTTTACACGCAACATGGCGGCTATCTTGGAAGTATACAGATAACATCCGTGCGAGGCCGAACCTTGTCCTCAGTAGTTCCAAGATGACTGCCACATTGCATGCCGGAAGTATGGAAAGATGATTAAATGTTATTTTCTATACTTTCAAAATGGCCACCACGTAGCATCTACACACTAGAGAGGTATGTAAGAATGGCAGGGGAGGAGGGTAGCAACAGAGGATGGGTGTTGAGAGAAACAACCTGGGGGGCGGGGGTGAGTAGCAAAAGAGCGAGAGAGACATAGAGAAGAAAAAAGCAGGACATGCACTCTCATGGATTGCTGAGCCATCAAAGCTTGGTAGAAACAATAGTACTCTGACTTCAGCAGCATTGACCTCATCACGTAAAAAAAAAACATGGGAAAAGCAGAACTGGTCAATGAATGGGGAGGAAAGCCATTGAATCTGGACTGGAGTGGAAGCAAGCCAACAAGTTGTGAGCAACGGCCTGACCCAAAGCCCACTCTGTAGTACGGTATAGAGTGCGACAGATGTACGACGGTACATCGCATGCAATTACTTCGCATGCCTTTTACACACATTTTTCAGCGCGCATGTTTTTACCGCGAAATGCATTTAAAACGCATGCCAATACCACGCATTGTTTTTATATTTAAAAACAATGTATTTGTGTGGGGAGACCCCCCACTCTCCCCAACTTACCTTAAATGCGTTGTATTGGCATGCGTTTTAAATGCATATTCGCAGTAAAAATGTTGGTGCTAAAAAATGCGTTGTAAAGGCTTAACGAGGTAAAAACCTCATTGTAAAGGCTGTTTCCTGAGTGCGACATAGGGCTAAAGCTGTAGTAAGGCCCAAAAACTCAATCAGTCCTATGCAAAGCTTGTGCAGGGCCGCAAGATAGCCAGTTCATATACTCTTAGCTCTGTCCTCCGCTCGACCGACTATCCTTCTCTCTGCCGTTGGATTAAGGATTGTACATTTCACAAAGCTAAACACTGCAGCAAAGAGGTTTTCGTTCCTGTTTGCAAAGTTGACCGTGCCTCTGCGTTTTTCAGATTAAAAAAACGTGTTCCTCTTTGCAAAACTGTGTACTACTTGCTGATGAAGGCAGAGCACGTGGACAGCCCAGCTTCCATTTGAAAGTTCAGACCACAGATCCGTATTAAAAGACCCGTAGGGAAAGCCCTCGCACGCACGCACACACACGTTTTTCCGTTCACCCGGTGGTGTACAAAAACAGTTTGCATTCCCTTTTAGAAAGTAAGTAAATCATGCCGTGTCTGTATTTTACAGCTCATACAGAATATAGTTGAGGGCCTTATTACCATCTTTTTTATTGGGCTTAAGCTCCCATTACTAGAGCTTTTACAGCAGGTTATCTTTGCCTCCTCAACTGCTGTGAGTTATTTGGAATGATCTCATGCACGCCCATTACATGTGAGCTGTTTGCTCTCAATATAGTCTAAGAGGTTTTTCCACAACTCTGATAAGGCTAGTACAGTTGGCTCACGCACCCGGCATCACAGCGGTGGCTCCTCCGCTAAGGCAGAGTTGTGTCCCCCACTGCGAACGTTATTATCATTTTATTTTTAGAGTGGCTGCAACCACCATGTTAGGGCGGGGCGGGGCTGGGCTCCCGTGACCCAGAGGGAAGAGGAGTGGCTGCTGCACCGTAAGTGTGCATGACGGTTTGGCCGGCCGTCTTGGGCCAGCCAAACCGTCATGCGCACTTTGCAGGTTCTCCACCAGCTGTTTTGTACAGCCTGGGTGGAGAACATGCACAGCCTCCCAGTCCCCGTCTGAGCGCCGAAACACGGTGCTCAGACCAATCACGACGCTGCTGTAAGGCAGCATGATGATTGGCTAGGGGAGTCTGGGTGCTTCCGAGAGGCAGGATACAGCAAGGACTGAGGAGAGGCGGCGGCTGGTGACCCACTGATAAATTCTTCTTTCTTATTTTTCTCTACCCCCAACCCCCCCCCCGCCCCTGCCTCCCTTGCCACCGTCCCCTACCAGCCACCCCTTGTAGTAGGTCAGGAGTCTCAGTTCAGGTATTACTGATAGTCCTGCTACTGGTAGTTCCACTGTAAGTTCTCCAGGAGACTCACTCATAGCAGGACTGGCTAGCTGGGAAACCAGGCGTTTCCAGAATGGGTTTCAGAATCCGTATCTGCATTGGAAGCTCCACTGTGCTTCTGGAGAGGAAAGGACGTGCTATGTTAGCAGCCACTGCCCGGGATAAAAGGAGCAGAACTGACTCCTCAGATCATTAAATATTCAACAGTCCAGCAGTCCCTGCTTTTCTCTCTGTGCCCACTCAGTCGGGACACCAGAGGGAAAAGCAGGGCTGCTGTGATTCTGAGGGGCATATTTACTAACATTTCATGCAATGCAAGCAGCAAGCAAAGTTGCTGCGTTGTGTGAAAGGGAGACAGCAGAAATGTGCTATATTTACTGAGATATGGCACATTTCTGCTGTCTACTACCGCTGGCCCACTGTGTGCTGCCTTGCGCCAACGCAGGCCCTCGTACACCATAGTGCAAGAGTGCCTACATTAAAGGCAGAATTGTTTTTATGCAGGAAGGAATAACTTCCTGCACAAAAACAATCCTTAGAAGCAGTTTCCTCTTTCTATGTGTGCTGCAGAATGCAGCATGCATAGAAAGGGGGAAGTAACGAGGAGAAATAAAGATATTTCTTCTTGGTACTCCTGCTTCAGGAAGGGGAAGAGGCGTACTTTTTTGCACAATCCCAGGTTTACTCACATCAGTAAATTGGGGATTGTACCAAAATCCATGGGTAGCTGCATGAGAATGCCTATTCACAAACCATGGAACGCCTCCCCGACGTAAAGTAATGCAAGTCAGTGTGTTTCTTTGTATTTACTATAGCACGCAAAGTGGCTTTGCATTGCTCAGTAAATGCCAAATAGAATTTTGCATCGGGGCTGCGCCATAAAAGTGACGCAACCCCAATGCAAAACATTAGTGAATCTAGGCCTGAATACCTCATGATCCAGATGGAAGTGAAGAGCAGAGGCAGCTGTCTCTATCATTTCATAATATAAATCGCACAACAGTCGATGCTCCTTCATAATTTCCTTCTAGCGGACATAGAACTAGGAGGGATGGGAAGGAAGAAGAGGTTGGAAGAAGAAGTAGAGAAATGAGAGGAGGAAGAGAAGGAAAAGGGAAATGATGAATAAGAGGAGAAACAGAAGGAAATGAGTAGGCAGGGCAGTAGTCATGAGGACTATGGAACCTTTAATATAAGGGCTGTGTAAATATTGCATATACATGCTTGGACTATCTGGAATTGAAAGTGGCATGCCAATATGTGCTGTACATACTATGGGCCCCTTCACTGTAGGGCCACCAGTCCTCTCATGCATTGATATCATTCTAATGTAACCCCAGGGGCCGTATTATACAAGTGCCCCGGGGGCGCAATGGGCGTTTGTGCCCACTTTGTACGCCCCCGGGGCAATTTGGTATTACAGAGGGGCTGCAGACGCTTGTGCGGCCCCTTCTGTAATACTGATAATGCCAGCGTTATCATCAGATGGCGTTCCCTCATTTGCATGCGGGCGTGCCCCATGCAAATGAGGGAATCGCTTTGCCTATGCACCCGTGCCATATTACAGACACAGGCGCAGAGGCAAAGAAGCTCTCAGGAGGCGCACTGACAGTGTGCCATCTCAAAGGTGGCACACTGTCAGTGCACCCCCTGATGGCAGCCCTCTGCAGGGGGTAACGGGTGTCCTATGGACACCCCAGACATCCTCTTGCAAGCGGGTGCAGTCACTCACTGCACCCACCTGCAAGGGGATCTGTAATCCCCCTTCAAAGTGCAGGCGGGTTGCCGCCTGCACTGTGAAAACACGGAGCGGCTTTAAAGCAGCCACTCCGTTTTTCACCTGAATGCGCTGCCCTGGGGGCAGCGCGAGTTCGAGGCTGCCCCTAGGGCAGCGCATTCATTATTATTACAGTGCATTTTCATTGTTTGCGCTGGGTGCACCTTTTAAAAGGTGTGCCTGGCTCAAACAATGAAAATACGCCTTTGTGTAATAAGGCCCCAGATCTACTGACTCATCACAAACTCCAAAGTACATGGGTGTCTACCTTCCACATCCCTCGGATAAGGTTCACTGAGCTAATGACAAATGCCTTGTCATCTCTGCAAAAGGACTCCCGCTAGAGTCAGTCTTTCTACACATTTTGGGATGAGAGGCATAAAACTTTTATGAGAAGGGCCTATTGATGATTTGTTCATAAGAGTGGGGTGTACCTCAAGTACGTTGCATTTAATCTCTTGGTTTGACTTAACACAATTTTCATAGAGTTTGATGCAATCGATTTAGTTACTTGTATAGCATATTTATTTTCTTAGCTCGTGGGTCGGACTTTTAATTGCCACTTGCTTTGTTTAGGCCAGTTGGATTGTTTTTACTACGTTTGGTCCTCTTGTTTTTACTATGTTTGGTCCTCTTGTTTTATCCACACTAGTTTTACCGGGGTTCCCACCTTTGCAGCTTTGATTTTTGCCAAGGCACTGTGTGCTTGAATTCAATCAGAAAATGGTTTCCCTCTGTACCTTTTACAGATGTGTTTTCCATGGGGATTGCACATCTACGCTGCAGGTTATGTCACCCTTGATTTGTGCTGGCCATTAGTTAGTTTTGTATAAGAAGGGAGAGAGAAGCAGAGATTCATTCAGCTTCCATGAGGTTATAGTTTTAATCAAAAGGGGGAATGAATCACGTATCTTAGTGTTCTAGGGTCTTTAGGTTTCCTCCGAAGACCCTCATTCACTCTAACTTGGGGTGCGGTGTTATAGGTGTAGACTGTACCTATCACTTTTTTAGGAGACCTCTGTGGCTCCTTTGGGCAGGGGAGGGGGAATGCGCACCCTTTGTGGTGCTTCCTGCGTGTTAGTGTTGCAGCCGTCCTACGGGGCACGGAGGACGGCAGCAGCACTGACACGCAGGAAGCACCCAGTGATGATGCAATTCACCTAACTAGAAGGGCGGCGAACCAATATACACCACACTCCATGTTAGAGTAAATGAGGGTCTTCAGAGGAAACATAAAGACCCTGGAACACTAAGACAAGTGATTCATTTCCCCTTTTGATTAAAACATTGGTTGATATCAGCAGATCATGATTTTACTCCTGAGAACTAAGACATGCTTAGAAGCACTGCACTGTTCTAAAGTCCTAATAGAGTGTATTGTGTCTTTATGATATTTTTATGCTCGTTTGTGTTCCTAAAGCTTTTGATAGGTTTACCTGATTGCACCAGCTTTGGTGGGGCTGATGATTACCTTACTTGCCGTCCGGTATCCAAGAGAACCCATTTGACAGTCTATTTCACAAATGGCCAACCCACTTTCCATATGGAACTCGGGTCCAGACTTTGAGTGGACCGGTAAATCGTTGGGATTTTTCCATCACCAGAGTTACTGATATCGGGGTTTTGGTAAATCCAGGAGTCGGGAAAATCTAGGCCATTTCAAGTTGAACACTGAGATGTCCTCTAGAAATGAGAATTATGCGGGAAATCATAAATTCTGGGTCTGATTACTGTGGTAATTCCGCATTTTCCCCTGGATTTGTATATGATGACTTCGGCTGCTTCCAGAAACCGAAATCTCTGTGTGGGAGATTAATAGGCCACTCATAATAAAGGCCAGAGTCGAGCTATCATTGGACTCCCAGTGGCACTTCCACTCAACAAGCCAGTCCTGTCTTAATTTAGTCATACTTTGCTATTCCTCAAACTAACACCTTAGCCTTCTTGGCTTCCTGAGGCACTCTGCTCAACACCAAAACCAAATAGTTGGGAAAGCTCTGAGATTCCAATCCTCACACCCACATGCACCTCAGACTCATTAAGAATGTGTTAGATTAAAAATAGTAAATCCTTATTAAAATGAGGGTACATCAAAGTTAAGATCAACAGAATAGTCTTGGCAGGCTAGCCAATGAACAATGAGGCATCCCTCTTGAACAAAATGTATGTGTAACTCCTTTGGCAAAAGAACCCATACACACGGTACACTACAAAAATCTGTAACATTTTTTCACAATACCCAATACAAAACATCTTCAGTGTGCCGCACACACTGATCTTTGCTAACCAAACACACTTCCACCAAACCACAATGTCTTTGGTTGAGGAGACCCCCAGATACCTACGAAAAGTCCATCCAGACTCCAACAGCAGTGCTTCAGGCCCTACAGAGTTCAGAGGTGTGCTGTAGAAGGGCTGACTGCACACCGTAACCTGTGACTGCTTGTGCAAAAATCCATTGTGCTTCCAGTTGTGTCATTTAGTATGATTTATCTTTGAGTTAGTGCACTGTTTCTTGTAGTAAGGGTGAGTGCACAGGGCTCAGTTTTAATGTTTCTTGTTAATAACCTTTTGATATACACTATGTTAATTTCATCTCTCTATAATTTTACTCTGACAACAATCCTCATACTAGAAGCTACCCTCACTGTTGAGACCCAGGGTTGGTTATCTTTAAAAATGTGGCCCGAGGAGTCTGTTCCATTTTGGAATCCAGCTGTGCACATTGAACCTACATCTCTGCTGGTGATTGCTTGGTGTCTAATGCCCGCAGTGTCTAGGGCGCACAGCAGTCCCTTTCCCTGTTCTGGCTTTTTGACTACAGCTAAGCCACAATCAGCAAATTAGAGTGTACTAAGCAACATTGTGTGGGTGAAAACAACATAGCTAGCTCACCTGGGGCTGTATTATGGTAATTGTGCATTTTCATTGTTTGCGCCGGGTGCACCTTTAAAAAGGTGCGCCGTGCGCAAACAGTGAAAATGTGCCCTATTACCTTGAATGCGCTCCTTCCAGGATACCCGCAAACTCGTGCTGCTCTGGGGGCAGCGGATTCTTGTGAGAAACGGAGCGGCTGCCGGTCCGTGTTTTCACAGTGCAGGCGGCAACCCGCCTGCACTTTTGGAGGGGATTAGAGATCCCCTTGCAGGTGGGTGCAGTCAGTGACTGCACCCACCTGCAAGCGGATGTCAGGGGGGTCCATGGGACCCCTTTCCCCCCTCCAGAGGGCTGCCATCAGGGGGCGCACTGACAGTGTGCCACCTTTTAGATCGCACACTCTCAGTGCACCTCCTGAGGGCTTCTTTGCCTCTGCGCCCACGTCGGTAATACGGCGGGGCGAAGAGGTAAAGGGATTCCCTCATTTGCATGGGGCACGCCCCCCTGCAAATGAGAGAACGCACCCTTGAAGATAGCACTGGCGCTTTCAGTGCGCCAGCGCTATCGGTATTACAGAAGGGGTCGCACAAGCGTCTGCGGCCCCTTCTGTAATACCAAAGTGCCCCGGGGGAGCACAAAGCGGGCGCAAATGCCTGTTGCGCCCCGGGGCACTATATTTAATACGGCCCCTGGAGGGGAAGACCAAACTGAAGGTTCGATGTATTATACAGAAATCCCTTTGGTAAAAAGGTAATGTACATAAATAAGGCACCGTACTATGACATACCCAGGACCGCCTTGCAAGTGCACCCCTGAGCTTCCAGAGGTTCTTACAAAGTCTGAGACACAGCTGCAAAACTGGAGTATCAGTTCTAGAATATCTTAAATCCAAGTCTCAGGCCTGAACTAAATTACATATGTTTAGACAGGGGCTCCCCTTCCTTGATTGGACTCTAAATTCGCACTCCACCAAATGTACGTTTTTGTGATTACCTTAGGTGCTCTGAGGCAAGCGTAAGGCAGCACATAGTGCTCTGAGGAACTCCTCAATCGTTACTTCTATGATCAGTAAGGGTCACCTACCTTGAAATTGTGGAAATATTACGAGCAGTATTGTAAAGTACAGCACTATTTGTGTTAGCATGGCCATTCCAGTGCAGCCCCTCTCTTAACTGGAGTGAGAGTCATTTTAATTGGAACCTCCACACCGAGCACTTTGACATGAGATATAGCCTTTACCATGCAGTCAGAACTACACAGTGCCTTTACAACGCAGTCCCTACAACAAACGCGTTGTTACCACGCGTTCCCTTACCACGCAAGCCGTTACAATGACTTGCTTAAGGGAACGCGTTGTTGGATTGGTGTTGGATTTTAAGTCCAACACATTCCCTACAGTTGCACAGACTGGAGTTGGAATAGTAAATAATACTATTCCAAAGTCCAGTGCTTCCCTAAGGCAAGTCGTTGTAACGACGTGCGTGGTAAAGGGAAACGTGGTAATGACATGCTAGTTGAACTGTCCGCGTTGTATGATAAAAGCATGCATGGTTCCATCATACAACCCTTTGACATCATACGGCAGAGTTCCTTGTTCCTGTCTGCACACAGCCGCGTGGTCTGTGACTTTATAAAAATTGCCTCGCTCTGATTGGGGGATATGTTCTCGCTGTCATGAATAGTTGCCAAAAATCACCCTGGGTAATCTGCCTGTTCCCGCTCATGCACAGCCTTGAAACGTACCAGGAGCAGCTGCAGCAGCAACACCAGCAGAAGCAGCAGGCGTTAGGACGGTTATTGCTGGCCGGTTGCACCATCGTTGGAGAAGGGTCATGCCGGGACATTGGAGACTGACGCTCTTCCGGATCCGGTCCAGTGTACTGGAGAAAGGAAGGGTAAACAAGAGTTAAAACCTTTATCCAGTGTCAACCCCAGTTATTCACATATCACCCAGTTGCTCTGATGTAGTGTTCTGAGTGAATTATCTTATGTGTCGAAATGCATTCATGCAATTTTCCCCTGAGACATTTTGCCAGCAAAAATGTGGCCAATTTATTGGAGGAAATGTACAGTTTCAATGTGACACATGCTGTAATCGACGCGTTAAACACTGACGTTGAAAAAATCGGAATAGGTGGTATTTACCCCTCCTGGTAAATACCCAATCCCTGGAGTTATTTACTGGACCTGGTAAATAACCCTAAGTTTCCCATGACTCATAATAAAAGCCACAACTTAAGGAAATGTGAACAGAAAACCCACAATGGTTTTGACACTATAGCATGACATTCATGACAATATATTTTATATAGATCAGTAAAGGAGAAAAAATAAAATCAAGCAAATATTTGAATTCACAAATCGTCAGTGATTGAATATGTGTCATAATAGAACTGGAACGACACTACTTAAAACAACCGAATGGACTAGCTGGAAGCACGTTCCAGCAGTGCCATTTTAGTAGAGGTTTGTAACTATAGAACAAAAGCAGTTTTAATATTTTGATGTGCCTTTATCATGTAGAGTTGTTTCAAAGACTGGTTCCAAAGCAAGACAAATCTGCGGGGAGGCAATAGATTGATTGCATCGACGAGACGCAAATGTTGCCGCCTTCCCCTCTCATTTGACAGCAGTGGCAAAAAGCCATGTCACCAGGAGCAGTGAAATCCTAGCATGACACCAACTTTCGTGTATGTTTATACCATTTGGGCACCATGTTTTACATTTTAGTATTGCTTCCTACGACACCGCGAACCTAAATGGAAACATGATGTATGTTTTTTTTAAACAATATTGTTAAAAATTAAGATGTGTTAACCTATTCAGTGGCGGCTCCTCCCCTAAGGCGGAGGAGCATTGCCCCACTGCTTTTAAGAAGTGTAAATAAAGGAAACGTGCTGCTTTGCGGGCAGGGCTGCTTTGCTCTCAGAGCAGGGCAGGGGAGGAGTGGTTTGCCCACTCCAAGTGCGCAATGACTGTTTGGCCGGCCGTCTGGGGCCAGCCAAACAGTCATGCGCACTTCGCATGTTCTCCATACAGGCTGCATTACAGCCTGCATGGAGAACATGCCCAGGCCCCCAGTCCCTGTCTGAGCGTGGAACCACGGTGCTCAGACCAATCACAACGCTGCAGTGCAGCATTGTGATTTGCCAGGGAAGCCTGGGTGCTTCCTGGTTCTTGTTCAGTGGAGTTCTGACACGGAGGAGAAATGTGACGGAGATAAGGTAAGTTATATATTTTTTTACACCTCCCCCTCCTCGCCCCTGCCCCGCCACCACCCGATCCGTGCCGGCAGCCACTGTCAGGGTTTGATGGTTAGGACACTCCAGCTAAGAAGTGTAATGCTTCTACAATTGTAATTGTAATGATCATGGACAGACTCAATAACTTATTTAATATAAAATAAGAACCATGCAAACAAAGTAAAGGACCCTATAAAAAGGGGTGACCAGAAGGATTTCTTTGCTATAGAATACTATTGGGTTTGCTTATCAGAAAACACATTGAAAATGTACATAAATGGCCGAAAATCTCAAGGCATTCCAGTTAAGAATAATGTCCTTACTGTGTGTCTTTTGCTTACTAGAGGGCCAATTTAGTCTAATTTGAACTGAAAATGTTTATTTTCATATATTTTCTCATCTTGTCTGCATTGGCTCGCTCTTTCATAGATTCACATGCTTGAATTCTATGTCAGGACCGAAGGCGAGGACTACACTGTTCTCTCTTCACTTTATTGAAAAACAGCCACAAGAAAGCATAAACATCAAAAACATCTTTTCCCATGAACATTAGGGTAAAGAGAAAAGAGGCCCATTGCAACATAGTCCTTCCTCTATTTTAAGTCACCCTCTTTCTTCGCTGCTCTGCAGCCAGCAGGCCAGGTACTCAGTCTCTCCTCTGACCTGGTTCTTTTTCTGTATTATTGTTGTGGTTTTGTATTGTTTGGATTGTGATAATAATGCCTTTCTTCCCCAGCTGCCGATTTGGTACAGCGGGATTGCAGTTCTTTCCAACGACCGCTAGAGGGCGCACGAGCTAGTCTCATAGAGAGCACTCCTCTCTGGCTCTGCGATTGGCCCATGAGTTATCGCTCGTCACATCGTGGTATCTGCAGCTGCTGGCAGAGCCTCTCCTCATCTCCTACTGGGCCTGGAGTGTGACGCCCTTTAGAACAAGCATTGGCATAGCCAATAGGTCTCGCCTTTGGGACCTTATAAGTATTTAGTTATGCAGCACAATATCCTTACTGCAACAACATTAACTGTTGCATGGCTAAACACTTATAAGGTCCCAAAGGCGAGACCTATTGGCTATGCCAATGCTTGTTAAACTTGGTAACATTGTCTGGGTATTGGTTGTACCTCATTAGTACAAGTTTAATACCCAAATACAGCAATAAGCAACAAAAAAGTGAGTAGTCCAGCTTTGCAAAGGGCCTACCATTGCACAGCAACACGTGTTGCTGTATAATTTTGATCTGAGGTAGAAACATTTTTTGTTTGTTAAAAGCTGCAGATTATGCGGCAGATGATGGATTATGTGGCAAATCTATAATTAAGATGAAATTGCCGCAGCCGCACAATTGCATAATTCCAGTGGCCTTGATCATACTTTAGAGAGTATGACATGTCTGGCGCAGCAGTTCAGTCTTTGGAAGCAAAGGAGAGAGATCTCAGCACGCACAGCATTGAGGTGTCTCACACAGCAGTGATGAGAGGCCCAGCGCTGTGAAAAGAGATCCCACAGAGGCCGAGAGATGCCCTGCCCATGGATGGGGAAAGTAGGTTTCGCACATAGGTGAGAGGTCTTGCACTACAAAGAGATACAAAGATCTTGCAAAGTGAGAGGTCTCGTACGGCTGCGATGGTTCTGGCACTGTGGATTGGCACAAGAGGTCTCACCAAGTGAGAGGTCTCAAAAGGTAGTGAAAGGCCTCGTCTGGCACTGAGGGGCCTCACAGAGTGACAAGCGCCCTGGAACTGTGAAGAAGCGCTGACTGTCCTCACACACCTAGCCTTGCAGATCCCAGCTTCCGGTAGAGACACAGCTGAATTCCTTGCAAGATTCTTTAAAAAGTAAAAGCGACAAAAAAATAAAACGACTGAAGTTTTACAGGAGTTGGAATAACAACAACATAACTTCCAAAACAAGCATTGGCCGCGCGGCCATGAAACTGACACGGCCGCGCGGCCGTGAAAGTGAAAGTAATCGCGAGCGATAAAAGCCGCTGCGAGTTATCAGGGTGGGAAGCCAGATGGCGAGGGAAGCCATATGGCGCCTGATGGCGCGTGCACGCTCGCGTGAACGCAAGCTGGTCGCCAGCAAAAGCCACTGCTGTTTGCACTTCCAAAACCCGCTTACTAAAACTCTCGCCGAGAGCAGCGCTAAGCGCTGGCTCAGGCGAGACCTAAAAAGGGTTTGTACAGCATGTAGACAGCTAGGAGGCGCATCTGACGCCCTATAAGGGTCTGTACCTGGTGCATAGCATTCTAAAGCACCTTTTTTGCTTGAGGACTCTCACCAATGCCTAGCCCAGTCAGCTTAAGGGCGCATTCAGTGTGCCAGGGACGCAGCCCCCTTTTTTCCAAGAGCCGCTATACACTTGAGTAAGTTTGGTAACCCCAACGCCCACATCCCTGCCATGCAGGACAACGAAGCCTCTCTCCTTGAGGAGGAACAGGTCCACTACATCCCTCTGGACGATGAGTTTTGTAACGCGGTAGATGCATCCATACATAAGGTGGTCTCTTTTGCCCTGGCTGCCTACGAGAGGACATTACAACGGCTAGTGAACAGCTGTCATGGACCCCTCTTTTCGAGGGAAGACTTTGGTAGCCTGTTGGGCATACATTCTGGAGGGAAGTCAGGAGCTAATCTGGGCAAGACCAAGCACAAACCTGACCAATTTGGGGATTCTGATGCCTTTGATAGGCTAAACAGGCCTTTCTTTGTGCGAGATGCACCTTACTCTGACCAACCCCTGCTATTAGCCATTTCTGGAAGCCAAGCCTTGGGTACAGCCCCCTCTCTTCTCCCGTATACAGACCCCGACCGGGATGACTCAAGCTGAGTTGGATGCAGAAGGGGAGCATTCGAGGCCGTGGAGCCCCTCTTCTGAGGGTTTCCCTCCTGCCTCTGCCTCTACTGATATGCAGGGCCCTCTAAATGACATCCTGGACCCAGAAGATTTAATCTGTCCTAGATCCTCTGAGTGGGAGACAGCCGCGAATGTAGAGTCTTACGGTGCGGCTAGGCTTCGGAAGCACCTTTATAAAGAGGTCAAAAACCGCCTTAGGGCGGAGTATCCTCGCCCTTCTTTGAAGGGCAAAGTTGCCATGACCCCATAGCTGGATACCAAGATGGCTACATTCCTCGCCAAATACATGCAAGACCCTAAGAAGGGAATTGACCAGTCCTGGCATTCTTGGCAGGACAAACTCTTGGATGTGACAGTCCCTCACGAAGATATTGGATATGGCGGAGGAAGCCAAGGTGTTAGGGTCATTTATCCCTCCGGATGTCCTCTCAGGCTGGGCCCAGCAGGCAATTATTCTCATGGGCAATGCTAATTTGCCCTATCTACAGAACGCTGTAGATCGTTCCTGATTATCGTTGACCCTAAGCTGGGAGGATTTGCCGTCATCTAATGTGGGGGCAGTAGTGCAAGGGGGCCTCTTTGGAGACCCTTCATTAAAGAATTTGGGAATGCCTAGTAGTTAGAAACAGCAATACATATTGTAAAAATGGCCACAAAACAGTGTTGGCCTAAGAACAGTGTTTGTTGAGTAGTACATTCACATCATTGAACAGCCCCAAACTTCAGCCAGTCATGTGAACGCACCAGCACTCTCATTCCTACCACATTATACCATTCAGAAATTTGCCTTTTGACATTCTGAGCGACCTCCCACGCTTAGTTACAACCTCTGGTTCACAGTGAGGTGTTTCTGGGTATTTTCCTACCGGACTTAGGGAAATTCCAGTCATGATGTCACCTTCTCCTCAGAAAGAGAAAAAAATGTTTCTTCAAAGCTGTGAATCCTGTGATTTACAAAAAGGTATTTTCTGCTGATTTGCTCTTCAATTGCATTTACTTCCTTAGTCCATAAAATAAGGCTTAAAATGTGACTTATTTAAACCTTTCACGTCTAAAACTCTGTGACTGAGACAGGTGTTTAGATTTATATCTTCTAAAGCACAAGAGAGTTGGCCCTGTCTGATGCCCTCTTCTTAAAGAAGATTCTGCTAGAAGTGAGACTATGAGATTTTCTGCAACAAAAGAAAAGGTGCATAAAAGAAAGCAGCTGTAGGTGCCTGATATTCCTCACAAAACTACTTCCGCTTCAAAAAAGCAGCCTTCCTCTGTTGATGAGGCCTTTAACTGTGGCTGTCTGCATGCATAGTCTTTTGTCACAAAAAGACAATTTGACCTCTATGAGCAAGAGTTACAACACACTTCACCAGAAGCATGTCCTTGACAGCAGTCTTCTATGCTGGGATGCCTCTACATAACATTTGCCGTGCCGTGATCTGGAAAAATAAGCACAAGCCCAGCAAGCACTAGTGCATAAATATTGATGGTGCAGCGGATTTTTTTAGTCGTACAAGCAGTTCTATGATGCCTCGTTCGATAAGGTAAGCCTGCTTCCTGCTGTTTATGAATGGTGAACTGCTATTCTAATTCAAGCATGTGGATCTATGAAAGATCCAAAGGTAGAGAAGAAACAAGCGACTCATCTCTAAATACAGTCCTCCAGAGTTGATATCTTTTGTAGATTCACATGCAACCCAACCTCTTCCCCAGCCAGAGGCTCACCGAGCTGTGGCGACCTCTAAGGGGAATGAGAGTGCTGGGGCTGATTGGATAAAGTTTGGGTGCTTTTCAGTGATGGGAATATCCTACTAATTTAACACCTTTCTCATGCCTCCGGCCATTTTAACAATGCTTATTGCTGTTTTCAACTACCATGGATTCCCAACTGACGATCAGAAATTATTCAGGCATGTGGACTATGAAAAATACCAATGCAGGAGAACTATAGTTTACAGGTGCACAACTTGTTTCTTGTTTTTCTTGCCATTAAGCAGCGTATCTCTCTCTGTCTTTATTTTTGGTGTCTGTACATCATACAGTTTTGCTTTCTATGTCGGAGTTTTATATATCCCGATGAACCAAATGGGAGAGAGATGGAACTTTGCCTGGAGTCAGAGAAAAGATATTGTGCACAGACGTCAGATTCCGAAGAGATACATATAGTAACAGCTGATATTGTGCCCCATAAAAGCAACTAGAGCTGTAAAATTACGGTTAAGACCTGGACAGTTGTGTCTTTGCAGTATGGCCAGGATATTCCATGCACACAGTCCTTGAAATGGAAAAAATCCCTTGACAGGTGAGTGGTATGTCCAAGAATCTGTGGTGAGCAAAGCTTTTGGGTTGAGTTTGTGCTACATAAAACTGCAAAAACAAAAACTGGCTCTGTTTTGATCTAAAAGAAACCGTATTTATAGATTTTGCATGGTGTTTAAAAAAAAACATTTCTCTGAAAAATGTCTGTAATAGACTCCAATATATCACCCACATTAAAAATAAATGAAAGGAAAATGGTATGTAAAAAAATCTGTTAGGAATTATTCAAGGCCATCAGGGCAAGAACAGAGCTGGTGCTATCAAGGGCCCCATGAAAGACTGGGGCCTTGGGCCTGGGCCCACTTTGCCCACGCCATAAAAAGTCTCTGGGGTAGGGCCGTGATTACCACACAAAACGCTTATTAAGTGTCACAGAGCCTCCAGCGCAGGATAATCTTCTGGGCCACAATGTGACTTGCACAACTGGAAACATTCAGGATGGAATTTCACTCTTTCCCGGGTTAGGCCTCACAAAATAACTTCATTAATTATTCACTCAGTCAGATGACTTTAATCAAAATAATAGCACAGTTGCTCATGTGCTATGGATGTAACCTAAAATACAGGGGCCCTTCAGGAAATGTTTGCCCTGTTTATGAGCATCAGAGATACGATACCAAGAGTTGTTTAATGATGCCCACCACACTCGCAGGCCCCCGTTGCTTTCCTGTGATTAACGTGGGGCATCAGTTAAGGGGAATCTCCTCTGGACTTTTCTTGTTGGTTGTCCCCTGGAATGGCTTGAACTTGTTCTCTCCGTAAGCTGCCTATTGACACTGCTTGGCCATTCAGTTCACTCCCCACACCAGGTAGATCTCACCCATCACCAGGGCTCAGTTCTAGGGTGCACCAGATGCGGGGAAACCTGGTAGCCACTGGATCTGCGGCATTACAGCGTAGGATGGTCACATTCTTGTTGTCGCCAAATGGAAAGGTAGTTGTGTGTTACTATCTCGAAGTACCACGACATCGATGCTACCACCTTGACAGCAAATGCGTAGAAAAGATACATTTTTAGTGTGTTTTACAACTTCTTTGGCCCCATTTCCCTATCTTTACTACTACTTTGACTTTTTTAAAGCAAAGGATAATTATTTGAATTCATTTATATTAAATCAAGTCAAAGATTCTTTATTTCGGCCCAGCGGCCATAAAAGAGCATACTTAAAATACATAAAAACAATATAGAAATAAAATCTTAGTTAAAATTTACAGTGTATATAAAAATCCGACCGAATACATTATAATAACAAGCATTTGCAATGCAATTGGTCTCGCATTTACGCGAGTTTAAGCTATTGGCATTGTAAATGACAATGCTTTTATTTATGTTTTAAAACCAAAACATAAATAAAAGGCAAAAAAAAAAAAAAAGCACAGAGAGGCAACATGAACATCAATTGCACAAATGCTAGCAAAACAAATCTTTCCGGACTCTTCAATGAAGTTAATGCTTCTTATAATAGTTCCTCAACCACAGATGTGGGATACAAAGCAGATGCAGCCAATGCGTTTCACCCTGAATAGGGCTTCAACAGGGCCATAATAAACTATTGAGTATTATAAAAAAAGTCCGTCAATTCTTGGAACATCCGTGAGGGCTCAAATTAATGAAGCAAGAATCACAGATTAGGAAAAACGTGTTCGTCTCCAGGTCTTCAGGTCCATACAAAAAATAGCATGTTCACTGTGATAGGTGAAACAGCTATAAACAGGTCGTCTCAATTCGGGTTGCACATTGTGCACGATTCGAAAGATGCGGTATCAGTCCATCCGCCGCGAATAATGGCTAAAGGCATAGTCATTTACAATGCCAATAGCTCAAACTCGTGTAAATGCGAGACCTATTGCATTGCAAATGCTTGTTTTGAGTTGGGTGAGCCGCGCATCTCATTATGCGCAGCCGCCATTATTTAGCATGTGCATAAATTTTTTTTTAAAGCGAGCGAGACGCACAGCCGCCATTATTTAGCATCTCAATAAAAATAAATTTTAAAAAACGAGTTGGGTGAGCCGCGTGCAACGAGACACGCGGCCGCCATTATTTAGCATGTCAATACATTTTTTTTTTTTAAACGAGTTGGGTGAGCCGCGCGCAACAAGATGCATGGCCGCCCTTATTTAGAATATAAATTAAAAAAGGAAAAAACATTGGCATAGCCAATATGTAGGCACCATGGACAACGGGAGGAAGGGAGGGCGGGGGTAAGGTAGGCATCACGGACAACGGGAGGGAGGTAGGGCGGGGGTAAGGTAGGCATCACGGACAACAGGAGGGAGGGCGGGGGTAAAGAAGACCACGGACAACGGGAGGGAGGGGGTAAAGAAGGCACGGACAATGGGAGGGAGGGCGGGGCGGTAATGAAGGCACCACGGACTGAATGTAAGCAAAGCACGTCGTGCCTGCAGTAAGAGAAACTCGATAAAGAAAATAGTGCTTACAGACTAAATAACAGGTACCGTGTAACAACCGAAGTCTCCATGGGAGGTGACAAATGAAGACAAGGCGGTATTAAGGAGGGACTAACAAGCCTATTTACGAATCAGAAGCCAGCATTTAGGAAGGAAATGACACAAGCCAATGGCAAGTATGGGCGGAGAGTGGGCGGGGCCTATATTCCTTACTCCACTATAACAAGTCTCGCAGAGCAGCGCATGCGGGCTGACTCTTGACTCGACCTAAAAATGTCCATGCCCCTAACCCTCCAACACCACCACCACCACTCCAACCCGCTCTGGTAGTAACATGTAGCTATATTTGATCCCGGTGACCCTGCACTATTGACAGCTATGTCTCTAATTCTCACCACAAATTCCGTCATGAGCGTGCTCCCGGCTTGGCCACAGCACCTTTGGGGGCTTGAAATACCCGCAATGTCACCCTTCAGAATCCCCAACATCCAGTGGCGGCTCGCATAGGGCATGCTGTGGGGCGGGCGTGGGGGAGGGTGAGGGGGTAGTAAACTCGAACATACGACGGAACGGAGGAAAGTAATTATTACGTTCCTCCGTTCCGTCGTATGTCCGAGTTTACTACCCCGCGATACAAAAGGGGATGATGGACGGAACGTTTGAGCCAATCAAACACTCACCCCCAGTCAACTGATCTGGGTTTAATCCATCATCATTCTTTAGCTCACTCCACCACCCCAGTTCAGACATGGCCATATGCAAATCAGTCTGACCCTGTGCCTCATGGGAACAGTCCAGCCCGAACTGCCAAGCCATGTCTTCCCTGGACCGGAAACAAGCATCCTAGGACCGGTTTCTGGCATTCCAGCCGTCATCAGCCAGGCTTGCTTGAATCCAGTGGCAAAGTGAGCAAGGGACCCACGTCTGGGCATACCCCCGCCAACTTAGGGCGAACAAAGCGATACAAAAGGGGATGATGGACGGAACGTTTGAGCCAATCAAACACTCACCCCCAGTCAACTGATCTGGGTTTAATCCATCATCATTCTTTAGCTCACTCCACCACCCCAGTTCAGACATGGCCATATGCAAATCAGTCTGACCCTGTGCCTCATGGGAACAGTCCAGCCCGAACTGCCAAGCCATGTCTTCCCTGGACCGGAAACAAGCATCCTAGGACCGGTTTCTGGCATTCCAGCCGTCATCAGCCAGGCTTGCTTGAATCCAGTGGCAAAGTGAGCAAGGGACCCACGTCTGGGCATACCCCCGCCAACTTAGGGCGAACAAAGCGATACAAAAGGGGATGATGGACGGAACGTTTGAGCCAATCAAACACTCACCCCCAGTCAACTGATCTGGGTTTAATCCATCATCATTCTTTAGCTCACTCCACCACCCCAGTTCAGACATGGCCATATGCAAATCAGTCTGACCCTGTGCCTCATGGGAACAGTCCAGCCCGAACTGCCAAGCCATGTCTTCCCTGGACCGGAAACAAGCATCCTAGGACCGGTTTCTGGCATTCCAGCCGTCATCAGCCAGGCTTGCTTGAATCCAGTGGCAAAATGAGCAAGGGACCCACGTCTGGGCATACCCCCGCCAACTTAGGGCGAACAAAGCGATACAAAAGGGGATGATGGACGGAACGTTTGAGCCAATCAAACACTCACCCCAGTCAACTGATCTGGGTTTAATCCATCATCATTCTTTAGCTCACTCCACCACCCCAGTTCAGACATGGCCATATGCAAATCAGTCTGACCCTGTGCCTCATGGGAACAGTCCAGCCCGAACTGCCAAGCCATGTCTTCCCTGGACCGGAAACAAGCATCCTAGGACCGGTTTCTGGCATTCCAGCCGTCATCAGCCAGGCTTGCTTGAATCCAGTGGCAAAGTGAGCAAGGGACCCACGTCTGGGCATACCCCCGCCAACTTAGGGCGAACAAAGCGATACAAAAGGGAATGATGGACGGAACGTTTGAGCCAATCAAACACTCACCCCCAGTCAACTGATCTGGGTTTAATCCATCATCATTCTTTAGCTCACTCCACCACCCCAGTTCAGACATGGCCATATGCAAATCAGTCTGACCATGTGCCTCATGGGAACAGTCCAGCCCGAACTGCCAAGCCATGTCTTCCCTGGACCGGAAACAAGCATCCTAGGACCGGTTTCTGGCATTCCAGCCGTCATCAGCCAGGCTTGCTTGAATCCAGTGGCAAAGTGAGCAAGGGACCCACGTCTGGGCATACCCCCGCCAACTTAGGGCGAACAAAGCGATACAAAAGGGGATGATGGACGGAACGTTTGAGCCAATCAAACACTCACCCCCAGTCAACTGATCTGGGTTTAATCCATCATCATTCTTTAGCTCACTCCACCACCCCAGTTCAGACATGGCCATATGCAAATCAGTCTGACCCTGTGCCTCATGGGAACACTCCAGCCCGAACTGCCAAGCCATGTCTTCCCTGGACCGGAAACAAGCATCCTAGGACCGGTTTCTGGCATTCCAGCCGTCATCAGCCAGGCTTGCTTGAATCCAGTGGCAAAGTGAGCAAGGGACCCACGTCTGGGCATACCCCCGCCAACTTAGGGCGAACAAAGCGATACAAAAGGGGATGATGGACGGAACGTTTGAGCCAATCACCCTGCCCCTCCCCCGCCCCGCAGCACGCCCTATCAGTAGCGGCCCGTGGTGGGAGTGCTGCTGGGCGGTGACGTGGGGCGGAGGAGGGGCAGGGTGGGGGGTAGTAAAGTACGGAATACGGCCGTATAGAGGTAAGTAGACATATAAATAAATAAAACGAATTTCGTTGCGCGCGCTGCAAAGGCGATGCAGCGCGCGCAAAGAAATTCATTTTATTTATTTATACCCCCCACCCTGCCCCTCCCCCACCCCAAGTCACCGCCCGGCAGCACTCCCACCACGGGCCGCTACTGCGCCCTATGCGAGCCACTGCCTACATCACTGAAGAGACAACCTGAGTAAAGGACGGGCGGCTGCTGGAGGCAGGCCTGGAGTTTGCGCATCACAGAAAGAAGATCCAAACGAAAGAAAATACGGAACTGTCCGATCAACGACACAAGAACAGCGAACGGTAATGCTGGCGCAGACTTTGCCCATAGATTACCGGACGGTATCTGCAGTGAGCGAGTGGAGACCAGGAGGGAGTTACAAGTTGCTTATACTTCAAACAGAGACTGTTTCATGTCCCTTGCACTAAGAATAGCCCGAACAGTGGAAGGAGAAAGGCTGTACTCAAAGAATGGGGATAGGAGGGGCGAGAAGGGGTGGGAGGGGAGTTAGTTCAGTCATGGGTGCGCCTCACGTGCACTTTGAGCGACTTTCGTAAACACCAATTTTACTCAGTTTCGTTACAAAATTTCACCCAGAAATAACACTTCTATTTAAGCAACCTAAACTGAAATGAACACCTTCCCATAAACTGGCAACCAGCTGTAATGATCTTAGGGTGACCAACTGGCATGGGTGCAAATTCAGGACGATAAGTAGAAAAATTCAGGACAAAGGGTCAAAATTCAGGACAAAAATTCAGGATAGAAGGTCAAAATTCAGGACAAAACTTCGGGACAAAAGGCAAGTTTTACAGACAGAGGAAGTTGCGTGATAGTATAAAAGTAAGTAAATAGACAACCACAAGTCAAAATAAGTTTATATTCGGTTGAGACAATGGTGCACTTCAAGGTTTTTCGGTATGCGTGCAGTTTTGAGCAACTGTGCAGGTCTTTTTGTGGTATTTCATATGATAATAATCTATTTATATGGTTACTGCACTGGGTTGTCCAGTCTGATATTTTGTTTACAACTCCTGGTCCTACGCAGGCATGTTTGGTGAGAGAAGCGGTCAGGAAGATCTGCTCGGATAGACTTTTTTACTAGCCTCTCATATCTGAGTGCCATTGTGAGATGTAAAGCGGCACGCATAGGTGAACTAAAGGGAGGATTGCTGTGATGAACCCACTATAGGGAACGCATTATGGGTGTTTAAGCAAGTGGATCTTAAAATATGGAATCTGACTTTGCTTATGGGGGCTTCGCAGAGAGTTGCACTAGCTGACGGAAGTCACTAAGGTGCTTTTCCCTGCAGCTTTCTTAAAGAAGGCACTGTCGATTAACTATCACATAGTTTAATTTTGTTGCCTTACCTATTGCTACAAACACAATATACATCTCAAGCACAGCTCATGGCACTATGAGGCTCTCCCTAAAACCTTACACCTAAAACAAAACATGCAAACATTTACAATTATGAGTGTAAAATTCAAGTAGCTGTTGGGTGTCACTCAAAATGTCATATACATGATGTATAGATCCCACACGTAAGCACACAGCAAATACAGAATAGTAACACATAGGAAAGGGAGTAGCCAGAAAATGTAAATACCTCCCACTTTGAACTAACCTCTTCGGTGCACATGACGAGACCAGCTCGTCATGAGTCACAGTGGAGCTGTGCTCATGACGAGCTGGTCTCGTCATAACGGCTGCGCTCCGCCCATGCGGGATTAATTCCCCGCCTGTGCGGGAGAATTAATCAGTGGCCGGGGTCGTGACGAGACCAGCTCGTCATGAGCACAGCTCCACCGTGACTCATGACGAGCTGGTCTCGTCACGAGCACCGCGGCGCCGCGCTCACCCCCCGCCCCCGTGGGGGAATTACCCCCGCAAGGAAGGGGTTAAAGCTCTTTTGGCCCCAAGAAAGCAAAGTAAGTCATCACAACCCTCCCCAGAAGAGCTCTCTTGTCCAAGGATCTAGCCGTTCATCCTTCCAACAAACCTCTGATATCCACCATTTCAAATGTACATTCTGTCATCTATTAATTCTTTCATCCATCATTCAGTCTTTCAACATTCATTCTGTCCTTCCATCGGTGTGCCCATCCATATCCAAACCTTTTCGACCATTTGCAAACCTATCCATCATCTATCCTTCCATCCATCATTTCACTCCTCCATCCATCCTTTCACTCATCCATCCATCATCCAGCCACCCTTTCATCGAATCCATCCTTTCACTCATCCATCCACTCTTCCACCCACCCATCCATTCACTCAACCATCCAGCCATTTACCCTTTCACCCAAGCCATCCTTTCACTCATCCATCCAACCATTTACCCTTTCACCCATCCAGCCATCCTTTCACTTACTCATCCATCCACCCAATCACTCATCCGTCCACCCATTCAACCTTTCACTCATCCATCCTTTCTTCCAGCTCTCCACCCTCCCTTTCACTCATGTGTCCATTCTTTCACTCATCCATCTTTACATTCTTCTTTTCACTCATCCATGCACCCATTCACCCATCCATTCTGCCAATCATTCATCCATGCTTTTACTCATCCATCCATCCATTCTCCCGTTCTCTCTCCATTCCCCTTTCACTTAGCCACCCATCCTTCCATCCACCCTTCACCCATCCATCCACTCATCCATTTAATCATCCACTCATGATTCCATTCATTGACCCTATCACTCATCCATCCTTTCACTCAACCATCCATCCTTTCTCTCATCCACCCTTTCAGTCATCTATCCATCCCTTTGTCCATCTACCCTCCCTTTCACTCACTCATCCAGCCTTATATCCACACTTTCACTCATCCATCCATTCACCCTTTCACTTATCAATTCATCAATCCATCCATCATTTCTCTCATCCATCCACACATTCACTCGCCCATCATCCATCCTTTCACTCATCCATCCTTTCACAGATCCATCCGCCCTTTTACCCATCCATCTACCCTTACACCCATACATCCATCTATTTACCCTCATCCATCCTTCCACTCACTCACTCATCCATCCATCCTCTCATTATCCATCCATTCACCCTTTCACTCATTCAGTCATCCTTTCACTAATCCATCCAGCCATTTACCAATTCCTTCACTTACTCACCCACCTTTTCACATTAATTATGAGCTGAGCCTTTGTCTGCAGAGTTGCAGACAGAAGAGGCCCATCAAGAACTTCACCCTTGCAGTAGTTCCTAAAGCAAGAGGTGCGGTGGGATGTGGGAGGGTTCACTATGCACCTGCACATAAGGCAATCAGAAAATTTGGAAGTTGTGAGAAGTTGGCCTGGTATATGCTGTCCACTAATTAAAGTGGGCACCTTGCACCCGTCCAAACGACCCTTATGATGATTAGGTTAAAGACAACCTTTATAGAAAGCTATCCTAGTGGTAGCTGTGGAGAGCAGCCTTCAGGCTAAGTCTCGAAGGAAAGTAAAGCAGCTTGTTTTACCAGATCAGAACCTCCTGAATGACCAAATGAAAGGAGAACCACACAAGAGATATATAAAATATATGGATTTATTACTAAACACTCTCTACTAACCTCTTTATGAGATTAGAGCACACAGTACACAATATTAAATCAATAGAACGACAGTAAATAGCACAATACACAGCGGGCTCCAGGGGGGACCGAACCATATATTAAGAAAGTGGTATAACAACCACGACTTAACTAGACACAGTGCCTAGAGCACGTAGAATCGCTGGGACCCCAAGGAACCACCCAAAGCAGTGACACAGGGGACCCACGGAGGACGGGTGCAGTGTGTGAAAACAGACGCGAGCTCCGTACAACTCTATGGGAAAGTCGCGGTTGGAAAATTACAATTTAAGGACACTTCGGAGAGGACTTCAAGCAAACCCTTTGGAACATAGAAGGTTCTAAGGCCAGCACCCTTGTGAGTACCGAGGTACCCGTGTTACCTATCCCAAAGGAGCCGGGTGCATAGGGGTCAAGTGGTGTCGGAAACCCTCGTCGTTTTCAATGGCGTGATGCGAAGAAGTGCTGCTGCCGGGAAGATGAAAAGTGTCCGGTGGAATCCAAGCCTGGATCCGAGGTGAGAAGAACCTGAAAGCAGAGGGGACAGAGCCTGGGTCACTTCAGGGTGACCAGGGGCTCGGTAGACGAATGCCCAACGATGTCGGGTGCTTCAGGTGAGATAATGGGATGCTTGACTCTGCAGCTACGGCGACCAGGAGACGTCAATGATGACCAAAGTCCGAAGGTGAGCTGTCCCGTGAAGGAGGTCGAGTGCTGGGGGGTCAGTGTCCGGATTGAACACCAACAAGCCTTGGCAACTGCAACCCACGCGGGCAGAGGAAACAAGTCACGGTGAGGACCAGCAAGGTCCTGGGGACTCTCCAAGCTATGGAGAGTCAGGGCACGTCTGGAGCAACCAGAAAAGCCCAAGGAAAGTCAAAGTTACCTTCACAGGGACCCACAGGCCAACGGACCAGGGATCGCGAAGGGACCTCGAGCTGAATCATGAAATACCAGCCCACGGAACACTCGTGAAGTGTAGGCCGGAAATCTTTAGTGCAATTACTGCTCGGGGTCAGGACTACACGTAGTCCAAAGCACAGCCTCGGGGATCGCCAAAAAGCATATGCTGCTGCAAAAGTACACGGTGCACAGGGGTTCGGGTTGCACGGTCCTCACGAGGGATACTGGTCTCAGAATTGCTGAGAAGTCAGATCAACCTCAGGGACGCTCGGGAACCCACCTCCTGTGTTGCAGAAATCTTCGGAGTCCTCAGGAGCTCGGGAGATGCAAACCGGTCAGATGCGTTTAGGTGCCTGCTGCTGCAGGGGAGTAACTCCTTTACTCCAAGGGAGATTCTTCAGTCATCCAGCGTAGTGTAGATCGTCGAAGGTATTTGGTTTCTGTAGCAGAGTTTAGTCCAGGTAAAATCTAAAGTCCTGTAGTCAGGGTTCCTACTTTATACCCAAGGAAGGGGTGGGACAAACTCTGGGGACCCACCTATGGGAGGGTCAGGACAGAGGGGTGGCTACACCCATGTCCTTTGTCCAGTTTTGCGCCAGAGCAGGAGCAAATGGCTCCTGCAACCGGTTTGAACTGGACTATGCACAAGGACATCAAATGTGCCCCCAGTGCAGACTTCAAACACTCACAGAGAGCACCCACCCAGCCCCAATACACTAAATCCTGTCTGGGAGGTGGTCACACCTCCCTGTGACAGGAAACCTATTGTCAAGCCTTCCCCTGCTCGAGCTTGGCTCAGCACCAGGAGGGCAGACTCGTGTCTGTGGCTGGCAGCATCCATTTTGTGATGCCCAGGTCGAGAAAGCTGGTACCGGGTAGACCGGTGCCCCATAGTAGTGGTACTACATGGGAGGAATCATACCTCCACACCAGTTACTGGTGTGGAGGTATGATTCCAAGGTGTTTGACACCAAACACAACATGTTTCTAAGCAGCCGTGTTAAAGTTAGCATTTACCGCGAGGTTATAATGCACTTAAGTATATATGGTTGGCTGCATCACAGACAACCCCGGAGAATAGATTCCGAAGGCTGCAGAGGGGATCTGCTCATGCAGGGACACCCTCTCACACAAAACCCAGCACCCTGCCTTCAGGATTGATAAGGCCTGCCATAGGGGTGACTGATAGGTTTATAGGTGTAGTGATTTAGAATAGATATAGGTGACATATCTAAGTAAGGGGTGCATGCACCTCCTTACACAGGTTGCAGTAGCAGACCTGTGGTGTCATTTTGAATGGCCTCTCAGGGGTGGCACAATACATGCTTCAGCCCCTGGGAGGCCTCTGGGGTATGTATGCCCTGGGTACATGGTGTACCATATACTAGGGACTTATAAGGGTACCCCAGTATCCAATCTGGACTGAACCTAAAGTACAGGCAATCAATTTAGCGGAGAAAGCAGCTAAGCTGGGGTCCTGGATAGCAGGATCCCAGCCAGTCTAAGTCGAAAACAGTGATACATCAGCAAAAAGTGGGGGTAACTATAAGAAGCAGATCCTACTCTCCTACAGAAGTTATGAGTCATGCATGATGCACAGTGCCAGGCCGTGAGGTGACTGTGACATGGGGTTGTTTCCAGCGCTTTAAGTGGGATGAAAAAACGGGGGTCTCTCCAAGGGGGCATGTCTGATGTAATTAAGGGCGTGGCTTAAAACACCCAAGCTAAAAATATGTGCTGAGCATAATGTGCCGCCCGACTGGTATTTTGCTGTTTCTATCATTGCATCCAGTAACATTAGACCTACAACAAGCCATGACTATTGGCTTTGTCAATGGATGTTAGTTGCATAAAATAAATAAAAAAGCAGCAACTATGGCTTCGTTGTATATAATATTAAAAATGCTTCAGCTCTGAAATGATGAGACTGTGTAAGAACTATAACCTTCTTTTTAACTTCTTTCTCCGGCTTCTTTTCATAAACTGGCACATAGCAGCATGGGCGTTTTTGTAGATTTGTTTTGTACATTTCTTCCATCAAACCTAACAGAATGCCCTGCCCTAGACCAAGGCAGGAGGAGGCCCACCACATGCTGTAACAGCCCAAACTGGCCCATTGTCATTCTGTATGGGGCAATCAGCCGGCAGACAGAATGGCAATGGGCAGGGTGGGGCTGCTCTTGTGCTCCGAGGATGAGTGCGAGGCTGCCCCATCAGGGACCTGAGGCCTCTCGCAGGGGAACAGCTCTGCTCCCTGCAAGGCCCAAAATTACGGACAAAAGGCTTCCGTGAATGGGATCCTCACGGACAACGGACTTGAGGTCCAAATTACGGACGATCCATGAAATTTACGGACAGTTGGTCACCCTATTCTGAATACCCTTTGACCTCACTGGGCGGAAAGCTCATCACCCATTTGCTTCTAGCCTCCAGACTGACTATAACTTACCATCCCCAACCACACCTTCAATACAAAATGGTGGTCCAGGGTCTGATCGATACATGCAATGAAAAAACTTACAGCATTTGTCAGGGATAGGGTCCCGAATTTTGAAACAACATTGCCCCCTTTTCGCACCTACATCAAATAACAAGATTTACAGATAGGATCGAAAATTGGGGTACATAAAAGGTAGTGACATTATTTGGATGCATTCATTCTCACCAGTTGGTAAAGACTAGAAAACAATCAATAAAACTATGTCAATATGAAACCTCCATGTCAACACATCAATGTAAAATGATCGGATCGAAGGACGAAAAGAGGCTCAGAAGAAGAAGACGTGTTCCCTGTTTCCAGGTAGTGATAAACTTCTTCTAGCACTTTCAGGGTCTCTGGTGAACTGCTGAAGCTTTAATATAAGACATAACTTGTGATTGGGCAATGTCATTACCTCCCTCCAATCCCCCACGATAACTCTCTGAGTGATTTGTAATCAGGCCCAATGTGCTCAATGCACTTCCCCCCTAAAAAACGAAGAGGTGTAAAGGGGTGGGGGTCTTCTTGTTTGGATTGGGGGTCTCACAGCGAATCTCGAGAGACTGATGAACTACCTTAACCCTGTACTCCAGTGCTACTTTGGACCAAGTATCTGCAACAGGAACACAATTATTAATTATTAAAGAAACTGTGAGTGTACTTGACGCAGTGCTTAATTTGATCAGGTGGTTTCCAGTGCTGGGCTCCGCACTTGTCAACGCGGCGCTTGTGACAGTCTGCCACAAGGTGGTGCTGTCTTGTTAAACTGGAGATTTCCTCAACAACAGTTAATTATTAATTCAATATACATTAAAAACGGCTATTACCTGCCGCTCAAGCCATTCTTATAACTTTGGGGGCCTAAAATATCCAAATTCTCACAGTTGTAGGAGTGTGATGGGTAGTAGATGCCTTGTTACTATCATCGGCAGCATGGCATTGTCAACGTGGGGTGTAAGCTGCAGACGCCTCCTGACGAGAGCCCTGGCACTAATTTTTTTTTACAAATTGAGCCTTTATTTTTTTATTTAAATTTCTTTATTTGCATTTTCAGTATGTTGATTTACAGCGAACACAGGATATATTGTGTAAAACGTATAGCACTTCTTAATTGGTAGTGTCTAATTTACATCTTTAAGGCTCAACAGATCTAACAGGTTGGCAGTATAATTCTGTGGCAGGTGCATGTTACAACTTGGTTCAGCATATGGTGTATTACGATTACAAATTGAGCCCTTATGGGTTTCATTTTCTTAACGGTTTAAATGCGCTTTTGAAAGCCACTGATTTCTCATTTTCAGAAACAGGCCTAGTTCCGGGAGTGGGAGGGGCAGGAGGGACAGGCTCCCCTTAGAGAGCCCCCAAGCCCACTCAAGGTCCCTTCAGAAGTGGAAATGCCTCTGTTTGTTTGTTTCTAAATGCTTCAACTGGGCCTGCAGCCCCACTCTCTGCTTAACTTTCATGATAATAAGAAGGCTTTGGTGGACTTTGAGATCCTGAGGACAGCTTTGAACTCCGCAGGAATGGAAAGCGAGGGTAGCAGCCCAACCTGGCCCATTGTCATTCTGTATGTGGCAATCAGCCTGCATACACAATGGCAATGGGCGGGGTGGGGCTGCTCTTATGCTCCGAGGATGAGTGCGAGGCGGCCCTGTCAGGGAGCTGAGGCTTCTCGTAGCGTAGGGGAACAGCTCTGCTCCCTGCCAGGCCCAAAATTACGGACAAAAGGTGTCCGTAAAAGGTATCCTCACGGACAACGGACGTGAGGTCCAAATTACGGACGGTCCGTGAAATTTACGGACGGTTGGTCACCCTAAATGATCTCCCAACAAGGAACACTGGAAATACCCCAGCCTGATATAGGAATTATTTCACAACGGACCGAAGTAAAACGGAGTTCACAAAATGCGCCTCAGCGTCAAAGCCCTAAGTGAGAAGACAACACACTCCCCGACTATGTACAAATTAAGTGCGATCTTGTAATATTTGACGACGGGTTCTCTGAGTGTGTGTGTTTTTTTTGCTTCAAATGATCGTTAAATCTATTTTGGGAATAATAGTATGTGTACCGCTTTCTATACAGAAAAGATATAATGTTCATAGTGTGGTATTTCTTGACTTTTCCATGCAACGGGGATCACATCGGTGATTACAAATCTAGTATTTCACACACGCTAAAACGAGAAAAATACAAATTAACACAGTGATTGTTGCCTTTTATTTTGCCGTTATGTCACTACATTCATTGATAACATTTTTGGGGGTTGTTAGAAAGCGCTGCTGCTACTTTCCAGGGGTCTCGAAGCGCTAACCCATTCTACAAGCTGCAATTCTAGTGCAAAAAGTCTAGTCCACCTTGCGCTTAGAAACCTCGTCTCCGGATGATGTTAAACGGGAGCACCCTTTTACGACGAGAGCCCTTTCTGGCATGGAACAAATGTTTTAAAATAAGCAAAGCATCAGGGGGAGCTGCAGCGACGCTCCAGTTTCATTATTCAAAACTACCAATCCTTGGACCATGCTCGCCAAGTATTAGTTAACTAATTAAAAAGGCTGCTTTTGAATTAACAAGCATTTGCAATACAATAGATCTCGCATTTACGAGAGTTTAAGCTATTGTCATTTACAATGGCAATAGCTCAAACTCTTGTAAATGCGAGACCTATTTCACTTCAAAGAAGCGGCCCCCGTTGTCCGGGGCTGCTTGAAAGTGAAAGCGGGCATGGCGCGCTGAAAAGCACGTCGTGCCTGCAGTAGGAGAAACCCATTAAAGAAAAGAGTGCTTACAAACTAAATAAGACATGCCGTGTCACATCCGAAGTAAAGGGGCCAGTCGCCATGGGTGTTTACAAATGCAGACAAGGCGGTACCAAGGAGGGACTAACAACCCTAACAACAACTCGCAAGCCAGCCTTTAGGAAGGACAATGACACAAGCAAATGACAAATATGGGCGGGGAGTGGGTGGGGCTTCTCTTCCACACTCCACCACAAGTCTCGCAGAGCAGCCCTTGTGCGCTGACTCAGGCTCGACCTAAAAAGGACCAAGATAAAATACACATGAGAAAATTTAAATACACAACGAGGAGTAAGCACAGTTCATCAAGTGGACGCCTTTTTCTGTGTTAACCTCCACATGTACATCGGGTACCTTGAGACAGCAAAGATGATACACTGCCTGGGGTCGCTTCTAAGTACTCTAAATGCAGTCTTATAATTCCTAAAACCGAAGTTGCGACAAGCTGGCAAACTGGCAATAACCACATCTTCTTATACCCATGATAGGCTGGACAAAATAAAACTGCATGTTCAGCTGCTTCTACCACTCTGAATTCATTTATATTAAATCACAGCACTTAACTAATGAAATATACCAATAATTGTAACCATAGCACAAATCAAATTAATGTAAATGAAATATTGACCCTTATGTACCACTTATGCCAAGCTTAATAGGAGATCTTAATTAATGTAATAGCTATCGTTACCATAATACAAACCCTAACCCTCAAATAATTTATGCAAAATTAGTGTTATGCGTAACATAACACCAGTACTAATCCAAACTCTTAATAATTTAGATCATTTTAATTAAATATTTGCTCCTAATTTAAACAAAACACTAACCATAAACCTTAATGAAATAAATGTTTCAATATAGTAGGTTAAATAATTATCCTTTAAAAAATTATCCTTAACATAACTCTCTTTATCTAAATTGACATCAGAGCTTGCATAGTGACAGCTTCTCAAACTTTCCTCTTCTCATTGCCCTGAGGATCTCCTCCATCAGGACTAATGAGAAGAGATGGGCGGCAGTTTTGTAAAGTCTCCGATTCCACAGACCAGCAGGGCCTGAATGATCGCAGACAGTTCGGGTGGCTTTAAGTGTGGCCAGCAGGAGTGAGAATTTTGGAGCATGAATCCCGGGAACCCAGGGTAGTGGGGAGCGGTGGAGATTGGAGAACCTGAAGAGAGCCCCTTTCCTGCATGGACTGTCTCGTGTTTCTAAAGGTTAAAAACACCATGTTTCACATTCGTTTCAATGGGGACTAATAATTTGATTGAAAATTTTAGCAACAAGAATAATATGTTGTTTTGATTGAAATACCCTCAGTTCACTATATTTACATGTCATCTTTTAAAAAGAAAAGAATATTAGAGGTAGGTTGCAGAGTTGAAGTCCCACCTACCCGTTCTCTCCAGTCCTGGTGCAGGAGCCCCTCCACAACAAATTGAAGGGAGGAAAGATTGAGAAATTGCCTCGAAGTGCTTGGCTCTGATGTCAGTTGATGGGATGAGGCCATCTAGGTAAAAAGGTGGGTGTGTAGTATAAAAAAGGAAGGAAGTTATGACATCTCGCAAGATCAACATCCTTCAAGGCGTGCGTTAGAAGGCCTTTTCACAAGCTGGGTGCCGGATGTCTTTAGTACATAGGAAGTTGAGGTTTTTGTGCCAAAATCTTCATTTTACTTTTAGCATGCTTTTGGTATTGACATGATCGTGTCTGTGGTCAATAACAGTGTCATTCTGTACACCGTTTATAGGCACACATGTACTCACTACTTGTAAAGTCACTTTTATCTTAATTCCATTTTTTTAGGTACTGTTGTTGCAGAGAAAGGATTAGTCTTCATGATGTAGAGTTTGTAAGTCCTTAACTTTCAAGCTTTAGTAGTGGGCTTATTGGACCAATAACATGAAAATGGATGAACCAAACAACACCAACTTTAAGATCGAGTGAGATCTCTTTTATGTAGTGATACTACTACATGTATATTTTTAATCCTGTGAAGTTCTGAATTAGCATTGAAGAGTTCAGACGTGTGCTATTACTTGTATTTCAGAGAACATTCTGCAAGGTGCCTGCATAGTCATAGCGTTCTATTATACCTTTATGTTTAAAATATATTATTTTATTCAGTTTACCCCAAATCTGCTTCCACGGGTGCACAAAACACACTAGAACTGGATTTTTTAAAAATAAATTAAAAATATAGGGGCATATTAGCAAGAAGAGGCGATAATCATCGCAAACCCTGCTTAGCGTGATTTTTTTTATCGCCGTCTATCGCTGGAATATATCGCCAAGCTAACGCTGTATTAGCAACGATTAGCGCTATGGCGATGAATATTCCAGCAATAGCGGGGGAAATGGGCCAACATCGCTGAAAAACCAGCGATGTTGCATGGAGAAGGGAGAACACCTTGCTGATACGACCCTGTGGTTGTATCAGCATAATCCACCCCCCCATGTTAGGTATGGCTAACACCTGCTAATTGCAGGTGTTAAATAAATGGCGATGACCCCGGTTAGCGCGACTTTTCACGTCGCTAACTGGGGCCATGGCCACCTTGCTAATAGGCGATAGGCCTGTTAGCGGGAGTTTCCCAGGTTTGTTCGTCGGGAACGCCCACTTTGCATGTCATTAGCGATAAATATCGCTGACATGCAAAGCGGTAAAAAAACGGGCGCTAATGCCCGCAAACTGTCTCTAACTGCTGTTAGAGACAGTTTGCTGATAGGGCGATAATATTATCGCCGCTTTAGCGGGAAAAAGTCCCGCTAAAGTGGCGATAATCGCCTTGCTAATATGCCCCTACGTGTTAGAGCGGCTTGCTCCTGCATCAGGCGATGCCCACACCCCCTAAAGGACCCCAATTTTTTCTGGCCAGATGTGTGCACATTGGTAGTATACCCCCCATCGATTTCTTTAAAACAACAAAATGGAGTGGGGGTGGCCTGATCACCACCCACTAAAAGGCACAACAGTATTTCATTCACCTGTGAGGGAGTACGTTTGGGGTTACCTTCAGTCTGC
This sequence comes from Calotriton arnoldi, assembly GCA_963921515.1. NCBI lineage: Eukaryota > Metazoa > Chordata > Amphibia > Caudata > Salamandridae > Calotriton > Calotriton arnoldi. Next base: position 270,346 of record CAWUFW010001736.1, on the reverse strand, counting down.
CTCCCTAGGGGTCAGGAAAACAGATAGCTCACTAGACCCAAGGAATATTTTTTTATTCATAAAATGGAGCCCGCCCAGGCATCAAGCCAGGCCTCACCCCCTAATGGGCCCCAAAGACACCTTAGAGAGGAAATATTGGAGGGGAGTGGGAATTCCAGTAGACACCAGGGATTTCGTAAAAAAAAAGAAAAGAGTAGGGTGGGGGTGGACAGTCGATCCATTTGTCCTGACCTCAAACCCCAAAAGGGCCCAACAGTCTTTCTCCCTCCTCTGAGGAGCAGAAAGCACACTACACCCAGGTATTTTTTTATTCAAAAAATGGGATGAGGGTGACCTACCCTGACATTGGGCCATGCCCCCACCTCTGTAGAGCACAACCGGCTCTCAGCCCCTGTGGGAGGGCAGATTGGGGGGGTGTATTGCCAATCTGCCCTTCTCAGTGAAGCAGAGAGCCCACTAAAACCTGGGATTATTATTTAAAAAGCAAAAGAATGGGGCAGGGGCCAATCCACTCTAGCATCAGGCCACACCCCAACCCCCAAAGCCCCAACGGTCTTTCTGCCCCTGGGTTCTAGAGCATCCTCATCCCATCCCCATGCAAGCCAGAGGAAATGTGGATTCTTTTGGACGTAGGTTTGACATATGGGCCAGCAGAGAAGGGTTAAATCACAATGTCCTTTCACTTGCCAAGGTTATTTGCTGCACTATTTGGGCTATGGGTCAGCTGGCAACCAGGGATCCATTCTAACCCATGGCATTTTGGAAACATACAGACCCAGGGCAATAGAGGGTGGTGTGGCTTGCATGGTTCCTGGCACATTCTCTTAACAGAATTCCCAGCAAACAGCAAATTATGGGTCAAAAAAGGATTTTTTTCCCCATATCTTGACATTGTGACAGAAAATTCAGGAACTTATAGCCAATGTCCAAAGTTTTACCACCCTGCATTCTCACACTTCTCCCACCTGTGTGCCTAATGCTAGTCATAGGAACAGACCAGAACTATAACCAGGTGAAGGCCTCATTGAAACCACATTGACTCCACATGATTTGCGCTTTGACTGGTTGTGGGTTATAGGCCCAGCCACACAAGTGGGACACCATTTTCTATCTGGAGACTGATGGGAACGTGGGGTGGTAGGAATTTTGTGGATCTACACAGATTCTGGAATTGTGAGGAAAATCAACAATTTTTGCCAAAGTTAGACATGTGCACGACATTCTGAGTAAGCAGATGTAGTGGGATCCATGTAAATCACACCACCCTGTACTCTCCTAGGTGTCTAATTTTCATAAAAGTCCAGGTTTGGGAGAATTCCCTGTTCCAAGCGGAGACTGGCCCCAAATAGCTGAGGTACAACAGTGTCAGAATGGACCTGTTTCAAAATCAAAAATTTGATGCCTCCACTTCTCGTTTTCAGACCTTTTCTGTCGTGAGTGATAAGCTCAGCCACTCAAGTGGGGTACCGTTCCTGTCGGGATAAGTGTGGGAACGCCGGGTTGTAGGAACTGGAATTTTCCCTACAGAAATGTGAGGAAATTTGTGATTTTAGCCAAAGTTTGAAGTCTGAAGGGCATTCTGGATAGAAAACAAAGTGGCATTTACCCAAGTCACACCACCCTGAACTACCCGGAGTGTCTAGTTTTCAGAAATGTGTGGGTTTGGTAGGTTTCCCTAGATGGCGGCCAAGTCCTTGTCCAAACAGATCTTAATTTTAAAAGGCACTATTTTGATGTCTCCACATTGCTTTTGGGGTATTTCCTGTCGTAGGTGATATGCACAGCCACACAAGTAGGGTGCTCCTTTTATCTGGAGAAGTGTGGAAACACAGAATAATCGTTATTATCAATTGAATTTCTCTCCATATGTGGCTTTCAAATGTAAGCCAGAGTGACAGAAAAGCACATTTTGCAAAATGCCCTCTGAATCACATGGAAGTATAGGTACCACTAAACTCAGAGTTGTACAAATAACTAATGTTCATAATTACAGTGGCTGGGGCACATTTCAGAAATGTGGAGAATTTCTGCATATCCACTTTTAATTCATTATAATTTACCATATGAATTGATGCATGGCAAATACCCAATGAAAAAAAACATTATACCCTGCAGCTCAGTTGTTGGTTCTGGGTAGCACTTGTTTTTGGAGAACCAACAAACACTATATATCCTTGCAATCAGAAGAGTTTGACGGACTTAAAGTTATATTATTTTTGTAAATTGTCCTTAGCGGGCAAAAAAATTGCGGATGAAAATGTTGTGACATATTTATTTTTATTATTTTTTATTTCAACGATTAGTTTCCTTGGGAAAACTATGAGCAATACATAAACAAGGGGCCCCTTGCTGAGTTTAGTTCCTTGTTTACATTTCAGACATGTACACCTTTCTGGGGTCACCCAAGTGTTTCACCAGCCACGGTCTGTGCAGGTAACAGCGGTGGGGCCGTGTATGGGGGGATTTCGAGGCACGATGCAGAGGAAAAAATAAATAAATAATTCATTTCCCCTCTGCATCGTCCCTTGAAATCCCCCTTTACACGGCCCCACCGCTGTTACCTGCACAGACCGTGGCTGTGTTTCACACTTGCCCCATCCCAAATTGCAAGTAAGTAGAAACCACGAAAATAGGAAAAATTGACTACCACTTAGAAAAATGTAAACACTGTGGTAAAGAAATGATTCTTTACAACACCGCCTGTTCTTGGAAGCTGGAAAGAGGTTGACCTTAGTACAACAAACATTTTGTTGATGCCATTTTTTAGAAACATAAAACCATACACTTTCTTGCACAACACATTTTAAAATAAAATAAAATAAATGGTCCACCTCGCTCTCAAAGCCTTCCTACAGCTAATTCTGGGCAAAGTAGTCATGATCAGAACAGACAATATGATTACCATGTACTACCTTCAGCAGCAGGTGGGAACTTACTCTCTACCCCTCTCTGTCTGCTGACTCTGTCAATCTGACATTGGGCCCTTCACCACCACCTTCATTTTATGGCACAGTACCTTCCAAAGCTAGGGAGGACGCACCAGCAAGCCCACTAGTGGGAACTCCACCAGCAGGTCCTGCACCAGTGCTTTCAGTGCTGGGGCGTTCTAGATGTAGACCTATTCGCCACTCCAAGAACGGAAAATTCCAAAGCTTCACCTCCAGGTACCCACACCCTTGGTCCATTGACAATGCACCATGGATCAACTGGTCAGGGATATTTGCCTACGTTTTTCCACCTCTCTTTCCATTGGTGGTCTGGAAGATGTGGCAAACATCGCTAACTCTCATTCTGGTGGCTCCCACCTGGGCCAGGCAGCCTTGGTATTCAGCCCTCCAAGAGATGTCAATCAGCCCCCATGAGAGGCTTCCCAACAGATGAGACCTTCTTATCAGGAACCAACTTGAGATCAGGCACCCAGATCCCAAGCAAAATATCTCGAGATCTGGCACCTTAGGTCCTACAATGTGGTTAATTTGGTCTCTCCCAGGAATGCATGGACATTCTGAGAGAATCATGTTGACCTACCACACGCACGTTATGCTAAAAAGTGGAAAAGATGTGTCCACTACTGCATTGCCAAAAAGTTAGATCCTTTAATACCTGCAGTCCAAGACATCATCATCCATCTACTCCACACTTCAGTATGCCATCATTTAGCGGCTATAGCCATGTACATACAAAAAAGAGAGCATTCCTCCCTCTTTCGCATCCCTGTCAACAAGGTGTTCATGGAGGGCCTTCATACAGTAATCCCTCCTAGGGTTTTCCCTGCACTTGTGTGGACCCTCAATATCGTACTTACTAGACTCATGGATCCCCCGTTAGAAGGCCTACACACATTGCCTACTCCAGTACCTCTCCTGGAAGGTAGCCTTCCTGGTGACAATAACATATTTACATAGCGTTAGTGAGCTGCAGGCCTTCACCCTGGAAGAATCTTTCATACAAGTTTACAAGAACAGGGTAGTACTCAGGAAAAACCCTAAGTTCCTTCCAAAGGTGTTTTCCCATTCCACCATAATCAGACTGTACGCCCTCAGTCTTCTTACTCAGGCCAGACTCTGTAGCGATGAGAGTGGTTCATACCTTTGACGTCAAGAGCACTCACATGTATTAGATTGACTGAACTAAACCTTTCCACAAAACCGACAAATTGTTAGTTTGTTTGTGGCCTTTGCAAAGCGTCACAAAGGGCAACTTATTTCCAAAATATGAATTGCAGTGCATCCAGACTTTTTATTTCAAAGACAAGAGAACTTTCCCCGTTACCTCTAGGGCTCACTCTACCCTAAAGAAGGCTGCCACCATGGCCTTTTTAGGGAATATTCCCCTAGCCGACATATGCAAGGTGCATACATGGTCAACCCCACACAAATGTACTAAGCACTATTGTGTGAATGCTTTGGCCAAACAACTGCCATTGGTTGGACAGACGGTTCTAAGAACTTTATTCCAGACATCTGCATCAGCCACACACTAGCCAACACTTATGGAGGGTACTGATTTAAAGTCTATGCACAGCATATGTGTCTACAGCAACACGTTATGAATGGAAAATATTACCCTGCAAGCATCTGTTTGTAGCGTGTAGTGCTGAAGATTCACATGTGCCACCCACCTCCCCGGGTGCGTATGGCTCTGATCATAGACGTATTTTTCCTCAAATCACTATTTCATTTGTGCAATACACATGTGCATCATTAACTGTTCACTTTCATCTCCATAGTACTCTCACCCGCTCTGCGGAAATCAATCTATCTTGGAGTTGATGCCATGCCCATTGCCAGCTAAGGGAGGAGTTACTATACCTAACGACTCAAAAGGCATCTTTGAACAAAAACAACTTCTAAATGTCAGAGCCCAACACTAGATGGCAGGAGTGTCTGCAGAGCATGTCAATCTACAGCATCACATGCTGCAATGCTTACAGGGTAAAAGTTTCCTTTTCATGCTAGTTGCACACAATAGATCATGAAATTCAAAAAATACAAACCACAAAATATTTATATTATGGCACAAAAAACATTTCAGTAATTACCAGTGGTATAAATTACTTCCAGCATTACTATGCATATTGTTTCCAGTCTTTGTATTTCACTTAATATCATACTGTAGGCACGATATACTATTGTGCAAATACTATTTGTGTGATCACGCATATACACAGCATATATATGAGAGTGTAAAGTGTCTTCATACACAGTTAGATACACACCAACATCAGAAAGGCAACTACTCACAGGTATGTTGCATTGCACCATAACATTGGAATTCCAAGTTTGCTATGAATTTACAGTGTAATCAAAATGTTACTTAAACATGTTTCATTGATTCTCATGAAGGCAGTTGTTAACACCAACATAGTTGAGATTCCATTTCACTCTGGGATTGTTTAAACCAGTTCATGCACCCCAATGTAGTGCAGATTTGAAGACAACTCTTGGGAAGAGGTGGGCGGGAAGACTTAGATATCCAAGAGAAAAATGTGCTAATTTGCAGAAAAAAACAAGCTTTGGCAAAGCCAGTAGGTTTGATTTTAAGTTGCCAACACGTGTCAACACAGGATTCACAAATATGTTTACATGTGTTGCATGCTCAAATGTTTATCACATTAAAAGCTAATTACTTTGTCAAAGCTGCGAAAAAAACAATAAAAAAGGACTGCTTTCTGCATAGATTGTACATAGAGATGCTCAGATGTTGTTTATCACGTTAAAGGCTACCCTAATTAATTTGTCACAGCTGGGAAAAAACAACAAAAATTAAATGCTTTCTGCATAGAATGTACATGGGAGGTAATTATACTTTTCAGATGTAAAATAGTCCCTTGTGGATTCTATTATAAGCACTTTCTGAAAGAGTAATTGATACAAAAAACAGCTAACAACTTGAGGTAAAAGAGTATTGCTCCCCTCACTGGAGTTAAAACACAGTATGTATATTTTAAAGAATGGGCAACAAAGGGTCTGGCAGATCTAAAATTATGATCAGATCACGGCAAACTTAAACAGCAATAGCCTAGACTGGGCAAAAAGTGTGTGTGTGATAATGTGAAGTTGATAAATGATTACTCTAGTGTTCTTGTAAAAATGGGATCACATATTTCAGCATTACAGACTCTGATAATAGTGACTAAAAATTAAAGCACACTCAAATTAAATATCAATGTGTAAAGTATGGCTTAGAATTGAAAATTAATGCTGGAGAAAGCATTTTTAAAGTAACTATTTGAAATGACAGGGTGGAGGAGGGTGTGAAAATGATGGATTTTAGGTGAGACTAAGGGGCTGATTAGGTAGCGGTGAGACCGCCACCGACAGCCCATCGGTGGCGGTCTCACCGCTATCCTAATCAAGTTTCCCGCCGCGCCAAATTAGGATGGCGGGTGGTTTGTTGGTGGTCAAAAAATACCGACCACCATACATCCGACAGGCTCCTTGAGCCCGCAGGTGCGGCGGAGGGGGTTGTAGTCCCTACCATGGTGGCGGTGCCTACCAGGCACCGCTGTAGGGATTACAATGTCCCTTTCCGCCCGCCTTTTAATGGTGGTTAACCCGCCATGAAAAGGCTGGCGGAAAGAAACTTTGGGGGCCCGTAGCGGGCCCCCTTTTCCCCCTGGCCCTCCGATCTGGGCACTGGGGGGCATGGTGCCTGCCACGTACTGCAGGGATATGTACAGTGTCCCTATTTTGCATTGCAGCGGTTGCTGCAGCCAGCAGCACACGCCGCAATACAAAATATAGGCATTGCGACCGCTGTGGTGGCGGTCGCATTGTAATGCCTATGTCGGGACCCCCGACAGACTGTCGGGCAGTCCTGATTCCCGATAGGGTGTGCCCGCCATCCTAATCAGCCCCTAAGTTCGGAGTGTAAAAGAATGCAAGTGAGAGAAGAGGCATAGGGGAGAAGGAAGAGATGGAAAACACTGAATTCATGTTGTGACATTATGGAAGAGTGAAAATATGGCACTAACTATGAGCCAGGGAAATGCAATGTAGCAGAATACGGTAATGAAGAGAGAGCCAGCTCAGAAAGTATCGGAAAGCAGCAATTAGACATGACCAAGCAGGTAAAATGCTCTCATTTGAAAAGCCTACTGAACTAGAGGACTATATTAGAAAACATAAAGTAGAATAAATTAATACTTCATATGCCCATTCTGCTAACATTTGAATGACTAATATATGGTGTTTTACTAGTTTCTATTTGGTTATGTTTTCCTGCCTTTGTCTTCATTTTGTCAGTGTCTGTTTTACTTGTTCTTGGCATGTTTCTTCATTTCACTTCAATTCACGGATTTACCTTGATTGCTCTGTTAGCCTTTGCATCTTCTTCCTTCACTATATCTTTTTTATCTATTGTATTCTATGTAGACTACAGGGTCCCTATTATTATTTACTTTTGTTGAATTTATTATGCTTACTAGTATGTATGATTATACTTTTACTACATTCTAATTATATTTTGTAGTTTTTCTAAATCCTAATATCACAATGTGGCAATACCTCTATAGGCATCTGTACTATATATTGTATGTTTAATGTTGTTTGTGAAATGTAAGAGTTCTGGGAAATCCCATCTAAAGACAGAAGGACCTATACCATTTTTCTAAATTACATGCTTCCATAGCATTAGTATGGGCATCTAATTGTAATGATGTAGAATCTCAGAATGGCAATATTTGTGTAATGTATGCTTTTCTCCCAATGTATCCTATACAATTAAAGTTATGATCTTATATGATAAATCTACTAATGCTGTGGTCAGATGAATAAGCATAAAGGCAAGTGGGTTTTATTGGAGACAGTTGTTAATAAGAACCATATAATTATCCTAAGAATTTATGGAGACCAGTATAGTGCAATCTAACCTGTTGACACAATATTAAACTGAGTATCGAGTATAGGTTGATAATCTAACTGTTGTAGGAGATTGTAATCAAATCTTGACCCCTTTCTTGACAGAAAATCTAAATACAAATTTACCTCTGATAAAACTTGTAAATCCTTTAAAATGCCCTTAATTCCACTGCTCTGTCTGAATCATAAAGAATCTGTAATCCAACATCAAAAGAATATACTTTTTTATCACCCCCATAGTTCCATGTCTACATGTGACTACATAATCATCTATAGATACTAATCTTATAAACCCTTAAATTTGGTTCATTTACATTTTAGACAATGCACTTGTCTCATGTCATAACATTTATTGACTATAATAGTGTTGGAAAAGTTAAAGGCAGGTGGAGGTTTAACCACTACCGCTTACCTGATGTTACTTTTACTAAAGCGCTGATTAACTTTACAAATGAATTTTAACTGCTAATATTCCTGACCATATTTCTATAGGAGGCAATTAAGATGCATACCAAGCTGTGTTAAGAGCCTTTCATAATCTCCTATGTTGCAAAGGAAAATATTACATCATCTATACTTCCTACATTTCTTCATTAAAACAGATAAAATCCTTAGAACATCAATTGCACACTTTTAGTTCATCTGATTGGTTGCAATTGGGATTCATACCCCCGCCTTGTTGAGAGCCTTTTATACTCTCCTATGTTTCCAAGAAGAATATTAAAGCTTATGCATTTTACAAATCCTTATTAAAACATAAGTAATCCCTAGAACATCAATATCATAGTTTTAGTTCATCTGAGAGGTTATATTTGGATTCATACGAAGCCTCATTGAGAGCCTTTTTTAAGCCGCTATGTGACCAAGAAAAATATTACATCTTATGCTTTTTACACATTCTTATGGAAACAGATGAAATCCCTATTATATCCATATTACACTTCTAGTTCATCTGATAGGTTGTCTGAATTGGTTCATAACCAAATGTAATAAAATTGCTACATTTAATTTGAACAAAATTCTTCTTAAAGTCAGGGGCATATACTATAGTGACCAAAACAAAGCTGGTAAAATCTTTGCAAACCACATGAAGGTCAGAAAAACACGTAACTTAATAACATCTGTAATTAGTGAAGTGGACAATAGTGTTATTGATTCCAGTAGGGGCATTTCTAACATATAAGAACAGTATTATAAAATATTATGCTCTGACGATATCCACCACTCACAAAAACATTTGCATGAATACTTTAAAAAGAAGCAAAGTACTAATTTGGGTTTTGATACATTAGAAACCAATGTTATTCTGCAACAAATTAAAACTGCTATTCCATCTCTTAAAACATTCAAAGTTCCTTGTGCTGAATTGCACTCAGCGCAGGCTATAGCAGCAGCAGGACACGTTCCGCCCTTCATCTCCAGGTTCTCATTAAGTGCCCTGGATTCTCCTAAAATAAATACTCGGCACTGAACGATGCCTTACAGAGGCCAGCTGCTCCTCTTGAATTGATTCTGCACAACTGTCTCCCACGCTCAAATACAGAGGAGCGCAGCGTTTCACAGGCGCTTGCCACCCCGGATGCTACATTAACAGCATTCAAGCCCAATTCAGCTTGCTCACCTATATATGTCCTGAAGATGAACTCAAATAATTGAGTTCGAAACGCTCGTCGACCCCTACAACATGAACTCCTTTTACTCTGTAAAAATCTTCTAAAGGAGTTCATACTATTGTTGTCAATGCGATGTCTTTATTTTAATATCATCCTCACTTTTCACGTCACGCTTATTGTCACTTATTGTGTGAGCACCTGAATACCATTATTTTGGAATAAACATCTGCCATATACTGACCCACATGTCCCTCTTTATATTACTTACCGCTCCCTTTAAGAATTAATTTCCTACTCTCAATCATAGTGCCCCATACAGGGTCACTTCTGAATGGACCTTTAGGCCACACCAGAACAATTGTTTCCCAAAACAGCACACACACGAATTGGTTTTGTGGCACATTTTTTGAATTTACTATCTCCAAAATTATTAGAAACTAATAACAATGCTGGGCGTACATTTTAGAGCCTGCTGTTCCACTTTTTCCTAAAAAAATAAAGATTACCATATTTGCCAAGATATTAGCTGCTAGACTATCAACACTTATTCAATTGATTATAAATTCCAATCAGTCAGGCTAAACGACAGGTCCGCAGAGTTTTCCCAAATTTTATTCTTAATGCATTCTTTCCTAGTCAACCTCTAGCGGCAATTTTGCCTGCTATTGAAAAGGCTGATAGAATAAGTTTGGGCTTCTTATTTAGAACTGTACCTTGGTTTGGTTTAGGCTCTAAATGTTATAAATATTATAAATGTTCTTATCCTAAGTCATGTATTTTCACTATTGGTGCATCCTCATCTTATTTCTGTCTACACAGTGGTACTAGACATGGTTGCCCTATCCCTCGTATAATTTATTCTTTCTTTACAAACATTTTTAAACAGCATTTAACATAATAACAACATTAAATGTATCAACATTAAAGGAAACACTGTCAAACACTCTGCCTATAAAGATGATATTTAAATTATGTGTCTGAACATGCATCGTAAATCCATCTGTTTTTATTTTTATCTTGAGTCTCATTCTATCCTAATGTTTTGGGGTTATAAACTTTACTCTGATAAAAAGAAATTGTAACCTTTAATTTCTTTAGTATTAAGTATGTTTAAAGATAGCAATTTTAAATGAGGCATGACAAAATAAAATATCTTGTTGTCTGGTATTAGATAAACATATTGCTATTAAAGTGAATTTTACCGATCTAAAGGATAATCTAATTTCTATACTTAACACTTGGTCACCACTTTTCTTATCTTGGTGGGGGAGACTTGATTCATTTAATATAGTGATTGTTCCTAACTTATATATTTATTATCTACACTCCCTTTTAACTTACCTGAATATGTTTTCAAATGTTTAGATTGTATCTTTTATAAGTCTCTATGAACAAAAAATGTTCCAGAACTGATTTATCTGATCTCAAATGTTCTAAAATAGAAGGCAGTGTTTTTTCCCCTGATTTTAAGTTATATCATCCCTCTTTTTTATATCCGACAATTATACTTTCTATTACAATTACATGATAATAAAGACACTCCAAGATGGGTTGAATTATAGAATTCCTCCTTGAATTATTTTTCTTTTTGATCAAATAATATATATGAGCAATTGGTCCTGTTTGAAAAACATCCACTAATTAAATGAAAGTATGATTTATTGGATAAATCTATTTTTCCAAGATGTTTGATGGCTGGATATAAGTTTACTCTTCCATTATTTTGTATAATAAATTGATAACATTAAAAAAAAGATTGATGTTTTGTAAGGGTTGGAATGAAAAAGGTATTTTCTGGATTGTGCAATGACTAAAAGATAAAAAAATCTATTTTCTTATTTATGAACTTTCTTGAATCTAATCAACAAAGCATATTCCAGATATTTACACCTAGTTGAGTATAATGTCCAGGTACACTGCCACATATTGATTCAAGATACCTAAAAATATGTGGTCCATATATGTTTAAAACACTGCCGCAGCACTGCACAACCAGAAGGGCATGGCCCGATATTCAAAATGCCCAAATGGAGTACAGAACGCAGTCTTTCACTCATTTCCAAATCTTATTCCAAGGAGATGGTAAGCACCCTGAAAATCAAACTTAGTGAAGATAGTGGCACCTCAAACACATCCCAGAATTTCCTTAAGTAAGGGAAAAGGATATTGATACTTTATTGTGACCTCATTAGGCCCTCAATAGTCAATGCAGGGTCATAATTCATTACATTTCTCTGGACAAAAAAAACAATGATACCCCTGCAACTCTTTCTAGAAACATTCTTTCTGTGTCTCTTTTTTTCTTCTTTGGACAAATAATATGTTCTCTTAAATTGAATCTGAGCCTCTGGTTCTGGTGCAATCAAATTCTCTATGCAGAGCTAAGGATTTTGTAGGTTTTTCAAAACTGTCGGCTCATTGTTGGTGCTATGCTGTAATCTGTGTTACAGAAACAATAGTGCCATTCTTTGATTCAGCCTGGATTTCTTTAACAGGAGCCTAATCATCTCCAGGAAAAAGACAATGTTCAGGTCAAAATTGACAAGACATACAAATTGTTCTGATAGGCCAATTTATACACTGGTTGTGGGCGAGGAGCCACGGTACCCCAAAATGTACTGTATAACTAGATGAAGAAATAATTTCTATGTGTAATGTCACATATCTTGTGTAATGGCGCAATCTTTTCTTTTACTGTACCAGATGGTAAAAGTGTTCTGTCAGCAGTCTGCAAGTGCTCAGGCTCCTTCTTTGAAATTTGGGGATTTTGATTCTTATGGATCCATTAATAATTAACAAACATTTCAGAAGCACCAGAAACAAGTAGTGTTGAAACTTGAACTAAAACTCCATCTGATGAATAATTTGAGACAGGCAGAAGTCATTATTGAGAGTTAGACTCTCTAGAAGAAGATCCAACACAAGCAAGCCATTGACCACCCCACCCGTCTCTTTCTCCCTCTGGCATTTCACGCATTTCTTGCCAGGCAAAAAGGGCAAGCTTTGACTGATTTACCATCTCACCCACAGTGTAGGCATAGATCGCTCTTCTCCTTTGATCTCTCTAGGCCTCAGACAGCGAACCCTTAGTGATTCCAATATGTATAGGTTCTTCTTTAAAAGTTGTATAATCAGAAGAATAAGACTGAATATTTTGAGTGGAGAAGGTTCAAGTCAAGTAAAGAACACCAGGACCTTAAATCTTCTGTCTCTCATTTTTGTGTTCCAGCAGACTTTATCTAAGGGATGGGTGGTTTCCACTAACTCGGACAAGAAATTTGATTGAACTTAACACACTAATTCATCCTTAATCTGTTCCTTAAATCCCCATCAGAAAAATGACATCTGAGTTCTGTCCCCAGGTGATCTCACGAGTTGACTAAAACATGTGACAATCATACACCCGATGACAATTGAGTGCTCCGCCACCATGTCAGGGTTACAATGCTCTATTTAAGTGATAGATGTAGAGTAGCTACTTACTTGTAAATAATGCGTATGGAGTAGCTACTTACTCATGATTCAAAAGTGCCTTAGACTTCTGAAGGGATATGGAAAGTGCTATATTAATTCCAATCCAATAGAATTCTCAGGGCTCTTCCTGGTTTATTTTCAATGTATTAAATAATCATTACCAATTTCAAACTTTGCTCCTGATTATAAGTTGGTAGGTAAGTTCCATCCTCAGCCTGAACCAAAGTTTGCACAGAGATCGGAATTCCAAATTATGCAGCAAACACAGCACCCCCGTAATTTTCCTCTGGCAAATTTCAGCAGGTCAAACATTCTGAAATTTAATTGGGGATAATCTGTAGGAAAAATCTGATACATTGAGGAATTGAGAATGGTGAACGTATGCGATTCCAATATTCTGCTTGAAAACTGACTAACATGAGGTCTTTAACGCACCTGGTACATACCTAACATCGTGGTTTCGGTATTTACTGGGTGCCGTTAATACCTTACTCTTTAGCTGCACACTTATAATCAGGACCTATGTGTCCTTTTCCCATATATCACATATGATGAATATGTTATAGAAAAGCGGGAGCTAGCAGCCTTGAAAAGGTGTGCCTTTCCAAGGACAATTCCAACGGAGTTTGCCAACAACTGGTGTAATGTAGAATGGCCCTGCTTGGTGAGCTGAGAACTGGGCTTGGCAGCTGCTGTCAGTATTTCATGCACTGTATATTATTGCAAAAAAAAAAAAAAATACAACTTTTCCTACTCAACAGAAACAGCTCTCAAGAAGATAAATATATTGTTATGTCTTTTTGGGAATGGGGCGTTTTGAGGCCAGTGGTCAGGACCTGTACAGCACTTGTATGTAACTTTGTATAAATATCGAGTGAAACTGATCCTGCCAAGAAAAACTCATGCGTTAGGCCTATAATTAGCTGCTGACTGTCCCACTAGGCCTCTCTGTACTTATAATTTCATTTTCGCCGGCTCTTGGTTTGCACAAATACACATGGATGCATGCATACACGGGGACACACGCATGGACGCACACAAACGTGCACACACATCCCTTATTCCTGACCTACAACATCCACTGATATTCGAATCACTCTAGAACAGGGGTCTTCAAACTGGGGGGCGGCCCTCACTCGGGGCGCCTCAAGTGATCCCAGGTGGGGCGCCAGACTCTGGCCAAAAGAAGCATTATGCTGATAACAGGGCTTTGTTCGAAGCTGAAAAAATGAGCCGCTCTGTAATGGGCATCACTAACATGTTTTGTTATTTATATCCTAGCTGGGCGTATGTATCAAAACTACCACCCCCACTTCTAATAATCACACTGTGGGTACTTGTACATGTTAGTAAGGCCTGACGGACCAGAATAGTATGTTTGTCAATTATGCATTTTTAAAACGTAACAGAACTTGACTGCAATATTTAAATAAGTCCAGACATATTTAAACATTGCCAATGTAATAAAAAGATTGTGAAAAATTCTGAGGCGCCTGATGATTTATTTTTTTCCACTGAGGGGGGACTGGTATTAAAAAGTTTAAAGACCACTGCGCTAGAACAACATAGACCTCTCACACTGCAACTGAATCCTGGCTTGCAGCATCTCCTGCTCCTCCAGTACTGTGAGCCATACCAAGCTCTTCAAAAGTATCACAATCATGACGGAGGGGAGCTGCTATTTCGGGTCTATGAGCCTCACACAGCTTATAAAATACCGTGTCTACAACGAAAACAGCTTGTTCAAAAGATGCAGACAGAATACTGGCATCGTCCTACAAAGGCATCGGCTATGGAGAGAACACAGCACAGGAGGTGCCGCTGAAGAAACTGTACTATTTTAAAAGGGCCTTCGCCAAAGATAGACAATTACACAGGCTTTTTATCTGCGAAACCTGAAGTTTGTGAATGGAGAAAGTGTTCCAAATGAAAGGGTGGGTTCCACCAAGCAGGGATTCCACAGTTCACAGTATGCCAGTGACTAAGCATTCCACAGTAGAAAGTTAGCCATGGAGTAAGCATTCCACCCTTGAAAGGTAGCCAAAGAGTAAGCTTTCCACATTAGAAGGTTTGCTATAGATAAACAGTCCACTATAAGTTTACCATAGATAAACATTCTACAGACGTTTTACCATAAACATTCCACAGTAGAAAGTTAGCCATGGAGTAAGCATTCCACAGTAGAAAGTTAGCCATGGAGTAAGCATTACACCATAGGTTTACCATAGATAAACATTCTACAGAAGTTTTACCATAAACATTCCACAGTAGAAATTTAGCCATAGATAGGGTTTCTGTTTTTCAGTAAAACCAATTTTACCTCAGAAAACACCATTGAAGGGAATGTTTGTTTTCCAGTAGAAACTGGAAAACACCGGATTTTTCTAAATTTGTACTGCTTTTGCGCCCTCTGTTGTCAAACAGTATAAGTGCAACAAGTACTCCTAAGCATTTTTCACTGATGGATGCTCCCACTATGACCACTTGGGCCACTAATTAGACCCACAAATATTGCCATGTGACAATACGTAAGGTCTTGGAAAACCCAGGATCTACTTCTACTCCTATTTCTCAAGCCTGGTTCACCTTACATTGATTCAGCTAATTGTTTACTGTACTTTGCTCTATAGTGGCCAGCAGATTCGCAGCTGAAGTTTGAGCAAGCACTCAGTTCAGGGAATGGACAATCTCCATCACATCATCCTTCTTAGTTGAGAGTAGGGCAGAGCTGTGCTTATGAAAACTCAGGTATACCTACAGAATCCATGTCCCCCGTGAATCACTGCACCCATTACTCCTGTTGCTAGGTTTTAATTGAGGTTATCTCAAATCACATCCATAAGAATAGCATCCCTCATACAAAATGATTAAGGGCCATAGCATGATCATCTTCAGTGCCCATGCACAGGAAAATAAGTTCATGCCCTAGTTTTTAGGGAGACAGTGATGCTTTTAACGAATATATTAACTCAGAAAATCTAGAAGTTGGTGTATGAGCAGTAGACAGTACAGTTCAGAAATATGAGGAGGCAGTCACTGTTCTGTGTCTCCTAGTTTGTGTAATTTTAGCAAAATGTCAGTGCAGTTTCAGCAACAAACGATGCATGGACCCATTCTGAGCGTATACACTGATGTTGTGTTCATGATATAGACCCAGGATCACTAAGATCAACTTTAATTCTTGCTGCATTCATATTAAAACATAGCTTTAATATATAGAGATTAAACAAGGCTTGACATTTAGCAACGTCATCTGTACAAAATTGTTGTATTCCGCTTTAGGGGTCCGTATATAGGTTTTCCCGAATCATGTCCTTATATAGGCACAATTCGCATTGCCCTTATATAGGCATAGAATCCCTGTCCTTATTTAGGCAGTAACCGTCCACTCCAAATACAGGCATGGTCACCGACATCCGTCCACCCTAACGTCACAACGAGTTCTTAGAAACCAGACCCTTAAGCTTCGGGAGTTCCCCTAGCACAGGACTATTGATTTCTCCAAGAACTCATCTATTATGTATGAACCATTATACCTTAAGGGTTCATTCCTGACGTCTTCCTCTGTCCGACTTCAAGTCAATGCCAACATTCCAAGACACCTACCAGGTATAAATATACCTTCCCTTGCCCAAGCAAGTTAGAGGAGAACTCGACTTCAGAGGAGCCCGTATCCCGGCCTGACGCACTGAGAAGACGCTGTCATTCCTGCACGCAGACGAATCCAGCTTCCAGTGATCTGACTCCCTTCGCGGGGTGTTAGAGTTCCAGATCCGGCTAGAGATTCCCACCTCTCTCATTCTCAAGGTATGGAGCTGACTAGAACCTAGAGCGACTCTTGGCATACTAGACTCTTGGGATACTAGACTCTTGGCATACAAGACTCTTAGTATATCATACTAGAGAATACTTCACCTACTTCTTACCTTGCACCACACTTAGGTTAGGTACACTGGGGTAGAACTAGCTTAGAGACGCATCGTATGAGTACTCGCATTTTTAGCTCATGTTATTTATGTACGTGAATATATGCTAAAAGATAATGCTAGCGCAGTATTATTTATTTCTACTGCTTACACTGTACATTATTTATCTTGCATACTGTCTTGTGATCATAACAGCGCATATCTCTTACACGAGAAACAAGACTGTTCAATAAAACCCTTTTTATTGAAACGCCCGTCTTTCCTTTCTGTGTAACTCTGTAGAAACTAAGCATGCACGATTGACTGAGTGAAACTGTTATCTATTGTTTCCACGATTCTGAGACGTGTTCCGATTCTAAAGGGAAACAAAGTTGTCATGTTTTTCAGTTGCCAGAAACTACTCCCTTCTTGTTCTCAAGGAGTTTCTAGTGGCCTCTGAGCTAGCTGGCACAAGTAATTAAGTTTAATATACTCGATAGGGACATACCGACCTCAGTCCTATGTCAAGCCCATAGGGTATATTATTCCAATGCGCAGAGCCTATTAGGGAAATAGGAACTACACTACATTGCGCCCAAACGTTTGGTTAGGCAGTAATTTAACGCTAGATACTGAGTAACTCAGTCGTGCTTTTCTCAGAGACCCCTACTCACATACTCCATAAGACGTCTGGAGTGGGTAGGGTTAAATATCCGCCAAAGCTAAATAGGACAAAAAACCCTATATATTAGCTATTTTGGTTTGTTCAAATTTGAAGGATACAGTGTTCCAAAATATTGTGCACCTTACCTTTTGTTTCCTTGAAACTTGTTCTACATTTTTCAAAAAACAAATGTCCATACACGGGGACGAAAACACAGGGAACGGTGTAGCTGCTGCTGAACCAGTCGTAACAGCTTCTAATTTTACCGGTTTAAATGAAACCGAGGAGGGTGTTATAGACATCCATCCAAACTTAAGAAGAGCCATCACTCTGAAACTTATAAAACACGGCCTACCACCGAGAGGAGGTAGAGCAGTTTTCATGATAGAGGCACACGAATCCTTTCAGACAGAGGTATTCTATTCATGGATAGTATTCCCAGAATCAAATCCAGTAACAAGACTGTTTCACTTCTACAAAGAAGATGAACCACCAGAGGAATATATTCCTTTCGAGGATATTGAAATTCCACTAACATACCAGGAGCATCAACTCTGGTTTAAAGGCGCCCTAAAACATCACAAAAACATTACCAGGCTCGTTCCACTAGGTAGACCAGGAGCAACATGGCCGAGTCTAGCCGGCTACACACCTCATCCTGACATCGATAAAATGTCAGACGAGGAACTACTTACTCAACTTACAGAGTTAATAAAAATTTACAGACAATTAGTCCAATATGTCATGTGGACTTTTACAGTCCAACCAACATTAACCATTCCAAATCAAACTCCTCAACAGGGGAATACACTAAAAATTACACCACAGACTTTACAAGCAGTCATGGGTAAAATGCCCACAAAACGTGAGCAAATTCCATTCTGGATAGCTAAAAAAATTACTCAAATAGAAGCAGTATTTCCTAATACTAGCCCTTATGAGAAACACAGAATATTAACAATCTGTTTACCAATGGGGATCACACCACAACTGGAAGATTGCACCACTTGGGGCGCAGTCTTTGCTGCCATCTATACTAAAACACATGGTGTTACGTCAATTGCAGTAATACCAGATGTCCTGAAACAAATTCAAAACGAATACGGGGCAGAGCCTGCTCTAAATTTAGGTATGAAATTACTGAAAAATTTCGACCAGGTCTCAACAATAATATTATCTAATATTAAAGGGGAGGCAGCAGCAGTGGCGATCCGCCAACGATTAAGGGAATCCGATGTTACAGAACATCAAACAGAACTACCCAGAATAATAGAACAATCTTATGCAGAATTAGGCAGAGATAGTTTGGGTGGAAGACCATTGAAGCCAAAACTATCTGAAAGTCCTGGGAAGGACTCTATTAAACAAACTCCTACATCTTCTAAAAAGTAGTGGGAAACTAATAAACATAATTTAAACGAGAAACGTTCTCAATCCCGAGGTAGGTCTCCTCAAAAGGAGCCCTCTGAAAGGAGGTATAACCTCAGGAATAGGGATAATTTGAAAAAGCCTGACAGGTATCAAGATACTGATACACGTTCCTCTCGTACCTTTCAGATATCGTCACAGACATCGGAAAGAAGAGGACGGTCAGAACATAGAGAAGAACGCGTAAAATCGAAAGACGACAAACACGTTCCAAAAAATAAATCCAAACCTCAATTCTCAAAGAAGAAGGTAGCAGGTCTGAAGATCAGACATGCCGAGGATACTGAGAACACAACTCAAGAACGGAGAATGGGCTCAGACAATGCTGGACAGTGCTGCAGCAGTCACAATAGCTCGCCAGAACCTGAAGGAACTTCTGGAGATATTGGACTTGAATGAGTACATCACAGTTGAGACTGTAGACACCAGGATTAGTTCTCCACAAAAGTTATATGGAATAACACTCCGAATGGAGGGAGACATACCAAGAAAAGTGAAAGCGCTCTTTTGGGAAAAACTTTCAAGGGGTTATGATATACTTCTAGCAGAAAAAGACTGGCCACCACAATTTGTCAGGGAGTGCCCACATGGCGAGGAAATTATTATGCCTGCCTTCTCCAACCATATTCCAATTCATCTAAAATATACTTATGCCAGGAAATGGGCAGTTGCCCAGGCCCCAGCATTATACAAAAATCATGTAGGATGGGATGAGGATTCACCTCACCATAAAATACATTTAAAAATGAAACTACTGCACAGAGGCAGTATCCAATAAAGCAAGAAGCTAAAAAACAGGTCAGGGAGATCTTAGATCAACTTGAATACCAAGGGGTGATTGAAACATGCACCTCTTCAATGAACAATCCTTTGTTTCCTGTCTCCAAACCAGACAATACATATCGTCTAGTTTTGGATTACAGACACTTAAACACTTGTTCTAAAACATTTGCAGTGCAAAATGCACATAGTACAGCATTAATGAATAACATTGTGCGTAAAAAATATAAAACAACATTGGATATCTCAAATGGTTTCTTTTGTCAAAATATAGCACCTGAAAGCAGGTACTTAACAGCTTTCTCAATAATGGGGACCCAGCATCAATTTTGTCGACTCCCACAAGGGTTCAAGAACAGCCCGGGGTTATTCTCAGCGAGAGTAACGGAGTTACTACAAATTTATGATAATGAGGCATTGTCATATGTCGATGACATCTATCTGACAGACGATGACCTGGATAGGCACTTGAACAGGGTGAGCACCATTATACTGGGCTTTGCCTCTGAGGGCTACAAATTCAACTTCAAAAAGTCAAGAATTGCCCATCTCAATGTCCTTTTTCTAGGATATGAGCTTTCAAGTGAAGGCAAGAGCTTGGCAGCCAACTTTTAGAAAGGTGTGCGCTGCTCCAACCTCCAAAAACGCTGAAAAATTTACAGTCTATCCTGGGTTTCCTAAATTTTGGAAGAACATACATTCTAAATTACGCAGAAAGGGTTAAACCTCTCTACGCATTAATCAAACCTGATTTTTCAATCAAAAATTGGACACAGGAACACACAGAAATCTTGCGTTCACTCCAAGCTAACATGTTAGCAACAAATCACTTGCAAACACGCGTAAGTCAACGCAATTTAGTGATCCGAATAATTTCGGGTCAATGCGGATTCACCTACTTAACATTTAATGAGGGTGAAAAGTACCAATTGCATACAAATCACATTTGTATACACAAGCAGAAATGCGCTTCACTTCAACTGAAAAAATACTGACGGCAGTTCAAACTGCAGTAGCAAAAGAAAGAGCTCTAGCCCAAGGGAAACGCATTATTGTTGTAACCCCAGTTCCGGCCTTAGAGGCGGTAACTAAAGCGAGCATTCCAAATGCGAAAGCATTACATCCGAGATGGATACAATGGGTTAATTCTCTTGCTGCAACAGATGTTGAATATGTTTTTGATCCTGATTTAAAAACACAAGCGTTCCTGCAATATGAACATGAATGTCCTCTGCCCACTGAGATTCTGCCTCTCGATCAGTACGAATTCATAATTTACACTGACGGATCCGCACAACCCGCAACAGGGAGTAAGCAAGCTTACAGTGCAGCGTGCGCAATCGTTAAAGGTCGCATGCGCGATGGCAACTTCAGACCTATGGTCACTAAAACGCAATCTCTAGGAGATTGCACAGCTCAGCGAGCTGAACTACAAGCATTTAAACTGGCACTTGAAAGTACAGATCGCGAATTTCCCACACTAATCGTGTGTGATTCTTTTTACTGTGTGCAGTCGTATAATGAATATATACAAACTTGGCTTGAAAATGGGTTCAAAGATGCAAAAGGTGGCACAATAAAGCATAAAACGCTTTGGGAACAAGTAGTTCAGTTAAAAAACGAACTACCAAAGGCTCACGTGATCCATACACTGAGTCATCAACGTGATGGCGTTCACGTTGCAGGGAATTCATTGGCTCACGAAGCCGCAAAGGGGGCTGTTCAGACGGCTTCTGTAGCTGCGATCACTCGTTCGAAAACGAAAATAGACAGTGAGATAATGTTGGCTGTCAATGCTACAAGCAAAGGCAGTGGTGCAGCGTTACCAAAAAAGTTTCCACTCAAGTACTCTTATGTAATTGATGCGAACAACGTTCCTTTTGCTCGAATCCCTGGAGTGGGGGATAGGGTAATTCCAAACATGGAACGTAGAGCAGCTTTGATTTATGAAACACATCTGGGGGAGGGTCTGTCACATCAAGGGATCTCAAAAACAATATTGACATTAAAAGAGATGTACTGGTGGCCTGGGATGAATACAGAAATACACATATTCATCAATAACTGCATAGACTGTAAAATACAGCGAGAAAGCCACCAGTCACCATGCTACGAATGTAGCTGCCCAGTACAGACACCATTGTTAGACAGCGTTAGGCTATCTATGCGCAGGCGTCCTTTTGGACAAATGCAATCCCACAAATACTAAGTCAAGGTTCCTATGGATATGGCCTCAGCGCTCGGCTGACGCTCGAACTGTTATAAAAGATTTGCGAGTCTTTATCGGCACATACGCAATAGGCACGCTACATTCTGACCAGGGCCCTGCGTTTAGCTCTCGGGCTTACAAGGAAGCCATGGCCAGTCTGGGGGTTGCATTGCGGTACTCCTCTCCGTTTCATCCTGAGGGAAATTCTGTTGTGGAAAGGAAAAACCGGGACATAAAGCAGTCTATAACAGCTAGAGTATTAGGTTCGGGTGATGGGTGGGTCAAACATCTTTATGGGGTCCAACGCTCATTAAACAATTTTCCAAGAAGTTCTCTAGGGGGGTCACTCCATATGAGGTCCTATTTGGGACAAGAATGTGGGTGCCCGATCTGGAATGTAAAGGCACAGTGGTGGAAAATAAACCATTTGATATCAAAGATCGTTTGGCTGTTTTACAGGATCTAAATGAACTAAGATCGAAACAAAGCAACGTGTTCCTGAAGCCAACCACCACTGGGGAAAAAAACGGCAGTCCCAGCAAGGCCTGTCTGGATTCCAAAAGTTGGGGATCTAGTCAGAGAGAAAATTGCGGACAAGAAGGAATTTGGACCTTCTTACAGACAACCAGTACCTGTCCTAGCCATACACGGAACAAGAACAGTACTTCTGCCGCCCCTTGCTGGAAAAAAGGAGAAAAGATTTGTGTCCATCGACCTCATCAAACCACAGTATGTGGCCAATACTAAATAGTAGGCCTCGTGGACTCCGACCTAGTAGCAGACACACTCCTCTCGCTACTATCCAAGAGGTTCAGACTGAGAGACTGATAACCATCGAGAATTCAGCAGTAACAGATGAAGGACTGAGCAACAATGCTTTGGAACTCATCCCTCTTGAAACTCAAGTAACAGTTCGTCCAAATACACCTGTCTACACCAATGTAACAAGTGATCAACTGGTTCCAGCAATTTCTACAAATCCTGATGCAATTCCAACAATTGACAGAACTGCTTCTGGCTATTTCATTAACTTTGATACGTTTTCTGAGGATCTGAGTGAGCCCGAGACGTCACCAGCATCAAAAACTTTTAAACAGCAAGTACAAGACTTTTTACATTTTCTGAAAGAGACTTATCTGGTTTCACCATGGATTGAACTTTGGGTTATTTCTGGAATATTTTTCTTCCTGCTTTGGCTAGCTTTGGTTATGACTATGAGCATGCTTATAAATGGGAGATACATCCATTTGGACATTGAAAGAAAAGAAGTGAACTTACTTTTGAAACCTCACAAATCATCCCATCGTGAAACAAGAGACTTGTCTGCAGTGAACATCACAGCCGTTCCTATACAGGATGGTATAGTGTGGGACAAAACAGATTTCGATATTTTTGGCCCGACGGAACATTTGAACATTCCACATTTATTTAAGATTTCACTAAGTGATTTTGTTTCATCCAGTACCTACTCTGATGATTGGGACTTTGAAACTGTAAATAACATGATGTTTGACCTAGAAAAATCTGCTGCATTTTCTAATAATGAATATTTAGAGGGTTCATCAGACTATGAACAGCTGTATTGCTATAACCACTATGGTCATCATTTTTTGCATAAAACTGCAACACCTAGAAATGTGTTTATGTTTAACCAATGGGAGCATTGTCCTACACCACCAAAAGGAAGTTCAAAAACATTTTCTAAAAAGTTTCCATATTTTTCAGGATACAATACATCTGATCCAGAAACATTTTACTATAGAAATGTAAACAAAACAGGACTGAAAATTATGTTAACTAATACAAAACAGATTTACTCTGCAAAATGTATTGCCCAACTGTCTAGACATGGTTTCGACTTATGGAAAGAGACAATAGACACAAAATCTGTCTGGGGTACTAAAGATTGGCAAGTACAGGGGACGGAAGCTTTATTTAGAGCCTGTATCGTCCCTCAACAAATAATGTTTTTGAATGACACTGTCCAACAAACGTCTTGCCTTGGTTTAGCCAAGATTAAAGACATGAAAGCACCTTCTGTACCAACACCTGCAAGTGATAATAATACACAGGCAGCGGTTACAGTTGACACCATACTACAATTCAACAGAACAAATCCTGATTGGAGAAAATGGTTGATCTGGCCCTCAGACACAAACAACTGTCAAGGGAGATTCCTGAATAAAACACAGGGGTTTACTATTCATAGGCCAGACCCACGATACGTCCAAAGACAGCATCCGGGGGTAGTAACAACATACAGTGTAGGAAAATTATGCCTCGATTGGCTGCACAAATCTACACTTAAGGATGTGAAACAACACTTATCTTTACTTAAAGAAGACGCAGACCTTAGGGAATTCTTGCTTGGACCAAGAAAACCGTGTGAAAAACGTTTCATATATGCCGGCATTTATGCTGCTTATAATGAAGCATGGAAGGTGTCACAGATGGAGGCCGCAGAACGAATACGTGAACTTGATTGTATTAACTTAGAGAAAACTCTCTCTGTGGTCGACAATGGGTTAACAACTTTGTCCTCCAGAATTTATTCATTGGACAGTATTGTATCCTCTGCTATCGACATACTGGAACAAGATTTAGCCATGTTACAGCAATGCCAATCTCAACTACGTTCTATTATGTTATTAAGCTGGACGCTGCAATCTTTGCGTGCGGGCTATGTGCCTTGGCGTTTTATCAACACAGCGGCTCTGTTTGCAGAATACAATCTAACTGATAAACAGATCGAACTGGCACAAAGGGGAGCAAAGTATACAGTACTGAGCATTGAAAAACTTGAAAAATTACCATTTACAGTGGCAGAAAAACCAGCTACAGAATGGCTTATTCATGGCAAAATTAGTCTACCTGTGACTACTTTCCAGTTTCAGTATTGCCTTAAACAGATGCAAGCAGGCAAATATGAAAGGTTGGGTAAAGAATACATTAAGACATCCTGGAATTTACCATACACGTATAGATGTTGGAGTGGGGATCGTGAAGTGTTTCTAAGCGGTACACACTGTGAAAATGCACTAAGCGGTTCACTGATTTGTCAGGACATATCTTTACACGGGGCTTGTAATGGTTCTGTGGCAAATTTGTCCTGCCACCAGCAGGGTACACCAGCTGCTGTGATTAATCCAACGTTTGGCCAACTTTCTAATGGGAGTTACCTCATGTTAAATGATCAGAGTTGCTGTGGCATGTTGCCAGGCATCCCATATCTAGTAACGGTCAACTCCAGGGTCACTTGCTGTATGCAAGTATTGTTTGCCCCAATAGACACAGTCAGGGAGTCGCCTTTATGGCCTTCGTTGAATGTCTCTTTTATACGATTTGATACTTTAAGCAGAATGAAAGCCATGCTTATACAACAATCAGTGCCTTTGACCTCGGCCAAAGAAACCTATGATCTACAAGTTGCAAGGACTTCGGCTGAGATACAGAATTTAATTCGTACAAACTGCCCTATACATTTCGTAGAAATGATAGGACGTATCTTTAACATGTCAGATACAAGCGGAATTGTACAGGTATTTAAGACCATCTGTTCCGGACTATTAGCACCTTTCCAGGCTGTCCTCGGAATCATCCCAAACTTCGCACATTCGGTGTTTGGTGGTGTGCCATTAATTCTAGCACTTGTTGCAGGAATTCTGTTTCTATTCCTCCTACTACGCTATGGCAAGCCTCTTCGCCAACATCACTCCGAGCGATGTGGAGAGAGCCCTCCTTGAACGGAAATGCCGTGAGCGAATAGTACAGCTTTTGGGCATGCCTCGTCTACGGGAACTTAATACAACGTGGTTCCTGTCATTCAGACCAATCTGGCAAGATTGCATCTTACCTGTTCTACGCTGCCTGTTTTGTGGTGAAGAATGCGTGCTAGACACATGTCTAACACTCCCATCAGTCATGCCAACGGATGTCGATACTCTGCTGGACCCGATAATGGCCCATGCTGTGTGTTGTCCCCAGAGGCTTCCAATCCTGATGACGGCATTCATTGAGATCTCACAGACGCTTCCGGCTGCTGCTGAGGTACGAGATGGATCAACAGGCACACAGGTAACAACGGAGGCGAACATTGCATCTTCTGCTGAAGGCGATGTTTCTCATCTCTGTGCAATTAACCTTCTGAACGAGGTGTTCCAAATGTCACCAACTTCGGTGGTCGATATTTTGGCTACGGACATAGATGATCTAATGTTTACACCAGACCCATACACTGTTTTTCATTCGGCTCACAGTGTACCAGGGCACCATTGAAATTTGGCCTTCATATTTTCAAAACTTGGAACTATTCCCAGAAATTGAACTTTTTCTTTTAAAACAAAATTTTTCTCGATAAGAAAAAACATGGCAAATGAACAATCTGCTTACAGTGTAACTAGTCTTATAAAACGGACTTCTTTGAATACTTCCAGGGACACATTGTCACCTTACTTGTCTAACATTTCATTTAATTCTATGATATATAATGGTTTTGATTTTGAGAACTTATCGACCATTACACAGGCTTTTTATCTGCGAAACCTGAAGTTTGTGAATGGAGAAAGTGTTCCAAATGAAAGGGTGAGTTCCACCAAGCAGGGATTCCACAGTTCACAGTATGCCAGAGACTAAGCATTCCACAGTAGAAAGTTAGCCATGGAGTAAGCATTCCACCCTTGGCAGGTAGCCAAAGAGTAAGCATTCCACATTAGAAGGTTTGCTATAGATAAACAGTCCACTATAAGTTTACCATAGATAAACATTCTACAGACGTTTTACCATAAACATTCCACAGTAGAAAGTTAGCCATGGAGTAAGCATTACACCATAGGTTTACCATAGATAAACATTCTACAGAAGTTTTACCATAAACATTCCACAGTAGAAATTTAGCCATAGATAGGGTTTCTGTTTTTCAGTAAAACCAATTTTACCTCAGAAAACACCATTGAAGGGAATGTTTGTTTTCCAGTAGAAACTGGAAAACACCGGATTTTTCTAAATTTGTACTGCTTTTGCGCCCTCTGTTGTCAAACAGTATAAGTGCAACAAGTACTCCTAAGCATTTTTCACTGATGGATGCTCCCACTATGACCCACTTGGGCCACTAATTAGACCCACAAATATTGCCATGTGACAATACGTAAGGTCTTGGATAACCCAGGATCTACTTCTACTCCTATTTCTCAAGCCTGGTTCACCTTACATTGCTTCAGCTCATTGTTTACTTCACTTTGCTCTATAGTGGCCAGCAGATTCGCAGCTGAAGTTTGAGCAAGCACTCAGTTCAGGGAATGGACAATCTCCATCACATCATCCTTCTTAGTTGAGAGTAGGGCAGAGCTGTGCTTATGAAAACTCAGGTATACCTACAGAATCCATGTCCCCCGTGAATCACTGCACCCATTACTCCTGTTGCTAGGTTTTAATTGAGGTTATCTCAAATCACATCCATAAGAATAGCATCCCTCATACAAAATGATTAAGGGCCATAGCATGATCATCTTTAGTGCCCATGCACAGGAAAATAAGTTCATGCCCTAGTTTTTAGGGAGACAGTGATGCTTTTAACGAATATATTAGCTCAGAAAATCTAGAAGTTAGTGTATGAGCAGTAGACAGTACAGTTCAGAAATATGAGGAGGCAGTCACTGTTCTGTGTCTCCTAGTTTGTGTAATTTTAGCAAAATGTCAGTGCAGTTTCAGCAACAAACGATGCATGGACCCATTCTGAGCGTAAACACGGATGTTGTGTTCATGATATAGACCCCGGATCACTAAGATCAACTTTAATTCCTGCTGCATTCATATTGAAACATAGCTTTAATATATAGAGATTAAACAAGGCTTGACACTTAGCAACGTCATCTGTACAAAATTGTTGTATTCCGCTTTAGGGGTCCGTATATAGGTTTTCCTGAATCATGTCCTTATATAGGCACAATTCGCATTGCCCTTATATAGGCATAGAATCCCTGTCCTTATTTAGGCATTAACCGTGCACTGCAAATACAGGCATGGTCACCGACATCCGTCCACCCTAACGTCACAATGAGTTCTTAGAAACCAGACCCTTAAGCTTCGGGAGTTCCCCTAGCACAGGACTATTGATTTCTCCAAGAACTCATCTATTATGTATGAACCGTTATACCTTAAGGGTTCATTCCTGACGTCTTCCTCTGTCCGACTTCACGTCAATGCTAACATTCCAAGACACCTACCAGGTATAAATATACCTTCCCTTGCCCAAGCAAGTTAGAGGAGACCTCGACTTCAGAGGAGCCCGTATCCCGGCCTGACGCACTGAGAAGACGCTGTCATTCCTGCACGCAGACGAATCCAGCTTCCAGTGATCTGACTCCCTTCGCGGGTGTTAGAGTTCCAGATCCGGCTAGAGATTCCCACCTCTCTCATTCTCAAGGTATGGAGCTGACTAGAACCTAGAGGGACTCTTGGCATACTAGACTCTTGGGATACTAGACTCTTGGCATACAAGACTCTTAGTATATCATACTAGAGAATACTTCACCTACTTCTTACCTTGCACCACACTTAGGTTAGGTACACTGGGGTAGAACTAGCTTAGAGACGCATCGTATGAGTACTCGCATTTTTAGCTCATGTTATTTATGTACGTGAATATATGCTAAAAGATAATGCTAGCGCAGTATTATTTATTTCTACTGCTTACACTGTACATTATTTATCTTGCATACTGTCTTGTGATCATAACAGCACATATCTCTTACACGAGAAACAAGACTGTTCAATAAAACCCTTTTATTGAAACGCCCGTCTTTCCTTTCTGTGTAACTCTGTAGAAACTAAGCATGCACGATTGATTGAGTGAAACTGTTATCTATTGTTTCCACGATTCTGAGACGTGTTCCGATTCTAAAGGGAAACAAAGTTGTCATGTTTTTCGGTTGCCAGAAACTACTCCCTTCTTGTTCTCAAGGAGTTTCTAGTGGCCTCTGAGCTAGCTGGCACAAGTAATTAAGTTTAATATACTCGATAGGGACATACCGACCTCAGTCCTATGTCAAGCCTATAGGGTATATTATTCCAATGCGCAGAGCCTATTAGGGAAATAGGAACTACACTACAAAATGCTTTGACTGCAGTTAATGGAAACATATTGGTCTCTGCTCGTTTTTTTCCTTCGGGATGGAAAATGCACTCAAACAGTGCACACTGCAAAGAACACAAAACTAAAGTGCCTTATGCAATTGTCACACATGCCTGGTGGGAAGGCACGCCCTGCACTGCTGGTAAATAAACAAAGACCCACACACATACTTGGTAAAAAAAATCACTGCTTAGTGGTCATTGTGCTGCCTTTAAAGAAGTACAAAATTCCACAGACATGACCCACCAATGTAAAATAGACTTCATTCACAGTGTGAACTGCCTAGGCAATTGACTAGTCATCCTGACTCTAGGCATCCTGCCGTTCATAAAGTTTCTTTATTACCTGCACTACTATTCCATAGAACAGCACAGTTTGCTGCCACCAAAGTTCCTATAGCAGGTGTCTACCCTATGACCAATTGGAGCAGGAATAGAATAGGCCCAGATCAGACGGTAATAATAAATTTATTGGCAGTTAATTCTAGGGATATGCGGCACGGGACACAACAGTGTGAGACTGGCATGCAGTATCCTAGCAGTGACCCCCCACCCCCCAAAAAAATAAATATATATATATTTTAGAATCGTGGTAAACAAACTGATCATTTATGGGGGCTTTTTAGCAGAAATATTGATGCGGGGTAGCCATGAGTAGATGAATTTCTATCGGTAGTAATTTTAGATTATGGAGGATTGCTTTCCATACAGATTAGGAATGTACGTAAACATGAAACAGGACAGCAGTCATCTAATTGGGAAGCAATTTGACCATCTTTTGGGGATTAAGGGAGGTGGCTGGTTTTAGACCATGATATATAATATGGTTTTTAACATATAGGCACCCGGCACTTTATTATGGAGTGCGCAATACATAGGAACAAATGTATAGCACTTCAGTATAAGTTGGAGAGTAACTGGGAGGGGATTAGTGATAGTTGGTTAGGATAACTAACATCATTCTCTTCTATATCCAGCAATTTCGTCCTTATGCACCCATTCCCCATCTTCTAGAACAAATGGCAGCTGCACCTTTGCACTTTAATATGTATATGCACTTTGAGGTTCTTTCTGCTATTTTTCACATATTTATCTCCGGACGTTGTACATACATGTTGGAGAAACAACACAATGCATTTTTTAGAAGCATGAGTCACTTTAATTGTCTGTTCCTGGAGGGGAAAGATGAATAATTGTATCAGAAATAGACTAGTAGACATGACCAAAGAATTGGCCATATGGGACCAAGAGACTTGGGAGGATTCATCATACAGGAATGACTGAATGTCAGATTATTACTCCAGGGCCGTCTATTTGTGAATTAGTTGGGATACTAACAAAGAGTTGAACTTGGTAAATTATCTATTTAAAATTTTGGAATAAGAATTTGACAACCTTTGCTTTGCCATGCAATCCACCTAGCATAAATATAATGAGTTGATATGTGTACTTTACAAGTAGATATTATGAAAAGAGACATGCAGATTGGAAAAAATGAAAATAGAGATTGAAAAAGTATTTTTGTTTAAATGTCATAATATAATTGAATACAATGCATGTATATGTCCCCTTTAAGAAACTGACCTTGTTTTTAATTGGTGGTGGGGGGAAATGAGCCATGCTTCCCCTTTAAATAGCACATTTTGTTTTGCACATGTTGACCCAGTAGAAGGCGTAAGCCGAAACGCGTAGGTCATTTCTGTTTTTGTATGCACCTCCTGCACTTTGCTTTGAGAGGCTTCTAATGCGAGGGGCCTCCTGAAACAACGAAAATTAATAAAGCCCTTCGGAAGCCAGTTCCTGGTAGTGCCGTGCTTCATTTCGCCCTGGAAATCATGTGTCAAGAGCGAAGGGCAATTGTGTGGAGTAAGTGAAGGTATATATATATATATATATATATATATATATATCCAATGCTCCGTTAGCAGCTTGCTAATCCCATTCAGAGATAACACGGACCATCTGTTGATGTGCTCGTAAGTTTATTGAGGATTGTCTGCCATTACGTGTTTCGGCTGGAAAATGGTCTTGATCACATGACAACGCTGTGGTTTTCGATCGTCCCTTTTAAAGTGATACATGCTGTGCAAATTATAAATACAGAAAACAGACTGTCATTGGGGCAAGCAGGTAACTACATCAATAATTCATACATAATGTATTGGTGCACATGTAGCCCTCAGCCATCCCAAACAATTACATTTCAGTTCATAAATCAATCTGATAAAATCATTATAATTTATAAATTAAATCATTTAAAATGCATTTGGGTAAAATGCCATATATGTCTGTTTTATCTGTATAGATAGTCAAACTAGTGCAAAGATTTGTAACCAAAAAAGTGCAATTGTGCATAGTACAAGCTAGCTAGCTGTACTATTGTTTATAAAGTGCCAATAGTGCATAAACAGTACTTATTTAAACTTCAGCAGCAGAGTTTTAGTCTCCCACACTAAACCTTCCAGGTAGATGTTGGTTTGATCTATTGTTCACGTTATTAGGATGAATCCTAAAACAATTCCTACATTTGCTACATTGACCCTCTTAGTCGAATAAAGTGCAATTTTCAGATAAATATTAACTTATCCTAAAATCTTTTATCACTATACCCGTTAAAAGGCTTTGGTTTTACGTGGTTAGGATAAATCCTAAAACAAAATGCTACATTGACCATTTTAGCTGAATAAAGTGCAATTTTCAGATAAATATTAACTTATCTTAAAATCTTTTATCACTGTAATACGTACATTGGTTTCAATGTAATGTATAAAAAATGTTAACGTGCAACCCCTAAAACAGTTCTTATTTCTTTCCTACAGACAAATTCATAAACATGTATATAGATCTTCACTAGTGTTCAGCCCTCCCGGAGTCTTAGTATCCAAATCTAGACTAAAGCAAGTTTCCAACTTTCGCAATTTTGCTTCCCTATTACCACCTCTTTTGTGTATGGGGACAGCATTCACTAAAATGTATTTAAGAAATTTTAAATCGCTATTATGGGTCTCTTTGAAGTGTCGAGCTACAGGGTAAGTAGGATCCTGATTCACTATGGCCCTTATGTGCTGAAGTATTCATTTGTGCGCTTGAAGTTTCGTACTCCCTACGTATCAGAGTCCGCATGAACATTCCAATACATAAATGACATTGTCTGTATTGCAAGTGAGATGTTTGCTGATTATATGCTCTTTGTGGCTAAATGGTGTCATGTATGAAGTTTTGTTGGTACCATACTTACAAGCTTTACAAGAAGCACATTTATAAAATCCTTTTCTAGCCGAAAGCCAAGTTCCTACTTCTATGATTTCCGGACTACTTTTGACCAGAGCATTGCTCATGTACGCTGTCTTTCTGTAGGTGATTGTAGGTGTCTTTGGCAGGAGCTGACCAATGATAGGATCATCTAAAACAATTGGCCAGTTGCGTTTAATGATGCCCCTCAACTGTTTCTCCTGTTTAGTATAAGTTAAAATCAGTCTAGTCCCTTCCATTCCCCAATTCTCTTCTGTATCTGTGGCTTTATTATCATCTTTTCTCTTACTCAGTAACAGTTCAGACCTATTACATACTCTAGATTTGGCTATAGCTGTATCAATTGTTTTTCTTGAGTAGCCCCTTGCTAGAAATCTCGTTTTGCTTTGATTTTGTTTTTCCATTAAATCTGTTTCATTACTACAGATTCTCCTCAGTCTCAGCATCTCCCCATATGGGATACTCTCTATTAGGTGTACTCCATGTGAACTGGTCGCATGTAATACAGAGTTCCCTGCCGTCTCCTTACGATGTAGGGATGTCTCAAGTTTGTTATTAACTATGCTGACTTGGACATCTAAGAAGTTTATCTTCTCTGAGCTAATTGTAGCTGTAAAGTTGAGGTTCATGTTGTTCTCATTAATTAGGGAGACAAAGTTTTTTGCGCTTTGTTCTGGCCCCCGCCAGACTACAATTTAATTGTCTATGAACCTTAGCCAGGTTACTACATGCTCCTTAAATTTGTGACTGAATTCCTTGTAGAGGACCAGCTCCTCCCACCAGCCCATATGTAAGCAGGCATAGCTGGGGGAGAAGCTGGCCCCCATAGCCACCCCCCGGAGTTGTTGATAAACCTGGTTATTGAACATAAATACATTATTCTCTAGACAAAATGAAGTCATATTACTCAACATTCTGCTATGTTGTGTGAATTTGGTTGGTCGTTTGCTGAGATAGTGCTCCAATGTTCTAATGCCATCATTGTGCCTGATGCTTGTGTATAACAATGTCACATCCAGAGTCATCAGAACAAAATTGTTATGCCACTCAATGTTCTGTATTTTGCGTAGGAAATCCCCCGTATCCTGAATATATGATTGTAGGTTTTTAACATGTTCCTGTAGAAAATAATCTATATACCAAGATATATTTTCAAATGGGCCATCACACGCTGATATTATCGGCCTACCAGGGGGTTTCTGCAGATTTTTATGCACTTTTGGTATGAAGTACATCACTGGCAGGACGGGATGTTCATTTTTAATAAAACTTATACTCATCTAAACTCAACAGACCAGCACTCTTCCAAGCCAGGAGTTTGGTATAAAGTTCATTGTGAGTGCTTCTAACTGCTTGCATGGAGCTTTTTCTATAGCGCTCAATATCCTGTAGTTGAGATAGCGCCTCTTCCATGTAGTCTTTCAGTGGCCAGAGGACAATATTTCCTCCTTTGTCCGAGTTTCTGACTATGACTTGTTTTTCATTCTGTAGTTTGGCAATCATTTGATGATATTTCCACTGCTGGTTGGTGTACCTTGGCTTAGCTTTCTGAAACTTATAATTCAGTTTTTTTATTTGGGCCACCACCTGCTCATTGAAGATATCTAAAGAGTCACGAGGCATAATTGGGTTGAACGTTGATTTCTTTTTAAAGGGGGTATGCGGTCTTATAAATTTTCCTTGATGTAATGCTTCATGGGTGGTAATCAGTGTATTTTCCTCATTGCCACTAGTTTGACCGATGTTTTCGTTTTGTAGATCTTGGAGATCCTGGAGCAAGGAGAGGTCCCCCATTGTCAAATTCATTAAATCTGGGGCTGTATTTGATTCCTGCCCTGTGTTGGTACCTTGTTGGTTTTTATGAAGTAAATTATATTTTTTCAACTTCAATTTACTTATGAACTTGAAGACGTCAGTTCTGGTCTGTGCGTAATTAAAATTACTCTCCTGGCAGAATGATCGTCCCAAAGTAAGGAGTTGTATTTCAGCCGCATTTAAATCCACTTGTGCCAAGTTGATAATCAAATTGTTAACCTTGTTGTTGAGGATTTTCCGTTATTTGCGTTTCCAACGTCCACTCGTCACTTTCTTGTTCTTTACGTTTGGGCTTGCTTTTCTTCTTTCCCGTCTTCTTTTGTTACGTTTCTGCCTGTTTTGCTGTTTCTCGGCTGCAGGGTTTCCCTTCTGTCCTGACGTAAAAAATCAAGTTCCTCGGCTAGAGACATTTTTAATTTGTATTGGCTGACCCTTTCCGGATTTGATTCTAGATCTGATTCACTCTCCAGAGCTGAACTCATATCTGATGCCGATGTTGTGGCTTCGGGACCTGTATTCTACCTGGTTTCCTGTGTCTTATTCGTTCTGCTGCTGGATTTAGATTTTCTTAAAGAATCATATTTGCGTGAGAATGTGAATATTTGTCAGTTCTCATAATCTGCCTTGTCTCATTGGAATTTATGTTTTTCTTGCCTTAATTTTATCCTCCTCCTTACGTAGTCTACTCAGCATATCCTCACACAGTTTGGACACGGATTTCGTTGCCCCCAACTTGTCAATTTCCTCATCGAGGGCATCTATTCTTTTTTGTAATTCTATCCGGTCTGTTTCTGCGTACTTGACCAGAATCTGGACCAATTTTCTTGAGGAATCTAAATTGCACTCCACCCACTCTGCCATTATTTGGGGGTTGGGTGTTTCATAACTGGGAGCTATCATTATTCTCAGTCCTCTAGGTATTCTACCCACATCCAGGTAGCGCTGCAGGGACTTATGCTCCCACCACTTAGACTGTTCTTGCTTCATTAATTTTTCTAGGGTGCGAAATGTTTCCTTGATGTTACCAGAGCTGTCACGTGTTGCTCCACTGGATGTTTGTATTTCCTGCGTGGGAGAGTTTTGAAACATTTCTTCTGCTGCTGCCTCACGATCGCGCAGACAATGTACAACACTACAACTCCCACAATACTTTGCGATGGGATCAAGCACAAAATAGTATCACATGATATCTAAAAAGTATTCTTATTGGTCTTTGTGAACATCGTCATTTCTACCATGATCAAGTTCTCAGTAGAGAACGAAACGCGTTGGTTTGATTTTCAACCTGAAATGATTTGAAAATAAATGAACTTTGGAATTGTTCCTTCTGCGAGTGCGACCTAATTTCCCTGCTTGAAGGGGTTGTGTGTGATATATATATATATATATACATATATATATATATATATATATATAATATATATATAATATTGTTAATAAAAACAGAAGCCGTTGGCTAACACCGGATGTAATTAGAGGCCCAGTTATTCAAAAAAGCCACAACAGTGCACGCATTGGTATGTGCTTTCACAAGTATTTACAAAACCGTACTGCTTTGTATGTTCGCACATGTGAGAATCTGCTGAGTGTTTGCAAGTTCACTTTCCCTGCAATCCCATTTTCCCCACCCCAGTGAAAGTTTTAATTCTGGCCTGTCAGGAGTAAATTTCCAATGCATCCCAGTGTGGGAAGTGGTTGGAGAAGAGTTGGTAAAAACCCTTAAACATGCAAGTTTATAGTTGTGCACAAACTCGAAAGGCTATTCCAACCCTGGACCTACCACTTCTATCTACTTCCAATGTTTGGATTTGCAGAAACGTGGAAAAGTCAGGGCATTGCTTGAATACAAATCCTGCTGTAAATGAGTCCTGATATAATCAGAGAGGCTATTTTCAGAGCTCTGATTCAGTGAGAACGCTGCAATAATTTGTCACCTCACAGCATGGCACCAATGGGACAAGTGGATTTTTTTATAGGACAGGTGGATTTATGAAGAATCCCATCCCGGAGACAAGCAGTTTTTTTTATAAAATCCCACACCCATGATAGGTATTCCACAGCGAAGGTTTGCCATAGAGTAAGCATTCCACAGTTGGACGTTAGACATGGAGTAAGTAGTCCACCGTAGGTTTGCCATAGAGTAAGCATTCCACAATAGAAGATTTGCCACACAGGAAGCATATCACAGCAGAAAAGTAGCCACAAAGTAAGCATTCCACCATAGGTTTGCCATAGAGTAAGCATTCCACAGTAGAAATTCAGCCATGGAGTAAGCATTCCAGAGTACAAGGTTTTCCATGGAGTAAGCACTCCATATAACAAGGTTACCATGGACTATGTATTCCACATAACAAAGTTAACCTTGGAATAGCCATTCAACATGACCCTGTTTGCTGTAGAGAAGGTATGTCCCCAATAGCAGAGGACTGCAATAGCATAAGCATTCCACATGACAAGTTGTGCCATGGAGTATGCATGCCACACGACATTGTTAGCGAAGGGTTCAAACACTATACAAAAGAGTCACAGCAAAAGGACAAACGACTAACCAAGGTTGAGCACATCAAATCCACAGTACAGTATATTCAGAGATGGTGCAACTGCTTCCAGCACCCGCCGTCCGAGGATGCAGATAATGGAAAAATGTTCATGAATAAGGAAGGTGCACTCGATGTGAAGTCAATAAATCAGGCCAATATTATCCAAAATGTCTTCTTTTATTAGGTTAATCATAAAAACTGGCACACAGCCAACGCGTTTCGTTCCCGGTTGCCAGAGGGAACTTCATCAGGGCTGTAACAATTATGAATAAACATAACATGAATAACAAATCACATAAACACACATTTAAAAGACATAACCACAAACTTGAAATGACCCACATATGACAACAATTATATACCACAACAATAAATACACGAAATACATAATTGACATTATTTGACATATATAATTTACAATAAATTATAAAGTAATAATTCCAAGAGAAAATACCAGACAGACAAAAGTATGACCAAGGACAAAGCATCATTTAGAACAAAAAGGTATTTTTGCTTATACAGTGCAATAGTATCATACAATGAAAAACACATGACAAAGAACACAATTATATCAAGAATCACATAAAAAACCTCACATAAAATTAAATACAAATATATATTCAAATAAAAGTACTAATAGTGACACAGAGAAAAGAAAATATGAAACAGATATATAACTAAAATAGAACACCATCTATAAGAATAAAATAGGAATAAACCAAGACAAAGAGAAAGAATATGAAAAGGTTGCCACAATTAAAAAACACCGTGCTAGTAGAAAAACATACATCTTCTCACCTCTAAAGTATATGGCTGAAGAATCAGTATGTGGTTTGTATAAAATTGTATAAGTATCCAAACGCGGTAAATATAAGATCCTGGACTCACCTTAAGGTGAGTCCAGGATATATGAACGATTGATGAGGTTCTTGAGCTTCTACTTCTTGGTTATAGTGGCAGAGTGCATATCTTACAGCCTTTGGGGGGTTTATTCTGAGTAGTCCCCCTCTCTGGATCATGTTACCCGCCTTTGACAGGGGAATGTTGTTTGTGTTTATACTTTGCCTCTTCTGATGTTATCCATGATAAGCGACATTTGTTCGTATTCCCTTTCATTATAGATTTGACAATAGATGTCCATTTCTGATCTTATATTTACCGCGTTTGGATACTTATACAATTTTAGTTATATCTGTTTCATATTTTCTTTTCTCTGTGTCACTATTAGTACTTATGATGCTTTGTCCTTGGTCATACTTTTGTCTGTCTGGTATTTTCTCTTGGAATTATTACTTTATAATTTATTGTAAATTATATATGTCAAATAATGTCAATTATGTATTTCGTGTATTTATTGTTGTGGTATATAATTGTTGTCATATGTGGGTCATTTCAAGTTTGTGGTTATGTCTTTTAAATGTGTGTTTATGTGATTTGTTATTCATGTTATGTTTATTCATAATTGTTACAGCCCTGATGAAGTTCCCTCTGGCAACCGGGAACGAAACGAGTTGGCAGTGTGCCAGTTTTTATGATTAACCTAATAAAAGAAGAAATATTGGCCTGATTTATTGACTTCACATCGAGTGCACCTTCCTTATTCATGAACTATACAAAAGAGTACTGTAAATTTTTATTGTTTTTGGTTAATTAAAACCATTACAAAAATACACATTAAAAAAGGGTTTCATACGTATTTAGATAAGAGAAAGGCAATTCTAAAAGCTTAAAAGTCTCTGATGGAAAAGCACCTTTGTTCGGCTTCTTCTGAAGGTGTTCAAAGGTCTGTATACAAAAGAGTATCAAAACAATTATACCATTAAAAGTGTTTCACTCCAGGTGGTGCATCATGGGACATGGAGTATGCATTCCATATGACAGCATTTGTCATGGGCTTAAGTACTATACAAAATAGGACCAAGACCAATACACCTTAGGAAGCATTTCACATTACATGGTGCATCACAGGAGAGCATTAATTTACAAAAGGGGATCTACTGTGAAGAAATCACCCCACACAGCAGATTTGATGATAGGGAAATACTCCATACGAGTGGATTTATTATGGGAAAAAAGCATTCCACCCTTCATCAGTCATAGTCACATTCTGTACAAGAAAACAACGCCATTTAGAGAGGATCAAAAGCTAGAGCCATAATCATGCAACAAGCATTTCACAAGAGACACCACTATGGAAAAAACCTTCCACACAAGAGGTAGACCAATAAATGGGGCATTTCACACCAGAGAAATCCACCACAGAAAAAACACTGTACCTAAGACATACTACCACAGAGATAGACTTTCAAACGAGACACAACAGCACAGTGAGGGCATTCTAACTGAGATCCACTCGCAAGAAACATTCCACAAGGGACATCATCATG
Source organism: Calotriton arnoldi (assembly GCA_963921515.1). NCBI lineage: Eukaryota > Metazoa > Chordata > Amphibia > Caudata > Salamandridae > Calotriton > Calotriton arnoldi. Next base: position 231,289 of record CAWUFW010001736.1, on the reverse strand, counting down.
CATACATCATTCCATACATCTTACAGTGAGAATTTCACACATGAAATTCAACAGAAGAGAGCGTCATGGTGTAAAGGCCACCATTTATGGAACAAAGGAAATTCCATCATAGGACAATATTCCATGCAAGAGAAACCACCACTGAGTGTCCTTTTGCATGGAAGATATCACCATGGTGAGACCATTTGCACAAGATAGCCCACCAGTAAAAATATATTTCACTGGAGATAACTCCCTGCTGAGAGCATTCTACTCCACCCATTAAAATGCCATACTAGCCACCTTTATGGTCCTATGGTCCCACTCACAATGCCCCAGTCAGAACCCACAGGATAGACATGAGCTACTAGGTCCCACCCCTTGGGGCCAGGTTAATTTGAAACTGGTGTGTATCCTACTATGACTCTCCAAACTGGAATAAGTACAACCCTTTTTGCACTTGACTTTCATGGTAGCAAAGGTGAGCAGTCACAGGCTTCTCAGGGAGGTAGTGTGTGATACAGAAGCTCAACAATTAACCAGCAGACTAAATAACCTAATGCCCAGCCCGGTGTTTGTATTTTAGAAAAAGAAAGTATTTTAATCACAAAACAGAACTATGTACTCCACAATTCAGTTCATGGTAGGTGAATATAAGGTTTTATCCCTGATTACATTCTACCGAAGGTGCTACTTCCTACCAATCCATTAGCCTCTCTTCATCCAGGTAACCCTAGGAACTACAGTTCGCCATATCTGGTGGCAGAGGCATGAATTAAGTGCAGATGCAGATTATCACTGTTACTCTGGAGCTTAGAGCGCATCTCAGATCACTTGTTCTGACCCTCGGTTTACTTTGGGCAGAAAGTCTCAAGTCTCAGTGCTCTGCTTAATTGGAGCTTATGTCAGGCCTTTTGCAGTCACGGTGAAGCATCCTGATGCCTGCGCATCAGTTATTGCAAGTCAGATGGTGAGGCAGCACAGCCCGCACCTTCTCTTCATGGTAGCCTCTCCATGATGTTGTCAAGTGAAGGTAGCACAGCTGATCCAGGCCAATGGCACCGATACTCCAGCCTTTACGACTTACCAGGCCAATTAGATTGGCAGCGGCAATATCCACATGCAGCCTCCCAGGCTAATCAGGCTCACAGCTGCAACATGCACTTATGGCCTCCCAGGCCAGTCAGGCTTGCAGCGGTGAGGTGCATTTGTGGCCTTCCAGGCCAATCAGGTTGACAGTGGCGAGGTGCAGTTGCAGCCTCCTAGGCAGATCTGCCTCACAGCGGTGAAGTACAGTAATGATCTCCCAGGCCAGTCGGGCTCACAGCAATAATGTGCCTTCTAGATCGGTTGGTGGTGGCACCGCTAGTTCTCAGCCTGCAGAGGCTAACAGACACATTTGATTTGTTGCAGTCTTTGGGGCAGTGCTTAGGTAGGAATCGCACGCAGAGACTGAGGGACCCACTCATGATATGGATCACTTTGGGGCTCATTCTCTGATATTTCTGCTTTCTTTGGGTGCTACACACACCAGGGACATGCTGGGTGTCTCATCCCCTCTCTCAGCAGTCAGTTAGGCTTCTAAGCACCACGCAGACCCTTAGCTTCTCCAGTATAAAATACAAACTGTAGGTAATGCCTCCTCACCTCTGGGAGACGGGCTGTCAGGCAGACACCATCCCTGGTTACACAGAAACTCTTCCAGTACTCTGCCGAGCACTCCACTCCCTTCCTTGGTAACGAAAAACTTGGAGCCAGAAAAAAGTGGGGTGATTTGTATCCAACTTTTATACACATTATCCAGACAGGGGATGTAGATCCATTAACTCAACTTTCAGAACCGGTTTGGGTTGGTTCTCCTTCAAGTGTTTCTCAGGCTGCTCTCTAGGCACAGACACAACCTTTGTGTAAAGTGATGTCTATCTAAGCAGGTAGCACTTGGGCAGACTCCAAGCTGGAGCACCCACTATATGGACACAATGAAGTATAAGTCCTCTGAATGTGGCTGCCTTCTACTTTTCTAGAGCAGTAATTGGGGACAGACAACTTCTTCATCTTGAACAACAGAAACTACAGTCCCACCCTCTACCACTTCCCTCAACCAAAAGGCAGTATTCAGGAAGAACTAATCAGCAGCCCCTTGCTAACAAAGTCCTCATGGAAGTCCTAAAGGTAGCCCGGTCTCCACCCTCCTCACTTGTCTCCATGCTTCTCACTTCATTTTAGGGCTCTCCGTCCCTCAGCCACAGGAATGCACGCAATACCCTTCCACCCTCTGGGTAAGCTGTCCTCGCCCTCCATCCTGAGCCATGCTAAACAAAGGGCATACAAAATGGACCCCACTCGCTTCAGTACTCAGATATATGGAGCCTTACTACAACACATGTACTACATGCATACTGTGCACACACTTATCATAGACACAGAATGTCAACTGCAAGGTTCTGGTGTACACATAACAACAGAACTTTACACAAGAGGGGTAATTAGACCATACTCTTGTTGACACAGTAATACTACTGACACCACTATTTTATGTGCTACTTCCAGGACAAGGACAATGGTCATATATCCACTATGAGGCCACAACTGTTGCAGCCCACCAAGTCACAGGAAAAGTCCTGAAACTTGCACTGTCAAGTGACAGGCCTAGCTAGGCCTCTGTGCGCACACTAGATTAGAGTGATGCCAGGGCCAAAATAAAAGTCAGGATAGCAGATTCACTTGCAGTCAGGCACTCAGGCAGGGGAATATTTGCATACCATGAAAAGGACATTTCCCTTTCCAACTCTTTCTAAAGCAACAACAGCCCTCCTCTTTGCCCCCCCCAGCACCCCGTGTGCTCCTTACAATGCCAATTTTAACTTATCCTCCCAGGAAAGGGTGGTTTTTTTAAAGCAACGATGTGAGCCAAAACCTTTCAAACTTGAACTTTTCTAGTCCTCTATTCCTGTCAGAATACGATGCCAATAATTTCAGCCGTCTGCATCACAAGAAAGATATAGTTGCAAAAACAGTAACATTTTCAGAAATTATACAGAATCAAAACAAAGGTAAAGTGCTACTAAACACAGGAATTGTAGTGTCTTATCCTCGCTGTGCTCACGTTGGTTAGTTTAATGAGATAGTTGTTTTCACCATTTAAATCACAGGCTGACTTTGAGGAACCTAGTGTTGCAGTGACCTGATTTTCACTATAGACATTGGCTTGGCCTTAAACGAATTAATACAGAGTCCAGATTAGCAGAATGTACAATCTTGTGCCCTTTTGCAGCATTTGTGAATTTATATGGGTCGCTTCCAAATGATAAACATTGCTAGTTTTTGTTGATGGTACACACTTGTTATAAAGAGAATAGTAGGTTTAAGTATGTATAACAGAAGTCTTCCATTTGTTAATCTCAGGGGCCCACCTTGTACCTGGATACATTTCTATCTTGGGGTGAGTTGGGTGTATCCTGTGTGTTCTGCGCTCACATCCGATATCTAGAACTCTTCGAGGAGAGCACCCTTAGGGTTCTGCAAGCTGAATCCAGCTAGAGAGGCCGGTGCATATACAGGAAGTGGTCTGCAGCCCGAACTCCCGGATGTGTCTTGGTGGGAGTGAGGTGGGCCCTCCAGGGTCCTTTAATGGGTACTTCTTTTAAGGACCACTTCAAGACCCTGGATAAAAGAGACGTATCCTGACCATAGAGTTTCATCACACCATAGACTGTCTCAATCTAGAATCTTATTGTTGCCTGAGACAATCCCCTCCAGTATAAAGATCTGTAACTCCAAGACGACAAATCCTACCTGGTGCAGGGTTCAGTTGCCTCTCTTCAGTCGGCTTCCAGCGGGGAGCGGTGGCTAGCGATGTGCTGCTCTATTTTAGCCACATTTTGAAAAGCGGAAGAGCCTCTTCACTGGTCTCCTCGCCCTGTAACCAGGACCTGTGCTGCTCTGAGGTGATGTAGAGCTGATGCCTTGCATACGTGTCCTCCCTCCCCCTTCAGCACATGCTCCGTGGGAGCCCTGCCCCGAAGAGGGGGTGTCAGGGAACTCACTCGAACAAGAGATGTCAACATCCTCTGACGGTGGAACCACTTCCTGGCAAGAGCGACAGCAGCAGTAACACCACCAGCGTTTCCTGCCACCAGCCCACAAGAAGAGTAAGGCTGGGCATCTTTATGCCACCCCGCAGCTTCCGCCCTGAGGGTTCTGCTCCTCAGGCTGTCGGGGCCAGTGGAACCTTAGAATACAAGCCCTTCTCGGAAACTCAGGTCAGGGGTCAGCTTCTGTAGAGAGGGGTTTGACAGGCTCAGACCCACTCATGAGTCAGAGCGGCCAAGGTAGAAATCTGCCCCTTTTAAGCATCCTTTGACCAGGGCGCAGCCGTCACCATCCGGAACTGGCCGTTGTCGTGGGACCCCCCAAAGATGTTTAGAATAAACTAACCCCAAAGCTGCAGAGACATCTACAATCGAAGTATTAAGGCTGTTGCAGTCTTATAGCCCCCTCAAAGCCATGGCTGTTAGCAAATCCATTTCACACTGTATGGGACTTTTTAAACATTTTACATTTTTTAGCATGCAAGTATTTTTGATATGTTGTTAAATGCTTAATGTTTGCTTGATTATGTATTGTATATTGTATGGCCTGTCGGGCTGACACAATGAAGTATGTATTTGTTATGATAGCGTGTGCGACGTGCCAGTGTGCTCACACCGCCCAGACGTGTGCCCACCAAAAGCAGGCGCTCAGGACGGACATGAGAGCGGAGGCACTGTGCATCAAATCTTTCCATTGAAGCTGAGATAAACGCTAGATGCTGACATCTGCTGTGGCCTGCAGGTCTCACATTCAAATCATGGCCAAGGCTAATTCAGCCGTCCATCCATCTGAGGGAGGGAAACTGAGTACCATTAAAATGGGCTGCAGTTGCACCTGCCCTTTGCAGAGCTTAGAGATGGCAAAGTTACGGTATGAAGCACTATATAAAAAACAAGGTCCGTTTTATTACGTCAGCACGCACTACTTTGATGGCTAATCGATTATCCCCTTCCATCCAGGTTCTTTCCTCTGTTCGGCTGTCTCTTCAATCCGGCTCTGCTCATGTACGGGCCAGGTACTGTTGTTGCAATACGTCATAGAAAGTTCTAGACATGGCGAGTACTCGGTGCGTGTAATGCATTCATGGTGGGACCCGTGGTAGGTCCTGTAGAGAGATGGTACATTACAAATATAGGGACAACTACTTGGAAAGTACCACACGGGGACCGGAAAGTCCATGGTAGCTGCCAGGAAGTCATGGAATGTTCCAAACACAGCGCTGTGCATGTCGTTCCCTGGTATGTACCACTTGGTGACAGGGGCGTCCATGATGGAATGCCATCAAAGTCTATACTTTCTACAGTCTATCATGCAGTGATGGGGTATTCTAAACATAATGCATTGTGTAACGACTACTTGACACGTGCCACATGGTGATGGGGAAGATCATGTTAGCTGCTATGAAGGATGTTTTTAAAATAGTGTCACGTATGACGGTTAGGTGGTAAATGCCATGCACTGGCAAGGAGACCCACGGCTGCTACTATGTAGCAATGGGACATTGCAGACGTAGTGTTGTGCATCGGGGCTACCTGGCACATATCACATGAAGTCCGTGGTGGCTACCATCAAATACAGCACTTTCCACATTAGCTGCCGCGCATTGAGTCACAATTCTTGGTGACTGGAGAGTGGCTGGGTTACATTTTGAGGGCCACACATTTTTATTACACATCAGTTCTATATCCGTGTATTTGTTCCACGCCGGCCCTACTGTGGCCTATCTTAGATCTTTTCAGACTTTTGGTTTTAATGCCTGAAACAGGCTGGGCCTTGTGCAACGTCACTTCCTCCCTGCCCAACGAAGAGCCCTGCTCTCGGATGGAGAGAAAATAAAGAGATGTTTGAACTGAAGTGGCGAGAGCAATACAAGGTGCCATTCATTGCTAAGTGGGCATTGCCTCCTGCACTTGTTAATGTAGTGAGTGTAACCCGCCGGTTTCAACAAGGGGTGATTGAAGACTGGCCACCATGATACAACGAAGGCAGCATAGTCAAGATGGCGGAGTTCAGCCAACATTCAGTTATCCACAGACGTGGTCCTGATAGAAAACAAAACCGAAATCTTCACTCGAGGCTACATTTAGTTGGAAGAACAAGTTGTGTGTTTTTGAGGGAGGCCACCAGACAGAACAAGAGCCATTGTAAAACCTTTAGCCATAGTTAGGAAAGAGGTATTCAATCAAACAACTACCAGACTCCCAGTGCTTCCGAATATTCCAGAGCCCCCTATTAGCACACCTGCATGAAAGAAAACATATTGCTCCTGTGAGGAAGTGCTTGCCTCACAGCTCTCTTCAACTCTGTCTTCGGGCCACTGCTGGGGAATGAAATGCTGTAATCACTCACAGCTCCCTTGCACTCGTTTTAAAGCACTATTTGGAGTGGGGGGGGGAGGTGCTTGTTTCACTCCCCTCTTACTCTCGTTTGCTTAAAAGCACTGTTTGGGTTGAAAGGCTTGACTTTGACGTGTATGCCTTCTGGATACTGTTGCTCACATGAAACGCTTCTCTCATACCTCTCTTATACTCATCTGCCTTAACAGCACTATAGGGGGTTGAAATGCTTGACTCGCATCTATTTTCCACTCATCTGCCTTAACAGCACCATTGGGGGATAAAATGCTTGACTCATACCTGTATTCCATTCAACTGCCTTAACAGCGCTATTGAGGGTTGAAATGCTTGGCTCGCATCTATCTCCCACTCATCTATTCTAACACTTTGGGGTGGGGGGTGGGGGGGTGGGGGGGAATGCTCGACTCTGCATCACTCTTCCACTCTTTTATCTTAACACCACTATTGGGGGATGAAATGCATGGCTCATATATGTCTTCCATGTAAAGCGCTCTGATACCTTCTGGGCTAGTTCGCGCCATATAACCCCCCCCCCCCCACACACACACACAAAAAAAAACTGCGCTGTTTGGGGATGAAATGCTTGACTCATATATGTCTCCTACTAATCTATCTGAACAGCACTTTTCGGGGGCGTTGAAATGCTTGATTCACGCTTCTCTTCCACACTTTTCGTTCCTGGACACCGAGTGACAGCCTAGCGGCGAGGAGGGAACAGGTGGAGGGGGGCATGAGGGGGATATTAGCACCAAGGTAGAGAAGACTAAAATGAAGGTAAAGTGGGGGGCACCTGAGGGATGCCGAAGCACCGAATGAGTAGGCGCCACTGGATTCAAGGGAGAACCCCCCCCCCCTCCGTTCAGTGGGACCTGCGCCGATGGGGTCACCTGACACCCAGCGAAGGCCTGGCTCTTCTTGAAAACAAAACAGGGGCATGGCCGGAAGCTTGTCGCAACCAGAAAAGGGAACATGTGGGTGGCTTCGCGCTTTGCAGAAGTAGGCGTCCGAGGAGGATGTCAGCGTGAAATGACAGGGGCGGGGCTCAAGGGGGTCCCGGACATCCCCTATGCAGGGAGCACAGCAAGCGTGGCAGTGTCGACCTCCGAAGTCTGCAGACTGCAGACATACATGTGCACGCAGAGTGACGTGTGCCTCCCGTGTTTTGTACATGTGCATACAAAGAGCCGCACGAGTCCTACAGTTCACACTGTCCACGCACAGTGCATCGGGTGGGACTGACTGCTTCATTATTCTGTCATTTGTTTTTACAGTGCCTTGTGCGTCGAGCGTGTTTCATGTATAATGTAATCTGTAGACCATGTGCATAACGTGGTTGTGACCCGACCTTTCCCCGTGGTTTCCTGTTACATTGCCATACCCATAGGATGGACATACTGAACCCTTATGCTAGAGTTTATAGGTACGGTGCTGTTATGTTATTTTATAACGCGCACAGATACTCAAGAGTGTCTTGGCGCGAGACCAAGAGGGGTGGGGGCCTGACAGTTAAACAAAGAGGTACGTTTTCAGATTCTTCTTAAAAACCAACGGGTCCTGAGTGTTCCGTAGAGAAAAAGGAAGAGCGTTCCATGCCACGGCGGCTTTTCGGGCAAGGGAGCACCTAGCCTCTGGCATTTAAAGCGGGGGACCTGGGCTAACAGTTGAGACGTAGAGGCCAGTGAGTGGGATTCACTCTGGATCCTAACGGCCACAGCTGCCGACTTTGGAGCTGGGGAACCAGGTTCGAGTCTCGGCGTCGGCTCAACATCCTGTGATTCCGGGAAAATCACTTAATCTCCGCGTGCCTACCAAAAAATGAATGCGTCCTTGTATAATGTAACTGGTGCTCATGTAAAGCGCTCCAAACCTTCGGGTCGAGTTCCCGCTATATAAAAACATCAACAACAAAAAAAGCCTGTAGGCACAGTGCCGTGTGCCTAGGTACATCTCTCTTTCACGCCCAATGCGGGTGGCCTTACTACTTTAATGATTGGGTACGGGAATATTGCCACAAGTACATCCTGACTGCTACCTCATTCCATAATTGTAGGTATGCAGCTATGGGTATAGGATGTCCAAATCCTTTAGCAATAAGGGTGATTGAAGGTACAACGCTCCCCTATATATTTTATATATAGATACAGTGTCATGTGCATAGGGGGCTGTCACTGCTCCTGTTTCTTTCAGCTTGCAGGTTGTGTCCAGTGCATGCAGTGACTTTCATTGTGCCGAGAGCGGGTCTCAGTGGACCTTTCTTATTTAGTTTTCAGGCACTGTATCATGTCCATAGGCTGCTCCTGTGTCCTCCAGTTTGCAGGCACTGCATCATGTGCATAGGATGCAACTGTATCCTTCAGTTTGCAGGCAATGCATCATGTGCATAGGATGCATCTGTATCCTTCAGTTTGCAGGCACTGTATCATGTGCATAAGCTGCTCCTGTATCCATCAGTTTGCAGGCACTGTATGATGTGCATAGGCTGCTCCTGTGCCCTTCAGTTTGCAGGCACTGTATCATGTGCATAGGCTGCTCCTGTGGCCTTCAATTTGCAGGCACTGTATCATGTGCATAAGCTGCTCCTGTATCCATCAGTTTGCAGGCACTGTATCATGTGCATAGGCTGCTCCTGTGGCCTTCAGTTTACAGACACTGTATCATGTGCCTAGACTGCTTCTGTGCACTTCAGTTTGCAGGCACTGTATTGTGTGCATAGGCTGCTTCTGTGCCCTTCAGTTTGCAGGCACTGTATCATGTGCATAGGCTGCTCCTGTGTTCTTCAGTTTGCAAGCACTGTATCATGTGCATAGGCTGCTTTTGTATTCCTCAGTTTGCAGTCACTGTATCATGTGCATAGGCTGCTCAAGTATTCTTCAGTTTGTAGGCACTGTATCACGTGGATAGGCTTCTCCTGTGTCCTTCCGTTTGCAGGCACTGCAATCGTGTGCATAAGCTTCTCCTGTGTCCTTCAGTTTGCAGGCACTGTATCTTGCACATAGGCTGCTCCTGTATCCTTCAGTTTGCAGGCACTGTGTCTTGTGCATAGGCTGCTCCTGTGTCCTTCAGTTTGCAGGCACTGTATCTTATGCATAGGCTGCTCCTGTGTCCTTCAGTTTGCAAGCACTGTATCTTGTACATAGGCTGCTTCTGTGCCCTTCAGTTTCCAGGCACTGTATTGTGTGCATAGGCTGCTTCTGTGCCCGTCAGTTTGCAGGCATTGTATCATGTGCATAGGCTGCTCAAGTATCCTTCAGTTTGCAGGCACTGCATCATGTGCATAGGCTGCTCAAGTATCCTTCAGTTTGCAGGCACAGTATCACGTGCATAGGATGCTTCTGTATCCTTCAGTTTGCAGGCACTGTATCATGTGCATAAGCTGCTTCTGTGACCTTCAGTTTGCAGGCACTGTATCATGTGCATAGGCTGCTCCTGTGTCCTTCAGTTTGCAGGCACTGTATCATGTGCATAAGCTGCTTCTGTGTCCTTCAGTTTGCAGGCACTGTATCATGTGCATAGGCTGCTCAAGTATCCTTCAGTTTACAGGCACTGTATCGTGTGCATAGGCTGCTCCTGTGTCCTTCAGTTTGCAGGCACAGTATCATGTGCATAGGATGCTTCTGTATCCTTCAGTTTGCAGGCACTGTATCATGTGCATATGATGCTCAAGTATCCTTCAGTTTGCAAGCACTGTATCATGTGCATAGGCTGCTCCTGTGTCCTTCAGTTTGCGGGCACTGTATCTTGTGCATAGGCTGCTTCTTGCCCTTCAGTTTGCAGGCACTGTATTGTATGCATAGGCTGCTCAAGTATCCTTCAGTTTGCAGGCACTGTATCATGTGCATAGGCTGCCCCTGTATCCTTCAGTTTGCAAGCACTGCATCATGTGCATAGGCTTCTCCTTTGTCCTTCAGTTTGCAAGCATTGTATCATGTGCACAGGCTGCTCAAGTATCCTTCAGTTTGCAGGCACCGTGTCATGTGCATAGGCTGCTCCTGTGTCCTTCAGTTTGCAAGCACTGTATTATGTGCATAGGATGCTCAAGTATCCTTCAGTTTGCAGACACTGTATCATGTGCATAGGCTGCTCCTGTGTCCTTCAGTTTGCAGGCACTGTATTGCGCATAGGCTGCTCAAGTATCCTTCAGTGTGCAGGCACTGTATCATGTGCATAGGCTGCTCCTGTGTCCTTCAGTTTGCCGGCACTGTATCATGTGCATATGCTGCTCATGTGTCCTCCAGTTTGCAGGCACTGTATCATGTGCATAAGCTGCTCCTGTGTCCTTCAGTTTGCAGGCACTGTATCATGTGCATAGGCTGCTCCCGTGTCCTTCAGTTTGCAGGCACTGTATCATGTGCATAAGCTGTTTCTGTGTCCTTCAGTTTTCAGGCACTGTATCGTGTGCATAGGCTGCTCCTGTGTCCTTCAGTTGGCAGGCATGTATCATGTGCATGAGCTGCTTCTGTGTCCTTCAGTTTGCAGGCACTGTATCTTGTGCATAGGCAGCTCAAGTATCCTTCAGTTTACAGGCACTGTATCATGTGCATAGGTTGCTCTTGTGTTCTTCAGTTTGTAGGCACTGTATCATGTGCATAGGCTGCTCCTGTATCCTTTAGTTTGCAGATTCTATGTCATGTGCATAGAATGGTTTTCATTTCTCCATTATCATTTAGTTTACAGGTACAGTGTCACGGGCATAGGATGGCTTCCATTCCTCCTGTGTCCTTTAGTTTGCAGTTACGGGCATAGGATGACTTCCAATCCTTTTGTGTCCTTTAGTTTGCAGGTACAGTGTCAAATGCATAGGATGGGTTCCATTCCTCCTGTATCCTTTAGTTTGCAGGTGCAGCATCACCTGTATAGTATGGGTCTCATTTGTCCTGTACCCTTTAGTTTGCAGGTACAGCATCTTTCCACAGGGTGGATCTGCCTGTTCCTTTACTGTACGGACAGATCCATAAACAGGATCGGTGTAACCCCTTATGCAGCCATTTGCATGCCGGTGCCCGTGCATCTGGTGGGCTCAGACTGCTTTTCTGTTTCTTAGTTTGTAGGTGCAATGTCTCCAGCATGAGGCGGCTCTCATTTTCCCACATCCTTTAGGCTCAGTGTGATGTGCAAAGAATTGGTTCAGTGCCACTTCATCGGTAAGTGTGGGGGGGGGGGATATTGTTGATCCCTTCTCCAACAGTATGCACATAACATGCTTTGTGCATTGTTTGGCTCAGACGCCATGGTGAATGGCGGCTCTCTTTCTTTAGCGCTGTACAGTTCCATTGAACTCAGTGAGTCTTGAGGCTCTTCACCTATGAATGAGCTCCCACAGAATGAGTAGAGCATGGGCAGGCTAAATGGCTTATTTACAAGCCCCTTGCGCCACCGGTACGACACTTTTTCCAGTATTAAAAGTGATGCACCGGCAGCGCAAAGGGCTTGTAAATAAGCCCCTAAGTGAGTTGGCACTGCCTATCTGATACAGTCTAGGTTTGCTTTGGCTAACATGCTTTCCTAAAAGTAACTTTAGGGGCCCATTCGCAAAAAGGATGTACAACTTGTACACCAACTAGTTTGCAAATTGCATAATAGATTGCATCGCAATTTGTACCTTCACAAGGGTCGTATAGTAGCCTGTCTAATGAATATTAATTAGGTACGTCATACTTTGCGACCACTTTGAATGGCTGCAAAAAGCAGGGATGATGGCCTGCAAGGAATAGCAGACCACTATCCTTCCATCTACTTTCCCAAACTGGGATTTTTTAAAACAAGCTCTGTCCATTAAGGTGCCTCATAAAAAAAAAATGTTTATAGTTCGGGAACACATCGTGAGGTAGAGTGCAGTGCTCCCCTGTATTGCAGGGTGCTTCCCTCAAAGCTGCCTGACCTCATTCCTAAAGGGGAAGCTGTCCCATGATGACAGCTTCTTCTTTCCGATGCAGTTACCACCCCCTTTAAGGTCAGTATCTGATCAATGGTTTGCGAATGTGATTCAATCCATTGCGACTCCCAAATAGAATGGACATGCCCCACTCATGACCACTTCTATTTGCCATTCATATTGGATCGCAAAACCTCTTTTACAAGTTATAAAGAGTTGTACTTAATATGGAATGGTGCACCTGTAATCTTCTTATCCAAAATGACAAAGCTAGCAATCGTAGTGATAGGTGTTCCTTTTTATTTTATTTTATGATCTTTTATTCCCATATAAAACATTCAGTCAACGCGTTTCGTTCAATTAAATTACTTGAACTTCATCAGGGCTTCTAAATATAAATCAATTGTTGGAGTATTCCCACTAATTCGTACAAGTGAATGGTGTGAAAATTGGATTCCTCCTCTATGTCTTGGAGGATATATCCAATTCCATATTAAGTACAATTTTCTATTCTGCGGAGCAGTTGTACCAAACAACGGCAGGTACAGGAATTGTTGTGCACGGACAAGTTGACCAAGAAGAAACAGAAAGTGAGGTGCAGCACCTATGGTCCGCCGTTGTGGTTTTTGAAGTGGTTGGTTTGAACAAAGTTATGAAGAGTTGTCCAACTCATAAAAGCTCTAGTGTATACTTCAAAGAAACTCTTTAGTGCTTGCAAACCCTGTGCTTTTGCGAATAGCGTGGTTTGCGACTGCAAAATTGTTTTGTGCATCTGTCCCTAAGTCATACCGCATGTGACTGTTGTTCCGTTTTACCAGACGCCTTCTCTGGTTGTTGGTCTCTTTCTCTTGTTCTTGTATTTAGGTCTCACATAAGACAGGGCATGCGCTCTCTGTTGTGAGACACTTGGTAAGCTTATTGTGGGCTTATAACCACTCTTATTTGCTTGCTCTTTATTTGCCAACTTCCATAGGCACTCCTTCCTCTTCCCAGTGTGTGTCCGTCCCCACAGCATGCATGTATTACTTGTGTGCTTCCACTGCTCATTTTTTGAGTGCTACTTTTTTCTTTTTGTTTAGGCACTCGACAAGGGAGTGTTTTCTAGCTGATTGCTTGGTGCATGGCTACCCCCTTTGTGTTCCTCTTTTTCGTTATCCCTTAGTTACTGTTCTTGCTTCCTCCACGCCCACCTTCCCTTGCTGTTGTTTCTTCCCCAATACCTCCTTGTCTGCTTGTGTCCCCAGCCCCTCCCGCAGACACATCCGTAATTAAGAGCCCATCCCCTCCCACCTGACCTCTGCTTTGAGCTTGCTTCTCCATCCCATCCCGCCACCCTTCATTGTCATCTGCTGCCGCAGCCCCTCCCATCCACTGTTGTCAGCTTGCTTCCCCATCCCGCCCACCTTCCATTGTCAGCTCGCTGCCCCAGCCCATTAAACTAACTCACCATTGTCCATTTGCCACTGTAGCTCCGTCACACCCACCCTTCGTTGTCTGTGTGCGTTCCCATTGTTTCTCACATGTCCTTGCCTCCCACTCGTGCTCTTCTCTCCAGACCCTCCCTCCCTCTGTATTGCCTCATCCTCCCACCCACTCACCCATTTGTTTGTTTTAATAAAAAAAAAAGCCGAATAGCGCTGGCTGCATCATAGCGCTTTAAAAAATATATTTTTAGCCATGCTACACAGCAGCCACGCTGATGTACAGTATAGCAACAAATCTTTGCCAAAGACATAGGCGAGACCCATTGGCTTTGCCAATGCTCGTCTCTGATTGTCTTTCGGTCTCTGTCTGTGATTTATTAGTTGAACAGTATGGGGCATATTTACAATGAAGTGTCGGAGCACGCCATTAGCCTCCGTGGCTTAACCCCGCGCTTCCGCCACTTCAGAAACGCAGAGCTGCACCATATTTACAACAATATGGTGCAGCCCTGTGTTTCCCCCTGCGCTGGCGCTGAATTTAGCAGCATAGCGCCAATACAGGCACCCTTGCACCGTAGTGCAAGGGTGTTTGCATTGAGGGGAAGACTATTTATGTGCAGGAAGGGAGACCTTTTCTCCTCGTTTTGCCTGTTTAAGACCAGGTTTTCCCTGGTCTTAATTTTGGCGCTGCCTCCTATTTATGCCACCCTTGTAAATAGGGGGCAGCATCACAATCAATGGGTGTTGCAGTAGAATGCCCACCGCAACACCCATTTCCCGCCCCTTTCAAGCTAAGTACAGCTGGAAAGGCTGCCTTATTGTAAATAAGGCAAAGCCCCTAACGCCACCACAACGTTACTAAAAGTGACATTGTGGTGGCGATAGGTGCTTGTAAATATACCCCTGTGTGTCCAGACACATTGGGCCTGTTGGTTGTGCGAGACTACAGTTAGAAGCATCCCCTGGTTTCAAGCACTGTTTAGTATCTGCAGCAAGAGTGGGGGAGTTCATTTGCTGCATTACAGATGGTTATAAAATCAGTCACTGCTGTAGGGATTCAGTTCATTCACAATACAATAGCCAAACATTATTTGTATAGTCTATGTTCAGAATTCAGTTCATACAGGTCCCCATGTAGAGCTACCTACGTCAGTGGGAAAATACATATAATACCAGCCTTATGTTGGAAGCTTTCAATACAGTGACCACCTCGCAACTGGTGCACAGTTTTAAAAAATCGTGATAAATTCCTATATGGACTAATATTTTGTATCTGATTCATCAATATGTTAATGACACAGGAGAAGCACAGACGCAGCCCGGAAGGCCAGCGGAGAACCGTACATAGGAATAAAGATACATATTTTGGGTAGGGAGTTGCAAATGGTTTACACTAAATCCTGGAAAGGGGGGTTGGTTATCAGTGCTTAATTTGAGCAGGTGGTTTTCGGTGTTCGGCATCGTAACTTAATTGTCACATCAGCACTTGTGACAGTCTGCCACAAGGTGGCACTGTCTGGCTGATTTAGAGATGACCACAACAACAGTTAATTATTAATTTAATATACATTAAAAATGACTATTACCTGCCGCCCAAGCCATTCTTATAGCTTTGGGGGCCTGTAATAGTCAGAATTGTCACACTTGTAGGAGTGTGATGGTTTGTAGTTGTGTTGTTACTATCACTGGCAGCATGGCAGGGGCAATGTGTGGTGCAAGCTGCAGTAGCTTCCTGAGGAGAGCCCAGGCACTTATTTTGTTACAAATTAAGCAACGGGGTTATAGTTATAGGGGGTGGGGGCATGGAGCCCGACAGACTCGGGTACATGGACTAAAAGCAGGGAATGTTTACTGAAGCCATGGCTGGCAGACCACAGTGAGGTGACAGAGGGGTTATTTCCTTGCAGAAAAGGTGGGACTTTACACCATTCCTGATTTACAGGAAATGTGAGGTACAAAGTGAGGTGGTTGCACAGTCTTGGGGCATATGCTAAGGAGCCCACTACTAGTTTGGGAGGAGGTCTTCTTTTGGAATACTACATTTTAAACACAGGGGCGTAGCCTTGGGGTGGGGGTTGATTGGAGTGTGATACCCCCCTCAAATAAATGCATACTTGTCTTGGTAGTTGGGTCTGAGGGTCCAGAATCGGGTCTGCAATGGTTTTTCCCACTTGCTAGCCAGAGTTGTTTTAAAGTTGGGAAGATACGCTCAGCTTTATTATCATCTGTCAGCAGCCATGTTGTTGCTTGCAGAACCCACTTTAATGGTGTCAGGGCGGTCTCTGGAATGCAAGGTAGCATGATGTTACTCCTGTCAATCTGTGTAAATACTA
Organism: Calotriton arnoldi; assembly: GCA_963921515.1. NCBI lineage: Eukaryota > Metazoa > Chordata > Amphibia > Caudata > Salamandridae > Calotriton > Calotriton arnoldi. The sequence continues at coordinate 215,232 of CAWUFW010001736.1, read as the reverse complement.
GTGTTTGAATGGTGTGCTGGAAATTCAATGGGCGGTTTAGTGGGGTAGGTTGGGCGGGCACCATGTTGCTTCTTTTTCTTCTTCATGTGGTACATCAAAGACAAGGCAGAGTCAAGACGGGAGATGAGGGATGTGGCATTAACTGAGAGTCTAGGCAAGGAGTCTTCTATGTTTAACGTTGGCACGCCTCTACCGTATGGTGCAGAGTGCCACCAGTCATGACGAGAAACTCTGCCTCATTGGGTTGAGTTTGAGGTAAAGTAAGGACTTACAGGGTTGGAAGCTGTTCAAACAAGATATGAATTTGAGGGTCACAGTAGATAGATGAGTATCATAGGTATATTTATGAAGAGCAATATCTTGTAAGAAGAGTCGTGTGTCTAGCCGCTCCATGTCAAGGCGAAACAACATGGAGGCGAGTCATGACACTACAAGTGTCAAGGAAAGCTCGAATTCTGGAAGAGGCCTTAGAACAAACCTCAGTCTGCCATCAGTCAAGAAGTAAATAGTTTTATGGCAGCATCTTTGAACTGGGAGTCTCACGGCTTTCCGGGTTGTCAATAGAATAAAAGCTGCTGAGATGTCGAAGAGCACCAGGAGGCAAGGGACACCGGGCAGGGATCCCTGCAGCAACGTCCACCACCTGGATGACAGCTGTCTTGGCACTGCTTTGAGGACTACTGGCTAGTAGTTTTGGAGAGTTTGTGGGTTTCACTTTGCAGATGGTTGCTTGCCCCTTTACTGATAGTTACATCCATGTCCCAGCTCAGGGGCTAACTAAAACATTTTAAGGTTTTATTTTAAGCTGTTATGCTCAAGCCTCATACCAACTGCTCTCATATTTGGGCAGGTAAAACCAAACCAGGTAAATATTACCCAAGATACTGTAATTTCTGGGTACGGTATTACCCCCATTACAAGCTCTGCTGGCCGAAACTGGGGGTTAACATTGTAATACTGTATGTATTCTCTCATTCTGAGCTGCAAATTCAGAATCCTCCGAGTGTTCCCCTGTACCAATTTCATCAAGTACAACCTCCAGCTTGCATCCATCTATTTGCAGCCAATCAGAGGGGGTGGCAAATTGTGACCTGCTTAATTATTTATTTATTTTTATACAACGCAACCTTGACCCAGGGGCATTAGAGTGCATTATATGAGAACCTGATGTTTTTACATGAGAACCAAAGGTTACACATTTTTTAAGCATGTGGAAGTTAAGTGATTTGCACAGAACTACAGGATGTTGGGCTGAGCTGGGATTCAAACCTGGCTTTCTAGTTCTAAAGGCGGCAGTTGTAGCTGATAGTCACATCTTCTCTCTAATTAATATTCATTAGGCAGGTTGATTTGCAACCCCGTGCACATGGGCAATTTGCGATTTGACGTATACGTTGCATTGCAGATGGCATTCCCTATTTACAAAACAGTTGTGTGCAAATTGCACAACCTGGTTTGCGAATGGCAACTGGACATCAGACCCCAGATTCGCTATCTGAGAAGCATTTCCATAAATAGTGTTGTTTTTATATAAAACTCCAAACCTTGTCTTGCTTTTGGAGTGCCTGAGGTAGGCATAGTAAATCCCCAAAGCCACTGCCTGCATCCTAACTTTGGAGTGCCGACTTCCCTTGTGGTTATTGCCTCCACGCACAGTGATGTGATTGACATCCAGCAATGACACTTAAGGGGGTTATTTAGCATCTGACGGGTTCCCCACCTCTTTGGTGGAGCATTTTTGACAGAACAAGCCATCCCGCCCTAAACAGGGGGATCATTTTCTCCTACATTTGACCCTTTGGCTTTCACTATAACACTTTGGCCAAAGATTGATAGAAAGCCAAAAAGCTATAGGTATTTTTTGATGCGGATGGTAATAGCAAAAAATATGGTCTCTGCTTGCCATTAACTTGTAGACAACTGTGGGCCGTCCAGGTATCAATAGCTGCCATGTTGGCAACCAGAGACTCCTCAAAAAGTCGCTTCTGCTACCCTGACACGCCACGTTCAGATGCCTTAGACAAAAGGTAACTAGTGGAAGGACTAGTTCCACAGAAAGATGATTTGAAATTCCAGGAAATGAAATCTCATTAGAGTGCAACATTTTAGGAAATGGTAAGCAGCTGTTTGGCTAGAAAAGTTCTTGATTTTCTGGCCAAACTTAGGGGCTTGAAATCCGACCAAACCAGATTCAGGGTTCCTTACTTAGTACCAATATGTGGCAAGTCACATTTGAAACTACTGGTCTGCCATGCAGAAGACTGGATTTTTTGCCAGAGTCTCTGCTGGAGTGAAGATTAAATCCAGAGCTGGGTGAGCCAGTGTCCTGATTTTGTCCTTAGAAAATGTGGGAACCTTTCTGCATTGCCTTGGAGCCCTGGATCTGCCTTGCTGTTCCCTGTTGAAGTGCATGAAAGCCCAGTTGCAAGGGCACCCAATCTCGGCGATGCGGCGAGCGCAAAGTAAGTGGTTTTATTAATTTTTTTATTTCATTTTACCTATCACGTTGTCTGTCGACTTCCCCCCAACACGCCCCGCCCCACCGCTCTTACCTGTGCTGCACCTGCTTACTGTTCCAAAATCCACACGTCTCGATAGCTACCAGCCGTTTTGCCCTGCTAAGTATCTTCAGGTTTGACCCCCAGAAATTCATCCAGGGGATGCGAATTTTATTGTAATACCTGTAACTGCGATATGTGTGAGGTATGAGGAGTTTGAGCTACTGCACATGTTGTAATTTAATGGCCAACTCGTCATGAGGTCCTTAGTCACACATCCTGTTATATAGACTACTCAAAGCTGAGAAAAGTGAAGCTTTCCAGCGCGTGTTATACCCAGGGCCACTGGAATTATGCGCTTGTGCAGCTGTGATGATTTTTGCATAATTATAGATATGCTGCATTTGCCACATATTCTATCATCTGCCGCATAATGTGCAGATTTTAACAAAAAAAATTGTTTCTAGAAATCAAACGGTTCAAAAGTTACTAAAAATGCAGCGACAAGTATCGCCACGCACTGGAAGGCCCTTTGCAAAATTGGACTGGCCACCTTTCTGTTGCTTATTGCTATATTTGAGTGTTAAACTTGTACTAATAAGGTGCAACCAATGCCCAGACAGTGTTACCAAGTTTAAAAACGACTAAATAATAAATTAATACTATTATGAAATGTGCCGCATTATGCTGCATAATTTGCCTTTTCTTGCTGCATAATTTACTCAAACCTGCTGCATAATTTGCCCCTCTCCTGCCACATAATTCCAGTGTCCCTGGTTATACCTTGCAGTGGATTCTGCAGAAACGCTTTAGAAATGCTGACGAAGGGGAAGCACCAAGGGGCCCATGGGTGGAAGAACACTTAATCGAATCTTCATAACATAATATAGCATAAAATAGCATAACATAACATAAAAAACATTACATACCATACCATAATATAAAAAACATAACATACCATAACACAACATACCATACCATAAACAATATAACATACCATAACACAACATACCATACCATAAAAAACATAGCACAACATACCATACCATAAACAACATAACATACCATAACATAACATAAAAAACATGACATCCCATAACATAACATAAAAAACATAACATACCATAACATAACATAAAAAACATGACATCCCATAACATAACATAAAAAACATACCATACCACAACATAAAAAGCATAACATAACACAATATACCATACCATAGCATAAAAAACATAACACAACCACAACATAACATAAAAGACATAACATAACATACCATAACATAAAAAAAATCATAACATAACAGACCAAACCATACCATAACATGAAAAACATAACATACCATAACATCATCAATCAATCAAGGTTGGTAAAGTGCAGCTACTCACCCGCGGGGGTCTCAAGGCACTAGGGGGAGGAGGGGCGGCTCTGTTGAGTGCTGGGGTAATCCGAAGAGCCAGGTCTTGGGGTCCTTCCTGAACTGGAGCAGTGTAGGGACTTGCCGGAGGTGGAGGGGGAAGGCCGTTCCAGGCCTTAGCTGCGAGGTAAGAGAAGGACTTTCCTCCCGTTCTGGTCTTGTAGATGCGTGGGATGGTGGCCAGAGAGAGGTCGGCTGATCAGAGGTGTCTCTTGGGTGCGTGGAAGTTGAGGGGGTTGTTTAGGTATGCTGGTCCTATGTTGTGGAGGGCCTTGTATGCGTGAGTGAGGAGCTTTAAGGCTATTCTTCTTTCGATGGGGAGCCAGTGGAGATCGCGGCGGTGTTGGGTGATATGGTTGTGACGGGGGATGTCTAGGATCAGTCTGGTTGCGGCGTTCTGGGTGGTCTGGAGTTTGTGAAGCAGTTTCTTGTTGATTACGGCATAGAGAGTGTTGCTGTAGTCCAGTCTGCTACTGATGAGGGCGTGCGTGACCGTTTTTCTGGATTCGGATGGGATCCATCTGAACGTTTTTTGGAGTATGCGAAGGGTGTTGAAGCAGGCCGGGGATACGGTGTTGATCTGGTGGTTCATTGTGAGCGATGAGTCAAGTATGATGCCGAGGTTTCGTGCATAGTCTGTCGGGTGGGCGGGGGCCACCAGCTGTCGCCCCACGCGGAGGTGAAGGAGCCAAGGATGAGGACTTTTGTTTCCTCGGAGTTGAGTTTCAGGCAGCTCTTCTTCATCCAGGTGGCGACGGCTTTCATCCCTTCTTGGAAGTTGTGCCTGGTGATGTTGGGTTCTTCGTTGAGGGAGAGGATGAGTTGGGTGATGTCGTCGTAGGAGACAATTTAAAGCCCGTGGTTTCTAACGATGGTTGCGAGGGGAGCCATGTAGATGTTGAAGAGGGTGCGGCATAACATACCATAACATAAAAACATGTCATAATACAACATAGCAAACCATACTAAACCATATCATAACATAAAGTACTTAGCCAGTGCCGTAATTTATCTCAAACTCAGAGTGCTGTCTAGCATTGCTGTGATTGACGTTCAAAGAGGGGTAGCAATTCTACCCCTTGCTCTGCCCTTGCTACTCCAGGTTTCATCTGTGATTTGGGCACGCAATGCCAGAAAATAGACAGTGCTTTTGATGCCATGTGTCCGCTCTGTAGATTGTTCATCCTGCCTCCCCCCAGAAACCCAGAGGCAAATAGAAGCGGCCAAGGAGGGTCTGGCTAATATTGGGCCAGATGTCAACTCTGCGATGTCATCGGGGTTAAAAGATGAGTGATGTTCCCTCCGCTACTCCCAATTTTTTTTAATCAATGCCCTCGGTTACTGCGAGGCGCAAAAAGCTAACAAAAATACCTAGCTGTGATTTTTTTTTCCCTTCACTCCAAAACTTGAAATGATGCCTTTGTTTTTACCCCCTCCAGAAGTTCCTTAACTTTTCATCTCTGAAATCAAACCCCGAAGGCAAGATAGAATTTCATCACAAAAAACGAGATGGTGCATCTCAGTGTAACTTTCTTCAGCAGTTCCAGCCTCCTGCTGGCTGTCTGGCCTCTCCACAGCACTTCAGGCGTTTCTGAACACCCTGACTCACCAAGACTGGACACTTAAGACTTTTTACACATACTCAAGTGATCTGTCTCCCTGTTTTTACCATTTGCGTTGGTTAGTAAAACGGTATGTTTTTTTTAATCGCAACTAGGCTACATTTGATACTTTTTATTCCTCTGTGAAATAGTTACGTCTTGTTCTACGGATTTTACCATCTCAGTTTAAAAAAGATTTATTAGAGAATAAAAAACAAGTCATAGCATTAGTAACAAATGATATGCAATACAATACAAAGAAAGACTAAATAATTATAATGAACAGGTAAGAATAACAGAGATGAAGTAAAGAGAAAGAAGGGATAAAAAGAAGAAAAGGTAAAAAGGAAAAAAGGAAAATAGACCGCGCATAGTATATAAGCAAACTCTAAATATGGAAATACTGTTGAGATGATATGAAATTGAGTATAAACTGAATCATAGACTTAAAAACAGTAAGTTAAACAACGATTACAGGAATGCTCAAGGAGGTTTAGTAACTTCTTCAGTAGATGGATGGGTGATGGTTCAACGCCATGGCCGCAGGTGAGTCTATAAAGTTTGTGATTGGTAACCAAAGAGAGTCCATGCGTGTGGCAAAGGTTAAAAGGTGAGGATTTGACCATCTCAGCCAACTCAAAGTATTATGTTTTCTCTTTTTAGATGGACCTCATTCGTCATCTCTTAACCTTGTTTGCTGATCTCTTCACTCCAGCCCCTTTGTCTGACTTCAGCCTGGAGTGTGGCCTGTGCGCTAGGTGTGCTAATGATATTTAATGAGGGTGTTTGCCTACCTTTATTTGGGAAAACCTTGATTAGGGTGCTCTGGGGCAGAGTGAAGCAGAACATAGAGGCATTGTTCTCCTGGAAGATCAGGGGGACCCAAATACGACCTGCACCTACTGGGAAGGGCATGCAGCAAGCGCAAGTGGTGCGCTCAGATTCTAGGTCCCGGCCTCCATTCATATTTAAGCAGTGGGCGTGTGCCAGCTTCATTAATATGCATTGGCTCCCATGAGCCTCGTGGTTGGAGGGAGAGAGGCAGATACTGTCAGCAGGCTCGCGCCCCTTCACCCATGTCAATCATCGAAGCTGTGTTGCCATGTACAGCCTTTAAAAGGCTCATATATACCAATGCATATAATTAGATTTCTACCTCGAATTTATGCATGTAAAGAGAATATTTCACACTTACGTGAGCAAAGGTGAAGATGGGCCAGCAATGCTGGCTAGGGGATTTGTTTGGTCTCCAGAGTCCCTATGGTAGTGCAGCGCTCCAGTAGGAGATAGCCCAGGTGCAGATATCACCGAACAGGGGGTGCGCCATGATCTGCATAGGAGCATCCCTAGCCTTACCTCTGGGCAAAGCTGGGACAGGTGTTTATATATTTATTAGAGATTTTCTTTTTTTCATTCTCTAGATGTCAATATTCATAAATATTAACAGAAACAAAGGAAGTCTTTGATTTGAAAATAACGGGACATATTTTATAGGGCTCTCGGTTTTAGGGTATTTTGTTTTTTTTACATTTTCGTCTGTATTTATCCAAATTTATTTTTGTCAAGTTTATCTGTATTTATCCATATTTATTATGGGTTTTGTGAAAAAAATAAAGCTGAAACTGGTATATTTCCACATTTATTTAAGCAATGAATATGCCGTCATGCTTGAATGCCTGCCATGTTTCAGTTATATGAACACCAGCAGAAGATAAATCAATGCACTTATATGAAAATATGCACATTTCAGTATCAGCCTTCTACTGCTGTTTAAGCCTCTTTACTAAAATATATATTTTTTAACCCCATTACCAATCAATCCAGACAGTTAATGGCTTGGCAGTCATGGCAAAGTGTATTTAGAATCACTCAAAAAGCACCCAATTTCCGTTTTTATCCACATTTAAAAATAAATGCAGGCAAGAAAATAAATGGTTTTCTGTCTGTACTTATCTGTAAAAATCAGTAAAAACGGAAAACAGGGAGTCTTAGACATATATTACATGTCCCAAAATGGGCTAAACTGTAGCTCAGCGAAAATTCTTGTATACACATATATACATGTTCAAAATTGGATACATGTTCTCAAATACATAACAGAAGGTGAGGATGAAATCAAATATTAATGTGTATTTATAAGCAAATTTGTGCACTCAGTGTGAATTTTGCATGTATATAAATTCACTTTGTGAATCAACTCATGGGGAAAAATCTTTCATGGAGTATCTCTGGCTTCCCCGTCAATGCACCCGATATATCAAAATTCCAGTAGGATTGACTCAACCTTCCATTCTTCATATGTTAATAAATAACAGTGTGCATTAATAGCAACATCTTTTTAGCTGTGCTTTAATATTTTAAAGCAGTGTTTTTTAGCCTGTGGTCCGGGCACCCCTAGGGGTCCGTGAAACCTACTCAGTGGGTCCGCGATTGCCTTTAAAAGTCTCTAATATTAATGGATTAATAAAGTGTATATAAATAAATAAAGCAAAATGTTCAATTGAAAAATGTAAACTGTAAATGTGAAGGAATTTGAAGTTGGAGGCTAAAAACTAAGTTAATATCCTGAGATGGAATCTTGGAAGCCGTACAAGTGCATCAAACATAAATATAGTATGGACAATGAGTGGCCTCAATTGAATTTAGGAAAAGCTCCAACCTTCCTATTAAAATTAAAATATTGATTTTTTAAATATTTGTATATGAATTAAATAAAATATTTAATTGTTTGTTTATCTGTTTGATGAATGCTTGTTTCTCTATTTTTTGTCTACTGTTTTGCAGTTTAAATCATAGGAAAGGCCTAGGCCGGGGTCCCCAGCTTCCAGTAATGACTCAGTGGGTTGTCCAGATTCTGATAATGATTCAGTGGGAGTCCCCGGGTTCCAGTAATGATTAAGTGGGGGTCCTCTGAAGTGAAAAGATTAAGAACCAATGTTTTAGAGTATGTAAAATGCAAATCATTTTTAGGCGTGGGTTTAGATAGCACAGGAGCCTGATAGACCTATTGCTAACAATACACTTAGAGTAGGCTTTGAGCCCCCCTTTCAAACACTAGATTCCTCGACCCGCCTCTTTGAACCACTGGCTTGAGACTTTGTCGATGAAGTCTTAGCTCAGCCAAGTGGAGGATTCATCTCTAACCAAGGATATTGGCTGTTTGGGTGTATCCTTCCGCCTTCACTGCATTGAACTTGATGGGGGACTACTTCACAGCTATTGCCCTTTCTGTCACTCCAGTTGGCTGCGTCCTGTGTGTCTCACTCTAAAGTGCTAACACTTTCATTGTTAGCAATTTAAACTCAGACTTACTGGATTTGTAAATGCTTGTTATTAATACTGAGTAATGTTGTATTAGCGGTTTAGATTGGTTATTCCCACTTGCCAATAGGCAGAGTGGGCCATAGAAAATGAATCTAAGTTTCTCTCTGCATGTAGCATTTAACTTTCGACTCTACTCTTTTTTACTTAGCTCACATCTGCAAGGCAGCTCAGAGATGTTTAGGCTTCTTGCTCCGGTCCTCTGCGTTCTGTCTTCCTGTGGACGTGGTGGTCCTTCATTAATCCCTATTCTTATCCCTAAATAGTCTCCTATTTTTATCTCAATCAGCCTATATCACTTCCAGTTCTCTACTTCGTTTGTCACACTTCCAACAGTCATTGCTTTCTGGATGGTTTTGCATTTTTACTTTAAAAGGACAGAGGCAAGCAGGTTTACAAGCTGACTGTGGCTTTTCATGGATAAGGCAAAGGGAATGCGACCGCTAGAGTGTCCGCCTCAGAGACAGCATTGCTTTTTGTTAGGTAGTCTACACCCACCGATGTCTGCATCCACTGATTGCATGGGGCATGTCCTCAAATTGAAACATGCAAAGGTGCCAGATGGGGTTCTAGGCACTCCTCTGTTAAATGATTAAGGGGACTTGTAGTTCTGGTGTTTGCTTTGCAGGTTGTTAATCTCTGAGCTGGGGGGACTGCTGTAGGTGCAGGAGTTTCACTTACCAAGCAAGCTGTGGAAATGAATATATGAGGTTCCTTGAAGCCCATAGAGTAACACCTGCAGGATAACCTATTATGATAGAGCTAGAACGGTTCTCTCCCTATCTTCACGTCCCCCTTTCTCTCTGTCTCTCTTTGCACCACAAACAGCTGGAGTGTCAAAAGGCATGAGGTGTCCCTCATAATCATGTCATGTTAACTTTACTTGACAGAGTTTGCCTGTGGTTGTAGGTTAGCCCAAGCATGGTAGGGCACCCATAAGCAGGATGCAAACTGACCCAATGGTAAGTGTGGTGTTGAGTGAGCTCATCCGCTGGAAGCTTGAGTGTTTGGGCATGACCTTTACATATGCTTGGGTTGTCTCTGCAGGGTGTATTGCAGCGGAAGACGAGGGTCTTCTGACCCTCCACCTAAACCTGACTTAGCTGTGGAGGAGGAGTCCCTTGGGGCCTGGTTTCTGTCTTTCATAGGTTTTGGAGGCTGGTTGCTCGAGAAGTGGTGTAAGTTGCCCGTCGCTCTTTTGTTTTTCTGCAGCTGAGTTTAGACTTGGTATAGTAGTGGCCTACTCTTTTGAATAGATATGTGACTCGATGTGTTAGTTGGTTTGTATTCTCCTATGCCTGCTGTCTTCGATTGCAGTGTTCCCTGCGACCATGTTCCATCTGTGTCTCCAATAGTCCCTCTTCTGGCTCTCTCAGCCCTGCAGCAGCATGCATTATTTGAATTGGTTAATTTGCTGGAGGATTCTTCCTCATATATTTTGTAATATCCTTCCTCTTCTTAATGCCCCTGACCTCGCTTTTCTTCCTCTTTGCTACACCCACCGTTGAAATACTCATAAAGCTCATACTGTGATGCTTGCTGTGTGCGCTGAGGATCTGCTCAGTGGTGTGATGGGTTATTCACTATTTTCAGTTGTGTGATGGTGAGACGCAAGGAGCTGATTTTAATCGAATTTGCAAAGGAGGTGATGTTAGGTGCTTTGAAGCGACCTAACCAGTATATTGGCTCCTATTCGAGTGTTTGCAAGCAGAGTAGGGTTGATTGACTAGTTGCTATTGTGTGCCATTTGATTGTGGTTTGATGTTCAAGTGTTCTTGGGGTGTGTTCTGGGCAGTAGTTTCTGTTGGAGAGGGGATGATTTAAGTGGATTGATGCTTGAGGTGGGCTGGGTGGAGATGTGTGTTTATGATAAGTGTTGAGATCAGTGTCTTAGGTAATTTTAGAGAGGGGGCAGGTTAAGTAGATCGTAGTCGGTGGAATGGTAGATTGGAGTTGAGCAGGGGGGATCTAGACCTCTTCAGGAGGAACTGTGAGGCTTGAGGACTCAGCACTGAGAGAGATGAGTCTTGTATATGAGTGTGTAAACAAAAAGTAGTAGAAAAGCTTTAGGTTTCACCTTTTGACCTTGGCAATGCTGACCTATTGGCTTTGCCACTGCTTTTTGATGATGCTACTCAGCATCACCCAAAAAAAAATCATAATAAAAGTGCAATGGTATACATATGGACGCATGTATCGCCTCATATGTGAATGTGTGCCACATGATGGTAGGGCGGCCCCAGGGTGATGATGTATATGCGTGCGAGCATCGCCATACCTCTGCCTGCATACGTCATTTTTTAGGTCGAGCCTATAGCGGCAGCGCGCATGCGCTGCTCGCTCTGCGAGGCATGCAGTAATGGAGTATGGAGTGGAAGCTCCGCCCAGTCTCCGCCCATGTTTTTAATTGGCTCATGTCATTGTCTTTCGTAAATGCTGCCTTCTGACTGATTATGAGGCTTGGTAGTCCCTCCTTATTATGGCCATGTCGTCATTGTATCCTTCCATGGCTACTGGCCCCTTTACTTCGAGTGTTGCACGGTATGTTTTATATAGATTGTGAGCACTATTTTCTTTAATAAGGTTGCCCGTGTCTTCTCCCCCCCTCCCGCAGTTCGTGCCTTCTCGCCCCCCTGCCCCCCGCCCGCACCCCCGTTTGCAATGCAATAGGTCTCGCGTAAATGGAAGTCCTATTGCATTGCAAATGCTTGTTTTGTGTGGCACGCAAGAGTTAAAATTATTATCGACCCAAACCTGGAAGCATGCGGCAGAGCTCTGTGGAAAACAAACCCGCCTCGGTGGTTACACAATGCCCCTTGCAGGAACCCCTGTGCTGTTCACCTCCGGAGAGGCGGTCGGAGCTGGGATCTGATCTCCGGACCCGCTGGTCCAATTGTCGTTCACCCCCTCGTCCGGTCGGGCTGCGTGCGCTCCCTCCACTGGAAACAGTGCTCATCGAGATGAAGGCCTCCTCGCTTGTGAGTTTGCTGACGGCGGTGGTACTGATGGCGACCACCGCCTCCGCGCCTCCTCCTGGCCCCACACCACAGGTCCCACCTTCGGAAAACATGCAGGTTTGTGGCATCTACGGATCTGTACGGGCTTAAGGGGAAATTAGTACATTTGTGACAGGCTGGAACCGCTAAATGCCTAAAGGGCCTGGCAGGGGTGTACCAAAGGTGCTCTGGCCCTTACACAAGAGAGGACAATAGGGTTCATTGATTTCATAGTAGTACAGTTACACCTGGGGTCTATAACGTCTAGTGGGCCCTTACATCCGTGGGCCTCGGTACCATGCACCTGGTAGCTGCTACCCTGTCAGTGTACCCTGTTCTTGTGACTTGGAACTGTCAGCCTTTTAGAACTGAGCACAAACCTAAAGAGACTTTCTCTGCCCCAGCTCTTCGGGGGAGAGCCCAAATCATGACTGAAGTCTGCCGTGAATGATTACCCCTGTCAGAGTTCTACTGACCTACCAGAGGTTGTTTGCCTCTCGGGTAAAAGAAAGTGTGAACAGTTACAGTACCCAGGCCTAACATTTACGATCCAGTTATATCCACTCCTCTAACGAGACCGTCTAGAGCAAAATATGTACTGTAAGGTGCACTTGAAGGAAGTGAAGATGTTTTATTCAATAAACTAGTACAATGACCATGATGCTTTAGGTCAGGGCATGAGAATTTGAGCTACTGAAACCTGTAAGTGTCATGTAACTGATTGTCAATGAAATATAAAACTATAAAGCCCCCGATGCAGTGGAAAACAAAGTAGAGGACTGGTGTGGATAAGGCACACACCTGACAGACATTAATGGTGGCTTCTTGGATTTCTCCCCACCATAAGGTTTTGAAATTAATAGACCTGACGTTGGAATGGTGTTATAACAATTGTTACAGGTACTGTGATATTAGGTGAAAAGACAAGCAAGAGTTCCTTCTGGAAGTGTGTGCATTAGAACATTTTAACACATGCTTCACTGTGCCTGGACATCATTAATGCCACAGAGTGCCTCACTTACAAGCCGAGAGGCAAGATAGCCAAAATGACAAGAAGGTCAATATTCCTAAGCACAATGACCGACGTAGCTCCATATGGCACCTGGTGCCGTGCCCAAAGCTGACAACTTGCAGAGGTGCGTTGAACTCTCAGATCGGTACAGGGTCACAACCAAACCCGAACTTTGGGTTGGAAGGTTAACAGGTCAATAGGTCAACCTATGGAGGCGGGGCTAACACCTCCAAAAATGGAGCGAAGCTATCCTTAGAGCCAATAGAAGAAAATAGAGTGATAAATTGTGCATATAGAACATGTTGGTCAAACCAGAAACATGTATAACAAACATGTTCTAGTGGATTTGACATTGTTTAGAGGCCACTTTAAAAACAAGCATTTGCAGTGCAACAGGTCTCGCATTTACGCGAGTTTGAGCTATTGGCATTGTAAATGACAATGCCTTTTATTTATGTTTTGGTTTTTTAAACATAAATAAAACACATTGTCATTTACAATGCCAATAGCTTAAACTCGCGTAAATGCGAGACCTATTCCATTGCAAATGCTTGTTATTTTTATTTACCGTTCTAAGATTCTATTTTTACTTCATAAGAAATATGTTTACTCCTAATTTCTAAAAGGAAGAAATAAAATACCCGTATCTGGAAACCTTGCTTGAAGGCCTGACAGGAATCACTCTTGTGAAATGACCACGTCAGATAGGAGCCCGACTCCTCCTTCTCACGCCGCTCTTATCTGTGAGGGTGAAAGTCGCCCCCACAGATAAGCACTGTGATGAGGAAGCGAGAAGTCAGCGCGTGGGAGGCGAGGAAGGAGGGGTGCTGAGAAGGATGGGGCGACGGCCTTAGCGTCGGGCTTATCGTCACACCCAACTCTTATTGACGCAACACCCATGGGTGCTTGGAACGCGTTGGAAGAGTCTCGCGAAGGCAAGCGAGTGAAGTTTGGAGGGAACCTGAACATTTGCATCAAACCCAGTCAGAAGGATTACTATGTGATGTTTTCAGTAAAATTGCAAGCCCTCTGTGTGCAAAGAGCTGAGGATTCTCACTGAACCCCAAAAAGGGCAGTGTTCCCCTTATAGTAGGTTATGAGGCAGAGAGTGACCCCCACTGCTCTGAAATACATATGTTTCTCCTTTAAGAGGTGACTAAGGCAGGCACTGGCTTTTACAGTCAGGGGTCATCATTTTTTTGTTGTTGCAGATTTATATAGCGCGAACTCGACCCGAAGGTATTGGAGCGCTTTACATGAGTTACCAGTTACAATGCCCTTAAACACGTCACATACAGCGTTACCCATTTAGGTGGTGTGTGTGTGAGGCGGACACTGGCTGGCACAGACAAGGGGTCCAACCGTTCAAGCACATACAGTGTTACCAATTTAGGAGGTGCGTGAGGCATACACTGGGTGGTGCAGTACGACTGAGGGGCTCCCACCATCTCTTAATGTTCTCATGTTGCACGCCTGGGTGGGATTTGCTGTGCGTGTCTGAGGCTAGTTTGACTCCTGCGATCTGTACCCTGCAGCCCACTGCTCGGGACATTTCACCTCCTGCCTTCTTGAGGAGGTACGCACTCTCTATGTGTTTGAGGCAATTGTTCACCTTTGGCGCCCTCTTCCACGACCCTTCAATGTTTGCATGTTTCCTCATTCTGATGTTCGCTATGCGTGTTTGAGGTACGTTCTGTACTATGCACCCCCCTCCCTGTACGTCTTCATTCACTACCTCCTGCCTTATGAAAGGCATGCGAGTGAGGTCATCATCGTACTCGGAAAGCACAAGGCACTCATTGTCGACAAAGTAATATGGACCTTTCTAACTTCAGGCGAGGGGGTCTAAAAGCCTTCATTCCAATAGCCATGTGTAGTTCCCGGAAAGTGAGGGGTCTGATTGCATGGTGCGCGCATCCTTCCTTCCAGGAACCTCGGCACACAGTTGTTGGTTTATTTTAAGTCCCAGAGCACCCAGTCGTATGGCATGTCCGACTCATTCAAGTTTCGCTGCACAGCCAAAATCAGTGCTTAATTTGTAAAATTTTAAGTGCCAGGGCCCTGAACAGGAGGCCACTACAGCTGGCACCACCCATTGCCCCTGACATCGCTTCCAATGACGGTACCAAAACAACTACTAACCACCTCTCTCTCCTGCAAGTGCGACAGATCAGATTATTCCAGGTTCCCAAATCTGAAGGAATGGCTGGGGAGGCAGGTATTAGTCGTTTTTTTTAATGTACTTTGTATTAATAAACAACCTCTGTTCTGCTCATCTCTAAATTAGCTGAGCAGTGCCACCATGTGGCAGACTGTCATAAGTGTGGTGTTGACAACTAAGTGACGGAAACCAATTAAGTGCTGGTGCTGAGCACCAGAAACCACGGGCTCAAATTAAGCACTGCTGCTAATACGGAAATAAAACGAAGGGCGTGCTGTGCCCAAAAGGACCGAATCGGTACCCACTACAAACTCCAGGCCTAAAATGAATGAGGTCTCCCTTTCCCCAAATGATGAGGTGCGCGCCCGCGTGCACATGAAGTGAGTCGCCATCTCCGTAAGGTGCGCCTGAGGCAGGGGCTGCCACGAGGTGCAGTGTATTTGCGTGCAGCGATCAAGGAACCTGACAGAGCAGAACATTCACACTTCAGACTCCGACACATCGCTGAGGTGACAGACGCTGTGAGGTTTGTGAAATTTCTTCAGTCTCCACAAGCACGCGCAGCTGAGCAAAATCACGTGATAAGCCTGCACTGCTAGAAAAGAGCAGACTGTGGCTGAGAAAACTCTAGGGCATATTTACAAGGCCCCTATGCCACGGAGTGTCGCTCCGGTGGTGCACAATGCTGAGCCATATTTACAAAGACAAGCAAAGCCACCCTGCGTGGCTTTTCATTGCCTTGTAAATATGGCCCCCTTTCATGCATTACTCAGCGTGAAAGGAGCGTGCCATGGGTGTTGCTGTGGGTGTTTCCACGCAACACCCATGGATTATGACACATTCCCAGATTTACAAGTTTTCGTAAACCTGAGATTCTAATGCATGTCCAGAGGAGGCGTTAAAGTGGCGCAACGAGGAGAAATACTTTTATTTCTTCTCGTTTTCCGATCATTCTATGTGTGCTGCTGGAACAGTCAGGAGACATGGATAGGGCACTGCCGCTGAACATCAGGATGGGTGGAGCCAGAATTACTTTATCCCCAAGAGAGGGCACTTCTGTATATTATTGATCCTTTGTGCTTACTTCCCAGAAGACCCTGGTGGTGGGGTAGAGAACCCTGGAATCTCTTAGATTATATAAAAGGATCCTCACCCACAAGTACCACCTGTGGCCTGCTTCATCATCGGATCCTCACGCACTGCACCTAGTGTGTGTGGGTGGGCTCAACGCTGTTTGTTAGCGGAGCTCTTATCGCTAAGGGATCTGTGGTTAAAACTGCCTGCAGGTTTCTCCTATCACTGCTTAGTTCATTTCTTTATTCTGGATACCTTTGCCAAGATTAAAAACATCTAAGAGAGGAAAATCATTCTCTACCACACCACCAAGGTCTTCTAGGACGTAAGCACAACTGAACAATATTATACAGGAGTGCCCTCTCTTGGTGATAGAGTGAATATAGATTGGGAAGCTGAGGGTATCCAGAGCTATTGCTTCTCACTCCCTCCGTTGATAAACATAACTGAGCAAGAATTAGTCATATTCCGGTTTATATATCCCAAAGTGCCTCTGAAAGCCTGCAGCCCTGGGATTGTGCCAGTCACTCCATTACTCAACAGCACCTCTCTGAAAGACTGGCAGTGCTTGAGCAGGGTCAGTCACACTTCAAGACATGCTTCCCAACAATGCATCTGAAAGACTGGTAGGGCTGGGGCAGTGTCAGTGATACGTGAAGCCCAAATCCCCCAAAAGGCCTCTGAAAGGTTGGCATGGTTCCAGTAGAGTCACTCACATCGGCGACAGCGTTTCTCAGAAGTGCCTTGAAGGCAGGGCCGGACTGGCTACCGGGCGTTTTGGCATGCTGCCGAGCTGGGGGCTGATTTCGTTGATGGGAACCTGCGTGTGCTGAACAAAATTCGTTTTGCTTTGTTTATTTCGAAGCACACGCAGGTCTCCATCAACGAAATTAGCCCCCACCGCAGTGACATCAGCCCCCAGCTCGGCAGCATGCCAAAACGCCCGGTGACCAGTCCGGCCCTGCTTGAAGGATGGCACAAAGTTAGTCACGTTACACTAGATTTCCCAACAATGCTTCCGAAAGTCGGACAGGGCTGAAACAGAGCCAGTTACAAGACAGACGATATTTTTCAAAAGTACTTTAGAAAGACTGACAGGGCTGGGGCAGAGTCAGTCATATGTCAGGAGATATCTCAGAAGAGTGCTTCTGAAAGGCTGGCAGTGCCGGAGAAGAGCCTTTCGGATGAGATTTCCCAATAGTGCCTCTGCAAGTCTAGTAGTGACTGGGCGGAGGTAGTCGCATCTCAGGTAAGGTACGAGACAGGACTGAGCTTTCGTGACATTACTCCTACAGCCCTTTTCTTCCCTGGGCTTGAGATGCTCACAGGGTGTTTGGTGCAGACACGCACTGCTTTGGGTGAGTCCTCTTTCAACAGCTGTCAGATCAGACTAAGCCGAACAAAACTTTAAGAACCAGGAAGTGAACATCTCATCTGGCTTGCTACTTTTAAAATATCGCTTCCAGCAAAGAACAGTAGAAATATTATCACGCTAACAATGTCTGTCCTCCAGCCTTTTTCCTAAGATGATATATAGAATTATGGCTGGGTAAAAGTGAATAACAGGCATGTTTTTCTCTGAGGGACTCCAAGGGACAACAAATATACAACGAGAACGTAGCTTAAGTTGTCTATGAATGTCACTCAGAAATCCTGATGTGAAAAACTTTACAGTTATTCACTTTTCACTCCGCTATAATTTTATGTAAAAGATAGCGCCCAAAATCATCTATCCTGGCTTTCAACTGCTACGCAGGGGCAGAGCAGTAATGGAGGAGCCATACATAACATGGCCTCTCCTCCCTGACCCAAATGTAAAAAAAGAATAAATATCTGCCAAGCTGCCACCCATCACCACTAGGGCGAAACCGGTCCTGGGATGCTTGTGTTCCGGTCCAGGGAGGACCTGGCCTGGCAGTTCTAGCTGGACTGTTCCCACTGGGGCAGAGTCAAGACTGATAAGCATATGGCTAGGTCCAAACTGAGTTTTTTTTGTATACTTTAATGAGTCGCTCTAAGTGGGATGGGTATGCCCAGATCTGGGTGATGAGCCCTAACTAGGGCACAACTGGTCCTTGGTTGCTTGTGTTCTGGTTCAAGGAGGTCCTGGCCTGGCAGTTCGGATTTGTCCGCTCCCACTGGAGCAGGGCCAAGACTAATTTCCATATGGCTGGGTCCGAACTGAGGTGGCGGCGGCATAGTGTGCAAAATAACAATGGAGTAGGATGTGGCCTAAAGTAATTACCAGTGGCTGAGATTGATTCAGGCATTCCATCCATCATTTTTTGTATACTTTAGTGAGATTAATTCAAGCATTCCATCCATCAATTTTATATACGTTAGTGTGTCACACATCACCAGCAGCCTCCATGCCTTCCCTGCCATTTCGAAGCACTGTAAATGACAGATGTTATTACCAACTTTTCCGTAGTCTTTTAATAACCCCCTTGCAAGATGAAATGGTGAGTCAGCCTTGCCAGGATTCAGACTCATCGCTGCCAAAATTCCATATTTTATTAGTGGGTGGTACTCAGCTCACTGAGCCATCCTCCGTGTCACTGCTTTGTTTGCACTATAATTTAACCTTCTAGGGCCATGGCCATCAGTGCAGCAGGTACAATGGCACCGGGCCCAGGCATGTGAGTCATCCACTAAACCCAAACTTTGAGTGTCTTCTACTACCTAATATATGCCGAGGGCCCATATTCCTCATTTGCATTAGGGCCACACTACTGTAATACAGCAAAAAAAAACACAAGTGCAAACAAAATTAGAATTGGCAAAGCAAAACAAGTGTCTCCTAAGTGGGCCTAACAAAGATTCTCACTGGGCAAACTTTCTATTCGCACTGTTTGACACAGAGGGTGTAGAGAACACAAAAACCCTTGCCTACTAGCGTAATTTGTGAGATTCCATGTAATGAAATACCTATCTGTAGGTTTTAACACAGAGTAATATTAATCCACCCTTAAATAGATATTTACTTTTACATATTCTTTTCACAATAAATATAGACCTACTGATTTCACCGTAACATTTCATAACAGTTAGGCCTGTATCATTTATTATTGACTTGTCACCTTAACCATCTCAGACCTACTGTATTGGGCATAAACTTTTCCAAAAGGTAACAATCAGGTATACGGTAATAAAATTACAAATATGTACATATTTACAGTTGTCAAAAATATAAAATCCCTTCTAATACGGTCTAATTATTGCAGTGCACATTTTCTATCCCTTGGGTTTGCTCGGGTGGGTCACCAAAACCCTACCCTTCTACAGTAATCTGTGAGTTTCCGTGTAGGAAAATACTTGCCTGCAGGCTTTAGCACAATGTATTAACAATCCATCCTTACAAGCCTATTGCCTTTAACACATGCTTTTCACAATAAGTATGTCAGGCCTACTGGCTTTGTCATAACAGATCAAACCTATGGAATCGGGCATAAGTCCTCAATAAACTGATAGCGCCTATAGCCTTTACAAATGGCTTGACGTCATAACCAACAAAGGCCTATTCAAGTGCACATTTTCTGACAACCATCATGCATACAGTCATACATTAGAAATATGTAGAAAAATACAGTTTGCAAAACAATATACAACTCCTCTCTTACTACGGCCTAAGATGTATTATCACAGTGAAAACCCCAAGGGTTTGTCAGACTGCCTACTTTGGTTATCTGAGAGACTACATGTAACAAAATACATCTCAGGAGCCTGTAACACAATGTTATATTAACCCACTGTTAAAGGCCTACAGGTTTTAGCAAATACTTTTCACAAGAAGTAAGAAAGGCTACTGTCTTTGTCACAACTTTTCATAAGTAGATCAGACTTATGGCATTGAACATAACTTTTTTTCAAGTGCACTAATCAGGCCTATAACATGTCACCATAATCAACTCAGGCCCAATGTTTTGAGTGTAACCATCAGGCACATGGTCATAAAATTACAAAGCTAACCAAAAATACAGCTGGCTAAGCAAAATACTGTCTGTCCTAGGAGGGCCTAACAAGGATTCTCATAGAGCAAATCTTTTATGTCTGCAGTTTGTCAGGGCTCAGCCCTGCTGTATTGAGTATACACTTTGCCACAAGCCAAAAAGTGTGATAAAAGTGGAAATACACAGTTTCGGCCCAATTAAATCCTGTATTCTGTGGAACCAACATGTGGGTGTAGCCGAAGCCACTCTCTCTGTAGTACTCTGAAACCTCTTTGTTAGTTGCTCATCTAAGGCCTAGCGACAGCTGCACTGTCAACCCAGACCTAAAAATTGAATATTCCCTGAGGAAAGGTGTACCAGGGTGTAACTCTAGCAGGGCTCGAAGTAGCCATCATGCTGTAAAAGCCAAATCGAGTTTTTATAGTCATTTGGCTTCCAGTTATGAACTGGTACTATGACCTCTAAGTTTCAGTGTTACACAGTTGGGATGACAGACCCCATGTCATTGGAGATGGGGTGATGGGTCACTTTCAGCCCACTCTTTTTTTCAAAGAAAATTATTAAACATTCTAAGCCTTGATAGTCAATATTCATAATGGGAAATGTTAAACTGCACATCACAGCCCAATTCGTGCTGCTGGTTAGAAAATTAGTAAGTGCTGCATGTAGGAACACCCCTTTATTGCAGTCGGCCATTTTGAGGGCAGATTCTATTGCTGTTATTGTCCCTTCTTTCTAGCGTCACAATCTCACTCCATGATGTCAGGTGTCCTGTGCTATAATTTGGCAACCAAATGCATTCTGGGAGTTGTAGTTTGGTTTGCTGCTAACGAACCAAATTAACTAGTGCTACACAGCTGATAACAATGATTTGAAGGATAAAAGCATAGGACTAAAACATAGTTCTCTGAAGAGTGAGGTTAGAAAAACAAAAAAGGGAAGTGTGGAATGCGTGAATTAATCTCTGCCCCTTACAATCAAGTGTGCTGAATCCCAGTCATATTTTGTTTTCACTACACCACTCCAGATATTTCCATAAGTAAATCAGATATGGTTCTTTTTCAAAAGGAACAGTCCAGCCAGAACTATCAGGTCAGGTCCACAAAAAATGGGAACAGAAGTGACCCAGACAAGTTTCAGCCTTATTTTGCCTCATCAATGAAATGGAGCTTGAATCCCATTGCACAGTGACCAGTGGACTCTGTTTGGGCATGCCCGTTGCATGTAGGGCATCTACCGTGCCCACTGTGCAATGGGAGTCAAGCTGGACTTCACTAATGAGGTCCAGAAAGGCAGTCTGGGGTCACTTGTTATATTGTTTAAAGGGAACGCAGCCTTGCTGTTTAGGCTGGACCATTCCTACTGATGCTGGACCGAGACTGATTTGCAGATGGTTATTGCCTGTCTCGTGTAGTGCGGTTGGCAAACAATCCATGGACTGGCTTGCGGCCAGATGGTTTGCCAGTGGGAAGGGCTTTTGCAAGCATTCCACCCATCACCTTTTGTTTTAATGTTATGAGCAAGGTGGCAACACTATATGGAGCCCAATGAACGTCCACGTAGTGCGACTCCTTTTTTTTTAAAGGACTTAAATGTGGAGGGGTCTGTGATATTTCAGCTGTATTTCTGTTACAGATCATATTAGCAGCAGATGAGCCGGGAAAATATAGGGACTGATTTACGAAAATAAAGTCAGAAATCTCGACCCACAGACTGCAAAATTCGCATGGGGGCAGATTTTTTACTTTTTGTAATTTACAAACGTGTTCCAGGTAATTCCTGGAAACATGACGAATTTGCAGATTTTGCAGCATATTTCTGGAAAAGTTTGTTGACTTCTATTTTCTCTTACAAAAATATAGATGTGTATATTCATCCTGAAAAAAATCAGCAGCACACGAGCAAATGTACCTGATGACCTTTTTTTCACACAGGTATTTCTCCCTGTGGAGATCCTCCATCTGCTAAACCCCCACCTATTTAAGGGCATTCTCTTCCCTTTCCAAACCTGAACGGGGTTTTTACTCCTGTACTTTCCAGGAGTTAATCAACCATCTTTTCCCATGGTGAGAGGGAGTCACCGGTGGATTTGTGAATCCACTGCCCTGAGCACCTCAGTGGTGTAAGTTTGCGAGTATTCACAACCACTAATGACTGGTAATCATGGAAAGTAGTGGGGTGTAATACTTGTCCCAAATTCCAGCAAGCAAGCAAACCCGACTTGATGGTGGAAGGTTCAGGGCGTTCTCCCCCAAGAAAGTTTTGAAAAACAAATGGGTTCAAATAGTGCATTTTTAAGTACATTGTTCACATGGATTTGCTTAAAAGAAATAGACTCTGAATAGGAACTAATGAAATGTTCTAGTACTTTCATGGTATGCCAATGAAGCATCAAGCTTCCCAGGAATTGATCTATTTTGTTTTTGGATTCCGGCCCCTGCTGCTCTGTGTGGATTCTAGCTAGGCCCAGGTGTACACTACAGTTCTCCTTGACAGCAGACATACTGTGCTGTCTGAGGCATGCACGGTATGTCTGCTAAATAAAATGAATTGTGTTTTTTTAGGGTAACATAGTTGAATTATGTTCCTCACATATGCACAATCCAGATATCCAACTACAGAGTGGCGTGTTCCTAAACAGCATGGATCAACTTTTAGCATCCCCATCTCCCGTCATCAGGAGCATTGAAAGGCTAAATGGGCTGAAAGAGCAGTGTGGGCAAAGGCAAGGGGCAGTATTTGGCAGCATGCAGGTGGTAAGCTAGCACCCTGACACCCCTGTTGACAAGCCGCCACTGTTCACAACTCACAGGCTATTCCTGCCCCGTAATCCCCACAACCGCTCACTTCCCACCCCTGCTCGTAGTTTAGTCTCGCAAAAATCTTTATGTATGTGACTAAATCCATTTAGTATGGTGAAACTGAACTTCTTGATTTAGAAAACTGGCTTTGTACTTGTAAATAAGGCTGTTTGTGCGTGTAGGTTTACCGTACACGTGCAAACGGCCTTGAGAGTGGGGCCCATGCTCTATAGGCCTTGTATCAGGATGGGGCGGAGCTCTTCAGACTGCAAGGGTTTGAACAGGTTTGTTTGTCTCTTCTCGTCTTGCATTTTCTGGACGGGATGTATCCGTCCCTGTGTGTACTCCAGTGTGTTTACTGCTCGTCCCAGGCAGCAGGCTGGACGTCTTATCTCACAGCAGACACGCCGCACCGCCTCGCAGCATCCCACAGCTGGAGTCTGTCAATCCACAGGAAAAGCTTCTATTTTGGTTAGAAGTGGCTTTCTATCGTCTGTTGGAAACAAACTATCTCTTCTACCCCGGTCCCCCTCGCCTCTCCACTCGGATGTGTATACTGTGTCAGATCCGGGCCCATAGAAACAGGGAGCTGGTCCAGGCAAGCGGGGGAAGGGGCGTGCGAGGCGATAGAGGCGGAGGGAGGGAAGAGGATGTGGGAGAGATATAGATGGGAAGGAGAGAGAGAAGATGATGTAGGAGAGGGATAGAGGAGAAGGAGGGAAGGAAGAGAAAATGGGAGAGAGACAGATGAGAATGAAAGGAGGAAGATAATGTAGGAGAGGGATAGAGGAGAAGGAGGGAAGGAAGAGAATGTGGGAGAGAAATAAATGAGAATGAAGGCAGGAAGATAATGTAGGAGAAGGATAGAAGAGAAGGTGGGAAGGAAGAGAATGTGGGAAAGAGATAGATAAGGATGAAGGAAGTAAGATAATATAGGAGAGGGAAGGAAGAGACGGGAAGGAAGAGAATGTGGAAGAGAGATAGATGAGGATTAAGGAAGGAAGTTAGCGCAGGAAAGGGATAGAGGAGAAGGAGGGAAGGAAGGAAGAGAATGTGAGCGAGGAGGGTGTGCAAGGGAGAAGGGTAGGAAAGGAGTAAACCAAAGGCAAGGGAAAGAGCGAAGAGGAAGGAAGGGACTAGGGAAGAAGGGAGAAGGAAGGAAGGGGCCAAGAAAGAAGATTATGGAATGAATTCAAGAAAATGGAGAGAAGGAAGGGGAGGAGGAAACAGGCAAGAAAACAATGAAGATGAAAAAGAAGTGAATAGGAAGGAAGAAAAGAAGTGGAAGGCGGAAGGGGATGAGAAGGAAGGAGAGAAGAGGAAGTGATGAAACAAGGAAAAGAGGGAAAGAAGGAAGAGGAGACAGAAAGAAAGAAGGACAAGGAAACAATAAATCAAAAGAAACGGAACAGCTAGAAAAATAGAATTTAAAGGGAGTTAAGAACAAGAAGAAACGAAGGAGAAGCAATGAAAAAAGGTTAAAAGGAGAAAGAAAAAACATTGAAAAGGAAGGGAGGAAGAAAAGAAAGGACGAGTGGGAGGCAGAAGTTAAGAAGAAGTAAGAAAAGAAGGGTAAGGGGGAGAGAAGGAAGCGAAAGGAAAGAATAAAAAAGAATGAAGGACAGAAAAGGCAAGGGAAGGTGAAATGAAACTAGAGACATAGGAGGGAATGGAGGTAAGGGGGAGGAAGTGGGAAAGGAAACAATGAAGGCGAACGAAAGAAATAAGGGGAAGTGGGGAATGAAGTAGGACAGGAAGAAAGAGCAAGAAAATAAAGGGCAAGAAGTAATAAAGAGTAAGTGAGGAAGGAAGGAAAGCTGGGGCAAGAGTGAGAGACAGGATGGGAAGGAAAGAAAAAAAAGAAAGAAACTTTGAAGCACAAGGCTTCAAAGAAGGGGTTAGAATGAAAAGAAGAGGGAGTGAAGGAAAGAGAGGAAACAAGGTGAAGGAACTAACGAAGGGGATAAGAGGAATGAAAGACAAGAAGAGGGTGCAAAGAATGGCAAGAAAAGGTGAGAAATAAATACGATGAGATGGAAGGAAAGAATTGGAAAGAGTGAGCAACAGAATGGGAAAACAATGAGGAGAAAAGAAAAGAAAATGGTGGAGGTTGGTAGGGAAGAGGCAAGGAAACAATCAGGAGGAAGGAAAGTAGAGGAAGTGGGAAGCAGAGGGAAACATATGAGAGAAGAGGAAGGGAGTGAATGAAGAGGATAGAAAAAGTGAAAGGGATGGAAGAAAAAAGGGAAGAGGGGCATGAAAGAAGAGAAAGGTGAATGGAATGGCAAAGAAACAATAAAGAGGAAGGATAGCTGATGAAGGAGGAAAGGGAAGAGTGAATGGAACTGCAAGGAACCAATAAAGAGAAAGGAAAAGAGAGGAAGGATAGTAGGGTATGATGGGAAGAAAGAATTGGACGGATAGATTGAAGTGGAAGGAAACAACGAACACAAATAATTGTACACAATAAGAATAACGTTGTTTTTTTTTTTTAAACTTCGTCTTAAGAACCTTTGTAATCAAAATAAACATTATGCTGAAAAGTGCAATTGGAAGTGAATATATTCCCAGTCTAAATCCGAAAAATAAATGGCCTCATCGGCAACAATACCCATTCGGGTGCAAACACCAGTTTACACTCTATTTGGGGCTCAGTCTAAATGATGCATTCATCCTGCATTTGTTTCCTGCATGAATTTCTCCATGTAGCGCCGGGTGGAATTTGTGTGAAGAAGATACTGCACAGTCTGAGCTCGCCAAATGAAGTATTACCGCGGTATGATATATGTTTCCACCAGTAAAAAAGCACTATGAGCCGACGATCAACACAAATGTTTATTACCAAAACCAAACACACCTGCCGCTAAACAAACATCACAAAGGCGATAGCGAAAGGGAAGCAATGAATGCAAATCTACTTACAGTTGACCCATTCAGTGAGTTAAGAGATCTTAAGATAAAATAAGTAACCTCACTAAAGTTAGTTTGTTTCTCTTTTTGCACACATTACACTAATTTAGTAGTTTACTTTTAGTATATTCTGTTTATTTGTTTTATTTCCTCATTGCCTTGTATTTTTTAGGACTTTGACTCCTCGTTAGGCTGTATGTTTTGATTATTTTAGTGGTTAAATTTGTAATTAATTTTCGGAACACCCTCCATTTCCTATTACCTACCTCTACCACTGGAGGGAAGTGCGGGCACTGGCATCTCCAGGCAGGGTGGATGGCTTGCATTGTCCCACAGGGAGTTACTGCTACTGGAGGCTACTGTGAGAAGCTGATACTGCTATGGAAGCTGAAAAGCTGCCACTAGAGGGAAGTGTGAGAAGCTATCACTGCAGTGCAGGACCAGAACCTGCAGCTAGACGGCAGTGTAAGATGTTAATACTGCAGTGCAAGGCGGGAAGCTGCCGCTAGACGGCAGTGTAAAATGTTAATATAGCTGTGCAGGGGGAGAAGCTGCCACTAGAGGGCAGCGTGAGAAGTTGATACTGCCGTGCTCTGAGAGAAGTTGTCGATGAAGGGCAATGTGAGAAGTTGATACTGCCGTGCTCTGAGAGAAGTTGTCACTGAAGGGCAATGTGAGAAGTTGATACTGCCGTGCTCTGTGAGAAGTTGCTGCTAGAGGGCAATGTGAGAAGTTGATACTGCCGTGCTCTGTGAGAAGTTGTTGCTGAAGGGCAATGTGAGAAGTTGATACTGCCGTGCTCTGTGAGAAGTTGTCGCTGAAGGGCAATGTGAGAAGTTGATACTGGCGTGCTCTGTGAGAAGTTGTCACTGAAGGGCAATGTGAGAAGTTGATACTGCCGTGCTCTGAGAGAAGTTGTGGATGAAGGGCAATGTGAGAAGTTGATACTGCCGTGCTCTGTGAGAAGTTGTCGATGAAGGGCAATGTGAGAAGATGATACTGCCGTGCTCTGTGAGAAGTTGTCGATGAAGCGCAATGTGAGAAGTTGATACTGCCGTGCCCTGTGAGAAGTTGTTGATGAAGGGCAATGTGAGAAGTTGATACTGCCGTGCTCTGTGAGAAGTTGTCGATGAAGGGCAATGTGGGAAGTTGATACTGCGTGCTCTGTGAGAAGTTGCTGTTAGAGGGCAATGTGAGAAGTTGATACTGCCGTGCTCTGTGAGAAGTTGTCGATGAAGGGCAATGTGAGAAGTTGATACTGCCGTGCTCTGTGAGAAGTTGTCGCTGAAGGGCAATGTGAGAAGTTGATACTGCCGTGCTCTGTGAGAAGTTGCTGCTAGAGGGCAGTGTGAGGATGAGACTGACGTGCATGGAGAGAAGCTGTCACCAGAGG
Organism: Calotriton arnoldi; assembly: GCA_963921515.1. NCBI lineage: Eukaryota > Metazoa > Chordata > Amphibia > Caudata > Salamandridae > Calotriton > Calotriton arnoldi. Next base: position 188,095 of record CAWUFW010001736.1, on the reverse strand, counting down.
GCAGTGTGAGGAGTAGACACTGCTGTGCCTGGAGAGAAGCTGTCGCCAGAGTGCAGTGTAAGGAGTTGACACTGCTGCAGGGAGAGAAGTTGCCGCCAGAGGGCAGTGTGAGAAGTTGATATTTTCTGTGCTCTATGAGAAGTTGCTGCAAGAGGGCAGTGTGAGGATGACACTGCTGTGCAGGGAGGGAAGCTGTCTCTAGAGGGCAGTGTGAGGAGTTGACACAGCTGCAGGGAGAGAAGTAGCCGCCAGAGGGCAGTGTGAGAAGTTGATACAACCTTGCTCCGTGAGTTGTCGCTGGAGGGGAGTGTGAGAAGTTGATACTTCCATGCTCTGTGAGAAGTTGCCGCTAAAGAGCGGTGTGAGTTGACACTGCTGTGCAGGGAGGGAAGCTGCTTCTAGAGGTCAGTGTGAGAAGTTGATAATGTCCTGCTCTGTGAGAAGCTGTCGCTAGAGGGCAGTGTGAAGAGTTGACACTGCTGTGCAGGGGTAGAAGTTGCCGCTAGAGGGCAGTGTTAGAAGTTGACACTATCGTGCTCTGTGAGTTGTCGCTGGAGGGCAGTGGGAGAAGTTGCCACTAGAGGGCAGTGTTAGAAGTTGATACTACCGTGCTCTGTGAGTTGTCGCTGGAGGGAAGTGGGAGAAGTTGCCGCTAGAGGGCAGTGTTAGAAGTTGACACTACCGTGCTCTGTGAGTTATCGCTGGAGGGCAGTGGGAGAAGTCGACATTACCATGCCCTGTGAGCTGTCGCTGGAGGGAAGTGGGAGAAGTTGCCGCTAGAGGACAGTGTTAGAAGTTGACACTACCGTGCTCTGTGAGTTGTCGCTGGAGGTGAGTGGGAGAAGTTGACACTACCATGCCCTGTGAGCTGTCGCTGGAGGGCAGTGGGAGAAGTTGACACTACCGTGCTCTGTGAGTTGTCGCTGGAGGGCAGTGGGAGAAGTTGACACTACCATGCCCTGTGAGCTGTCGCTGGAGGGCAGTGGGAGAAGTTGACACTACCATGCCCTGTGAGCTGTCGCTGGAGGGCAGTGGGAGAAGTTGCCGCTAGGGAGCAGTGTCAGAAGTTGACACTACCGTGCTCTGTGAGTTGTAGCTGGAGGCCAGCATAAGAAGCTGCTACTGCTGTGCAGGTTTAGAGCTTCGCACAGCTGTGGGTGTCCTCAACGCCCATGCTGTCAGTGAGTGAAGCACGTTTCATCCGCCACCTAAACCACAATCTAGATTAATCAAGCACTTAGAGACTGCAATTTTCATTGTGAGCTACAACAGAAAGCTCGCTCACTCGGTTACAGGAAGTTCACCCAGGGTAAGGCGGAGACAGAAAGAAAGCTGCAAAGACGGCCTGCCGTCCTCACAACGCTGAACCCCTCCCGCCCCCCAAAACACGGCACTCTGAAACTTCGAAAAATGCGCTTCAAGTACCCGCGAGGACCATGGAAATCCGAGGCAGCGTGGGAGGCCAGCGAAAGATACTCTTGCACAATAGTTTTAAGCTTTTTAAACGTCTTTTGCTTTTTTTGTTTTTGAAGTTACACAAGTGTTTCCTGAGGCAGAGAGCAATATTTCTAATAAGGAAACTATACAGATTAAAAGCTCAGGAGACCTCATCATGAGCAAAAAATAATGTTAACCAAAAGAAACAGAATCATTTTTAGGAAGTCAAGGAGCATAATCATTGAGCCACCTTTATCCTCGACTCCCGCTCCAATCTAGACACGTCCTGACTCACATCACTTTCACACGATCTAGAAGTGAAACCTTCCCCTCCAAGTAAGCAAGTCTCCTAACATTCTACTTCTCCCCATTCTCAAGAGAAACAATGTTACTCAAAACATACCTAATCTTATTGGGCTTCAAAAACTTTGATTCACCCTTGGACACAGCGCCATCCAATTTGACATGCACCCAATCACCACCTTTGCGAAAAGATTTCTGCAGCCCGCTGGTATGACGATTCTGGTATAACCTCTGCTTGGCCTCCACCCTTTTGCTACATATGCCTGGTCAACACTTTTTTATTCGCACTTCCTGATCCATGCAGGCTGAAGCATGGTGTTACGTGTTCTTCCTTGCAACAGCATGAACAATGGCTTATCAGTTGCTGAATATGGGGTAGTTCTGTAGCTCCAAAGCATCTTCCTTAATTCTTCTTTTCCATTCACTTCATTCCTTGCAGACACTTGTAAGCACCCACACAACACACAGTTAAACCTTTCTAGTACACCATTTTTCCTTGGGTGATGTATAGCTGTCATATGGTGTGTTATGCCATGTGTCAACAAAAACTCTCATTCTGGCAGAAACAAACTGGGGACCATAGTCTAGAACTATTTCTTCTGGAATCCCTTCCCTCAGGAATACATCTCTTAAAAGGACAATAACTTTTTCCATCTCATTACCATGTTCAAAAGGTCCACATATGTCCACATCAGCCTTCTACCATGGGTATCTTAAATGCACAATGGGGGACTCTCCGACTGAAATAGATATGTCACTCTTCATGCAGTCTATGCTATTTCTTACACACCTGTCTAGATTTCGATCCATCCCAGTCCACCCAAAATTATTTATTGTCTTTCTCTTCATAGTTGTTATGCCGCCATACCCTTCGTGAAGCAAAAATATCACTTTCTGACACAAGAAAACTAGTACCACCAACTTGTCACCACATAGAATAATACCATCAACCACTGACATCCCTGGCCAATTTGAATTTAACAAAGCAAAAGAGCTTTACTCATCTAATTCTCCAAATCAGAGAGATATTTGAATTCACACAACTCAACGTACTCATTTACAAATTTGTTCCAAACCTCTTCACTGATGGCTCTACCATAGTCACATGTATGTCAGCAACTAACCTTTTGTCATCTTCTTACATGGTTGGGTCACACAATGGTAGTCTTAATCAAACAGTCAGCCTTCACATTGCATATAGGTGGTACGTATCTCATTACAAACAAAAACTCCTGTAATCTGAAAAGCCCTTTGGCCATACGAGGTGTAGCCCTTACTATAGCCGTGGTGTGGAAAATGTCCAACAAAGGCTAGTAATCCATCATTAACTCAAATCTCGTACCTCATAATTACGTAAGAAAATGTTGAATTGCCTACTTATAGTCCAGAGCTTCTTTTTCGATAACCCAGTTATTCTCCTCGTAACCCTCAGAGTCATAGGCACAAATGCCACTACTCTTTCTTGCCCTTGGCATTTAAATCAGCTCCTAAACCATAGATGCATTAGTAATGACCACCGATTTATATTTGAGGTTGAACGGCTTCAAATAGGGAGCATGTGCAATACTATTCCAGAAAAAGATTTCTCACATTCCACAGAACATTCATAATTTACTCCGTTTTTCAGCAATAGTCTCATAGGCTTAATTCTTTCAGAAAAAACGACTCATGAATTTGCTATACACTATACATATTCAGCAAGTTCCCAAAATTATATTAACTGATCTTTGTTTTCAGGGCTTGGTGCATTTTCAATTGCTTCCAAGAGTTTCATTTTTCGTTTGATACCATCACCACTGACTACATAGTCTAAATATTCCACTTCATGAATGGCAAATTTGCATTTCTCTACACCAGTGGTCAATCCAGTCTTTTAACCTCACCAACACTTGCCTCAAAATCCCATGATGCTCAACTCTGTTCCTCCCACACACCAAGACTTCATCTTGAAAAACTTTCAACACGATCCAATGCAGCCAACACCTTCTTCATAGCACGTTGGAAAACCACCGAAGCCAAACCAAACATCATCCTCTTTTATCTATTCGCCCCTTCTGGTGTCACAAAAGAAGTCAATGCCTACAATCTCAATGAAGCATTATCGGATGATGACAGCCATTAGAGAAGTCTCTAAAAGAAAATGTCTTTGCCTATTCCAGAGTATTCAAAATGTCATTAATGTTTGGCAACAGGTGCCAGTCAACCCAAATGCTATCATTCAATTCGCACAAATCAATGCACATATGCACTGTACCATTTGGTTTTTGAGCTAAACCAATCAAACTTTTCTGATGATTCTATTGGCTCAACCACCTCCTTGTCACATAGCCTCTTCAGTTCCTTTTTTAATGAATCTCTTAACGCCCCAAAAACGAGCTAACTTTGTGAACTTTTGGTAATAAACCTTGTTTCTGTATGATGGAATAATTAATTTATTATCTCTCAAAAGTATTCCAGATGAAGCCACAGTTAGTTCAGATTGTATATTTGTAAACGCCAAAATTTCATGTTTTCTTATGTTAGGTTGAAATCGAGTGGCACTCTTTACTAATCTCCAGTTATTCTCAAGTATGATTTTCTTTACTTCCTGAATTGCTTCATCATTTTGCGACGCTTCCATCAACTCTTTCTCCAAAATAATTCCTGGCACTGCTGACCTAATTATGAAACACACATATTCCTCTGCCTCCAACTGTTGTTTTATTTCATTTTTAAATGGGTGCCTGGACAAATAATCCACTGGATTGCACTCTTTTTCTGGTTTATGAATGATTTTAAAATTATCATCCATTGTTTCGTCTTCCCTTCGGAAGACTATATTATAATTGTATCTTTCAAAATTCAGATTTCTCTGAGGATCACATTTTTTATTCAAGCATTTAATAAGGCCTCTATATGTATTTTGTTCTTGTTCGGGAAATGTTATTATCAAATCTTCCACATCATCTCTCACAAGATTAAGTAGTAAATCTTTTGCCTGTTCATCAGAGTATTTTTTGCACGTTGCTTTTAAGAAATGTTCTTAAAAGCAAAGCAAGAAATGTTCAAAACTTCTTCTCCATTTCTCCCATCTTTGCGCAATATTTTGTTGATCTGATATGTCAAATGGTAGTGGTCTTCAAAAAATTATACTTGAGACACTTACTATATTTTCTTCATCATTATATATTTCTGTATCCATATTTATTGTGACTTCATTGCTTGTTCCCTCACTTTACATTAGTTTTTCCTTTTTCTCTTACTACTAATATAATTTGTTGCCAAATTTGGCTTTTCTAGGGTTTATATATAGAAATATACTTTTGCCTGACTTAAAAATGGTGTCCCAGTATTTTCCAATGAAGTGTCACAAAGTATGCCTGATTTCAAAATAGCTGCAGAGATTTGACTGAAATCTTGATTTATTTTGGCATCTTTTTATTTTAAAAATTATTTTCTGTTACTTTTATGCACTTTTTATGGCTGCCGCACTAGCGACTCCATACATTACACTGTAATGGCAAACTAGTCATTGCCGATGCTTCGTCAGCCACAACAAACAGCTCCCAACACTCTGCATGAGTGCCTGGTTTCAAAATGGCAGCCAAAATGTCCACATTCATCAACGCGCATGCACGCATTTCGCAACTGCCTTTTCAGGCAATTGCACTCACCGCTTGACTGCTTCCACTCATTAAATGTACCGCAGCAGATAAGTTGGCGGTTATCTTCAACGTCAAGTGCAGCCCAGAATGCAGCTTCGTTAGATTTTTCGTTTTACCGGTGAGTGCTGCCAGGCTTACTGCATACTACCTGCATGGGGCTTTTTAATCATCACCATTGTAAACGCCCACCACATAAGAGTCGCAGTTAGAGATGGCCTGCAGTGTCTTTATTCAAGCCCTGAAGTTACGCTGCTCGCTTCTTACGATTCCCTTCATAACTGCCCTGTATATATTTTAAATCATTTCCCTTCCACACTAGAATCTCTTTCCATATTACATCACAATGCCACAGAATCACATTACTACACTAACTATATCAAGCTACCTCTCCCTGTCGAGGTCTAATCATGTTCTTATAAATTTCTCTATTCCTGAGGAGCTCACTGTAATAAGACCTCCACTCCTATCAAACTGACCATCCTCAGAACCAGAAATGAAAATCATTGCCTCAGATGTCCTGCAGAAAGCTTTCCCAGACTCTAACATGCCTTGTGATTGTTCCCCTTCAGCAGTTCTGGCCATGGTGGACAACATTGTGTGCACCATTATTGACCTGGTGTCACCCGCCACAAAATGCAAAGCCGACAGAGCAAAATCACTCAATGATTCATGGTTTTCTGAAACATTCTGCCTTCTGATGCGCAAGAGTAGAACCCTGGAAAGATGTTGCAGAATATAAAATCTGTCAATGAACTGTACTATCTGTCTCACACCTTAGAAGGATGCCACATCTGGAGTTCAATAGACAACAAAACTACTTTCAAACTCTGAAAGATATGCCACAAATTCCAGCAAGGAATTCTTTCAGATTCCAGTATAATCCTTTGGAAATACTTTGCAACAACCTAATTCATCACCACCATAACAAATGACTCTATCTGAGCCAACATATCCACTACTAATAAGCTGTACCCAACAACAACTTTTGGAGTGGAGTCTTGCTTTTGCACTTTCTGTGTATTACCTGTACCTGCTGTTTAAGAAGAGAAAGTTTCCAATGTTATTAGTAGTTATTAATTTGAGCTGGTGGTTGTAGGAGGGGTGGGGCCCACCAGGACTCTTTTTTTGGGGACCGGAACTTATTTTGTCCATCATTAGACTTTGACAGAGAACAAGAGAGAGAATGGCAGAAAACGGGGGAAGTAAGAGGGAAAGAATTATATAAAAACACCAACAAAGGGAAAGCAGGGATGGCAAGAACCTGCAAAAGTGAGATAAAGGTGTAGGGAGAGTTTGATGGTGGTTAAAGAGGCATGAAGTAGAATCAAGACTTTTTAATCTGGGTAATCTGCAACTCCATTATTGGGCAGCACCAGCTGTGGGCTTATGAGAAAAAGTTTGGGCACCTGCACTTATTATTTTACAATTCAATCACTGGTTATTACTGCACAAAAGCTCTTACTCCCTCCCACAGAAATCTGCAATTGGCCCGCAAAAATTGAGCCAACCTGTATTTCTGGCCATTATCACATAATACGTGCCTCTTAGACAGGGACCCTTCATCCCACAATACAACTTGCTCCGATAACTCTGTTGCTGAAGAAATCAAATGTCCATCTTGAGTCACTGAACAACTACATAACAATCTCTGTACCCTAATGCCTTGTTACGGTCCTTGAGATGGTGTTTAACAACCAATGCTGTTCTCACTGAGAGTAGAACAGCCTCGTTTGCAACTTTAACTCCGGATTAAGCCCCAAAAGGGGACAGTACCTGTTCTGTTGTGCCTTTGAGAAGAACTTCTCAGTGTACTGGATAAGGGCTGCTGGTACACTGACTTTTTCATGACCTATTGGCATTTTTCACTATGGAGGCCACAAAACCCCCCAGGATAAACTCTTGACATACACCATGGGATAGGTACCCCTGCAAATAGACCATCTCGTTCTTATCTAGCAGGTAAAACTTACCTCTCCTATAGGGTGCTACACGGAACATCACTGTCGCTGCCCCCTTTCAAAGTACATGGTACGACTGTCATACATTTGTGACAACAATAACATAGCTTTTCCCAGGTCTATCTCTAATCTGTCTCTATTGTTCTGCAGATATTGTCTCCGTAGATGAACACAATACTGCAGAAGTGATTTATACTACGACAATAAAAATCTCCTGTTTCTGCTGGAAAGCCCTTCACATTCTCCCTATTTCCTTGTAACACATTTGTAGGCTAACATTGAAGTAGCTGGATACAAATATCACAAGTCTCTTCTACTTCCAATCTGCAGTAACCCATCCTCCATCTTATACTCTTCCCCCTGGTACCCTCCCCCTGCATATATTTCTTGTAAGCTGAAATGCCACCCAAGTGTGTCTGGTGGAAGGGCCTATGCAACTGCATCCACTATTCTGCATTAAATGCATTTCATTCACGACAATCTAAAATAGAATTTTCACCAAAGAATTGCCTTCACAAATCGAACATCCTGGAGACCTCAATGCTTTACAAAATTTTTAAAAAAAATGCACAGTGGCCCAAAAAGCCACAATTTTGTTTCAAAATATAGCTCCTGGAGTCAAAGAAACTGTGTTGGCATCAGGATTCAATGACTATCTGTTATTGCTCTTAATACTACCACAAGTAGCTCAATTTAGAGTAGTTTTGCATCATTAATTGTTATGGTGATTATAAAAATAGTTATTTAATTATGTTTTATGGCTTACACTCTTTTTAGTATAAGGCCCTGTACAATAGTAAATGAAAAGTACCACAGGTAAAGAAACCACAATGTGTCTGCAATGGGGTCTAGAATGATATTTCCAGTAAAGACACAGGGCCCAACTCAGATTTGCAGCTTTCGCGAATTCGCAAAAGTTTAAATAGGCATCTTTTAAAGCTATCCACGTTTCTAGATGTGTTAGTGGAATGCTTTTTTGCGTGAGCAAATATACACATGCTCTTTACCGAAACAACAACCAATTGTGGGAGAGTTCCTTTTTCCTTCCAATTCCAAATAGGGATTTACTTCTGGAGCAAATTTCTGACCTTTTCCAGCGTATGAGGGGCTGGGGGAGGAGTTTGTAAAAACCCACGCCCAGCTGAGTTTGGAGTTATGCTAAAGTCACAGGACATTCCATGCTTCAAAGGTCAATACAATGCCCTTGGAATAAATGTACTCACACGAATATTTTCATGAGAGTAAATCCTTTTACGAGTGCTAAACCAATATTTGTGAATTCCAAAAGAGGTTTGCACTTCTAAACAAAAAAGGGTATATGTGCTTTTAAATAAAACTCAAAAGTGCAAATAGCCTTCTGAATCAGACCTAGAATGTTGTACAATAGTGTTGTAGTGTTAGCCCACAGGAACTTTAAATCAAAATAATGCACACTTCAATTGGCACGAAATGTAACTGAACGAACAGCTGCATTCTATAAGGCAGCTGGTGCTGCTAATGGATATTGGGCATCTATGTGTGTCATTGCTTAAAACCCATCATTAACTAGCATATATTGTGTGCACCTTCTAATCGTCTGAATAATATATTCATCCCACAATGCAACAGAGGGAGAACAAACACATTTCTTTAAGTTTTGCAAATATTTCATTGTTTACAGCTGAAAAAGTCCTTTGAGTGCACATTGTACTTTCTGTCACCATCTGTCACATATATTGATTCTTAAGTACACTTCTCACTGTATGTGACTGAGCCTAGCTATATATAGCTCCTGAAACACTCTTCTTCGCATGCTCCTCGTCCCCATGCCACCTTCTATTCCTATCAACCCACTGATTACAACCTCTACCCTCGACCTAGGAAACAAATCCCAAATAATAGCTCACCAGTTCAATTATCTAATTCTCGAACACCCCTTGGGACTAATTACATAAAAATAGACTCCTAATAAGGGGAAGACGGCATTCGAAATATTAATAAAAGGAAATCCCTTGGTTTCCAAAGAGCCTTCTTGAGTAGATAAGACCCAGCCTTGGATTTGGACTATTCTGAGGGTCAACCCTGAGGCGGAGGTCACAGAACGTATTTGGTAATAAAATATAAATGCCTCATTATTAAAATCGCTTTGGCTATGCACGGATGTTTGCAGTAACTATCGCTCAAAGCAAATGGAAGGGTTCTTATTGAAAAGTGAGAGCATGGGCGGTGTGCTTTGTGCATCAGTTTTAAACAAAAATGCGTTTTCGGCTGCCATTTTGTGATTTGCAGAAAAAGCATAATGTAATACAAGAACAGCAACGCCAGCTCGTCTGTAATCCTCTCTCGTATTACAGCATAATACCTGTGGTGGGGAATCTCATGCATGCAGTCTCTCTTGAATTAGCCCTGGAGTCACAGATCCTCCCAGGGCTTTAAGTGGGGTGAAAAACCTGGGTGGTCTCTCAAAGGGGCGTGGCTGATGTAATTGAGGGCGTAGCTTAAAAACACTGAACCTAAAAATCTGTACTTATCATAGAGTGCCGCCTGTCTGGTGTTTTGCTGTTTCTATCATTCCATCCTGATGTACAACAGGTAACATTACACATACAACAAGCCAGGGCTATTGGCTTTGCCAATGGTTGTTAGTCGCATAAACTAAATTAGCAACAACTATGGCTTTGTTGTATATAATATTGAAAATGCTTCAGTTCTGAAATGATGAGACTGTGAAAGGACTATAACGAGTCTCTTTGAAGTTACATCACAGGTAGTGAAGGGTGTCACTGCTGCAGATTTAAGAGTATTTTTTTTCACCCTGAGAGTGAGGGCAAAAATGGAGAGCCCGAAAGGGACCCATCTCGGCACCTGCTTTTTTAGAACTGCCGGTGCTAGGCACCGGAAGGACCCGGACCACTTAAAGCCCTGGATCCTCTCATTCACAGGGACTCTAATACTCATGAAATACCCTAAAGGTCGCAAAATGTTTTTTTTCTCACACATTTCACCATTTTAAATTACCCTGTTTGCCACATCTTTTGTGACTTATGTACTCCCATGCTCTTCTATTGCCTCTTATTTTTCTACTGACTCTGCTCAAGTTTAATTCCATGTGTGCTACAGTATGCACTATGCACTCTGACTCATGAACTCTGATGCCCTTACATTCCCCTATAGCTCTATGCCGCAAGATGTATTCCGTGACTTGTGGACCACGATGCCCTTTTATTGCCCTATATCTCTGCACCACAGTATGTCTACTCTGTGACTCGTGGACTCCATGCCCTGATATTACCTTACAGCTCTGTGCCATAATATGTATTGTGTGACCTTTCATTATCTTATATTCTACTGTATGCACTCTCCTGCTAATGGATTCTGGTCCCGTAGCATTATCCTATATGACAATGTATGTATTACTATGACTCATGGACAGTAGGGCCCTTGTGTGAGGCTATATTTTACAATACGCATTTGACGACGCATGAACTTTAGAGCCGTTGTATGCCTCTGCATCCTACAATGTAAGTATTCTGTCATTCAAGGACTCTAATGTCCTTGTTTTACCCTATTCGGTACAGTATGTGCTCTATGACTCACTGCCTCTATGCCCTTTCATTACCCTATAGCTCTGTGCCGCAGTATTCACTCTGTGACTGTTGGACTGTGACGCCCTCGCATTCCCCTGTAGCTGTATTCCTCAGGATGCATTTTGCGCCTCATGGACTCTGGTGATTATAGTATTTCCCTACAGCTCTGTGCCACAGAATGTACTTGTTAGAACCCTGTTCAGAGGGCCACGGGGCAAGCAGGAGCTACTGGGCCCAACTGTGGGGGTTAAGGCCTTTTACTCCGGATGTCCCAGGGCCAGACCTAATATGGATCCCGCGCAAATGGACCAAGTAGCCCTCCAGCACTTGACTCTCAGTGGTAGTGCGGGTCGAGCAGTCCAAGGCAACAGGAAAGGTAGATACATGGGGGTGAAAACAGGCTCACAACTCATAGTATGTTCAATAGCAGCAATAAATGATTGTCCAGTTAAATGCGGTCTTATATGACAAAAGTAGTATTTATATATGAATATAAAGTGAAATACGGCATTCACAAACACTACAGACAGCCCCCTGAGGTCAGGGCTCTAGTGTTCCATAAGCAGGCCCCTGAGTTCACAATAGCTGGCAGTCAGGTTAGGCCCAACTAGCAGTCAAGTCTTAGGAGTTCCCCTTCAACTCTGTTGCAAAAGTTAAAAGTGTTCCAGCACCTTCTGGTCCTTCGATCAGTCTTACCTGCACCATCAGGGAGTTTCCGACTGGAGTCTCAGAGAGTGTCTTTTACGCGGCGGCTGCAGCGGCTGAATTTGGCAAGTATCACACTCGCAGCTATGCAGGGGCTGCAACTGGGTGTCCTTGGCGCTCCTCTGATGCGACTGTAAGTTTCCTTTGGGCTTCCCCAGAGGTGGGGAGGGGACTTTGAGGGCTCCTGGTTCCGATCCTATGTCGGGGCTCTGGCCTGCATTGGTCCCCACAGTAGCCTCTCCTCGTGACTACGGCATCAACCATGCTACGATCCCTGTCTTTTCCGGTGGCCCTCTCTGGCATCCAGGGTCACCACACCTACTCCACACTTGGGCGATGGCTAGATCTGCACAGTAGCAAGTTCCTCTTCACTGCATCCCCCTCTGGCTTACAGGGTTGCTGACTTACACACCACACACAAGCAACAGCCTGTATAGCGCAGTTAACTTCACGAAGTCCCCCTCTGGCATAAGGGGTCACCAACTTACACACTGCACATAGGCGATGGCCCGATCGGCCCGGTTAACTTCATGGTGGTCCTGTCTGGCATACGGGGTCACCGACTTACACACAGGCGATGGCCCGATCTGCACACCAGTGATGATGAACATGACTAACTTCATGGCGCCCCCCTTGCCAACTTGAACCTCCACACGGGCAATGATCTGATCGAGGCAGCAGCTGTCTCCTCACACCTCACTACAGTACTACACTACCTCTACCCACAAGGATCTCCACTTAAACTCGCTCCCTCCAGCACTCTCCTCTTCCTCATAGGGCTCACTGGTCTTGGTTAAGCAGGCAGGAACTAGTAATCCAGGGGCTGGTGGTCTTGGATGTCCCTGGGTGATGTCCCCTCACCCAGCTGGGAAACTGGCAGGCCTTAGCCTCCAGCTCTGGTCGCAGGCAGAAATCTTGCAGAGCTTCTTCTCTTCACACTGCCCGACTGGCTGCTTGAAAGTTTACAGTTTTCGGAGCCTGGAGCTCTCCTTCTTATAGTTCATTTCCAAGCACCAAATGTGTGATTTAGGGTCTGAGTCTTTGAAGTTTGTGTTGGGCGTCTGCTTCCTTTTGAAGTACCCTCTTCTCTGCCCTGCCCTTCTTCTTGAAAGCAGTCTGTCACAGCAGGAGTGACTCCAAATCTGAATGCCCCACTACATAGGCCACGGGAGTGACTAGAGGTTCACGCCTGGATGTCAGCCACAGTGATATGTGTATTAAAAGGTTATCCCACGACCTCTGCCCTACCCGTTATGATTCTCTTATCAGTCCCATCTCCTTCCTGAGATCTGCACAGGCCCCTTGCAGACAGCACCCTTTGAAGTGTGCAGGAGAGCATGGCTGCCCTTCCTCCTGTGTGTGTCTCACCCAGCTCACAGGAATGCAGCAATCTACAATTCTGTTTGGGGGGATTACTCTACCTCCTTATGCTTCTCCGGTCTGTCATGGGTCTCCCAAAATGGAACCCAGAATCGTCCATGTATTGTACCATTCACAGGATCACATACATGAATACAACACACAAGCACTGCATATCACTAAATACTGACTTGATGTAGGCCGAGGGTGAGTTAAGCACACTGCAGCGAAACTTTTCATGAGTGAGCCTGTAGGCCTCAGTCTAATGACATATATAAAAAGGCCTGTTCACTTCTACTGATCACTACACTGTATACTGCCACCACCACATTTGTGCTGCTTCACTCCTGGCAAACGCAGTAGCCTTTCACCACTATGAGTGTAGCGATTTGGGCGACCCTCCCGGTACAACAAGACCGCAATCCGTGAGAGAGGCCTATGTCAATGCGCACACGCATGATCAGTGTTTGCCGATGACAACCAAAACCAGCACCAGGGATCCAGACATCATTGCAGCTGGTGCACTCGGCATGGGAGCATATCCGTCACCATGCAAGGGACTTTTCTGTTCCAACAGTACTCTGTGACTTGTCAACTCTGATGCCCTTGTATTACCTTATCGCTGTGGCCACAATATGTTTTATGTGATTCTTGGTCTCCACGCCCTTTCATTATCTTATATTCTCCTATACACACTTTCCAGCTCATGGATTCTGATCCTCTAGTGTTATCCTATATAACAATGTATATAATCCTATGACTGATGGATTGAGTGACCTTGTATGAAGCTATATTTTACAATATGGATTCGATGACTGCTGAACTTTAGTGCCCTTGTATGACCCTACATCCTACAGTATACATATTCTGTGATTCAAGGACTTTAATACCCTTATTTGTACCCTATGCTACAGTATCTGCTCTATTACTCACTGACTCTGATTCCCTTTCATTACCCTATATGCTACAGAATGTACTCTATGACTCAAGAACTGTAATACCTCTGCATTACACTATATGTAATCTGTGACTCATGCATCCTAATGACCTTGTATTACTCCATATGCTAAAGAATATACTGTATGACTCATGGGCTCTGATGCTATTGTGTTGTCCTATATACAACAAGATGTATTCCTTGACTCATGGGCTCTGATGCCTTTGTATTGCCATATATGCTACAAAATTCATTCTATGACCCATGGGCTCTGATACTTTTGAAATGATTTAAAGCTACAGATTGCATTCTACGTCTCGTGGCCTCTGATGCCTCTGTATTATCTTATATGTCACAGGATGTATTCTATGTCTCATGGGCCTTGATGCCTTTTATCACCCTGTATGCTACAGCATGTATTCTGTGGCTCCTGGGCTCTCATGTCCTTATTACGCTATATGCTACAAAATGCACTCTAAGACACATGGACTCAGATGCTTTTTTATTACCCTGTAGGCTACAGAATGCACTCTATGACTCATGGGCTCTGATGCCTGTAATACTCTGTACAACTCAGAATGTATTTTATGACTCAAGATCTCTTGATAACCACATATTATCCTCTATGCCACAGAATGTGTTCAGTGGCTCAGGGACTCTGATGTTCTTGTATTTCTCTATATGCTACAGAATATATTATGTGTTCAGTGGCTCAGGGACTTTGATACCCTTTATTACTCTATATGCTATAGAATGTATTCTATGACTCTTGGGCTCTCATACCCTTGTATTACCATAAGTGCTACAGAATGTAGTTAAATACTCAAGAGATCTGATGCCCTTCTATTACTGTATATGGTACAGAATGTATTCTAAGGCCATCGATTCTGATGCCCTTCTAATACCCTAGGTGCTACAAAATATACTCTAAGCAGGGCTCTGATACCCTTGTATGACTGTATGTGCTACAGAATGTACAGTAAGGCCTATGGACTCTGATGACCTTGTGTTACTCTATATGATATAGGCTATATTCTATGACTAATGGCCCTTAATGCCCGTCACTACCTATACAGCACAGAATGTATTCTATGACTCATGAGCTCTGATGCCCGTTAGTGCCCTATATGCTACAGAATGTATTCTATGACTCATGGGCTCTGATGCCCGTTAGTGCCCTATATGCTACAGAATGTATTCTATGACTCATGGGCTCTTATGGCTTTTATTACCCTATATGCTACAAAATGTATTCCAAGGCTCCCTGGCTCCCATAACCTCGTATTACTTTATATGTTACAGGATGTATTCTAAGACCCATGGACTCTGATGCCCTTGTATTACCCTATATGCTACAGAGTGTATTATATGACTCTTGGGCTCTGATGCCTTTTATTTCCCTATATGCTACAGCTGGTGGTCTCGAACCTTTTCTATCATAAGAGCTACTTATGTACAATAATAATCAGCCTGAGTTACTACTATCACATCAAACAAGATTATATTAGTGGCCACCATATCCAAGAATACCATCAGTGGTCACCTCAGTGCATCAGGCAAGGTTGGCACCAATAATTTAAAAAACAATTTGCCAATATGGAATGCCTCCACATGGGTAATGCAATATAACCATAGCTGCAGTGCTCCTGGTGCCAAGGTAATATTAGTTGTAAGTCTCTTCAACGCGGCATGATTTATTACTCAAATATCACACTGAAATATATTGTGTAAATTCAACCATTTTCCTTCTTACACCAGCTTATAAGTTCTGAAAGCACACACATATTTGTCTCGAATACACACTTTTAAATTTTGGTACACATTTAGTAATTCAACCAAGCAAAAAATTCTCATTTAGTAGGCTGGGTTACAGAGAGGCAAGACACCTTACAGGTAGCTGGAGAGCTACCAATAGCTTACGAGCTACTTATTGGAGAAGCCTGTGCTGCAGACAGCGGCAGTCAGTGCAGGTAATCGTGGTAGGGCGGTGGGGCATGGCGGGGTGGGGGGTGGATGTCGACAGATAGGAATAGGATTTATTTATTTATTTTTCCCTATTCCGTCGTTTGTCGACTCACCCCCTCCCACCCCCCCGCGCTTACCTGCAGGAGCCGCAACTGGCTACAGAGTGTACTCTATGACTCCTGGGCTCCGATGCCCTTTATTCCCCGAAATGATACAAAATGTATTCTATGATTCATCAGTTCTAGTGCCCTTGTATTATACGATTTGTTAGAGAATGCACTCTATGACTCATGGGCTCTGCAGTCATGGTTTCACTCCTTTTGTTTAGTACTCCACTTCCGGCCTCCCTCCCTCATGGTAGTGCAGCAATGGCTGCAAAAATGCGGTTCAAACTATCCAAAACTATAAATAAATAAATAAATAAATAAATAAATAAGTAAATAAATAAATATGTAAATAAATAATAGGAAGCGTATATAAAATATCATCAAGTATTGTCATGCCAGCATCCTTGCCAGGTCTGCAGTACAAGCAGCCGCGGCCCATGCAGTTAAGAGCGGTGGGGCCGGGTGTGGGGGGGGGGGGAGGGGGATTTTCGCCGGACGATGACGAGGGAAAACTAAAAATAATTTCCCTCGTCATCGTCCGTCAAAATCTCCCCCCCCCCCACCCGGCCCCACCGCTCTTACCTGCATGGGCCGCTGCTGAGTACAAGGATAGCTGGCTACAGTGCCTCGCCATCAGGGTCGGACTGGGACAGAAAATAGGCCCTGGCACCAAAACAAAAGTGGTCCCCATTAGTGAATTAGAAAGCTAAAAAGTGGCTCATGTTTGCAAATTGGGTCAGTTTTTTACTTGTTAAGGGATGCTGTTATAGGTGTTTTACAAGGTGTAGAAGATTGCATGCATTTAAGCTTGCTGCAGGCAGTTTGTTTTAATATCAGGGAAATCAATAGTAGAAAATGCCCTGGCCAAAACAGCACAAACAGCCAAAAAACGGTCTACACACTGATCTGGGAGGCCAACCCATTGGGCATTGCCTGATTGCCCTGTAGGCCAGTCCGACCCTGCTCAACATCTAATCATATGCCAGCCTATGAGGGCAACACTCTCATTCTTATTTTACTGTAGGCTCACATGCACGGGTAGAAGGGGAAAGACTAAGAGCTACTCACCCTGAGTTCGCGGTCCCTCATCTCGCCCAACCTGCTCGCGAGCCAGCGGTACAATGGGTACGGACTCCTCCCCGACCAGCAGGTATTGGCTGACAGCCTAATGCACTGGGAGAACATTCAAGCCATCAGATTGCTCAACTGGCTAAAGAGACTAGACATATTATACTGTACACTATACCAGCCCAGAAGCAAACCAAAGCAGGCCACCCACTCAAGATCCGTTACTGGCATTTGCTTTGTGCATTATAAATTATAAACAGAAGCATAAGACTCACAGGTAGAAAAAAGTTTCTAAGTTTGCATCTGAAATGGTTCCACTTTTCAACATACCGAAACTTCCTACACCCATCTGTTTGATCTCAAACAGCTCCTTATCTGAGCTCACTCCAGACATGCGCATCAGTCAGCCACTGACAAGTTACAGCGGCAATTCTTTTTTTTTTTGTTCAACTTTATAAACTTTTCAGTGTCACCTAATAACTTACTTTGATGAGAATTGATTATGAGCAAAGAACATAATCTGTATTCTCTTTCTCCTGCTTAAGATTTATATTTTGTACTTTTGACATTTTTTATATATAGCATGTATCATCAGAGCATTTTCCATGGAGTTAATCCTACCAGTACATAAAATCTGATTTGAGTGTGGATTGTGAAGAGGGGTTGAACTGTGGTAGTGAATGTGGTTAGAACATGGACAGAGGAAGAGCCAATGATTGAAGGTTGTTTTTGAGGAATCTTTGGATGTGGGTAGCAATATGTGGTGTGGATGGAAGGTGGTAGCATGTTTTTCTATCAACAAAGTATAAGGCTTGGTGATGTCTGTGGTGGGAGTGTTTGTGTTTTGGGACCTGGTGGTTGGTTTTTGGTAAGGTAAGGGTGTGTAGCATTAAGAAATAGCTTAAATCAAAAGCAGGCATGGGTTGGATAATGTGACAAGTGCCACGCCCCTTTTCTACATTGTGCCCTCACCTCGAATGTCCTGCCCCAGAAGTGATGTCATCCATGGATGGAGGGCTGGAGTCCCTCTGTGGAAGTGACATCACCCATGGACTTTAACCTGGAAGTGACCTTACCCATGAAAGCTGACTGGGAGTTGGTTTCACCCATGAACCCTGACCTAAAAGTAATTTCATCATTAGACACTGGCCTGGAAGTCCAACCCCGGAAGAGACCTCAACCATGAACTACTTGAGAGTGCTGTACTGCAATAGGCTTGTCAGGAAATGACAATACATAAAATGACCCCCAACATTTTGATGCCAAATTGTCAAACAACACTCACCCTTCATCACACCATGCAAAGCTTAGGACATAATGACCCCTGCATCAAGTGCTAGGGGGTTAAATCAAACTCACCCTTCAACCCATCCCTCCAAGCAATGGGTAGGAAGTGATCTTGTAGGAAGTGACTCCATTACCTGGGTTTAAAGGGATCAAACCGCACCCATTCCTCAATGCACCCCTTTATGCAGTGTTAAAGAAAGTTGTGGCTCATGAAGTGACCCTAACATCCACGTAACCAGGAGTCCAAGTACAATGCATCCTACCGTGAAGTGTGCAGGAAGTGACAAAAGAAGCTACACCCATTTTTAAAGCTGAGCGTAGATATATAGGAAGCTCCTGGTTCAGTCTCACTCATGCCCAGGTACAGGCTACTGGAAAGAGAAGCTGCCAAAGCTATGAAGGGATACAGGTACTTGGCCAAAGTAGACACTCTCTTGCGGTTGGGAGACGTGCAGTTTGGCCTCTAGGAAGAAGGAACGCTGGAGTTGAACTATTCGGGTATAGTCCGGGAAAAGCATGATTGTTTTGTCCTCCACTCTATGTAGGCCCACCTGCCTGCCGTTCTAAGGATGGCATCACAGTCCTTGAAGTGGAAAAGTTTTGCCAACATGGGACGAGGAGGAGCTCCCGGCAGTGGATGTCGGGCCGGAACTCAATGAGCCCTTTCCAGGGAAAAGATGGGGGTGAGTTCAGATCGTTGGGTAAAAGACTTGAACCAGGGCCCTAGGTAAGCAAGGGGATCTCAGCCCTCGAACCCTTCTGGAAGCCCCAGGATTCGAATGTTGCTCCTGCAGGAGTGGCCTTCTAAGTCTTCTGCCCTATCTTCAAGCTGTTGAACTTCGGCCTGCAGGTTTCGGATCGCGGATTGATTGTCTGTTGCCAGGGGCTGGAGGATGGCAAGGTTTTTTTTGCATTCAGATACTTTGTCTGACAGTTTGTGTTGATTATCTCACAGAAGACTAATGTCCGCAGTCAGGTAGCTGAATCTGGCCTCCATGGAAATTCGGGATTGCTCAATAGCTGCCACGACCCTATCCAACTTATCTGACGTGAACAATGGTGATCTGTCATCCAATTGTGGAGTGTCTGGGACCATGGAGGGCAAGTGCGCTGATGGCAGTGGCATAGCGTAGCCGACCCATATCAGATACCAGACCCTGGCCAGTGGCAGTCAGCGGGGTATTTTGTGCAGAGGAGGAGGGCTGGGCAACGTCAAGATGGGGGGTGGGGGGGAGTGAAGAGGAAGAAACCGTGGGTGCTGCTGTTTTTTCACAGTTGTGAGTAGGCCTCCAATGCATGCCCCGACAGTGGTGCCGATGCGAGTGGGCCTAGGCGTGAGGGGAGAGGGGAGAGGAGCACCGCCGGTTGCGGTGATGCCACTGGGAGAGCCCCTATGGAGATCCAGTATTGTGAAGGGCCCTGAATAGAATGTGAAGGTAGTGGCTCACCGCAGGATGAGGGATCCTCGTGCAGTGGAGGTGATGTAGGGGTCCGGGCTCAGGTGTGCTGTGTGGTATGTGAGGAACGGGAGGGCGGTCTCAGGAGCCCTTCCCTCGAAGAGGACCAGCCCCATCAGCAACTATGTGCCCTGAAGTCGCAGGATCTCCAGATGTTTGTGGGGGGTTTTCGGATGGTCTGGGCAACTCCCCCTCTCGTGTGCATGGACCCAGGGTTAGCAACAGGGAGACCAAGCACTGAGATAGTCAGTAGCACGGCAGTAGGAGCCTGATGACTCACTGGGATGTGGGAGTGCCGCACAGCTCCAGGTGCAGCCACACGGAGTCACTTCAAGGCCCCCCATGGCCCGACGGGCCAAGACTGTTGTACGCAGCTCCAGATGCAGCTTTCGTTCAGGGAGGCTGAAGTCGGAGGATGGGCCGATGTGAGCGGTGTTGACTATGTGTAGATGGCGGCCGTTAGCAGGATCAGCTGCAAAGGCGGGGCCGCTCTGACTCGGCGCAAGCCTCATGGCCAGATCTCCTTGCTGGCGGACCCGGTAGGGGTCGTCTGGAATCGAAGAGCTCTTCACGGGTCCGTCGCTGTGGGGTGGCTACCCAGGGCTCCGGGAGGCTGCACGGCCAGGCCCACTCCCACACGCCTCGATTATGGCGTTGATGCGGTAAAGCTGCAACAAGGCCTGCAGTCCGCATATGTAGTCCCAGGGGCTGACTCTCCTCACAGTCTCCCCAGTCCAACGGCCCATGTGTATTGGATAACACACCAGGGGGGGTCCATATCAGGCCACCAGGGTCACCGAAGCTCTACACCAATGTCCTGATGCGGATCAAGAAGCAAAGGCAGGGGTCGGATGGACTCTGGGTTCCGCCGCTGTAAGGGTTCCCACGCCAGGGAACTGAGGCTGTGTGTAGCCAGTGGCCGGGCTACTCAAAGGGCTGCAATGCTGCCTGTATGGGCAGCACAGGATCAGACCCCCGGGTTAGAGCGCACTCAGGAGGCCATTAGTGTCTGTCTTTAACCCTGATCTTGAGCCTGCTGCATGGATTGTTGTTGATGCAGTGGGCCAATGGTAGGAGTGCTAGGGAATCGCATCCGCCATCTTGGCCACGCCCCCCCTTTAAGCACACCGTATAACAGTTTTTCAATACAAGTGTATCCAGGACTTATTAGGTCTCGCTGAGCCAGCGCATGCGCTGCTCTGCGAGAAATTTAGTGAGTGGCTTTTGAAAGTGCTACCACAGGCTTTTGCTGGCCTCAAACTTGCGTTCACGCGAGCGTGCACGCGCGCAGCCGCCATCTGTCTTTCCTCCGTCACGGGTCATTAAGTGCATCGCGATCACTTTCACTTTCGCGGCCGCGTCTCTTTCACGGCCGCGCGGCCAATGCTTTTTTACACCAGTCCTTCGCTGGCTTGTTTTTTCAGAACGCATTAGTTAGGTGTATTTAATAGCCGAAATGTGTGGTTTAGCATGTGGGTGCTTTTGTACCGTTTTAGTCTTGGCCTCCAGACATTTAAAAATGGTATTGTGCCACAGCTTAACTTTTGAACTTACTGTCTAGAAATTTGTCCCATTTGCTTACTAATGGAAAGGTTCGAATCGGGTGTTTTTGTCCCCTTTTGGATTTCCATGCCGCCATTCGCCTGCTCTTCACAATGTCCTTACTAAAAGTGATGTACAAAGGGCGCGGATGCTCATGCTGTGCAGCCAAAGATTCTAGCTTTTATCTGGCTATTGCCCTTCGTAATATGTACGTACACCTTGCCCCCAACGGTGTGCCCTCTTTCACTCTGGCACTTTATGCTGGTCACTCCCCTTCAGTATGTGCTGCTTTTACTGTCTTGTTTAAAGGCCTTCTGTTTTTATTATATATACACATCATTTCAATTAGCAATGTTATTGGTAACTTCGTGCCCAGTGGTTTCTGAAGACTGTTTATTTGTGCAGCACTTCAGGTTTAAACAAGCATTGGCATAGCCAATAGGTCTCGCCTTTGGGACCTTATAAGTGTTTAGCTATGCAACAGTTGATGTTGTTGCACCAAGGATATTGTGCTGGTTAACTAAACACTTATAAGGTCCCAAAGGCGCGACCTATTGGCTATGCCAATGCTTGTGTAGAATTAGGCTGTTAAGGCAGTTCTGAAAATATCTAATTCCAATAAGTATAGAAAAATAAGTATAATCTAATTGTTGGCCTAGCAATTTAAAATATTTGGGGGGTCAAATAGTCCCTGTGCTGTCAGTTTTGAAAACAACCATCACGCAGGTGGTTTTTCTATAGCTCTTGCAATCAGTCTTTTAAGAAAAGTTGAATATTTTCCCTGTAACAACTCAAGGTTTTTATAGGGATTACATCTACTTTGGATCTTCCTGAGGATTTTTTTAAAAAGAAGACCTGAACTACATCAGGGTGTACTAGTATCCTAACAAGAGATAAAGTAGTGTTAAAAAAATATAAAAATGTGAAATTCTAATAAAAAATATGGCTATTTCTTGAAATGTTTGAGGTTTATAGCGGCTCATGGGTTTCCTGCTCAGGATCGCTGATTTTAATTCTTTAGCTGCACATATAAAAATCATGTTTTAAGCACACCATAAACCACTGACTCCCAGTATGTCACAGAGGGACATGCCTGTGACTTCCTTTTCATAATCATCACATTTCTCAAGATAATCCCATTCATTACATGTCCTGCTGCCCTGGGAACTGGATCTTTCTTTCTGTTTTGAACAGCCAAAGCAGTAAAAACTGTCCCTATTTTCCATCTTCTCTGGAGACCGGGCACAACAGTTTTTCTCTTTTCCTTTCTGCATCTCAAGAAAGAAAAAAAGGCAGCCTATTAGCTACGATTTTATGTAAACACCCAGGGCTTTAAGTGGGCCGGGGCTCACCGGTGCTGAGCACCGGCAGTTTTTTAAAGGGGCCGCCTCGAAATGGGTCTCTTTTGGGCTCTGGTTTGTGCCCTGGCACAGACGGTCCGTTTTTTTCCAGACTGCAGTGACCGCAGGCACATCATGTGCGCGTGCTCACACTGCTCACTTCTCACTAGTGGAGACGTTACGGCATGACGTCATGCCAGGTGAGCGTTGTAGGGGAAGGGAAATCCTTTAAAGAGAGTCATTTTCTCTCTGGATTTCCCTTCTCTGTTTGAAACTCAGGAGCAGCAACATTGTCGTGGTGTCACCAGGAATTTAAGTGGAAGCTTTTTCAATATTATATACAAGACATAGTTTCTGCTTATTTATCTTATGTAACTAAGAACTATCAACAAAGCCAGTAGTCCTGACGTTTTGTAGGTGTGATGTTACTTGTTGTATTATATATCTGGATGCAATGACAGAAACAGCCAAATACAAGTCGGGCGACACACTATGCTAAGCACAGATTTTTAGCTTACGTGTTTTTAAGCCACGCCCTTAATTACATTGGCCACGCCCCTTTGAGAGACCCGCCAGTTTTTTCATCCCACTTAAAGCCCTGTAAACACCTATGTATATTTTGTACATTCGTAAAATACACCAGATTTCCTTGCCCCAATATGTCTGCTACCTCTTGAGAGTTGTTGACGTCCATTGGCACATAACCATCATTAGCCATCGCTGGAGTCTGCAGTACCTGAGACACAGCAACATCAAGAATCAGCTCTAAAAAAAAAAAATATCTTCACATACAAGTGAGATAGGAACCTTTGTAAATCCCTCCAGACATTCCATGTTGTCAATTTCCAGTGTAGCTGGCATTTGGATTACACAAGCCATCGCCTTCATGGTCCCTCTTACTAGGGGATGCCATCTCTGGCAGGTCCCAAGGGCTTGTATGCTTTAACCTCTGGCTTCAAACCCACAGTCTGTGTAGTTCTCTCCTTTACACATCAGTTTTTTAAGGTCCTCGTCCAGTGGCGCTAGTGGATGGGTTGGTGGTCAACCTATAAATAATAGTTATATATGGGTTTCTCCCAACCGCAAGAGAGTGTCTACTTTGGCCAAGTACCTGTATCCCTTCATAGCTTTGGCAGCTTCTCTTTCCAGTAGCCTGTACCTGGGCATGAGTGAGACTGAACCAGGAGCTTCCTATATATCTACGCTCAGCTTTAAAAATGGGTGTAGCTTCTTTTGTCACTTCCTGCACACTTCACGGTAGGATGCATTGTACTTGGACTCCTGGTTACGTGGATGTTAGGGTCACTTCATGAGCCACAACCCTCACAACTCACTTCTATTTCCAGCCCACCTCAAAGTAATGTCCGAAGGCTCCACCATCTTCTTCACAGACCCCAAAGATGCCTGGGATTGGGCTGACCAGCGCCAGGGGGAGCCAACCTGTTCTTGTATTGGCCCTGCTTCGTGCCCCCCTAGGCCATGCGGCCGGAGAGGGGGCAAACCAGGGCGAAGACCACATCGCAAGGATCCTCAATTGGCTCCCCCAACCTCAAACAGATCATTGCGAACCCCAGGTGAGCTCTACAGGCTGCAGCACACTTGCACACTTGAACACCATTACCACCATTATGGACGATGAGAAAGGCCCACATATTTTCTCGTCCGATGACGACACCCGCCAGTCCGACGACTCTCAGAAGGACTCACAAACACCCCCCCGGTGACCCCACAGACAGCAGACCATTTAATGTGAACGATGGGACCTCCTATTTTCCAACCTAGATGACCCATGAATGTGGTTTGTATGTATCAATATGGCAAGAATGCGTTAATTGCAATTCCAAGGTAATCGCCTCTGCCTATCCCTAACACTTGGATCCAGCACTGACCCTCTTCCATACTTCCTCTGCCCCCGACTCAACTCGCCGAGCATCCCTCACTCACCGGGTCCCCTCTGCGTCAGACCCTAGTGACCAAAATTCACACTATCTGCGCCCCATGTTGACACCGATACAATCAGCTATACACACACACACACACACACACACACAGGGCTACTTTGCTGTTTCTTTCCACCCCAGCATCTAGCCACACCCCCACAAAATGATAGAGCTCACAAAATATGATTAGTTTGGACGTACCACTCGTTGTGGTAGGCTCACAATGTTGGAACCTTAACCATCCCAGATTGACACAGCACCCCAGTGTACCTTTTCCCACACTCACATTCTGTACAGGCCCCTGAAACTCCATCAATGCAGGCCTGGTGGCACACCGGAGCGGCATCCTCACTGAATGCCCTTCCCCCTCCCCGCTCTACATGCAACACCATCACAATGCCATGGCCCCCTTTACTGACACCTGGTACCTTACATCTGTCTGGGGCATGCATACAGCTAGGAAGCGCTGTGCAGTTTATTCATATGTTAAGCATCAGGAAGCACGCACAAATAGTCCTACTAAAAGAGACCCAGATCATGGCGGGGGAGCTGGACCGCCTGCGCAGGGATTGGAGGGGCTCCATCTACGCCACCATATACTCTGCCAATGCGCGAAGTGCCCTGATGTGGGGTCGCCCCTGAGTTCCATTGAAGGAAACAAACATGACTCTAGATACAGAAGGTCGCTTCATGCTCCTTGAGGGCCATCTTAATGACAGGTCTCTCCTCATAGGGAGCATTTACGCTCCCAATACGAAACAAGGGCCAGTTTGGGACACTCTCTTCGCCGCACTAGCCCACAAAATCACTCTGCAATGGGTCTTGGGGCGATTTCAATTGCGCCCTTGACCTCACCATAGATAGATCCCACCATCCATTGCCTCAATCCCCCTCACATGTTCAGGTGTCCCGATTTCGGAAACGGATGGGCCAGTGGGCACTCTTGACGCCTGGCAGTCTCAGAACCCCGCGGCCCAGCTTTACTCTTTCTATTCTATACCTCACAATTTTCAAGTGCGCCTGGACTGCTTCCTATGTTCCGCTCCTCTAGTGCCATTCATTCAACACTCCTACTACCTAGGCTGTGTAATTTCTGACCATGATGCACTTATCCTGGACCATGGTGTGACACCCCCACGCCCATCTACCCCCCACCTGGAGGCTCCCAAGCCAATGCCTGGAGGACCCGAAGTTCCGCGATGAACAGAGGGAGCACATTAGACAGTATTTCTCGGAAAATCTGAACATGGCCTCCACCCGAGGGTTGGAGTGGGACGCCTTCAAAGTTGTGATGTGAGGCATTTGTATCCAAACTATAGGGGGAACCCGCAGATCCCTAAAGAAGGACCTCACAGCCACTGAGAATGACTTAGCCACACTGGGTAAAGCAGCGGACAACAACCCTGCGCTCAGTCCACAGTTAACACCAGAAAAGACCGCATATACAGCCCTTCTCAAGCACCTGCGCCGTTACAGTTTCACAGCACATGTGGCTAGGGTTCACAGGGAGGGTGATAATTCCGGCAGGCTCCTAGCCTGGCTGGTCCATCAGGAAACATCAACACGTCCTGTCACAGAGGTGGTCACATCTACGGGCACCATGGCTCGCACACAAAGTGATATCTGACAGGCCTTTTATGATTAATATTCCCTTGTATACTGGAAGCTCCCGGGCACCATGGCATGTCACCCAGATGCGTTCCTGGCTGACATCGACCTTCTGCAGATCTCTGCCTCTACCAGGCTATCCTTAGACACGGCAATAACGTCCACTGATGTAAAACAGGTGATCTGTAACCTCGCCTGTAATAAAACACAGAGTCTAGACGGACTTCCCCTAGAGTATTACTACACCTTCTCGTCCAGCCTGGCACCACACGTAGCAGAAATGTACGAGGCCGCTTCGAAATCTGATGAGCTTTCACACTCCCTTCGAGAATCCCTCCTGGTTTCCCTCCTAAAACCGGATAGAGACCCTAAACAACTGACATTTTATAGGCCCATCGCCAACCTTGGGGCGGATTATAAAATCTTGGGCAAAATCTTAGCCGAAAGATATGCT
This sequence comes from Calotriton arnoldi, assembly GCA_963921515.1. Lineage (NCBI taxonomy): Eukaryota > Metazoa > Chordata > Amphibia > Caudata > Salamandridae > Calotriton > Calotriton arnoldi. The sequence goes on along the minus strand of CAWUFW010001736.1, from coordinate 161,418 downwards.
CAAATACTCCCAGAGCTCATACATACAGATCAGAATGGCTTCGTGCCGGGCCGTAGTACTTCCCAGAATATCCGTTGTTTGTTCCATGTGCAGGAATAGGTCAGGGGACAGTTACCAGGGGCAGCCTGTCTCATCCTGGACCTGGAAAAGGCATTTGACACTCTAACCTGGCAATATCTCTTCACAGTCCTCACCCGCATGTGAATTGGACCTAAACGCATGGCCTATTCCCAGATCTTGTACTCCAAGCTCATCTCCAGGATCTGCCTGGGCCACATCTCGGCCTCCTTCCAAGTCGGTTGTGGGACAAGGCAGAGCTGCCCGCTCTCCCCATTGCTCTGCGCTCGCAATGGAGCCACTAGCCATATGTCTGCACAAGGAGGGTCAGGTGTGAGGGATCCTGCTCACGAACAGGACTCATGCTCTGTCCCTCTATGCGGATGATGCACTCCTGTATTTACGTGATGTAACAGCTGACCTGCCGCCCCTCCCGGACATCCTGGCAGATTATGCCTCACAAGCTGGCCTCCATGTCAGTTGGAGAAAATCGGCAGTCTATCCCGTATGCCCGGAATTACAGCAGGGAGAGGTGCACTTGGGGGGTGCTAGCCTTCATTGGCACACTCAGGCGGCCCAATACCTAGGGATCTACCTCTATCACACCCCCACAGACTTCTACGAGGGGAATCTCCGCAAAGCCCTAGCAGGAATCATGGCACAAATGTGCTTCTGGCAGTCCCCGTCTCTGGCCTCCATGGGCAAGATAGCCCTGGCGAAAATGATAATACTACCCCACCTCCGGTACTACTTTACGAACTTACCAATAGTCCCACCATGCTCCTTCTTTAAGGAGTTGGACACCCTCTTTAGCACCCTCATATGGGGCAACAAGTGACACTGGGTTGCTCTAGCCAAGTTGCAGCTCCCCATTGGCAGGGGAGGTTTGGGCGCCTTATCATTTGAAGCAAACTATCTGGCTGCTCATCTTCAATGGCTGTCTCGTTAGAACGCGGGACACTACGAGAAGAGGCCTCCACCGAACAGGGGTGCTTGCTTGTAACAACGATGGGTGGCCTGCTTCTTCCGAAGGTACTTCCCCCTCGCCTCTGCCCTAAAGGTGGCGGTGACCTGGGCATGTATGGCCTAGATATATCGCTTCTCCCACGGCTCCCCAATATACGCCTTGACCCTCCCTCTGGTCGGCTTACCCCGGATCCCAGGTTTCTATACCGCCGGCGAATTGCAGGTCTGCACGGAATGCTCGATACTCACCCTGGGCGATCTCTTATTCGAAGGCAATCTTCTTCTGTTTGAGCAGCTGGTGGATGACCATGGCCTCCTACTGGGCCAATTCTTATTGCATAGGCAGCTATGCCATGCTTGTCACACTTCGTGGGGCACTAAGGCAGAGTACCCCGTCACGCATCCTGTTCTACAAACTATCCTTACCCTGGGTGACGGACGTCACCTCATCACCTGGCTCTATAAAACCATCCTAGAACTGGCGGTTGACCCTCTAGCTGCACTATGCCAGAAATGAGAAAAAGAATTTGGAAGGGTACTACATGACAGGGAGTGGAGCCGGGCACTGGAGTTCCTCCGGAAGGTCTCCCGCAATTCTCGGTTCAAGAACAAACAGTTCGTTATCCTTCACAGGGCCTACCTAACCCCATCACAATTGAATCGCTATTTCCCAGAAACACAAATAGGCTGTCCATGCTGCCACACCCCAGATGCTGACCTGAAACACATGATATGGTCCTGCCCAACACTACAAAGCTATTGGCACTCAGTCCATACCACCCTACGCGAGGTCACTGAATTACCAGACATTCATTGGTGGCAGGCATGTTCCCTGGGACTGTTTAAACGCCCAAAGCATCAAAAAGTACGCATCCGATTTGCAGCACTGGCACTCCTCCTCGCCAAATGCACACGCACGCTCCACTGGCGTTCCCTTGCCGCCCCACCTATGGCCGCGTGGCATGGGATGATGCGCAAATGGAGTGCAGCAGAAGAAGACGCCCTTCACTATGAGGTGCGCGGCCTACATTAGCACCCTCTTTCCCCACAATGGGCCAACTGTTCATGCAATTCCAACAGGAGGTGGGGAATGATAATATCCCCCCAGGAGTACGTCACAAGCCCCTTTTACCCACTAGCATCCCAACATCGTTACCCTGCCCGAAGGCTTGTGAACCACTTACCCCAAGCGCCCCACGCCAGCGCATTCTCAAGCTGCCCCACTGACCCACAACACTGACTGCTCCCTCCCTGTTTCCATTAAGGCCTAGTTCTCCAATCTCAGTCACAATTCCTGAACCTGTCCACCTCCCCCCCCCCCCCATCAACTGCGCCTACTTAGTTTATCCCCAGTTAACGCATTGTGGCACAGTACGGTTGTTAATGTTCAATGCAAGATGAGAGTTCTGCACACTTCTGTACCATGAGATATTTCTCATTGTAGATGTTTGATATTTGTTAAGACAAAAAAAAACTGTTCTTGTTGCGCACCCTTGTTATTGTAAGCCAGAGGCTGTCACATGCTAAAGTTGTATGACCTGTAAAATCCAATAAAATTATTTAAAAAAATACGGAGTGCTTAAAGAAAGGATAGCTGAAATACACCATGCAACTCTGAAGTATCAGTAGGTTTGAGCCTGGGGCAGGTCAGCTGAAGTGTTAAAAGAGAAATGTTTGCTGTAAACATTTGTGAAAATACCTGGTTACCTTTCGTGGCAGAACAATGACACCTGGATAAGTGTCAGATAGAGGGCTTATCCAGGGCACAAGTGCTAAAAAAAGAAGTGGGGGGACTAACCTAGTTAATCAGTATACAAGTGACATCACGGCGCGTGACATCACAACGCGTGACATCGCAGCGCGTGACATCACAGCGCGTGACTTCACAGGAACTGGCATCACAAGAAGTGACATCAGATCTTAAGCCCTCACATATATGTTTAGCAGGTCTATCATGAGTACATTGGAACACATTTCGAGTATACTTGCAAACCCTCCTGATTTAGGCAGAAGATTCACACTTTTGTACGCTACACATAAAACAATGTTACCTTTTATCAGCGTTAAGTTTTCTCTAGCCATATTGCTTTAAAAGAAATAGTGATATTTAAATTATTACAACGCCTCCTCAGGGGTATAAGCGCTATATAAATGCTATTTATTTTGTGCAAATGCTGGGAAACATCAACACATCTGAAGTTTCTACAGTGCATGCATATCTGCTAAACAGAGCCTGAACAAAGTTAAAAGCTGCCTCTCTTCAGTATGTGTGAAGTGCTAACAAGGTGTGAGCCTTTGTTTCCCCTCCGCTGCATTTGCATCAGGTGTGAGGCTCCTGACTGCTCCCAGCCAGGAGACTCCAACAAAAGGAGGCCTGATGACCCCTCCAATTCGGCCTTTGTTATGGGCCCAGCAGGAGTCAGAACTAAGAGAGCCCCGTCCCCGCCTGCACGTTGTTGCAGACAGAAAGCAGATAACAACGTGCAGGCGCTGCAGGATGTGTCCTGGTGTTTGTAAATTACACCGGGACGAATTCTGCATATTTTACAGTGGGGCTATACTTCTTGGCAGGGTGGATGGCGTCCACCCTGTGAAAAAAGTGGGGGGACGCCGTCCACCCGCGTGTACCCCCGGATCAGAGCGCAACACATCTCAGATTCTTTGATGTCAGATTATTTGAGGGTTAAATACATTTACTCTATGACAGACAAATGCACAAAAGGATGAAGACCTCTGTTTACATCATTGGCAGAGAGAGCGACAGCCTGTATGTAGTATGCTAATAATAATATAGCCTGAAAAATAGCACACACTGTGACTGTCAGCATCTTTTATTTCTTCCTTACATAAATTCATCATAGGTAAAACAAATATCTTTCACTTTATGGGTTGCAGGTGTTAAATTACGTAGATTATGCATTGCTATGGAAGATTTATCAGGATAAAAGTTAAAGCACATTTTAGAAAAGCTAGGAGTGAGAAGAGGTCTGATCAGAGAATTTTGAGGAAGGAGTAGCTATCTGGGGCTGTATTACAGAAAGTGCCGTGGGGGTGCAACGGGCGTTTGTGCCCGCTTTGTGCGCCCCCGGGGCACTTTAGTATTACAGAAGGGGCCGCAAAGCTTGTGCAGCCCCTTCTGTATTACCGATAGAGCTGGCGCACATAAAGCGCCACCGCTATCTGCAGGAAGTGTTTCCTCATTTGCATGTGGGTGTGCCCCATGCAAATGTGGGAGTCCCTTTTCTTCTGCACCCGTGCCGTACTACAGGCGCGGGCGCAGAGGCACAGAAGCTGTCAGGAGGCGCAGCCACCTCAAAGGTGGCCACTGAGAGCAGCCCTTTTGAAAGGTGCGCCCGGTGCAAAGAATGAAAACGTACAATCTACATAATACGGGCCCAGGAGTAGATGTGTACTCGCCTTACAAGCCCACTAGGATGCTGTTTTAAACAAAAGTAAAGTGTCAGAGAGTTTTCACTATGTATGGTAGGCGGCCCAGTTACATCTCAAAATGTTGCAAAGCATAGTATCGGAGTAAAGTATGTATTGACTGCCAATAGGTGTTTTGACCAAGTACACCTTTGCAGAGGCACTAAAAGACAGGACCAGCCACCATGTCACAGCTGTCTTTCAGTCTACATTTAGCAGAGACGGAACATCTCTAAAACTGCAAGAGGATGCTGGCAAAGAATTTTTAAACAAACGTTTCCAGAAAGAAAACAGCAATCAATTCATCATTTTGTTACGTACACCAAGATGTAAATTACAGCTATGGAGTAATGTAACCAAACTGAACTCCGAGAACTTGAGATATTTCAGGCAAATACATGGTGCCAAAGAGAGGTGTGAAGGAGAGCGGTTAATGAGAGCCAGTGTGCGGTGAAGAGGGAATGTAAAAGGTTAGTGCAGGATGTAAAGGAGAGGGGTTACAGAAAGCTCCTGCAGGGAGTGAAGGTGAACAGTAACTGATGAGTTGTCCTACTGAGAGACACTTCAAGGTGAAGAGAAGACGGATTGCTGAGAGACAGTGAAGCGTGAAAAGAAGAGGGTTACTGATGGCCAGGGACACTGGAATTATGCAGCAAGAGAGGACCAAATTATGCGGCAGGGTTAAGTAAATTATACGGCAAGAAAAGACAAATTATTCAGCATAATGCGGCACATTTTATAGTAGTATTACTTCATTGTTTCATCATTTTTAGGTCGAGCCTAGAGTAACGCGCAAGCGGTGCTCTGGCGAAGACTTTATGTAGGGGCTTCAAAAAGCTGACCAGACGCTCGTGCGTCATGGCCTTTTCCGTGCGGTTACCCGCACGGCCGCCATGTGTTTTCAATTATCGCGCCCGGCGGCCGTGCGGGTAACCGCAAGCAAAAGGCCATGGTGCACGAGCGTGTGGTCACGCCTGCTGCTCGCAAGCGCGCGCTTGCCCAACTCTTTTTTTTTCAACATTAAATAATGGCGGCCCCGCGTCTTGTTGCACGCGGGTCGCCCAACTCGTATTTTTTTCAACATTAAATCATGGCGGCCGCACGTCTTGTTTTAGGTGCACTTCATTGCCCTTTAAAATGCTTTCTGTTGAGTGCATTTCGATTTACTGATTTCACTTCCCCCTCTTCGGTTGGAAGAAACTACTTTACACTACAAAGTTGTAACTCAATGTGCACTGAATTGTGCTGGCCAATCAGAAGCAGACTAGCAGTGCATAATGGGGCGGTGGGTGGATTGGGCCAATGAATTACAGGATCTCATTTTGACTTCAGGAAACAATGTATATAAACACTGGCATGTGTGAGTCATGCTTGCAGCTGTGCTTTTAGACGCATGGAGTGTTGGGGGGGCAAGCTGAGACCGGAGCGTCTGTATCAGTGTTATGCTTTCTTTTACTTTTGACTGCCGTGATAAAAGCATGGGTTGCGAACGGAAAGCAGCCATTGTGAGGATTTATATGCTTTCATGGTTTGTGTTGAGTCCTGTATCTGCAAGCGTGGAGACCCAAGTAAATGGACAGCAGTGATTGCTGAACAGTACAGGTGCTGCAATAGGTCTTGTTTTTCATACCGTTTGATATTGGTCTTCAGTCAGTTTCTAAATGCTCCCATTTTTAGCAAATGAGGAAATAAGGACCCTGAGGTGCGCGCTATAAAGGGGTGTTCACAGGATTACAACATTTTCTGGCTAAGTGGGTGCAAGCAGTAACATAACTCGGGCTCCTTAAGACGTTAACTTGCCCACTAGGCAATTGAGTGTGTTACATGAAATGTCCTCAGCTTTGTCATTTGTTTTGGTAAGGCCTAGTAAAAAAAACTACACCCAGTGCCCACTTGCTGACACCTGGCTCACACGCCATGATTCAAAATATTTTTAAAAGTCGCCTTAGTTTTGTGTATAGCATCTGGCATCATGGAGTGGCATTTCTGTATTAGATGTCTCATCATTAATAATAACAAATATGACAGGCTTGTTCTTATAATTTTTTTAATAGAGTTTAAAGCAGTGACACGGGGGCTCTCTGCCCCCTGCTTATGATGGCCCTGAAACTGCTGTCTGGCGGTGCAAGGGGACTGTCCCTGTGTCCACCCAACAACACGAGGCGCTGTATTAGAGATCTGGTGCCTCAGCTGCTACGCATGCGCACATGTGCTAGTGTGTGTCTACAGACCTATGTGCCACCCGCACACTCGCAGGGCTGCGCGCCCTCACCGTGCTGCACGCCCTCGCCGGGCCGCAGCCTCGTCTACCGTGTCTTTGCATGCAGACAGGTAGGCTTCTGGGCTTTGAGGGGGGCTCAGCACCCTATGAGGGGTTCTGCACCCACGCTCATCAGGAACCTCAGTGTTATGGCACAAGGGTTCCGAAGCGCAGGCCTAGACCACATGACCCCATCCAAGCTGCCCGACTAGGTACCAATGCACCTTGGTTATCAGAGAAGCAATACACTGAGCAGCCCATGAGGGCATCCCAAAATCATCCATACACCCCCTCAAAAGGGGAGGCTGCGAAATGCAGACCTCCTAATAGTTTGCCTACATTTTGCGCCTCGTCCGGGAGTTGTATGAACTTAGGATGGGCATAGCCAATAGGTCTCGCCTTTGGGACCTTATAAGTGTTTAGCCATGCAACAGTTGATGTTGTTGCACCAAGGATATTGTGCTGCATAACTAAATACTTATAAGGTCCCAAAGGCGAGACCTATTGGCTATGCCAATGCTTGTTAAACTTGGCAACACTGTCTGGGCATTGGTTGCACCTCATTAGTACTGGTTTAATACCCAAATATAGCAATACGCGACAGAAAGGTGACCAGTCCAGCTTTGCAAAGGGCCTTACGCTACGCAGCAACACGTGTTGCTGGATTTTATGTAACTTTTGAACCGTTTGAGCTAGAAACAACTTTTTTTTGTTAAAAATGCAGATTATGTGGAAGATGATAGATTTTGCGGCAGATCTATAATTATGAGAAAATCGCCACGCCCGCACAATCGCATAATTCCAGAGGCCCTGCTGATAGCTAGTTCAAAATGTGACAGAGAGGGGAATGGTGAGGTAGTAGAGGGTGAAGGGACAACGGATTACTAAGGGCGTGTGCAGGATGAGGAGAAGTAGGGTTAAAGTGAGGCAGTACAGGATGTGAAAGAGATGGGTTCCTGAGAGACAGTGCAGAGTTTGAAATTGGGGAGTTGCTGGGAGCCAGTGGAATTAAAGATGGTTTATTCAGAGCCAGAGCAGTGTGTTAGGGGAGGGGCCAAATGACATTTTGTCTGTACACGATACATAGATGTGGATCACTGGGTGATTTGACTACTTCTATGATTTGCTTAAAAAACCACAGACAGAAAAAACTGTGGCAATCACACACTGGTCCATGAACTGTGGTGAGATCGGTGGCCTACCTGTCGCGTGACAAACAGTGTATGCGTGGGTAGATAGTTCGATTTACAGCTTAGCAGTCAAGCAGAATGGCCAAAACTCCGGGACCAGTTCTGATAAGTTCAATTGCTGAAACAGGGGGCATATTTACAAGGTGTTAATGCCACTAGAACGTCACTTTTTGCGATGTTCTGGTGACGTTAAGTCCTTAGCCTTATTTACAAGGTGGCATTAAGTCACTTAACGTGGCTTGATGCCGCCTTGTAAATAATGCCCCTATTCACACAGCACTTAGTGTGAAAGGGGCGGGCAATGGTTGTTGCAGTGGGCGTTCTGCCAGAACATCCATTGCTTTTTGACGCTGCCCCATACAAGGTATGGGGCAGTGCCAAAAATAAGACCAGGAAATACCTGGCCTTAAACAAGCGATATGAGGAGAACATTTTTATTTCTCCTTGTATATTGCTCTTTACATGTGGGCTGCATTCTGCAGCACACATGGGTAGAGCAAATCGCCTGTTAAGATTGTTTATGTGCAGGAAGGTGCCCCTTCCTGCACATAAACAATTGCTCCCAAGCAAAATGGGGCTAGGTGCATGCACTGGCGCTAGGCAACTTCTTTAACGCAATCGCTAGGGAAAACGCAGGAGTGCGCCTTATTTTTGTAAATGTGGCGCATCCCAGCGTTTTTAAACTGATGGAGCACAGAGTTACCAATTTTGGCGTAACACCGCGCCCCGCCAGTTTCTTGTACATATGTCCCAGGGAGTTGTTTCAGCAACACTAACTGGGTGCCACACATCAATCAAATATGTTTACATTGTTCTGATTGGATACTCGGTAGCCAATCACAATATCCATAGGCAACCTCCACCACCCAGAGAGGTCTGAACATCACAAACACAAGAAATGTTGGTTATGGAAGGAGCCTTTATTATTTCTACCTACTGAATAGATTTTGGCCGTTTTTCAAAGAATATCTGCTTTTCAGATGGACTAAAAAAAAGTGTGATTCTGCAGGTAATTTTGTCCACCGCCATTTAATACAAAATTACAGGAAGTAGAATGTGATATGGAGGAGTCAGCGGGGTGCAAGTTGCAGCATAATCAGGAAGGTGCTAGATAACACACTTTGGCCCAGTAAAGTAGTACTACTTACTTACTTCAAAATATAATTCACAAACCTACGAGTGGCATCTCGACCTCCATCGCTCCTATCTTTTCTATGGGGAGATCTCCATACAAAGGAGCCTATTTACAAAGGCAAATTTACACTTGTAAATGTACTCATATGTAAATCTATTCCTGCACATAGGTGTAAATCTACACTTTTGTCCTTTCACCATTTCTAAGCGTTGAATGGACTTACATGTCTTCACTCCCTTTGGTTTAGAGGATACAGACATCTAAGACTGAATTTATGAGTGTAAAGTTGCAACTAGCACCTTTTCACATATACGCTTCTGTGGTTGACATCTCCCTATGGGAAAGTATAGGAAAAATTATTAAAGATTATTATTCTTTAAAATAATTATTAAAAATATGTTGATGTAAGCAATAAACGTAAAATAATTGATACTATTTATAATTAAATAGAACTAATAAAGTAAAATGTTAAACCACATTAACTTGTTAACTGTGTATTAATTAATTAAAATATATGTATTTCTTTTATAAATAACATTTCTTAAATAATAATTTTTTTAAGTTCCAAGCAAGATTTACATGTTTTATTTTATTTAATATGTATTGAAAATTCTTAAAGTTAAGTGTTGAATTATTTTCAATTATTTTTAATTTTTAACAAACGTTTAGCAGTTTAATGTTTTAATTAAGTTTGATCATTCTGATAATAAAATTATTGTTTAATAATTATATATAATTTATAACATTGAAAAAAGATAAACATTTTTTAAAGTTTCATGTATTGATTTTACATTATTTCCTAGGGTGTGTTATTTTAAGTCCCTACCTCCATTATTTTCTACAGGAGTGTTTTGCAGTACCCGTGAAAGACCATGTGTATTGCTTGACTTACTCTAATGCTGGGCTGGAGTACATTTACTACTGTTTTGTCACATTTGGCTTGTAGAAAATTTAGAGGTGTATATTGTAAATAACAATGTGCTTACTCTTTTGTGGTGAGTGTTTGTAGTAACCCTTCCCTCCCTTCCTTACTTTTTCCTAAAACCCTTCCATTTTGTAGTAGATAGTCCCCATTTTTCTACCATTTTCCCTGGTCCCTCCCACATTTACTACTAAGCAGTAAACTTAAATTGTGAATTGTAGAGATCTCCCCATTGAAAAGATAGGCTAGGAGGAAATTTAAAATCATAGGTTTGTGATACAATATGCAGTTTGCGAATCAGGCCCACTGTGTTATTCTTTTCAGTTCAAAAAGAAGGCCCACTGTGTTATTCTTAACCACTCATTTGTGCAAAAAGATCAATTATTTCACTTTAAGTAATTGGGAGCACCCTATTCCATCTTGAACCTTATAGCAGTGTCATAGCAAGTGTGTACTGGGTCCTCATGTAACCAAGGACAATGGATCTTCTAGCCCCTGTTCAGTAACATAATGCATCCATAATTGGTCCAAATGAGCCCTCACACTCCTGGGTCCTGGCGCCACTGCACGTTGCTTAACTTTTGATATCTACACCCCTGCCTCTCCGGACCTTGCTAAGTCAACTGAAACAAGCATTTGCAATGCAATAGGTCTCGCATTATTAAAGTTTGAGCTATTGGTGTTGCATTATTTATCAATGCCAATAGCTCAAACTTTAATAATGCGAGACCTATTGCATTGCAAATGCTTGGTTTTTTTTATGTTTAAAAGTTACTTTTCCACCACAGATATCAAACACCTACTTTCACCACTGAACTAAATGTTTAAAAATAATTAAAAAGATACTTTCAAGAAAGTCTCTAGCATATTATCAGGTGAAATTATGTCAATAGACTTTTATTCACTATTAAGCCTTATCGTTGGAAAATGCAACTTAGTCAGCACAGTGACAAACAGCTATTACCAACTGTCCATGTTGAAGAGATAATTTTCTTTAATATTTAGCACGTTTGCTTTTATACATTAGAACCCAGCCCTCCTGTCTTAAAGGACACACAAAGGGACAACACAGCTTAAGTTCAGAACTAACTATTTTACATAACATAGCAATATTGTCTGCCATGCGTTACCGCAGTGGTTAAATACGGAAGCCAGAAAGGGGGCAATGGTGTTCCTTGAAGCCATTTTTTTTTTTTTTTTTTAACAATTCTTTTTATTAACATTCATCGACATAGAACAAGCAGTACAGAGGGAATAGTACTTTTACAATCAACGGAGACAATACGCCACAGTTTTAATACTTTACATTACAGAGTAGGCTACGGGGCAATTGGATCATCCCGATCAATGCTACGTGGGGGTGTGCAGATATCCCCTCGATAGGAGTTCCACAGGCTCCAAACTCGGGACCATTTCTGGGGGCAGTCCCGGGCTACATAGACATCTTTCTCCCTATACATACTCCAGTCGAGATCAATTTCCCAGGCCTGCACAGAGGGAGGTTGAGCTGCTCCCCACAGCTGCGCAATATTCCTCTTTGCCAGCATTAATCCCAATGTAACCCACTGCTTGTGGTAGCTATTCAAATCAGTAGGCTCCCATACGTTCAACAGGCATCTACGCACTTCAGGGTGGATAGTTAGTGCGAGTACCTCACTTAAAACATTATGTATTTTCTGCCAATAAGATCGTACATGTTCACATTCCCAGATTATGTGCATGAAGGTGCCTTCTTCGCCACATCCCCGTCTACACTCTCCGCCCCCCGCTCTACCCATTTGCACCAAGCGAGGCCCTGTTATATATACCCTATGGAGGATCTTGAGTTGCACTAATCTGAGTCTCGCTGAGATCGCCACCACCCTCGGGGAGGATACCGCATCCTGCCATTCTTCGTCGTCTAGTTCAATGCCATCTTTCAACCATTTCTCCCGCAGGGGATGGAGGGGGTCCGTCATGTTATTGATCAGTTTCTTATACGTTAACGATATGGTCTTTTCCGGCAGATGGCCATCTAGCAGCCGATCTTCCAGCGGCGAGGATTCAGGGGGGGATGTGCCTTTAGGGAGATGTGTTTGTAGAGCGTGGCGGGCCTGTGTGTATCGGAAGCACTCTGAGTCTGCTAGTTCATGCTGCTGTTGCAGAGAGGCAAAAGCCTTCACTTCGCCATTCTCCCACAGGTCTTTAATTCGTGAGATCCCGATGAGTTCCCACCTATCGAATCCTTTAGACTTCCATAGATTGCCCAATTGCTCAGAGTCCCATAGGGGGTTGCCAGCGTGAGTTTCTGTCCCCAACCTAGGGCTTTAGTAGCAGCATGCCATACATGGACTGAGTGCCCTGTGGGGCCTGTCAAGCGATATCGGTTAGGTTTGGAGTAAAGGGCCCTGTTATAGTTCCCTCCCGGTAAGAGCCATCTGTCCATGCCATACCCTGGATCGTCAGGGCGACCATAGGTACCATGATTAATGGCCGCCAAATGCGCCGCCCAGTAGTATTTTTTAACGTCTGGGAGGCCGATTCCCCCATCGTACCACTGCAGTGTGAGTTTACCGAGGGCGATGCGGGGTTTACCATCCCACAACAGGTCCCTCTGAAGGCCTTCAATTTCTTTAAAGTACGCCATTGGGACAAGGTCGAACGAGTTTTGCAAGGCATACAAAAACCGGGGTAATGACATCATCTTAAAAAGGGCCGCCTTGCCCAACAGCGAAAGGGGAAGTGTCTTCCAACATGCTATATCGCGCTTAAGCCTCTGTAGTGGCGGAAGAAGATTGTGTTTAAAGCGGAGCGTTGAATCCAAGGAGATGAAGATTCCCAGGTATTTGAAACACGTTAAGCTAATTTGGATCGGGCAGTTTCGTGGCGGAAGTGGGGGGTCCCCCCGGAGGGCGTACAAGAGGGACTTAGTCCAGTTGACTGAGAACCCGGAGTATCTGCCAAATATTGCCAGGATATCTAAGACTGCCACCAAAGATTTCCTGGGAGAGGCCAGGTATAAGAGGATGTCGTCTGCGTATAATGAAATACGGTCTTCCCACTCAGGGGACCAACGCAGACCCCGTATTACTGGGTTCCTTCGAATCCATGCTGCCAACGGTTCCAGGGCCAGGGCAAACAGGAGGGGGAAAAGGGGACATCCCTGACGGGTACCGCGGCTCAAAGTGAAAGCAGCCGACTTCTTATTATTGACCACGACTTGCGCCATGGGCTCCGAGTACAGGAGTCGCACCCACTGGATGAAACCTGGTCCAAACCCCATCTTGACAAGCACTGCTAAGAGATACGGCCACTCGATAGTATCGAATGCCATGGTGGCATCCAGCGACACTATTATGGCTGGTTCTTGAATCGTGGCTGCTCTCCCGATAACCCCGTGAACTCTGCGCAAGTTCAACGCCGTGTTGCGGTGCGGTATAAAGCCGGACTGGTCGGGGTGTACCAGCCCCCCAATCACTCTGGCCAAGCGGGTAGCAAGGAGCTTGGCCAGAATCTTGGGTTCCGCATTCAGCAGGGAGATCGGTCTGTAAGAGGCACAGTCCGTCCTAGGTTTACCCTCCTTGTGTATGGTAACTATAGTGGCAACCCTCTGGTCCACTGGTAGCACCCCCCCCTCCCTGCTCTCCTCAAACATGGCCTTCAAGTATGGGGCCAGTTTGTCCGGTCTGAGTTTGTACAGCTCAATGGGGATCCCATTGGGGCCAAGGGCCTTCCCAGAGCGCAGTGCCCTGATGGCCTGTGCTATTTCGTCCGGAGTCAGAGCGCTATCTAAAAGGTCACGGTCTTCCCCAGATAGTGCGGGGAGCGCTATGTCTCGCAATAATTCGCGAGAGTCTTCCTCAGTATAGGGTGCTGTGGTCTTGTATACCGTATTGAAGTGACTGGCAAACTGATTAACGATTTCTTGCGGGTCTATTATGGGAGATTCACCTTCTGTCATGAGTTCCGGGACCAGTCTACTTGCCCACTCCTTTTTATCGAGCCAAGCAATTAACTTTCCCGGTTTATCTCCCAGGTCATACATTCTTCCCAGTTTTTCCCTCCCCAAACTTTTGGCCCTGTCAGTCGCCAGTGCTCTATAGTCCTGCTGTTTGAGACGAAGTATATGTAGTTTCTCCGGTGTAATTTCAGTTTCCAGTTCCCTCTCTAGCCGATAGATCTCAGCCTCTGCTGCCGAGATTTCTTTCTGTCTATCTTTCTTTCTCCCAGCTATTAGCGACAGGGCTTGTCCCCGTATCACCGTCTTAAAAGCCTCCCAAAGGGTCTGGGAAGAGTCCACCGTACCCTCATTGTCTTGAAAATAGCTGTCTATGGCTTTGAGAAGGTCTTTACGGATCGCGGGGTCGCGGAGATACCACGGGTTGATGGGGGCAACCGTCCCCACTTTTGTCCGGCTAAGAACAATGTGCACCCACATCGGGGAGTGATCAGAAATGCCCCTTGCTAGATGTCTAATTTCCTGGATGTAAGCACTTTGCGAAGCGGGGACCAGGACGTAGTCTATGCATGAGAGGCTACCGTGGGCTCCAGAGTGGAAGGTGTGCTGAATTTTTCCGGGGTTATATGTTCGCCACCCATCGACTAACCCTAAGGCTTCAAGAAAGTCTGGTAACCATCGAGATGAAGGTCCTATTTCACGTGGGGGGTGACGGTCCAGTTCACCCGAGACCACTGAGTTGAAGTCGCCACCTATTACTAATAGGCCCTCTGGGAGCGTGAGCAAGGTGGCACTCAGATCTTTAAATGTGGTACCTTGCAGGCCCGGTGGTATGTAAACTGACATGAGGGTCACACTGTATCCCTCCCACATACCTGTGATCCCTATATATCTGCCCCGGTCGTCTGCCCATGTGGAGCCCACGGCGAGGGGGAAGGAGTTTCTCATCATAATACCTACACCCCGTGAGCCGGTCGTGAAGCCCGCATGCGCCACCATTTTGTATCCCCATCTGTGTAGTGCCCTACAGGAGTTCCCCACAAAGTGCGTTTCTTGTAACATGATAACGTCAGGGGCCAGCCTTTTAATAGATTGTAGGACAACACTACGTTTGATCTTGTCTCCCAGCCCGTTAATGTTCCAGCTCAATATTTTGACACTCTTATCCCAGTGCGCATTCATTGCGGCTAAAGTAAATCTGCGCTACCTCTGCATTGATACCAACTAGTCTTGTCGATGATAGAACTAAAACAGCAAACAACTGCAACCCCCGAGCCCAACCACCCCCCACCCTGCTCCCCTGCACTCTGGGCGTGGAACTGCCCATTGAAAACTTGCGGAGTGCCTGTCGCCCAACAAGTGTACTAAAAGAAGAAAAGTATGGGGCATGACATCCCGCCCCCCTGCTCCCCCGATGAATTCAACTGTGTAATACCCAAGGAAAGTCATACCCTACTGGTCCATATTGTAATCAATGTAGAGACATTCTCTAAAGTCCCGTGAGTTCACTGGGCCCAGGAGCTCCCCCTATATAGGTGGAGATTCAGCAGGGACGATAGAGGATCCATCACCATTCCATTCCCTCCTCATCTCCTCTGCTGGGCGTCTGGCATATCGCTCTGGTCGTGGAGGGTAGGGTCATGTTCTGCTCGGCTCTCAAGCCATTCGGAGGCAGTTTCTGGCTGCTCGAAGAACCAAGCCCGTCCCCCTGCCTCAACTCGAAGCCTGGCCGGGAAGAGCATTGCATACTTATACCCTCTGTCTCGGAGTTTCTTTTTGACCATCAGAAATGATCTCCTCTGTCTCTGCACCATCTGTGTAAAGTCTGGAAAAAAGGTTATTTCGGCGTTTTCATAACGTAGAGGGGAGCCCACTCTGGCATTCTGAAAGATCACGTCTCTGTCCCTAAAATTCAGCACTCGCGCTAGCAGTGGACGTGGGGGGGCCCCCGGCCTTGGACGACCCCCTGGGACTCTGTGTGCTCTCTCCACCACAAAGAATTTGCTGAGGCCCTTAGGTTGTAGGTGTTTCAGGATAAGTTCTTCCACAAAGAGGTCCGGCGCCTGCCTATCCGCCCCCTCCGGCACCCCCAGTATACGGATGTTGTTCCTCCGAAGGCGCCCTTCATAATCATCCAGCTTATGCTCAGCAAGCTTACGGAAGGTTTGCAGGTCATGGATATTTTCTTGGAGTTGCGTGACGTCGTCTACCAAACTCGCCGTGGTAATCTCCACCTGTTTGACCTTTTCGCTGATTTTGGTGAGGTCAGCACGTATAAGATTCACTTCAATCGAGATTGCGTCCATCTTGTGCTCTAGTGAGGTCTTGACCCCAGTTATTGCCTCCATGACATCTTTCAGCGTGAGCTCCTGGCTCTCCCCTCCTGGTTCGGCCACGGACCTGCTTCAGGTATGTATATCCTGCAGTGCGTCTTTTGGAAAGGCATACCGGTCTAGTTTGTTTGTTTGGACATTTTTAAGGCCCTTCGCACCCGCTCCCTTAGCCTTCTCCATGTTTGCCTCTCGGCGGGCTGAGGCCACAATGGTGCACTCTCCTCGTCTCTCTTCGCTCTGAGCGTGCGGCTCAGGTTGAGTACCAGCCGGCACCCACCTGCAGTATGGGCTTGGACCCAGTTGGGGAAGGAAGCAGGAGGAAAAGGCATGTGCGCTGTCCCCCTGGGTCGCTCTCTCCGGGTCGGCGGGCAGTTTCAGGCAGTCAATGAGAGCTCCACTGAGCCGATCCACGCAGGCATTCACCACTGGGTGCTAGGATATTACAGCCTTCCACCTCGAGAGGCCCGCCGCTAGAACCACCTGCCAAGGCCTCGGCCGCCCTCCGATATTTCCCAGGGCCTCCCAGTCTCCATCCACGCATGGGCCGCCCCACTAGAAGGGAGTGGAAGTCCCGCACCGGCTCCTCAGCCACTCCGATTCGGATGGATACCAAGAGGTCACGGGGCGCGAGGGGGAGGGGGGCTCGAAGAGGCTCCAATGCTGCCCCCAACCGCTCCTCACCTCCCTTAGGGTCGAGCCGGAACCAAAACCAGCAGCCCACGGGTTCCCGCGCCTCCTCCGTCGTCCGGCGCCGATGGGGTTTGTCCCGAGGGGCCGATGTGAGCACTGCAGTCTGCCGGAAGCGTCAAATTGTGCCGAGTGGGCCGACCGGGGCCCCGGTCTTGCGCTGGATTGTGCCCGCCTCTCCCCCGTCAATCTCCGGCCACAGCAGGCACTCCAGGTCCTGTCTCGGGCAGCAAAACAGGCCAGAAACGTCCGGGCGCTACTGCTCCGGTTACAAATGACCTCGGGACACAGCAGTGCCCAGGCGGGGATCCGCTTACTCTCCGGTTAGTATTTCTTGGGCTTGGGTGTCGGATAGGTAGCCGGATTGTCGTGGGGAGGACAGTTAAGACGGAGCTATCGGTTTATGCGGCCATTTCGCTACGCTGAAGCCATTTTTTTATTCAAATGTGGACGATAGAAATATGAACTGCAACTCTTATGTGACATTTAACTTCAATTAAAGTGGTATATGTCTTTCAACAAATTACCATAGCTTTAACAAAACGTGATAGGTCTCGCATTTACGAGAGTTGGATCTATTGGCATTGTAAATGATATTGCCTTTTATTTATGTGTTTGTTTTTTAAACGTGTATGTGACGGCACACAAGGCAAGCACAGTGCGAACCTTCGAGTTACTGCTGGTCCACTGTGTAACTGGACACTGCACCTGGGTGTGACCATCACTTGCGCAACTATAACTCCGGCTACCCACCGTGCTTTAAATACAAGTACAATGTGTGCTCTAAAAATATTTCCTAAACCCATATTGTTGCCGCATCACTAAACAAATACATACATTTAAAATTCTAAAGTTCAATTGAAGTCCAATCACTCTATTTGGTCAAGCCTGCAGGCAAAGCGCATGGACTGTTGCTTGACGGCCTATTGTATCTTTAAAAAAAAAAAGCATTTGTAGAGCCAATAGGTGTTGCTGACGCGAGCTCTATTAGCTTTGTCGATATTTTTTAGCCATGTTACACAGCAGTGCAGCTATGATGCTGCAGCCATCCATGTCAGCTGCTGTACAACATGGCCGAAAGATTAAACAAGCATTTGCAATGCAATAGGTCTCGCATTATTAAAGTTTGAGCTATTGGTGTTGCATTTGCAAGAGTTTGAGCTATTGCCATTGTAAACGACAGTGCCTTTTATTTATGCGTTTCGAAAAGCTGTATGCGGTGCATAAACACGCCCTTTGTACTTATAGTCCTTGCTTACGAAAAGAAGGCTGGCAGTAAAAGAGGCATAGTTACTGCCAGCGTTGCTTCTCGTAAGCAACGACTGCAAGTACAAAGTGCCTGTTTACGCACCGCTTGCAGGTTTGTAAAATACAGAAATAAAAGGCATTGGTATTTACAATGCCAATAGCTCAAACTCTCGCAAATGCGACACCTATTGCATAGCAAATGCTCGTTTTCTTATTGCGTAGTAGAACCACTCTTTGTGGAAAACAACAATTATGCCATGCCAGATAGTCTTACAGGCATTCACAGATATACAAACCTACAATAAGTTTCCTATATTGAGGTTTTGGAATGTTCCGTTTTTTTAAAGCACAATAAAGATGGGGGCTGTTGGTGGGGGTTTAGAGGTAACTCCCACCTTTAACTTGTGAGGGCCTGAGCCTGGTGAGGTAGCCTGTCTGCTTTGTTTCACTGTTCTACCAAGGTTTTAGGAACTGTAAGATTCTTATCAACAACAGCAAGTGATGGATGATCTGTGGCTCAAAACCTAATCCCAAGTAGTAATTGTAATAATTCATTATTATTATTTAGACCGGACTAAATATTGATAATGAATTATTACAATTACTACTTGAGATTCCGCTTTGGTTTGCCCACAGATGAGTGCAAACATCCTTTTGTGTGAATATTAATCCAAAATGAGGGATGAATGCTAGCCACTAAAAAACAAAAGTGTCTGTCCATCCCCTATTTCTCCTTGCTATTTTTCCAGATGTGGTCTGGATGAGATGCCCATATTTGCCCGAGCAGCCGGGAGTGCACATCTGTTTGGTGGGAAGGGATAGCAAAAGATGGTGAGGGCGAGGAAGGAAGTAGGGGAAAAGTAAGAGTAAAAAGGATAGAGAATGTTGGGAAGGGATAGCAAAAGATGGTGAGGGGGAAGGAAGGAAGTAGGGGGCAAGGTAAGAGTAACAAGTGACTCTGTAGTCATGCAACCATGCTCTGTAAGCCACCGTATACTGCCGAGCAACAAATAAAACCAATTAAGCTTTGTAAAAACAGGATATAGGCCGTGGCTAATACGGCACAGCTTCCACACAGGAAGTAACGCTTGTGATAGACTGACATACTACAATTCAGAGCCGCAAAAGCGATAGAGAGACTGTGCGAACTAACCAGAGGTCCGACACACAGAATGAAAACTATGAAAAGTCTCTACACATACAAAGCCACAGCTCCAGCCTACAGAATAAAAGGCATCAACAGACCGATCACATACCCACCACTGCTCTGATCAAGATTGAAAGCTATGGACAAATTGTGCACACACCGACCACAATTCAAGACAGACACACATAAGCAAAGCCCGCTCCAAACCATGTATATTCTGGCCAAAGCTGCAACACACATAGCAGCTAAGCTATGGCAGACCAAACACATGCTTACTACAGCTTCAAAACATAGAATGATAGTTCTAGGCAGACCGTACACACAAGGGTCAGGTCATAGTGAATCAAAACAATAGTGAGACCGTGCACATACGCACCACAGCTCAGAGAGGCTGAATACAAACTATGGACAGACCAAACCCGCGGACAACAGCTCCAAAAATCTGAGTGAAAGCAATGGACAGACTGCACACAGCTCCCACACAAAGAAGGAAAGCTCTGGACAGATGTACATATACTTACCACAGCTCCGACACAAAGAAGGAAGACCATGGATAGAATGCACATACTGGACACCCCTTAGGCCCATTTAAAGAATGCTCAGGGCAGAGTGCAGTTGGGACCACAGCTGAAATACAAAGAAAGCAGGCTACAGACTGCACATACTGACCACATCTCAAACACAGAAAGAATGCTACAAGCAGACAGTGCACATAGGGACCCTTATCATATACTAAGAAACAAGTTATGGACAGCAGTACACAGGCTGAATAAAGCTCAAAGGCGAAAAAGGAGCACCGGGGATAGACAATGCACACTCAGAACACACACATGCAACACACAAAGAAAGCTGCTCTGGACTGTGTTTGCACATAATGACCACAGTTCGTGGAGGGAGAAGGGAAGCTCTGAACAGGCAGGGCACACAGCCCTGAGGCAGAAAGGGAAGCTTCGGACCGGCTCTGCACAATAGGCCATGGCTCGGAGACAGGAGGAGAGCGTTATCAGACCCAGTCAGGAGCGACAGCCTGGGAGGAGTACAGGGGACCCCAAGGAACAGCTGAGAAGTTGTGGACAACAGACATCTTGTAAGTCCAGATGGCAAGAGCAGGCAAACCAGATACAGCCTCAGGTGGGACTCTCCGCTCGAACAAAGCAGCATATCACAGAGCATGGGGCTACACGTATCCACATTCTGAATTTCTTCCCCCAGCACAGACCCTTCTTCTTACCTTGTGATGGCCCGCCTCTCCCTTCTCGAACATCATCTTCAGGTTGGTGAGGGGCACGTTGTACTTCTCGATCTTGGGGGAGGCTCCGTGCCCTCCCCTTGGGCTATGCCCCTGTCCTCTTCCCCCGTCCTTCCGTACCGCTGATTGTGTATTCTGGGATTAGGCTATGACTAATGAAGTAAAACATTTCCTCAGGCAGGAATAATGTGGATGGAAATGAAAACAGTGCCAAATCCTCCATGCCTGGGCTGAACGGCCGCGAGCTGGGGTAGAAGAAGTGTCCTCGGGCTCCGGCCGCAGGGCTGACCGTGCCTCTCGGGGTGAAGCCTGCCGAGGGGGGGTGGCTGTTCTCGCAGGGTGCCTTGGAGCTGCTGACCCTCGGCTGCACCTCGGAGGGGACAATGCGGGCAGCTTCCTTCGGAGGCGGCGGCTGCACCACCGGGTTCTCCCACCGTTTCTTCAGCACGCTCAAAGCGCCCCTCCTAAAGTTTGGGGGGAGGTTTTCAAAGTTCTAAAAAAGCACAAAAGGCAATTGGAGTTATAAAGAGCGGAGCCGGGAAAGCAGTGCGAACCCTCCCTGCTAGCTACGAGGAAGCTGCTCACTCTAGGAAGGCTGCCGGCAGCTGGGAATGCCACATGTAGCACCGAGCCACCCCTCAGGGAAAGGAACAAGCATTTGAAGGCACGAACGGGAGGGGGCGGCGGCATCGGACTGCGGGAGGAAGGGGGGAGGGACGGGAAGAAATTGCCTCGCGCGAAACGCGAAAATGAAACGGAACCAGGTTTGAGCCTCGGTGTCTGCTCACCATCCGGTGATTGTGGGCAAATCACTTAATCTCTCCGTGCCTGCCAGAACACGCACCCTCGGTCCATTAATTCTTCTGCTGTTGCTGGGTCTTTTGAAGTCTGGGCAATGGTTACGAAGTAAACACACCCTTCTCCATCCCCCATACTTCGAGGAGTTTTTTTTTCACCGTCCTCACAAAAAGCGTGCGCCTCCCCTCAGATTCTCGGCGCAGTGAACATTTAATGAAAACGCTGCCCGGAGTTGTCTGTCCAGAACATGCACCCTTGGTCCGCCGCCTTCTCCGAATTAATGGCGCAGTGTCCATTCTACAGCCGGCCCACCTAATCACGGGATTACATGTTGTGTTTGCAATCATCCGTCATAACGGCCACTCCCCGGGACACAGAATCGCATTAGCCCCCCGGCCGCCGCTCCCCTGTGTGCCCGGAATAATAACTACCCGTGATGGGTGGATTTTCAATCAATATACACACGGCGCAGGAAAAGCATCCCGCCGCTGCGTCCAACGATGAGAAAAGGGAAGTTATTAATATCCGCTATTAGACACCAAGGGAAACAAGGAAGACGGAGAGTTAAGAAAAACATGAAACTAAACAGTGGTGCGCGCGCACCACAGAGGAGCGGGGGCCAGGGAGCGCGGCAGCAGCAGCGAGGCGAACGCGCGCTGCTGCGCGTTCTGGCCACCGTCGGGAATGGGAGGAGCGAAGGCGGGACATGCGCCCGCCTTTGCCCAATCGCGTGCCGTTTTTTAAAAACGCACGCTACAGCTAATGTGGGCTTCCGAAAACAAAACCACACGCACGAGCGTGTGGGTCGTTTTCAGAAGCCCTTTCTAGAGGTCTCGCGCTGCGCGAGCAGTGCTGCGCACTGCAACGCTAGGCGCGAGACCTAAAAATAAAAAGCACTATGATGCGGCCAGTGTTGACTGCGTCACAGCTCTTATTTTCTTTACTTTCAGCCATGTTGGACAGCGGCTGCGCATTGTTCTCTTTTCTATCTTGAAAGATGGATCACCTCATTAGTAATGAATGGGATGGGGACAGAAATGACTTGGAGGTAATGGAGTATTGTTGGGCACAAAGTTGGTCATTGTAGTTGCCTGCAGTACTAGAGTTAGTGAGTGCATTAATGTCCATGAGTCCTGAAGTCCTCCCTCCCCCTCCGCCTAGACATTTAGGAAGAAGGAAGTGTGGGGTGTAGTATCAAAGTACCAAATATAGGTTCTGTTCTGAACAAGTGCAGTATTAAAGAAAGCACAAAATAGCAGGTTGAGAAATGCAGGCAAACCTACAAAAGAACACAAAAGACATTCCCACAATAAAGTCAGGCATTAAAGTTTTGAGGTCCTACTTGGCAAGAAACAAAGTAGCGCCTTGAGCAGGCGTTTATTAAAGCAATAGAGAGTTCTTTCTTGGAGATGGAATCCATCTCACCTCACTGCCTAACGTGGCAGAAAGAAGGAAGGGTAAACCTTTTTTTACTCGTCTTACCATTACTAATATAATTTGGGCCTCAAAATGCTTTCCACAGCCGTTTAATGGCCCCACGTCAGGGAAGTGATTTTCAGCTAATTCTGTGTATTTTTTCAGTCAGCAGCACAAAGCATGCTGGACTTTGCAGTTTCACGTTTCCCATTAAGAGCATGGACCTACAAGTTCCACCGTGCTTTGTGCTGTTGGCTGAAAAACTAGGATTGGCTGAAAACTCTCCGTCATTATGGGGCAAGTTGAATGCTATGAATTAGTGAATGTGCAGTCATTCATGTGCATTTCATAAGTCAAATCTGTGTGATCACACGAATAACAATAAAATGTATATTACTTTATGTTACGTTATGTTCCATTATGTTGTGTTATTTCATGTCTCGTTATGTTAAGTTACTTTTCGTTATGTTACGTTATCCTATGTTAGGTTGTGTTCCATTATGTTGTGTTATTTCATGCCACTGTACGTTATGTTACGTTACATAATGTTATGTTATGTTACAGGCCCTTGTTACAATGCACTCATTCACCTACATTGATTGGCCTCTTATCGGTAGCCAACTAAACACTGCAGAATAATAAATAAATAAAATAAACACTCCATTGAAATTGCCATCATTCTTAATCAAGTGACCAATTCTATAGAAATGCAAGCTCCAATCCTTAGATATATTGATGCAAACATAAATCGAAATTTAAGGGAAAACGAAATCGGAATAAACAAGATCAGAATTTAAATTCAAATGTAAACCGTGCAAAGCCTCTTACATTTCCTTCTGCCTCGTAGCTTTTCTTAGCAAGTGGGCGGGGGAAGACGGAGAGCCCAGGATAAAAGTGATGCAAACAATTCAAAGAGGGGTGTGCACAGCTGGCAGGGAGCAGATAGCACCCCCCGCTCAGAGGCGAGGAGGGCGGAGGAGATGAAAGAACAGGAGGAAATGGTGCGTCTGTCAGATATTGGCGGAAGGTGATATTGCACCTCGTGCTGCTGGGGGTGGGGCGGAGACAATAACGGAAGGCGCAGTCGAGAGTAAAGAAGGGGGAATCATTTTCAATTCGTAGTGTGAATAATGTGAATAAGGTTAGGGTCCGGGATAACTAATGCGAGCTTTGGGTGTTCTATAAATAGGTATTGGTCATTATATAGATCGTTTTGCATCCAGTGCATCAGGTAATTCCTTTTTGTATATTTATTTGGCCAGAAAAATACATTTCCAAAAAGAGTGGTTGAGAAGCGAAACGTCTATACGTAAATTGTTTCTAAAACATGACTTCGGGACTGTGTCGATTCAGAGTTTTTGATGAAGTGTCTAATGACCTGTTATGCTCCCTTGAAGGGTTTTCCGAGTCCCTCTCCCTGGGCCCCATTTGCGAACCTTATTAACCCCTTCGGCTCCTCTTCCTTTGGGTAGATTCACAGCCTTGACAAACAGGAGGCGCAACGACTGTGTCTGGCTTCTCACCTTTCTATTCGCCGCATTTCTTCTGTCATGGAAACGGTTTACTTCCATTTGAAGCGGGGAGGTGTTTCGAATTCCAGCGTAATTAAATGAGTTTAGAGAGTTTTGACGTAGGACATTACACCTCCAAACCAGTGGTGCGCGCGCACCACAGAGGAGCGGGGGGCGAGGGAGCCTGTCGTCTGTGACGCGCGCTGATACGCGTCCTAGACACGGACGGGAATGGGCGGAGCAAAGGCGGGACATGCGCCCGCCTTTGCCCAATTGCGTGCTGTCTTTCTTATAAAGACGCACGCAAAGCCCAATAGCCGGGGGAAAAACGAAAAGCACACGCACGAGCGTGTGCGATTCCTAGGTCAGTTTCAAAACCCCATACAAGAGGTCTCGCGCTGCGCGAGCAGTGCTGCGCACTGCAACGCTAGGCCCGAGACCTAAAAAGGACTTCAAAGTCAACAAATATCGAAAACCTCAGGTATAGGAATAGCCTACAGGAAAGCCAATCAGATCGACCACATGGGAGGCATACTGTAATCTAGGTACCGCCTACTTAAATGCAGCACGTGCGCAGTAGAGTTCAGACCTCGTTAACCTTCCTCGACACTTCTTGTGTACTGGTTTGCCCATGAACTGTTGGATGAAACAGAGTGTACATATTTTTTATAATTCCAGAACTGTATTAGATAATTGTGTGCCTCGACCCATAGCATGTGCTCTGAGTCAGCCATGCACAGGCCTGACATCGCATGGTGACGAGCGATGAGATGTGATTCACATCTCCGTACATTCGAGCTCTAGGAGCTACATACGCTCTGAAGTGGTGAGACTTTTCCCCAAGTACAGATTAGGTCCGGACAGTTCTCTTTGTAGGGTGACCAGGCGTCCTGCATTTGAAGGAGACAGTCCCAGTTTTTCACCAGCTGTCCTAGCAGATTTCTGCAAATTAAGCCTGTGTCCAGTTTTTTAGAGAGGGTTAGCTGAAAACAGTGGGAGGCATGTTTTTATGTGTTCCAAACCCATCCGCGGCCTGTACGTGTAAGAGCGGTGGGGCCGGGTGGGGGGGGATTTCAACAGATGACGACGAGGGAAAATGAAATAAATAATGAATTTTCCCTCGTTGTCGTCAGTCGATATCCCCCCCACCGGGCCCCACCCTGCCCCATAGCCTCACCGCTCTTACCTGTACGGGCCGCGGCTGTCCAAACCAGGACTAAATTATCAGTTCTTATCTGAAATCAATTTAGTTAACAGGTATGATAAAGAGTTTAATAATTGCATTTAATTAATCCTCTTAGTGCCCGGTTGTCTGTGTTTCAATGTTGATGAGCGCTGTCATTTAGTGCTTCTCAGTTGATTTAAAATTGTAGTCCTTCGCATATTTTTGTGAAGTGTCCCAGTGTTTGGTTTTTAAAATCTGGTCACCCTATCTCTTTGCCCTGTCCTGGATCTCCGACAATCAGCAATAATAGGCTTCTAGATTGTGTTTTTTATTTGATATCAGTTGAAGCTTTGGGATCTATTGCGAGATCATTCACTGGATGGCCACTTTCAAGGCCTCCTACATGCAACACAGCAGACAGAAGCGAAGATGACAGTGGGCAAACCTGTAAGAGGTGAAAGGCCGAGCAGCTGAACGCTGTTTTGTGAACAGGGAGAACCAGCATGGTGCAACAAGGAAGTGTCCAGAGACGTTTTAAGGCATGGGCAAAGTGGGCTCTGGTCCAGGGCCCCTGCGTTTCAGGGGGCCCCCTGATAAAGCCAGTTCTGTTCTGCAGAGAATTTTTACCCGATGACCTTGAGTAATTCTTAAACAGATTGTTTTCCTTTAATTTATTTTTGATGTGAATGATGTGTGAGAGTCTATTACAGACATTTTCAGAGAAATGTTGTGTCTGTGTTTCAGGGATAAGTTCAAAATGGGACCTCACATATGAGAAATGGGAGGGGGGGTCACAGAGATTATTTGAAGCAATATTAGTGAGCTGCTGTTGTGTTACAATATTGAAAACACACATCACTATCCCTGAATATTAGATGTAAACACCATTAGAATTTGGGCGAGTGTGCCTGTGCACTCTCAGTGACCTGGACAGGGAACGCATGAAAGAGCTGAAATTGGATCATAAATTCAGAGCTATTTGTAAAAGGGGCCCCCAAAATAGTTTGGCCGAGGACCCTCAAAATCCTTAAAATGTCCCTGGAAGTGCCAGAGAACAGCCAAAGGGGGTGAAATGTGCCACGCCCACCACTCAGCACACATCAAGCTGAAGGTTACAGTTTTTTACCCATCCAAGCTCCCCAGCTATCTATGCCTCCTGGAAGTGAGTGGTTTTCTTTGCCTCCCTTGAAACTTGAAGAAGAGCGATAGAAATACCGCCAGAATATTCAAGCGATGATTTACTATTTTAACTCCAGTTCTCGAATATTTGGGGAAAGAGTTTATGACCATAGACTGCTTACGGCAAGCAGGGAGATTGAAAATGCAGGCGTGCCTAGGGGGAAATACATAGGCTGTGAGACATCGATGGATGAGGAGCTTATGCATACAGAACACCAGCAGCATGAGCTTCAGTGACCCAGCCCATCTTGGAGGCACCGCCCGTAATCCCAACTTGCTGCCGCCATGACGAAATTACCATACATCATCCCATTCGTACTGGTGGGTACCTCATCCATGCAGGCCTCAAAGTGGTGAAAGTGGGTCAAGCGAATAGAAATATAGTCTACAATCAACACGGTAACCGAGAAAATTAAGAGACAAGCTTCTACATCTGGCAAGAGAACCAAAGAGGGGTCTACAAAGGTTTTATATTCCTGCATGAAGCCGGTCGGCCATTCAACACACTATGGTCTGAGAGCATTTGAGAATCAGATTAGGAGCGATTTGTGATCCAGAAAGGTAGGCATGGCCCGAACGAAGGCAATAAACAATTTCTATGCCTTCCTAAAGGACTTTGCCAGCATGTGCACTCTGCATGACAAAATAGAAGAGATTCGGGTGTAAGTCACACGAGGGTGCTCGTCAGATCAAATCAAATCAAATCAAAAATTCCTTTATTTAGACAGTCAAGTCTATTAAAGTACAAAAGTGCCAAGTAGAGCTAAAAAGGTACTTGTCAGATAAAGTACCCCGTCTCATTCCTTGGGAACCAGGCATGTCTCTGCCAAATATGATGACATTAGGCCCTGGCACGAGCGCTCAAACAGAGGAGCTTGTCCAGTCAGTAAATCAAGTGGCGAAATGAATGGCCCAAAGACCAAGTTCATTCTTATTGAAGTGTGAACCAGTGTTTGGATACTGCCGAGGTTTGTTCTCCGTCACCTAGGGCTGTCCTGCCAAAGGAATAAAGTGCCCACACCTGTGGCAAGCTGAGTCATTGTGCTAAATGTGCAGACCTATGACACCAAACGTCCTCGACCTAAAACAACCTTAGCAACACCAGGAACTTCCAAGTCCACGCAGTGGCACACAACCATCTTCTCCCAGGTTCATGAACAATGATGAAGACCAAGAAATTCAGGTATGGTGTATGCAGAATGGGAGCCTCACCCAGAGCTCGGCTCTTTCCATGTCCCTCCAGCACATTCGGCTAGCGAGTGAGCATGATGTCTGCCTTCGACTGGCAAGATTGCCACCCATGAAGGCATGTGCAAGACCTTCATGCAAGAACAGTTATGGCAGACTGCAGTGGCACCACTCTAGATGCTCCATCGCATCAATATTTCAGCAATGAACTAGTGGTCTCTTGAGGTGGAAAACTTATGAGAGTCAACCGTCACGCAGTGCGCACCATCCTTACTGACTGAGTCCAACTGTCTCACTCATAGTGGTCCAAATGAAGTCTACATAGAGTGGAATGGTATGGTGCCCCTGACTTGATGCAAGAGTGAAGGCCCTTGTGAGACAATGCCTGGGGTGCCATGATCTGGGGCTCCAGACCCTCCTACCCGCTATTACCGGGTACATCCCAAGCGAGCCCTGAAAACAAATCAGCGTAGACTTTTGGAAACTTTCCAGAAAGGCGCCATTTCCCATTTAAGATAGATGACAGTGCCAACTACCTTGAGGAACACATAATACGTTCCCTGGAAACACAAGTGTTGATAGCAAAACTTTAAAAAAATGCTGCTCACCCAAGGCACATTACAAGAATTACACACAGACAATGGAGCCCCATTCGAAGGGTCTGAGAGCACAACAAGATTATCCCTCTGGGGCCCCAAGCTAAGTGGGAGGCAAAACAATATATTGAAACCTTAAAACAAAACTCTGCATTGCCAGCACTAGGGGGCAACCATTGCATGGAACAGGTATGCATTCCTGCTGGACTACCCCACCAGAGGTCACCCGAAGGTGGTCATGAGTGTGGAGTGAGTAGTGTAGCACCATGACCCTCGCCAACCTACCTGGTAAACCTGCCACTCAACAACCAAGATATAATGCTGCAAAGGAGCAGTACTAAAGATGCAACCAGACAGCAATGATGCACACAGCTCTCTGAACTGAAAGCAGCCAAGGAAGGACTAGTCTGTGACCTCGACCTGGGAAACAAGTCAGACTCCCCTCCGAGGTGCACCACTTGGTATTTTCCAAAACCAAACTGACTCTGCTCAGCCAATTTTGTGGTGAATGTGTCAATTGCAACCTGCCATTGTCCAAGAAGATATAGTGGGGCCCTGGGTGAGTGGGTCGGTAAGTCTCGTGAGTGAGGGTGAGACTGAAAAGACTGACCATGTCTACCCGTAAGGCACTTCACTGATGCACACCGGGCACAAGGAAGAAACTATCCTTGTTGGCTCTTCAGTTGCAGAAGAGGCAACCATGATCTTATCTGGACGAAGGTGCAAGTACCTGCTGAGATACAACACCGAAGTTAGGAGGCTGCGGGGCTCATTGTGAGATCCCCGGATGCAAGGGTATTAATTCTGCACCCCTTGAATTAACAATACCGAGGTTCCATTAACTCTAGCGGTGCGCAAATAATCGGTACTGTGGAC
This sequence comes from Calotriton arnoldi, assembly GCA_963921515.1. Classification (NCBI taxonomy): domain Eukaryota; kingdom Metazoa; phylum Chordata; class Amphibia; order Caudata; family Salamandridae; genus Calotriton; species Calotriton arnoldi. The sequence goes on along the minus strand of CAWUFW010001736.1, from coordinate 132,132 downwards.
TGAACCCTGCACACCCCTTAAGAAGTGAAGCCTTTCTAGGCTAATTGCTGTTCCCAGGTCATATTCACCTTGTAATGCCTGGTTACGTTTTGCTGACAGATGGCGGTCTCCTGGAGGGTGGTAACGCTTTTGGTGCCATGTAACTGACTTTTCCCCAGCTCTTCAGCCCCTAAAGACAGGAGCCTTTCGAAAATCCTCAGAGACCCAAGTACCAGGCCATCGGGTATCGATCGATTGTACGGCAGGTGCAGTGGCACCAGGGTTGTGGTCTCAGGGGCCCTTAGCATCTGTCTTTTACCGCCCAACAAAGGTACTGGGGGCATTGTCCTTGCTTGTATTAGGGTAGGTTGCACCAGTTCCACGCCACAAGTAGCAGGGCTCTCTGGGGGACAATCGGGTGAAAGTTAGAAGCCAAAGATGGCTTTTGAGGTGCTGATTTAGGGAGTCCGGGGAGTGGGGGGGGGGGGGGCACTCAGTGTTAGAGGTCTGTTTCTAGCATCTACGGTAAATCCACATACAATACACGGAATGTATGCGATCACGTGACTCTCGCGCGCGGCTATGATGCTGCCTTTCATTCTTTTTTCGGCCACATCGGAGCTATTTATGGAGAATTTTTTCTGTTTTTTCGCTCTTGTGACTTGCTGCTCCTAACCCCGGGACCTCCTCCTACACTGCTTGCTCTGTAGCCCTAGGGTCGTGCCCATGTGACAGCGTGACAGACTCCCTGCCTTTGACGAGCCTATCCTAGCCGGGGGAGTGCTTACACTTCCGGTACCATGATCATGCAGAGACCTGACAAGAATTCGAAGCATGCTTTTCGTTTTGAAGGCAGCCCCTTTTTTTGCAGCCAGGTCCCCTTACTGAGGTCTGCTGCCACTGGGGGGATATTCCGCTTTCTGAAACCTGCCCCTTCCTCTTTTTCAAGCTTGCCTCTCGTTTTGAGCCCTAAACTAAACCTTTTTGAGGCATACTGCTCTGTTGAAGCTTGTTTTTCTGATTGTGTTTTTATCCACATATTGAAACCTTTTTTACGCACGCCTCTCTTTTCGAGGCATGTTCTTTTTCATGGAGCCTCGTCCTCTCTGAAGCATATCGTTTTCTGTAGTCAATTCACCAAAATGCCAGGGGTACCAGAAGTGACATCATATGCCCTTTCACCCCCACTTTCACTTTCACTCTCACTCACACACACTTATACATACACACACATCCACACATACAAACACTCTCTCAGACAAACACACTCACAAGCACGCACACAAAATACATTAAAAATCATGTATTTACTAACCCCAGCTGCAAGGGAATGTCACATTCCAGCTAATTGTGCTCCGTTTTTTTCATACACGAATAGTGTAATATTATTTACTATTAGCGAAATAAAAAAAATGACAGAAAACAGGAAGAGCGGAGCCTCAAACGACATCCATAAGTAGGAACTGCCCCTGTGTTCCTGGCACTGATTTTGTTACCTCTGTTGTCAGGGGTCACAAACAGAGGCGTTTAGAGGCATGGGCTAAGTGGGCTCTGGCCCAGGGCCCTCAGCCTTTCAGGGGCCCTGATACAGCCAGCTCTCTTCTGCAGAGAGTCTTGCCCTGATGACCCTGAATAATTCTTAAACAGATTGTTTTAAAAACAGTTCCTTTAATTTATGTTTAATGTGGGTGATGCATGAGAGTCGATTACAGACATTTTGCATAGAAATGTTGTGTTTATGTTTTAAGCAGCATCCATAAAAAAGTTTCTTTTAGATCAAATCAGAACCCCACATATGAGAAATGGGAGGGAGTCACATAGATTATTTGCAGTAATATTAGTGAGCTGCGGCTGTGTTACAATATTGTCATTATCCCTGAAAATTAGATATAAACACATTTAAAATTTGGACAAGTGTGTGCCTGTGCACTGTCAGTGACCTGGACAAAGAGGGTATGAAAGAGCTGAAACTGGATCATGAATCCAAAGCTGTTCCGAATAGGGCCCCCCAAAATACATTTGGCCCGGGGTCCCCAAAATCCTTTAGATGTACCTGGTCACAAAGGCAGTGCGAGGGGTCGCAAGGGGCAAGCCAGGGATCACAACTGCGACCCTTAAATGACGTCCATGCGGCGCAACCCTCTTTTTCAAGCTGGCTCCTCTTTCCAGGCATGCTCCTCGTTTTGAGTTTTAAGGTTCGTTTTGAGGCCTGGTCCACTGTTGAGGCATGTTTCTCTATTTGAGGCATAATCTTCTTTTTGAGGTCTGCTCCTCTTTCTCAGGCATGCTCCTCCAATTGAATCCTGATTCTGTTTATAAGGCCAACTGCGCTGTTGAAGCATGTGTCCCTGTTTGGGCTGTTGGAAAGGAACTGTCCCCTGTCAAATGTGAAAGTGTGTCCCCTGCCCTGTGCACCCGAACTGCATGTACCTGTAATCCTGGTGTTTGATTTTTGGTTATGCCATACACTAACCCTGTGTGCACGTGCTGACCAAGGCCTGGTATTTAACAAAGCTAGGTTCTGGACCTTGTCCTGATCTGGGAGGTTTGCACCAAGTGCACCCTCATAGTGTCAGAGAACTACCATCCTCTCATGCGTGCGGCTCAGAGGTCGCAGCATACCATGTGTGACAGACCTTTTCACCTGTGAGACATGGATGTATGCTTACAGGCCCATTCATCGAAAGTTTCGCTGCTCACAATGAATGCAGAATCCGGAACGCCAACATCCTGTGTATTGTATTCGCTTGTTTGCTAGTGCTCTGCAGGAGTGATACAGGCAGTTCTTAATTTGTAAAAGAATGAGTGCCGTTGCCCAAAGCTCTGATCAGAAACCCGTGGCCGGTGCAATTAAATATCGGTAGGCCCAATACCAAGGCTGCATGGTCTTGAATCCCCCTCAAGTCTATGTAATCCACTGGCAGACACACCCTGCCCCGTTATCTAAATCTTGCAGGTTTCTGTTTTTTCCCTTTATGACGGTTTTCCCATCTTTCCCTCCTTCCTTCTTTCCCCTGTGTTTGTTTCCCCCTCTCTTGCTCTCAGTAAATAGCTGATGAGTAAAAAATAAGTGCTGGTTCCCAAAAATGAGTGCCGGTGGCACCCACCTGCAACCACCAGCTCAAATTAAGCACTCAATACATGCCTGCAGGTTCCATTTTAAAAGCGCACAGCCTGGAGCAGAGTAGAAGATGGAGGAAAATATGCTATCCCCAGGCAGCATAAGTATTTTGCTGTCATCTCCTAGATGGAAGGGGGAACACAAGGTGCTATAGTGAGGAAAGAGGAAACAGGCTTTCTTTAGATGTGCGAGGGTCCTTCCTGATACATTAAACTGTAAATGATTCTGACAGCAGTTGCCATTAGGTAGATGGCAGGGGTGTGCAGGGTGAGGCCCGCAATATCTGGTGCTAGGGAAAGTAGTCCTTTGAAGCAGCACAGATTCTTGTCTCTCTGATCTCAGTAGGCAAGGATTGTAAACGCTGGGTGCAGCCTACTCACACCTCTTTGTACTTCTGTGGTAGGCACTCCACCTCTAGACTCTCTTGCTGGGCAGAGCACCAGTTCTGGAAGGTGGTCTGACCCGAACACATGAAAGGGGAACTGACCCAAACTTTTTCCAAGAAAGCAGACCTGGAATACAAATCCTCTGTCTACAAAATTGGTATAAAGATGGAAGCCCCATTGGTGTTCGTTGTTGTGGTCTCTTCTACCAAGGAGTGGGTACTCCGCAGAGTACACAGGGACTACTAAACAACCAAGGGACAATGTCGCACTGACAACTCGCCAGAGGCGAGGGATCATTGCCTGGAGTCTGATTTGAAGAAGGAATTACTGGACGGTCCTAGATGCCAAGACACCATGCCTGCAAGAGAGGGAAGCAAGTGCCAACTCTGCAGGAGGAGCTGATTCTGGAATGGACTGCCTTAACTGAGCCTGGCATAGGGTCTCTCCTACAGTGACTCGCTAAGCAGCTATGCCGAAGGAATCAAGGTTATGCAGGACTTGGCAGTGCAATCTTCGTCATTTATCCCCCTCGTAGCTACCAAGGAACCTGAAGCAGTGTACCAGAGTGGTAGGCCAGACTGAAGCTGGTATCAGTGCTTGCTCATGGCCATGTACCCCACAAGTGAACTGCAAGACGGTGGCATTGCCAAAGTGTGACTCTGGGTCAGGCCTAGTCCTGAAAACCAAGTGTTCTGAGAGGTGTCCTTGGGGTACTTTGAGAAGAATCGAGGTAGTCACCACAAAGCACTGTGTGCTGAAGATAGCACCCAGTGACTGCCGCGCTGAAGAACAATCACCTAGGCGTGTTGTCGTTGCGCTCAAAATGAAGCACCAAATATTCACCGGTGTGCCGGAGTTACCTGCGGTGTGAACAGAGATCTACTGCTAGCCATTCGTAAGAGGGCCATCGACAGAAACCTCCGTTCCTGTTGCGACTCTCCGAGCGATGCGATGCGCTGCACATCCAGATGCCACACAGCTCACTTGAAGACTGCAGTGTGCTGCCAGGAAGCTCCATGCTAACGCTGGTTCCCACTGCAGTATGTAGGCTGAACGAGGCCCAGCACTGCTCCTACGAACTGGGTGAAAGACTAAAAGGGCCTAGACCCCCAAGCAGGGGGGGGGAGCATGAGCTTCACCCATAGGCAGTACCTCGAACACTAGATCTGCAGGAGACCCACAGAAAGAGGGAACCCATGAGGGACAGGTGGAGGGATGGCTGAGCTAACTGGAAATCACCTATAGAAACATAAAGACATACAACTGGAAATCGGGTAGCCTTGCATCATTGTATGTGTAGTAGAATTGAATGTTTAATATGTAATTAAGTGCTTGTCTTTTATACAAAGAGAAGCACTGGGCTGGACATTGATCTTATTGCGCTGCTGGTGGGGCTGGTGTTGATTACTGAGCCTGAGTACACCCATACTAACCTCCCTGTGAAGCCCGTGACTGCTCGCACTGCCTACCAGTGAGAGTCAAGTGTGGAAAGGGTAGTACTTGTCCCAGTTTGCACAGCCATAGTAAGGACAGGTCCTTGGACAGCAGGGGTAAAAGGCTTCAACCCCCGCGGTTGTGGCCCAGTAGCCCCTGCATGCCCCGTGGCCTCTGACAGAGGCGTACCCCACTTTTTGAAGCATGCTCCGCTTTTAGAAGCATGCTGCTCTTTTTAAAGAGCCCTCTTCTTCTTTTTGGAACTTAGTCCTGTTTTGAAACATGTTTTTCTGTCTGATGCGTGCTTCTATTTTTGAAGCCTGCTTCTCTTTTTCAGGCATGCTGCTTGTTTTGAGTCCTCCTCCTCTTTCTGAAGACCAGCACATGGACAGTCCTGAGTGTAAAAAACAAAATAACCAGGATCCCTGCCTTTGTACAGCAGCTCCAGGCTGACGCTAATGTGACTTTTTGTTGATTCTGAAAACAGGGAGTAATAGGCAGAAATAATTTATTAGTATTTTTAAACTAAGAAAAGTTAGCAACTATAATTTCTCCAAGGCTTACACTCTTTATGAAAACATGATGTACAAATAAATAGTATTTTACGTGATGGATATGTAAATTGAACTTTAAGACGATTGAAAAATATAGGGTAAAAGGGAAGAAGCCAGGAGGGAGCTGCATAGGCAGAGTTTTAGAGGTATGTGTATCAGTACCTGGAGTAGAAGGGAGTTCTACAGGAGGGGATGCTACAGATCAGGTTTGGGGTGCTGGTACAGACCTTCCTAGGTCTCAGGTTTCCACTAGCCGAGGTTGCTAAAGATCTGAATTGAGGTACGTTGGTAGTGTTCTGCGGCTGCCCGCGGCGCACACAATGGGCCCTGTAAGAGGGCGGCTCCCTTAGAGCCACATTAAGCACATCCTCACGGACCAGCTGCCGGGACTCCCCTTCCCACTGGAGTCCTGTCTATGTCCGGCGCCTCTGCGGCGTCATTTCTGGTGCGCAGTGGGCTGGGGACAGGTATTTATACCTGCCCCCACCCATTGCCCAGCCTCTTTGTTCCCCGCTGGACACGCTGTCAAATTGCGTGGACTGATTATTTTGTGCAGCGCGACCAATTACTGCTAAGCGGGGGAGTTGCAGATATCGGCACTATGTCTGTGGTTCGGTTTAGAAACAGCGAGTGTTGCTGTGGATCAGAATTAAGGTGCATTATGATGCATGGAGTGGAATTAAGGTTCATTACTGAGATATGTGCGGAACAAGTTTAAGAATAACAGTGGATAATGCAGATCGATCAATCAATCAATCAAGGGGCTTATAAAGCGCGCTACTCACCCGTGAGGGTCTCAAGGCGCTGGGGAGGGGGGGCAGCTCCGGATCAGTCGAAGAGCCAGGTCTTGAGGTCCTTCCTGAACGTGTGCAGGGTTGGTGAGCGTCTGATGTTCACGGGGAGCTCGTTCCAGGTCTTGGCTGCGATGTAGGAGAAGGCTCTCCCGCCTGTTCTGTTTCTGCGGATGCGGGGGACCTTAGCCAGGGCGAGGTCGGCGGAGCGGAGGTTCCTCTTGGGTATGTGGAAGGATAATCTCTCGTTGAGGTATTTGGGTCCGATGTTGTGGAGGGTTTTGTAGGCGTGAGTGCGGAGTTTGAAGGTGACCCTTTTCTCGATGGGGAGCCAGTGGAGGTCTCGTAGGTGTTGGGTCATGTGTTCGTGGCGTGGTGTCCCGAGGACGAGTCTGGCAGCGGCGTTCTGGATGGTTTGGAGTCTGTGTAGTAGGGTTCTGTTGATTCCGGCGTATAGGGCGTTGCCATAGTCCAGTCTGTTGGTTATGAGCGCGTGGGTGACGGTCTTTCTGCAGTCTGGGGGGATCCATTTGAAGGTCTTGCGGAGGATGCGCAGGCAGTTGAAACTGGTGGAGGCGACAGCGTTGATCTGGCGGTTCATGGAGAGGGAGGAGTCGAGGATGATGCCGAGGTTTCGTGCGTGGTCTGTAGGAGTGGGTGGGTTTCCGAGGGCGGAGGGCCACCAGGTGTCGTCCCAGGCGGAGGGGTGGGGTCCGAGGATCGCGACTGCAGTGTTTTAGCAGAGCTATGTGAGGCCTGCAGAACTAGGGTGTAGAAGCTGTTAAGATCTGACTTGGAGAACATGCCCTAACAAGACCATTCTTTTAACATATACAGACTTCCTCAAAATTCAAGGAACAAACACGACGAGTGTGCAAATACAGCAAAATAAAACAAAGAAAGTTGTATTTATATAATGCATATAGCACTTTAGCTTTTAGGCACTGGAGAGGGCTGCACACCAGTTGGGAAAGCACATGGCCACAACACTGAAAACATCCTTTTGTGTCTTCTGGGGTCCCAGCTAGACCTTCGTTACCCAAAATACCATTTTATTGTATTGTAGATGAAACAAAATGGCAGGAGAGCTCGAGAAGGTGACCCATTTCCTAAAGGGACATTTTTTTTAGATTTGAGTTTAAAAGTGATGGATGAGAACCATTATGCTAGTCTGGGTTGCTAGTCTGGGCACTTGCTGTTGCATCTTTTAGCTTGTCTTGAAGTTACAGTCGGGAACCAACTATTAAACAGGAAGTGCTTTACATAAAAGCTCTCTGATCAGAACCTTAAATGGATGGTTCAGCCCAAAATGCACGGCTTGTGCAGGAACACAGGCGGCCCTAGATCCCATTCAGCTTTTTTTGGGAGACATCAGTGAGGAGCAGCACGGTGACCTGAGGATTCACATCTGGGCATTAACCGTGCCACTTGGGGTGACTTAGCACAACCTGCAGCATGGAAATGCGTGAATCAATCTCAACCACTGGGGAGAAACCCTCATTGGGCCCAGCAGACCACTACAACTTCAGACCCTTCACCCCCCCCCACCCCCACACTCCTCCCTGTGTCGAGGGAAACCCTCATTGGGCCAGCAGACTGCCACAAGTTCAGAACCTCCCCTCCCACCCCCAACTGCCCTGAAGTGGGGAGAAACCCTCATTGGGCCCAGCAGACCACTACAACTTCAGAACCCCCACCCCACCTCCCTGTAGTGGGTGGGGAGAAATCCTCATTGGCCTAGCAGACCACCATGACTTCAGAAATCCCTCAACCTACCTATAGCGGCTGAACCGATGAAGTGCGCGGCGATAAAGCAGAATTAGGATAAATTAGAGCGAAGGGTTGATAACCAGTTAAATATGTGTTGTGCCCCAGGATGCACCTCATCTCCAAGAACAGCTTGTTAAGGCCTGAACATGGAACCGCTTTATGCCTTACCTCCCAGATTGCTCTTTCAGGACCCTAGTATGGACCCTCTTTACACCTGACTTTCCAGATTACCCTATTAGGGCCTCAACGTGGCCCCGCCCTACCTACCCTTCCAGAATACCCCATACTGGCCTGAACTCGTACCTAAGGTGGGATGATAAATCGTCCGTAAATTTCACGGACCGTCCATTATTTTGGTGTAAAGTCCGTTGTCCGTTATCATTTTTTTTACGGACGACTTTTGTCTGTAATACTGGGGATTGCAGGGATCTGTGATGCCCACTGCGAGAAGCCTCAAGAGTTTTAGAGCACTCACTGTTGAAGGCAAGCTCGCATTTCTTTGAACTGAAGAGGCTTCAACAGGGCCCTGCAGTATTTACAGCATGTGGTGCGTCTGTGCCTGCATCGGCCTAGGGCACGGCATTCTGCTTTTGTTGGGGGGCCAGTGCCACTGAAACAGGAGCCATGCTTTGGGGTTCTGGGTGTGCTGCATTTTGAAATACCCGACGGGGCTAATGGCAAAGACTTCTGAGTTGTTTGCCTGCCTGCAATTATAAGGCCATCATAAAAATACCAATGTAACTCTGGTGCTTAATGTATCTCTTTGAGAGATATCTGAGCTTGACTAATCCCAGTTTTGACTCATCATAAAGTAGAGCAGGGCGATAATATGCCTCTTGCAAAGCACTAAGTGTAACATGCAGCTCAAAGAATTGTTTTTATGTAGATAGTTCAGTGAGTTCCTTTGGATAATAATAAATAAGTATTAGTAAGGACAACCCCCAACCACTATGTTATGGTTTAAACCCTGAGTTTGGATTTCTCCAGACCAAGCACTCTTAACATAAAGTCAGAGCAACGGGAATTATGCACTTCTGCGGCCGCAGATCTTTCTCATAATTGTTGATTTTCCGCATTTGCCATATAACCCATTATCTCTGTTGCATATTCTGCAGATTTTAGCAAAAAAAAATTCTAACTCAAATGGATCAAAAGTTACTAAAAAAGTGGCCAGATGTTTTCACGCGCAATGGAAGGCCCTTCACAAAGGTTAACTGGTCATCTTTCCATTGCTTATTTATGTATTTAGTTGTTAAGCTGGTTCTGATGAGGGGAAATCTTTGCTCAGACAGTATTACCAAGCATTAAAATGAAAAAAATGAAGTAATACGACAAATAAGTGCCACATTATGCCGCATAATTTGGCTTTACTTGCTGTAATTTAGTCAACCCTGCTGCATCCATTGGCCCTGCATATAATGCCTACCAGTATGAATGGCATGTAACTCCTACCCCTTGCAGCCCTTATTGTCTTAAGTAACATTTCCTCTACATTGATTACACACTTATATGAGTCATTGTCTCTGAATAATATGTGTGTGATGTGAAGCGCTCTTGACACCCTACATTGGGATGAGTAGCACTATAAAATAAATTAAATACACATGGGAGAGGGTATTTGGAGAGATGAGGGGCACTGTTGAATGGTGTTACTAAGGGAATTCTTGGAGAAGGAGGTCTTTGAGGGGGGCGGCACACCTGGTGCAACCAGCAGTAAAACCGGCCCTGTCAGGGGTGTAGCTATCATTCCTGCAGCCTGTGCAGTGCCCCAGGGTTTAAGACAAAAGCACTTCAGGAGCTGATTGTGGGACGAACTGGTAGGAAGGCATAGTCTATGAACGGAGGGATTTAATTTTATAGTCATGTATATTCAGGTCATGTTTTTAACCGAAACATGGCTGAAAGATGACACCTTGGCCTCAGTGGCATTAGCTATGCCTTCTGGGTTTAAAATATGCTGCGGAAATAGGAAGGGAGATAAAAGAGGAGGGGGGGTAGCGATTATCTTCAAGGATTCCTGGGACATAGTTTCCTCAGCATTATTGAATATGGGCGTGGTTGAGGGCCTACATTTCTGTATCAAGACTAGCCCTACAACCTCTTTCTCAGGCCTGTTGGTATATAGGCCTCCAGACTGCTTACCCAACATACATATGGAACTATGCAATTATATTGCACAGAAATCCCTCCTATCCTCTAATTATACTGTATTAGGGGACTTTAATCTGCATGTAAACGATTCCACTTATGCTCAGGCTATGCAGATGGTCTCCTCACTGGAAGGCGCAAATTTGCTCCAACTTGTTAAATTCCCTACCCACAAAGCAGGGCATACCCTTGACCTGATATTCTCTAATATCTCGTCTATGAAAACTGAAGTGCCAATCCAGGTGGTTTGGTCGGACCATTTTCTTATTCCTTTTACTCTTAACTTGGCAAAACCTGATTTGCCTGAGAGTGCCAGATACTTCCTAAAGAGGAATTGGAAGAAGCTGACAGCCGAATGCTTAAGTCCAATTTTGTTAGCCAGCCATCCGCCTCTATCTTTAGACCCTAATGTTAATACTTTGGCTCTACATAATTGGATTGCTGCCGCAGTAGAATCTACGGCACCAGCCAGAATGACTAAATCCATGAGGAAATCGCCCTCTGCTCCATGGTTCTCCGAGGCGCTTAGGGCTATGAAAAGCAAGTGTAAGCGCTTGGAACGACAGTGGAGGGTGGATTATGATGCTTCTGTCAAAATGACATATAAGAAATCTTTGAAGGTACTGCACAAATCCATGAAGGAGGCCAGGAGAGATCATATTGCTAAGAGTATTGATAATTCCGATAAACCGGGTAAGGCTATCTTCAAGGTGGTCAACTCTTTTCTCAAACCTCGTGAGCTGTTAATTGACGCCCAACCCTCTCTGGCACTTTGTGAGAAAATCTCTACTTTTTTCGATGGTAAAATAAGCAAGGTCTATAATTCCTTTTCTGCTACGACTGCTACGGTTAAATCTGACGTGGTAGCTAGGAAAGCACCCTTGCCTCTCCTCTCTGAATTAAATCCTATTTCTCAGAAGGAAGCATTGTCTGCAATCCAGGGCTGCAAGTCAGGCTCGCCGGACGACCCGTGCCCTCCTAAACTATGGAAAGAGTTGGCAGATTCCACCTGCGAGGTGCTATCCAAAATATGGAACAATTCCCTTTCCTTGGGCATCTTCCCTGATTTATGGAAGCACGCCACTCTACTTCCACTTAAGAAAAAATCCAATGTGGATTCTGGGGAATTGAACAATTACAGACCTATCTCTCTGCTGTCAGCCCCTGCAAAAATGCTGGAAAAGGTAGTGCAGCGGCAATTGGCCAATTTCATCGAGAGCCACAAAATCCTGCACGACACCCAATCCGGTTTCCGAGCTGGGTTTAGCACTGAGACAGCTCTATTAGAGGTAGCAGATTCAATTAGAATGGCATTGGACTCAGGGGCATCAGCCATGCTGGTGCTCCTGGATCTTTCAGCTGCATTCGACACTGTTGACCATTCTATACTGACTCAACGGCTTTTGGACTGCGGGGTGAATGGCACAGCCCTGGCTTGGTTGAAGTCTTTCCTCCACTTGCGCACGCAAAGGGTGGCCCTACAACCGTATCAGTCCACCCGCAAGCATTTATGGTGTGGGGTCCCACAGGGGTCGGCCCTAAGCCCACTGCTATTCAATATATATCTGGCCCCTCTATTTACTTTGATAGCCAACTGGGGAGTTAAGGCAATTTCTTACGTCGATGACACCCAGTTGGTTTTCCCTTTTAAGGATCAGTCCGAAGACTCTTTTAAGAACTTTAAAGGCTGCTTAAAAGATATTGCAGGCTGGATGAATAACAATAAACTTAAATTGAATGCAGACAAAACTGAAGTGCTGTCTTTTGGCAAAACCCAGCCTCCGGCTGCTGACCTGTGGTGGCCTGTGGAAATGGGCTCGCCACCCGCGCCAGCGGAATGCGCTAAAAATTTGGGAGTAAAATGGCAGGCTGATCTATCCTTCTCTGCCCAAATTCAGCAGGTTACTTCCGCCTGCTTTAGTAGTTTGAGAAATTTGCGTAAGTTTATACACCTGCTGCCTGAGAGCTGCCGTCGGACCGTAGTCCACGCCACAGTAACTGCTCACCTGGACTACGCGAATGGCCTCTACATTGGTTTACCGGCTTACCTTGTTAGAAAACTCCAAATGGTCCAAAATGCGGCTGCGAGATTAATCAAACGTGTTCCTTTCCGGCAACACATCTCTCCGCATATTAGAGAACTACATTGGCTTCCGGTTTCTATGGTACGTGCCCTTCGTATCTGAAACAGAGACTGGGTGTTTACATGCAGACACGTGCTCTGAGATCCAACACCCAGAAATTACTCTGCACTCCACGAGTGAAGAAATCCCGACTGGGTGGCAGATCTTTTATGCTTGGGGCGTCCAAATTATGGAATTCCCTTCCGAATTCCTTGCGTCAGATCTCTTCTGAAACACAATTCAAGAAGGCAGTTAAAACGTGGCTTTTTAACCTGGCCTAATCTTATGTGTCCTGATCGTTGCTTGCCGCGCGCGTGTCACTTGTCACTTTAGCGCCGGGACACCTCTTTGGAGGTAGCTGTTCGCGCTCAACAAATGTCAGTATTATTATTATAGTAATCCCTGTTTCTGTACAGTTTTTATTTCAACATTTCTAGTTAATGGAGAACGAGGAGCACAATTTGAAATGTCTAACACAACATGACCGGTGTGCACTAATCCTACAATCTTCTAGTGCCACACTGTAACCTGCCAGGCAAGTGCCTTGTGCTGCAGCCTTGGACGGATTTCTCTCCAATTATTTGAAAAATAGCCTTTTCTTTACAAATAGTGAATTTCTGTCTGCATGTATATTTTATTCCTAAAGCATGACCCTAGTCAAAAGGCAGCAGAATGCTGTACAAGGTCCAACACAAAATTTATGTCTGGACGCCTGCGCCAAATCATTGAGGAGCATATTCACCATTTCATGTAACACAGCGCAGCGAATGAAGTTGATGCGCTGTGTGAAATGGAAAGAGCAGACAGCACTATATTTTCAAAGATATGGTGCAGTTCTGCTCTCTCCTAGTACTGTTGCACTTGTGGCTGCCTAGAGCCAAAACATTGTGATCAGGTAAGTTGTTTGAGCATGCAGAGAAAACTATCCTTTGAGGCCATTTCCTCTTTGCATGTGTGCTGCAAAATGCAGCACACATGCAAAGAGGAAGTAACGAGGAGAAATAATGATATTTCTCCTCGTTACCCCAGCTTCGGATAGGCACACCATTTTTCCGTAAATCCATCAGCACAAGTCTTTGTAAATATGGGTTTACATCAAAATACATGGGTGGATGTGCTGGAACACCCATTCACCGCCCATGTAACAACAATTTTTTTTTTTTTTTTACAAAGCTGCGCCAATCAGGATTGGCACCAGTGTGTGATAGAAGAGCTTCTTTAATCTAGCAAGACCAGGCTTATCTGTCTCATCCGTGAGACGACTCATCTTGATAACTAAAAACAATCGTACCATAAAGTGCTGCCATGAAACACAGATTGGTGAGGATGGGGAGGTATAGCAAGAGGGATGACAACAGGGCACACTGTGTTTCACTCTCTTTCATAGCTGCTAGGTGTCTCCATGCCATGCTGGTGACATTCTGTCAATCTGTTTTAAACTAACAGAGCATTGCAGGGGTACTTAAGGGCCAAAGAGAACAGCTTTAGGCTACCCACCCTTGGGTTACTTTAGGTCGTACAGAAGCACTCCCTGCAATCAACTTCTCAAAGGGTAAGTTGAATCAAAGTGCTTTCCTCTCGTTTTCACTGCCTTCTCTTGCTCCTTCCCCCATTACTTTGTGTGCCGCCCCCTTGCTTTTCTCTCATTTTCACGGCTTTCACCTTGTTCTTTTCCACATTTTTTGTTTGCCTCCTCCTTGCCTTTCCCCCCGTTTTATGTGCAGCCTTCCCACGCGACTCCGGACCATCACCTCTCTCTTTCGCTCCTGGTTCCCACTCCCAAGGCCCTCCTCCCCTACAAACTATACCTCGATCTACTCGCAAGTTTGTTTAATCTTTACATGCACTGCAATAGTATGTTAATGTCCCCTGAGCAAACAAACGGATGAGAATATTAAACTGAAGGCCAGTGCTTTGGTCGAGTTAAGTTAGCACTGTCAGCTTTAAAAGATGTGTGACTTGATCTTTATTTTGCTGTTGCAGTCTCAGTTTTTTTAAATATGACTGCTAGCTTGGTGAGGAACCAGGGATCGGAGTACTTTTGTTTGTGAGGTGCCGAAAACTCTGCAAACCATTTTGCTCTAAGAAATGCCCAACCACTGCCTCAACAGTTTATGTAGAGTAGAGTTTAGGCGATGTTGGTGTATTCCACAATGGATGCAAAACTACATTTTTTTACAAGGTTAAACATGAGCCCGGCTATGAATCTACCTTTCCTGAACTGCACGACAATGAGCTCTCCATTATATCCACTGTGTGTTCATGTTGCTTTTTCATGGCTCCCCATGCCACCAGCTTTATTTTGCCTGGTGTTTCCTGATGATCATTTGGTCCATAGCATTGCCAGTCACCTCTCATATGGTTGGTTGAGTGACCAGGGTGATGTCCAGAGGTTTACTGTGCCTAGCATGCTGTCTCATGGTTCACTGAATGTCGAGGCTGCTATGAAAAGGTACACTGTGTGTTCAAGCTGCTGAATGATGATTCATGGTTTGATAAGGCTGGTATATGATGATTCTTTGTCTGTCCAGGCTACTCTAGGATTTTTCCTGTCGTGACTTAGCTTCTGTCCGAAGGCTTACTAAGTCTTAGCGAGCTGTCTGATGGTGAAATGTGACTAGGCAACTGTATGATGGTTGATAGTGTGATGTGGCTGCTATCGCATGCCAACGCTGCTGTCACTCCGACCACTTTTATAGGTAGGATGCTGCTTGATGTTCCATATGTGCCAAGTCTTGGTCGAGTTATGCCACAATATGGTTTGAGCTAGCCCAGCACATAGTATCTTTTAAAATGTAAGTTAATATAGCTTGGAGAGTGCTTGGGGGCTATTTAGGAGGCTGTTTGGAGTATATTTGCACTAACATCGAGTTCACTTGCAGAAGCAGCATTTAAATTGACCTAGATTGGCTTGGAGATGGGCAGTTGAGGCTAAAATGAATTGTATTAGGACATCCTCTGGGTAGCTTGGAGTACAATAATAGGGTTAATACAAAAAATTGATACTGAAGGGAGGTCTTTAAGCACATCAGTGCTTTGGAGAGTCTCATGAAGGAGCATGTGAATTAAGAGTTTATAAGATATGTAGACTCTGGCTAGCTTGACAATCTGGGTACTGCAATATATAGTGGATTGATTGAGGTGGGCCATAATAGAATGGGAGAATACTCTTGGATGTGTCATTACTTTTAAAATAGTTACTGTTGTGTAAGGAGTTAACTGTCTCCCCATCTGAGGACGTCCAACCTTCAGTGGTGTATGTATATGCATCAAGTGTCATTGATGAAAGCCCTCTTAAACTCATTGTGATCTGAAGACATAGCCTAGTACACAGATGTCTTAACCATCTTTCATATCAAAATAACTTGCAGTGTCTGTGTTAATCTCTCCAGGTTTAAACCACTCTACCTTCCCAGGAGGTAGAGTGGAGGAAGTTTATACAATTTGGAAATAAAGTGTCTGAATGTTTAAATGGGACATTTGAGGCACATCAGAAATTCACCCCTCACTTTCTAGCCGGTGGTGGGTAATGCCCTTAACGCAGAATGCCAAAGTTCTGATTCACCTGTAAGCCCACTCGAGACACAGCAAGATAATTTAATTTATTTACAGAGGCTCATAAACTTGGTAAGATGCTTTCATCCAGTAAGTCCCCCTTAACCTCTGCCGCCATGTACTTAATTCACTGAGTCGCAACGTAGGACATGTGTAGCAATCCCGGTAATGCTGCCTTTAGCCTTCACCCTTTTCACAACAAACAATTGGGTACTGATAAAGGCAACATGTTCCACTTTAACAGAATTAATGAGATAATGAGCAACAGAACACCATGTATCTCCTCTACAGCACCACCCACAAGAACACCCCAAATGTACAAACTTCACACCATTGCACAACTAGTCTAGGACCAAATGCACAAAGTCTAGCAAACTGTCACACATACATCCCGCCTTATCATGAATTTGAGTTGAGAAGGTGAATGGGTAATAAAGATGCCTTTACATTTTGTTTTCAGTTGTCACAAGTGCTATGTGTTTAAGAATTGAGGGCAAATGTCAGGCTGTATGGTCTGACACATTTCTGCTTATTCCTTTAAAATGTGGCTTGGTGTTTACAAAATCTCTAACTTTGCATTCAATGACAGAATAACTAAAATGGACTAGTTGACAGTCTTGTTGTGGTAAAGGGCGTGTGAAAACAAAGACTGTAAACTGTCAGCTTTTTTGTAACACACAACAACTTTTATATACCTGTAAATGAACTGTGCAACTGTTTCAAAACATATCAGCAGTTAGTAAACCACAAATGGACTGTTTGTAATTCAGAAGTGTGCTGGAAACAGTTTTAATAAGGTACAAACAATCCAGACACTTTACTAGGTGATGTTCAAATGATACATATTTGCTGAAACCACATTTCCACGCATTATCATTTGTGCGCTATATAGTTTTATCAGTAAAACTGCATGTTGTCATTTTGTTTCTATTTCAATGGAAACTGTTCTGTATGTAAAAGACAGTGCCTCCTGCTAACCTACAATAATGCCTCAACAAAGTATACAGTTTCTAGTCTGTAATTCACTACTGTGCATCATTGAGAATCTGCAGTTTACAGCTCACAGAAATGAAATGGTCCAATCAGTATACATTTTCCCATATACAGGTAAAATAAGGAGGGCTGATATATGGCTAGCCAGGGCATTAAATAGTAATGTCAACTCTTATCTAACCGTTCTGGCCCACAATAATACCATAACACTCAGCAGTGTGCAGCCACTTATAGCTCATGCAGGCTGGTAAATAACTACCTTTTCCTGCTTCATGCTCTTACCCTCACACAAGACCTGTCCGCTATGGGTCTTATCCATCACTCAGTACTGTACCAGTCCCTAAACCTGTCATCACCAGCTGGACAGACATGGAATACCTGAAGTGATCTGACACATAAAGCTGGCCACTTGGAGGACTGCACTCTAGTCCAGCACTGCAAGTCTCAATTAGCTGCATCCTATGCGTGCCGCTTTACATCTCAGAGTGGCTCTCAGATATGAGATGCTACTAACAAAGTCCATCCAAGCAGATCTTTCCGACCACTTCTCTCACCAAACATGCCTGCTCAGGACCATGAACTGTAAACAAAATATCAGACTGGACAACCCAGTGCAGTAACTATATAAATAGATTATGATCATATGAAATACCACAAAAAGACCTGCACAGTTGCTCAAAGCTGCGCAAAAAACTGTGAAGTGCATGATTGTCTCAACCTAAACTTCATTTAACTTGTACGTAAGTTGGTTGTCTATTTACTTACTTATATACTATTGCGCGACCTCCTCTGATGTGTTTGTAAAACTTAACTTTTGCCCTGAATTTTGACCTTCTGTCCTGAATTTTGACACTTTGTCCTGAATTTTTACACACACTGTCCTGAATTTGCACCCATGCCAGTTGGTCACCCTAACCTAAGGCTGCACCTCACCTCCCAAAGTTACCTATATGGCCTGGGTATGTACCAGCGCTTCATGTTTTATCAGGGCTGTCCACTTGAGCCCACATTCAGCCCTTATATGCGCTCTTTGCTGCAGTCACGTGGCGAGCGTCCTACCCCTCCCTGCACGTCCCTAAAAGTGCATAGAAGACCGCCCGCCCTTCTTCCTCAGACACTCGCTCCCTTGACTATAAGAAAAGACGGCCAGCCCCGCAATGTTTATCAATTACAAAGCACAAGCTGTTCGGATCGTATGTTTATTTTGTAAGGGACGGGGTTTTCTTACAGAAAAACACATGATTTTAAATAGAATTGTCGCTGCTCTTCAGACTGCCTTAAAACACGGTGCCCCCCCCCCCCCCCATGCCCCCTACCCCAATCTTCTGCATTCCTCGATTTGTAGCAGCACGCTCTAAAACGGGCTTCTCTGAATACAGTTCCTTTCTCTAGCGCTGGCCTGAGGCTCTTAGGCGCTTGTAACACATTTCCTGTGCGGAAATGCATTTTTTGTATTAATCTCAGTCTGACGAGTGTGAATATATCCGAAGGTATTCACAAAACAAGCATGGCAACTCAAGCGGTCTCCATTTTTGTTAAGGGAAATCTTTTGATAATATTTGGGAGACAACTTGTGTGTTTCCCCAGTTGTCCTAAAAAGAAAATCACACAAGCGACACATTGCGTTACACAAATCCGGAAGCTTGTAGTAGGGCCCTTTCCTGAATAGACAGCATTAGCAGAGTTAAGGTGTACTCTCGAAGGACAGTATTATGAAAATTGGTCATCTTCAAAGGTTTGCAGAGCAAATTATTGCTTGTTGGCCATTTTTGATAAAGAGACAGCAGGTTACTTGTATTTTTAAGACAGCATGCCTGCGCCCATCTTTACTTTTAGCCCAAAGTACAACAAATGAATGCCCAAAGGTGGGCCTCATTTATGAAAAGTGTTGCATCGCTGCGTGAAAACAGTGATGTGACACTTTTCAGTGCGCCCTCCTTGCGACACCATGGATGCACCGTATTTACTGCACAGTGCTCCATGTCACAAGGATTTACAGATACGTCTGTATTTCTGACGTATCTGTAGGCGCAGTAATGACGCATTGCTGGAGTGTGTCGCAAAAGAGACGCTACTCCAGCAATGGGTCATTACACATGGGCAAGTCCTATGTTAAAGGCACCTGCGTCAGTCTTACGCCTGCTGTGAGGCAGGCGTAAGATTTTGACGCAGTGGGGCCCTAAAAGTGGCGTAGTGAAATCTCATAGATTTCACTGCATCACTTCTACGACCCTTTTTTACGGGGGAACGCCCACCCTGAATACATTATACCTGACACAGGTATAATGTAGTGCAGGGCTTTACAAAGTGACGCATCTGCTTAGATGCGTCCCTTTGTAAATATGGCGCAATGCGGCAAATTTTTTACGCCACCGCAGCGTCACAAATATGTTGCAACGGCGGCGCAAAGGGCTCATAAATAAGCCGGTGTCATTATAACAGGTTAAGGTAGCCAAAGAACACATGCTTCCTAAACTAAATGTCATATATCAGCAAACACAACGTGTTAGTAAAGTAAATATATCAAAGAGCACATACTGGCTCCAGATCAGCTAAAGACTACTTAACGTCCCAAAAGCTAAAAGAAACACAAATAGAACAATGTGACCAAGCACAAAATATCCAGGCCTTATCTGACAGCCCATCTAAGCAGCGGAAAGCCATGTAAAACACGTGAAAGCCAGAGGCTACAGTGGAAAGGTTGAAAACCCACTCACTTTGTTTTCTTCTTATTGTGCTTTTTCTCAAGAATTGATGACATAAGAGCCCCAGGTAGCAAAAGCTGACTGTAGCCAGCCCTAAAAAACAGACTTCACTGGAGGATGTATATTTTTTAAAAGGGCAGCCTGGAGAATAAAAGGTGCTTCACTGTTAATCCCCAAAAATACTTGATAAGAGAAATAGAGCTAAAAATGTATTTCTGTTTTTTGGAATCTGTGTGACAGTTCTAACCCAAAAGATGCTGGAATATTTCAGCAAGTGACAAGCATTTGGATGTAATGCAGAAGTGGCACTACATCTTAGCACATTAGTGTGCTGTGCAGGTTTGACTGATGGAAATTCCATCCCACCTGTTACATATTGTTTCATCTGGATTCAGTAGCAAATGGGATTTGGAGATATGCTGAACTGATGTGGAGAAAATAGCAGTTGCCCACTGCAACTGGTCAGAGGTATTAAAGACTGTCCCTTTGGTTCATCTGTTAGCTTTGCATTTGTTGCTGAATGCATGTTAGTGTAACATCCAAAACCCCAGTACCATAACTGGCTCAAGGAAAAACATTTGCAATTGGTCAAGTGGAACAGGGTCAACTACAGTGACATAATAGGGCAGAGGGTGGGAGGGCATATATTTCCATAGGTCAGGAGGCAGTGGCTCCAGGTGTGTATATGGGCCTGATGGTAGTATTTTCATTGCCGGCATGGGGTGGTAGCTCTGGTGGGGACGACTAGGTGTTTATGTTGTGTGGTTCCACGTGGTAATGATGTGCCCAGGGGGCTGAGAAATATAGTCAATATGTATGTTACCAATTTATCTATTTATTTATTTATTATTTATAAAGTTTTTTTTTGTGTTCAAGATGTTTTATTGAAGAAGTTTTCATAAATATGAAACACAATACAAAAAATAATACCGAACCATATAGTATAAAAACATACTACATTATATAAGAAAAAATAGAATACCTGTACCAACATTACATAATAGTACAAACATGATATAAATAATAAAATAAACATAAAAGGGCTACAGTAAGCAAAGATTAATAAATACAAATTGAAATAAGTTTCCTAAATTGTAGAACATGTATTGATGTAGGCATCTAAACTAGACCACATACTAGACCTAGAGGAAGAGGATTCCTTATGAGAGTGTGGATAAAAACATTGCCCACGTTTTATAAAGTTTTATGTAACGCAAAAATGACCCTTGCATGTATCAGAGCGCTTTACAATAATCAAGGCGACATGTATAGAAACAACAACCTCATCCAGGAGGGATAGGATATGGGGAGTCCCCTAGAGAGAAAACAACAGGTTTCCAGGCAGACAACAACCCATAGAACAACATAAGCTCATAGTCTGTGGGAAATTAGCATGCGTGCAGGCTACGGGATAAATCATGTCCTGGGGTATAGTTCATGCATTCTACGGCATAAATGTGTTTATCAATATCCTTTTAACTTCTTTCTTGAATGAAAATGTTGAGGAATTAATTCTAAATTCAGGGGGAAGGGTGTTGCAGATTCTTGGGACCATGCCTGAGAAGGTTATAAGTTTTCTTTTCCTAAAATGTTGGTGGTTTTCCAACAGGCCTTTGACTTTGAAAGAGCGCTGTGGCACAGGTAGTCGGCCATAATTCAGACGACCACTCTCCTCGCTTCCTCAGCCTATTTAAAACAATTTTTTCATTGCTCCTTTGCCATAACACCCATTTCAGGAAGTGGTTCAATATGTTAAAAGTGTTGGTTGCTGGCCCCTATGAATAGCATGTTTTTAATGTAGCGCTTCTCTCTAAATGCTAGCCATTAAGCACTGTAACGCACTTTTTCAAATTAAATTGCACCATCAATGGAAAGGAAAGTGTGTATCCGAACTTCACAAAGCCATTCTTGATCACAAATGCGTGTTTTAGCTCACAGTGCTGGGCATGCTCGTACCCAGGTTCCCATACAAAGCAGCAGTGTAAAGCCACATTTTTTTTGCAGGGGGTGTACAGCCTAGACCTTGCACAAGAACGCCCATTCTCTGAATGGAGATGTCTCAGGAGTGTGCCGTGGGCAGCAGGTGGTGGAGACCCATCTGGCCAGCGAACAGAGCAGTGTAATTTCCTTCTTTGGACAGAGATCTGTGCCAGAGTTTGTCACTTGGAGAGAGGCTCCTTGCGGAGAGAAAGTTGGAACTCTAACTTGGAGTTTTGATGACAGAAAGTTGCCTGTGCTGGGCACGTTTTATGAACTTTATCCTGATGGCTTGAGCAGAAGGGGCGATTCTTTGAAAGGAAAAGTATGGCGGGGCAAGGCGCGTGGGACACCACCAAAGATATGGTGCAGACAGAGTAGTGCCTGTGAAGCCCTTCTACTACAAGCTGTGTGTGCCTCTTGGAGCGGCCCACAGTCTCTCTGTAAGCTGCCAAAGTTTTATGAAGTTTTTGATTCTCACAAACTGTGCAGACTATGAAATTTTCCAGTGTAAATTTTCGTCCATGTGAAGTGTTTCTATGAATAGTAGAATCATTTTCACTTTAATCAGACCAAGCCAAGATGGAAATTGTGTGCAGACGTTTCCACTGGAGTTTAACCATTTGCGAAACAAATTACTGCATAATGTACGGTTTAGAATCATTATTACTTCAATCAGACCACGCCAAGATGGAAATTGAGTGCAGACGTTTTCACTTTAGTTTAACCTTTTGTGACACAAATTTCTGCAAAAGTTGCAAAAAAAATTGCAAACGCGGGGAAAGAGTAAAACTTTGCAACTTTTTGCATTTTGCAACTTGCGCACCTGTACTGAGGATGGGTTGTACCTCAGAATACTGCTATGTGTATATTTATATATATGTATATGTATATATATATATATATCAGTGTAACATGTCTGCCGAGGTGCTGAGAGCTAAGGAGGGGGCGGTAAAGAAAGTATTTGAGGCGGAAGATCTGGTAAACAATGCGGACGAAAATAACCCTGATGGCCAAATTCAAGAGATTGGAGAGACTGCTAAGAAATTAACAATTTAAATGGTGGGTGAGCATATCGCTTCAAAAATAATTAGACGTTGGCAGAATCCCTCGAGGATTAAGAATTATAGTAGCACCAAGCTATGAGAACCCAAACCAAGAAATGGTTTAAAAATGGGCTGCAAGCAACACTGAAGCATCCAACCGCAAGTTACAAATATTGGTGAAGTATGCCAAAATTGACAGGAAAATCTTGTTGCAGGAAATAGACAAGCTCACTGATGAAGGTTGTTATGACGGAACAACGCAGGGAAATACTTTGCATTCCTTTGCAGCACATTTTTACCCTGTTTTTAGAACACATATGCTTTTACAACGCATGCCATTACCATGCATTGTTTATATATTAATATATATAACAAAAATGTATTTGTGGGGGGAGACCCCACACCCCATACTTACCATAAATGCGTGATAAAGGCATGCATTGTAAAGACATATATGTGGTAAAAACACGGGTGGTAAAAAATGCATGGTAAAGGCACAACATGGTAAAAACCTCGTTGTAAAGGCTGTTTTCCACTGATGAACTGGCTAAAGAGGCGGGTCAAACAATGATTAAGAAATTCATTAGCGACATGAAGGAAAGACTGGTCAAACAAGAAGTAATAACAATTTAAAAAGCACAGAAATTCAAACGTACAAGGGCAAATTTTCACATTTGCTAAAAAGTTTAATAATTTGAGAAGACAAAGATTGACAGAGAGCAATAGGGGAAAACAAGAAATGACCAAGACAGGCTTAAGTTCAGAGGTAAGCTCTGAGTTAGATACTAACCAGGAAGAGGGTGTGGTATGTGGCACAAGAATAGGAGCTCCATCAGTAGTGGATCAACTTCATTTTTTAAGGATGGACAGAAGGAAAAATATGAGACCTCAGGGTCAGAGGTATGGAAACCCAAAAGGAGGAGGAAAAAAGGAGAGAGGGACGTGGAAAACAAACAAACTAATGGCACGACACAACAGAAATGGAGAAAGAAGAAGTAATTAACACCCCTAAATCAATAATAAACTTAACAGACAGGACGTTAACAGTTGCAGAAGAACAGATACTATCATTAGGTTCATCGTACTGTCCGGGGACATCATTTAACTGTACCCAAACAAGAATAGATGTCAAATGTATCTGAAAACTAAAACTAGCCAAATATTTTGCAACCGATACAACAAAATTAGCTACAACATGTCCAAATGAACAAGAGGACACTTTCAAGATTTCAGATATCAAGCTAATGACTAAATTGATGATGTTAGAAAATGAAACATTAGGAATAGAACACAAAATAAAGGAAGAGGATGTAATTCAAACACTGAACCTGGATATCAATGGTGAAGCAAGCAGCAAGTTTAAACCTAGTTCACAGTTTACTCTAACTACGCAAAGGGATTCAATTGCTATTTTTTCAGAGATAGTTACGCAGAATTTGAAAAACCTATACAAAATAAATGGTGGAAGTAGGAAGATGGCAGCACAGAAACAAAAACGATCTAAGGATTTCATGGAGGATATAAAACAGATGGATTGTGTACTCAGAGAATAAGATAAGGGCGGAAACATTGTACGTTGGGCCATGCAAATAAATAAAAAAGAAGCATACAAACAGCACGAACAATGACAAGTGCTTTGTGAGAATCACAGTAGGAGAATTTAAAGATACAAAGTTGAGATACAATGTGAAGTTACAAGAGTGACGAAGCGCGGGTCTAAATAATCAGGAGAAATATCTTTCCCTGAGGACTGACCACCCAAGAATGACAGCCTTATACTTAATCCCCAAAATCCACAAAAACTAAAAAGAGCTCCCGGGGCGCCAAATTATAACCGCGATTGGGAGTACTTTTGAAAATACATCAAAATATGTTGATCACTTTTTAAGGAATCATGACAAAAACTTCACCTTCATATTTACAAGACAGAGCTGATTATTTAAAAGAAGCATTTTTGATGTAACATGGGAAGTGGACTTTTATTAATGACTCTGGATATAACATCTTTATACATGAGTATTAACCACGTGGATGGTTTAGGAGCAGTGAAACATTTTCTGAGTGCCAGATCATTGAGGCTTCTCAGACATAAACAAATGCTCTTGGATACAATAGAATGGTGTTTAAAAAACAATGTATTAATGTTTAATAATGAACATTTCAAACTGATCCGTGGGACAGCTATGGGCACCTACTTCGCCCCCAGCTATGCAGATTTGAATATGGGGTGGAGGGAGTAGAAGGTGCCCATTGAACACGAACTACACAATTGCTCTGCTCATTCAGTTCTATGAACTCTATTCATGGTGTGTTTGTTTTGTGGAGAGAGTCAAGAGTGAGTGCCATTTCCTTTGTGAATATTTTTAATGTGAATAATCTGAACCTCCATTTTGGAGCACAGAGAAGTGATTTTCTTAGACCTCGTACTATTTTTCAATAATAAAAAACTGGTGTTGAAGACATACAGAAAATTGACAGCAGGCAATATCCTTCAGCATGAAAGCAGTTTCCATCCCCACAAGCTCAAATGCAGTATACCGTATGGAGAGGCCCTACGTATGAAAACAAACTGTAATGAGAACAAAGAAGTAGAAGTAACCATGAGAGATATTATTGGAAGATTTGAACAGAGTGTGTACCCTAGGAGGACCCTAGAGGGAGCATGTCTAAAAGTCGATAAACAGAAAATGGACAACATCTTGTTTCATACACGAAATAAGAAAGAAAAGAAAAACATTGGCACCTTATTAAGAATGACCCTGCTACATGGAAAGAGGTCACAAATAGACCAGGGATAACATGCCATAGAGCCAAATCAAGATCTCAAAAATCCAAGAATAAGAAAATAACCACCCGGTTAACAAAAAGCAGAGGTTTTATGAAGTGTAGTAGGTGATGAGCATGTTGCTATGGTGTTAAAAAGAGACAATGCAATTCACCATTCCATAAACAACCTAAAAAATATCAGAGGAGCATTTAATTGTAAAAGTAAGTATGCAGTGTTTATTTTAACAAGTCCTTGTAAGAAGAGATATGTGGGCAGCATGATTTTACAGACGCATAAAAATACTCCAACATATTAGGGCAATAAAGAATAAAGAGAGTAACTATCCTGTAGCCCGTCACTTTGAGAAAGTCCACTGTAGCAATGATGAACTCCTGAAACATTTTGTGATTGATTCAATCCAGAGAAACCCCAGAAGGGGAGACAGGGAAAGGAAGTTAAGGGAAGTGAAGTCTAGAAATATTATAGGATTGGATGTGAAGACCCCAGGAGGATTAAATGTGGAAGAAGGACTGTATATACATCTCATATAAAACAATAATTTGCTATGTTCTCAGTTCCCATAGGCCGATGGTTGTGTTTAGGGCATTAGCAAATGACACTCAGATGAAGACCCTCTTCTCAAACCCATTGTCCATCTTTACCTACAAGCCTGAGCTCTCAGAGAAAGGGATTGCTGAGACCAACAGTCCCTAGGTCATGATAATACAAACTCTCTCTCTCCACCTTCGAGCTCTGCAAGTAAATGTGTCAATTAGGAAGAATAAATGCTTGTCAGTCCCTGTAACCTTTCTGGGCAGAGTTCTGACAACACTGGTGCAGGAAGTAGACTGTTAATGGGATAGCGACAAGTGCCAGTAGTTAAACCTACTCCATGCAATATAATCCCCACAACACCAGCAAGAAGACCATAGGACCAGTAATACAGGGCATCCAGGAGCAGAAGATCATACAACAAGGTTGGGTTACACATTGTGATCGAGGGACCAGGTACACTGACATGCACGGCAAGTTCCAGCAGCAACGCCATTGGTGCAACATGTATCCCTCATCTTCACATACTCAAATGAGTGGGTGGTAAGTTGCATGATCAGTTATCTGACACCCCAAATGAGAATGTATGATGTTAACCCACAACAAAAAATAGCAGCGAGGGGGAAATGGAGCACATGGTACACAAGAGTGAAAACAGACAAATATCTATAAGTCTCAAACAGAAGCACAAAATACACAGACTAGTAGGGAGTAACGTAAAATGATGTACATTTTGAGGCTACCCATCAAATTCCAACTAGCACCAAGTAACCACTAGATTCAGTGAACATTATGCTACATTAATGCTCCCTAACAAAATATAACATAACATCATACATCTGGCTAACATATGGAAAAATCACATAACAATGGGATGAGGTCCAAATAAT
Organism: Calotriton arnoldi; assembly: GCA_963921515.1. Classification (NCBI taxonomy): domain Eukaryota; kingdom Metazoa; phylum Chordata; class Amphibia; order Caudata; family Salamandridae; genus Calotriton; species Calotriton arnoldi. Next base: position 105,341 of record CAWUFW010001736.1, on the reverse strand, counting down.
AATAAAAACCAAAAGAATAAGTGTGACATCATTCATAGAAGGCCTGCATTTTTATATTAAAACCTACACACTGTTTCCTTATTACAGTCTAATTTTCACATCAGATGAATTTCACATCATCATAAAATTGTCATAATAGCATGCTATCAGGTAGAATGGGTTTAATGGTAGAGTAGTGATGACAAGGTTGGATATTAGGGCAAAACGTAGCATAAGTCATGTAATATTTATGCCTACAGTAACAGGAGACTATTCTCCTCCACTGGAAAAGTATGCAGCGACCATGCTGCTGCCAATTCCACATGAGTGACTTACCTATGGGTGTCATTTAGGGGTATGTATTATAAGAAATAAAATAACCCAACCATCTTTAACAGGAATATTGTGCGTTGAAGAAGAGGCCTATGACCTTGTAAACTGGAAAACATTTTTGTCTGTAATTTATAATGTATATAATGGGCAACATTATACCAGCTATAGAAGCAGTCACTACCGAACCAGCTGCAAAAACAAAGTCATAAAAATAACTAAAACTAAGTTTGTCTGTAATGGCCTCAGGTGAGACACAAAATAAGACTCATGCAAACTAGAGTGAGGGCCAACAACCCCTCCCCCCCACATTAAATGCAGGTTGAAAGACTTCTTAGAGCTGCTAGTACCTAATCTGTGCCTGTGGTTGCAGGTGTGGTCATCGGGACCGGGACTTATGTTTCATCATCAGATCCAGAGCAAGAAAGAGAAAGAGAAAAGCAGAAAATGAATAAAGGATAAGGAATAGAAAGAAAAAAAGTGACAAAAGGCGAAAGAAGGGATAAAAAGGAACCTGCAAGATTTAGATAAAGAGGCAGCAAGGTTAGAGTTGTTGAAGAAAGAGGCATGAGCTGGATTCAAAACTAGAAAAACTTAGTATTTGTCAACCGCAGCATTCAGCAGGATCAGCAGCGGGCTCGTAGGAAAAACTTTGGGCACTGCACTTATTATTTTTATTCGAAAAGCCAATATGGCTGGTGCTGGCTGTCAGCCTTGTGTTTTTGTTTTTTTTGTCCTGGATTTTGCAAACCTTTGTCAGGGAAGCTGCCAGATCCTCACCAATCAAAAAATTGCTAAAAGCAAAAATACATTTTGATATCAAAAAGCACACATTTAATTGCCATAATAGCCCTGTCAGAATGGCAACTTTTTTCAGTGTGGATGTGCTCCTTGTGAAAGGGCAGAATGCTGTCACTCACAGAGAAGTTATCCAATGGCTGTAGCGAGATGACAATACCCATGATGCACACTGTAGTGGGAGAAGAAAAATGTAATTGACACAATAACAAACCGATATATGAAAAGGTCTGACTGAAAGCCCCTACAAGTAAGTATATTATACAAACAATTTTAGTAAAATCAAAAGATCCTAGCAAACGTCAGACCTAAAAATACCAATTAAATAAAAAAGACACAGCTACACAGCAATAACCAGATTCAAGATGATTCAATTAGAATCAACTAGAATGTTCTCCCTGGTAGTTTAATACATATCTATGACCCCATATACCGGCAACTGAATCCGATCCATTACAAACGAGTTGCAACTTGTCAACAGGATTTCCACCAGGGGCCCGATACTCCAATAAATGGCGCCTCTGACTTGCTACAGGCAGCGGCCTTCTGTGCACAACATTTCACTAACAGTGAAACAGTCAATGCACCACTAAACGTCTTGGAAGGCAAATGTTTACCTATCCATACCTCTAGCTGAATACACTACAGGTGCTTAAGACACTCTTTTTGGCTTTGAGTGACCAGCTCCTTTGCGCACCCATGGGTAGCTTAGGTGGACGTCTAGCAGCATTTATGAGTATAAAATCCGTAGATTTACTCATGAGTAAGTTTACTCACAGGGGTGAGGTGTGGGATTTTCGGGTCGAGAATATCTACAAACGGTGGTAAACAACACTTAACCACAAGTTTATGAGGATTCACAAAAAATTTGCAGGTAATTTCTCACCCTTGGAATGTCTGCAGATTTATTGCAGTCAAGTGTAGGAGTAAATCAGTTTTGAGGGTGGGGGTGTGAGTGAATGCACTCAATGTTGATGTAGGTATATGTCTTGTTACTTACCGGTAATCTTCATTACCCCGATTAGGGTCCTCCTCGTCCCAGTCCTAATATAGTGAGGCAATCCTGCCTCCCGACAGCCAATCAGAACGCTTATAATATTTTCAAAGGATATATAAGCCCCTCCCACCCACCACCATGCCTGTTATCAACAAGTACTGACACAAACACAGCGGGAGGGAGGGAACAGGACTGGGACGAGGAGGACCCTAATCGGGGTAATGAAGATTATCGGTAAGTAACAAGACATTACCCCCCGCTCCACAAAACACCTGGACAGAGACCCCCGCCTCCTCAGCCCAGGAAGCGGACACAGAACGTGTTGAACGACCCAGCACCAGAGACGGAGGAGGCAGACCCACAGGATAGGCAGACCGCCAAACGCACATAGCGAGTGAAGGTGGAAGGAGAAACCAACCTTCCCTGAGCCACACCCCCACATGAGAAAAACAGGGCAGGGGAAAGACGAAACCCCAAGGTACGGAGGAAGAAAAAAGGAAGGGCGCGAACAACCAAGGATGAAGGAACAAAGGAACCCCCATCCCCAGGCAAAATAGGAAGGAATCACCTCCAGCAGTAAATGGAACCCGGAGGAAGCTCAGGGGAAAAAACCGGGCCCAGCCACAAAACAACCCCATCCAGCAGAAAATGCAAATAAGGGAAGGAGAGAAGCAAAGCACCCAACTCACCCAACAGCTGCGCGGAGGAGACGGATAACAAAAAAGCCACAGTTGCGGACAACCACAACAAACAGCCTCCAAAAAAGGCACAAGAGGGTGCAACTGCAGACCCCGCAAAACAGTAGGCAAACCCAAGAAGGCACAATCACAGGAGAGATCGGACGTGGAAGCCGAAAACAACACAGAATCCGACTCACCCAAGGAGCAACAACCTCCAAAGAGGCCCCAAGACCCCGACAAACCTGAACCACAGCCCAACGAGCAGACAAGGCGGAAGGGGAAAGGTCCATCAAAAACGTGTCTCGGAGAAAGACATGAATAGAAGCCGGACCACCAACCATGGATCCAGACCAAGAGAAGAGCACCAAGAGACAAAAGAGCCGCAACGCGCCACAGTCCTTAAGTGTTGAAGACTGACGCGACAACGGAATGCCACAGGCCGCCACAGAAGGACAGCCCAAAGACGCCAACGACAGCCGCACAAGAGCCAGGCCGACAGATGCAGGCGACAAAGACAGGGCAAAGACAGGTGCGGACACAGAAGCGGAGCCGGAGTCAAGGGAAGCCGGCCAAACCCGCCCCCCTCCAGCAGCAGCAGGAGCGGAAACCAAAGGCAACGAGGTCAAAAAGGAGCAAACAACAGCACAGACACCGTCACACCCCCCCCCAAAATCCTCTGCAGCACCCCCGGGAAGATGGAAATAGGAGGGAAGGCATACAGAAAGCCCGAAGGCCAAGGAAACAAGAGAGCAACCCCCAAGCCTGAGGACAGACCACCTCGGAACAAAACCGGGGGAGAAGAGCGTCGCGAGGGGAAGCAAAAAGACCGATCCAGAGAGTCCCGATCCAAAGTAAAAAGGTCCCAGAACAGAGGAACAGACAGACGGCACAAAACAGAGGACGGGGGGAAGCGGCCCAAGCCGTCCTTACGAAATTCAGAAGCCTCTGAACGTAAATAGCCCTCAAAGCCAACAGACGAGATTCCACCCAGACACAAATCACGGAAGGCAGCAGGTACAGAGACGCGCACCTGGACCCCCCAAGAAGGCGCAAGTAACAACAAGCCACCTGATTGTCGGGACGAACCAACAGACTCGTCAGCCACCAAGGACCCCAACGCTGCCCCCCAACCCCAAGGACAGGCGTCCGAGGTCAACAAGAGAAGGAAGCAGAAAACGCACCTCCACACCAGGGTGTGAGAGCAAATCCACCATACCAAAATAGGAACCAGAACAGGGGAGAGAGGAACCAGAGCCACGCAACCTGTATGGGAAGGGACCCAACGAGCCAACAGAAGAATCACCAAGGACCTGAGGCGCAGGCGAGCTCAAGGAACCACAGCCGTGGAGGCAGCCACCAACCCCCGGATCTGCAACCAGCCCCGAGCCGGGGCAGAAGGGCGACCCAGCAGGATCCGCAGACGAGTCAAAAGGGCAGAGAACCGAGCCGGAGGGAGAAAACAGCACCCTGCAAAGCGTCGAACAGGCCTCAGAGAAACTGAAGTCCCAGAACAGGAACCAGATGAGAAAAGGCCAGATCCAACATGAACCCCAGATCCTGGAACAAGGCCATCAACGCCACCACCACCAGAAGAGCCACAAGGAGGGTGGAAGCAGAAACCAGACAAAAGCAACATAGAGAAACACAGGGAAACCCATACTCAGCAAAACCCCCACAGCAGGAGCCAACACCGTGGAAAAACACGGGGAGCAGTAGAGAGGTCGAAAGGCAACACCTGAAACTGGTAATGGAACCCATCCACCGCAAACTGCAGGAAACGCTGACCTGCCGGATAGACGGGACTGTGAAAACAGGCGACTTCCAAACCCAGGGAAGCCAAAAAATCGCCCACCAGGATGAGGGGAACGACGGACAGCAAGGGGATCATCCAAAAATGACCCAGCTGCACCAAACTGTACAAAGCCCGGGGATTCAGAAACCGAGCAGAAGGAACCATCGGGCGCCGGGACCAGGAACAGAGAAAAATAGAACCCCAGGCCCCGTTCGGACACCAGAACCAGCACAACAGTACCCCAGGATAAAATCAGGCCGACGCCAGAGAAGATGGCAGAGCGCATCACGGGGCCAATGGACAACGGGGTAACCTCGAAAACAGTCCAAAAAGGGGGACGGCCACGGAACAGATTCCGGTAACCAAGATCGATGACCGACAAGACCCACCAGGCGGAAATAAGACCGGACCAACGATCCAGGAACAACAGAGCCGAGTCCCCAAAATTGCAACATCGCCAACAATGTAGACAGGGAACTCACAACCAGCGAAACACCAGGAGTTGAACACATAACCTTCGGAGGAAGAGACCGGAACCACCAGACCACGGCGACTCCTCCTGGGCATAACAATATCTGACCAACACCCAGAGGCAGCAGCAGGCGCTGCAGAGACCCGGAACCAAATGGAACGCAGCAGCCCGACCACGGGCCCGACCACGAAAGGGCCGAGAAGAAGACAGAGAATCCGGAAAAAAGACAAGCCCCTCCGCACAGACTGCCTTTGGAGTAAGCCAAAAAGCCTGAGAACCACAAAAGGCAGGTAATGGACCAAGGCGTCAGCGCAGCGTCAAGGCACCAAAGCGCGGTCCAGAAAGACCTCCTACCAGCCAGCGCCACCACAGCAGCCGAGGAGAGGGCCCTCAGGGCAACAAAACACAGCAGACAGAAACTGAGCCAAGACCTCCATCTGCGCCAAGCTAGGAGTGAGATCCCCCAGATCCGGAAGACAGACAAACAGGTACCCAAACCCCTAGAATGGACCTGCAAAGCAGAGGCTGAGGAAGTGCAAGCACGAACCCCAAAAGGAGAAGCAGCAGAAGAACGCATGAGAGCAGACTCCTCCGAAGACAAAGATGAGGAAAAAGACATGGAGGTCAAAATAGATCGACCCCAGGAACCACAGGAAAATGAGTATCAAACACCGTCAGGTGATACCGCTTCCCCCGAAAACGAGGAATCCCCCGCATGTCGACCTCAAACCATGCGACAGCCAGAACCTCCAAAACGACATAATGGAAAGGCAGGTCATGCACCACCGAGGAACAACACAGGGAGTCACCCCTCCGCAGACAATGAAGAAGGCGTAAAGCCGAGAACCTCACGAAATGGACCAACATGACCGAAAAAAAACCTTTCACTGGACATACCCCCCAGCAGGGAAAATGACCACGTACTCCCACCCTCCAGAGAGGAGGAAGCAGAAGGCTCAAGCAGCGCAGCCCGCATGGGAAGGCATCACAGCAGAATGAACCAAATCCCGCAGGCTAGACCCAGAAATCTGCAACAGGTCAACCACCTGCAGCTCCAGAAACATGATGCTGCATAAACAATGATCCTGCAGGCACTGGAGCGGAAACCTCAACACCCCTGGCCACATGCAGCAGTATCAGGAAGCCACAGCACACACCAGGAAGTGCCCAGCAACTCCCCTAAAAAACTGTCCCCAAACAACCAAGTCATAGCAACACGAGACCTGGGAAAGAAAAAGGGACAGCCCCGCAGCCTCCCCCACAGCCACAGAACAAACATTTTGGCCGCGGGAGCCGGATGCTGCTAGAAGACCCCAGCACCGGAACGACCCGAGGCCAGAACGCAAGAGAAAGCTCCCCGCCCCAGCCCAGCACATGCGCGGGGAGCGCGTTCTGGCCAAGGAGCAGGAACGCGGCCGACCGGAACACCGGTGCGGCCGCGCGCAACAAAAGAAGTAAAACAAACACTTCAACAGAAAAGAAAAGAAAAAACTCACGGCACCGCAAACCCAGCCCTTCAAACTCGGGAACTTGCAAGCAGGAAACACGGAACACACCAGCGTTCCGACCGACGTCGGACAGCCAAAACAAACAGGCATGGCGGTGGGTGGGAGGGGCTTATATATCCTTTGAAAATATTTTAAGCGTTCTGATTGGCTGTCGTGAGGCAGGATTGCCTCACTATGTTAGGACTGGGACGAGGAGGACCCATGAGGGGGGTAATGGGAATATTTTCTCCCATTGAGAGCTAAATAAAAAGTTTAAAAATGTTAATGCACGTGAATATTACCTTTTGGCATGTGTGCATGCAGGCCTGCCTCTTTTTGATATGGTTAAATATGCACACAAGTAAGAACTCCTTGGGAAGCTGAGGCAGTCTCAACTTCCCAAAGTACACCTTGAATTAAAAGTCGGAAATGTACAAAAAGTATTGGTTTCAATTTTATGCTTGCATTAGAATACTTTGTGACCAGTCCCTAAACCGACCTCTATAGATTAAATGCAACAAATTGAAATCATTAGCAGCAGTTAAGTGTACCGAGAAGCAGGGTTATTGGTGGCTCCCAATAAATTAGCAAAAAATAAAATAAAATAAATAAGAAACTGTGAAAAAAAATAGGAGCTCTTATAGGCACAAAAGCACAACCAGGCATCCTTTGAGAGTCATTACCAATCGGCTTTTGAGTCCAGATTCAAATCCTTTTACCACTCAAGGCAACAAAAAGCTTCTCTCTGCTTCTGTGTGGTAAGTCAACAAATCAATCAGTAGAATTGTAGAGCGCTTCTTGTCACCCGTGAGGATATTCAGGCGCTGGTCCATTTGACCAGATGCATATGGTTTATACTAGATTCCGTTTCAGAATATGTGATTTGTACTTCGGCATCGTGGTGGTCAGCAGGGGTAAAACACAAGGAAAAGTTCACTCTTGGGTAAAAGAGACCACCTGAAACTAAGAGAGGTCATTCGACGATAACATCGGTTCCACAATGTACCTGGGCTTCAACTAGAATTTTCTCCACAGCTCTCCAGTGTCTGAAACCAATATACCAGCAATTGGATAAAAAAAAACATTTGTAACGAGTCGACTGGAAATCTAACTCGGTGACAGAAACAGTAAAATAAACGAAGAAGAAAACAACACAGAGAACAAAAATACTATTTTCTGGCCCTCCAAAAGGCATCACGTGTGAGCTGTAGAAAGGCCTGCGCTTTTGGAATCCTCTCCAGGCTTCCTACGATAATTACGCTTCCCTGGAAATGCTACAGGGTAGAGAGAAATGAAATAAGTGCAGGGCCTGTGAACAATTACTCGGGCCAGCAGGACAAATTCTTTTAAGTGGCCAGCTTATTTTTAGGTATTTGGTAAAATAGAGCAACTCATGAAAGAGGCTCGAGATAGGGGGTAGGCCGCGCTCTCCTTATCTGGCCATGACTGGGTGCAAGAGGTGTGGTGCCCCCGCAGGCTGTCGACAACAGAGCCCTTGCGCGCCCTGGGCGCTGGCTGGAACAGACTGTTGAATTCCTCACCAACCCCCATCAAGTGGAATGCGCCAAGGAGGGCCCCCCTGCCTGAAACATCCCAGACTCCGCGCGCCCTCGACTATGGGAATTTGAAAGAGTTCGCAGCAGGCCGGTGTGCTGAAAGGCGGCTTGGGTAGGGGGGCACGTTTATCCTGTCAGGCAGTGGCACCTCCCTCGCTTTGGCGGAGGAGCGTCGCCCCCTCTGGCTCTTCCAGCAGCCCCAGCTGCAAAACATGAAAAATAAAACGATAATAAAGCATGTTTATTATCGTTTTTTGTTCTACATAGCGTGGAGTCTAGGTGGCGGGGTGTCATGGGGATGACAGGCACGAGGGGGAGTGGTAGTTGCATTGTTGTCAGTGCACATGCGGGTTTGGCCAGCCATCTCAGGATGGCCAAACCGGCATGCGCACTGAGCTGAGTTGCCGGGTTGAAGACAGCAGGCTCAGGATCCCAGTCTCTCTAGGAGCGCAAATTCAGGCTGCTCAGGCCAATCCTGATGCTGCTGTCATGCATGAGAGCAGCGCTAGGATTGGCCGCAGGGCAGTCTGGGAGCTTGTGCCTGCAGTGAAACCAGAAGAGCGGCGATGTGGCAGGCATTCAGGTAAGGTTTTTTTTGTTTTGTCCCCCTCCTACTGCCGCCCCGCCACTTTTCTCCAACACCAGCCGTGACTGCTGTCAGGCACATCCTGCACTCTCCGTCATTGTAGGACTGGGGCAAAGTCACTCCCACTTTAAACAACAAGGCAGATCACAAAACCGCGGTATGGGGACTCCAGCCGTTTTATTAAGAGGAGCGGCACACTTGTTACTTGTTCATACAGCCGGGATGTGTTGGCCATTAACAATCCCACAATTGATGACAGTGTTTGATGAAAGGGTTTCTCTATAGCGAAAAATATATACATAGTGGTTAAAAATTTAACTAAAATGTACCATTGTGCAAAACAGATACAATTTCAGAATGCGTAATTATAACTCATACAATTAGAGGTTAAAAAGGAATTCACTAAATGTTCCTGAAGTAAGACTAAGCCTGGGAGATGGTGCAGCTGTCTAAGTGCAGTTCTGGAACGTACAGCAAATTCCAGGAAGTCATAAATCTGCCCCCTTGCCTTGGTGCCAATCTGCCTGTGCACATTTGTGATTTTCTTTCTGTTTTGGACCCCGGAAGTCTCATTTCATTTGAATGAAAGGTGCTTGGGACAAGGTTACCGTAAAGAGGGCAATACCGCTCTTTTCATGACGGAAATCCTCTTTGAACAGATGCCCACTATGAGCATAAATCAGACAGAATCATTTATTTAGTAAGTATCAAACACTGATGTGCTTCTTTTAGGTTGCAGTAGGAAGGTAAACGTGTTTAGTAAGAGAAGTGTAACTAAATGTCTGATGCATGGTGAAGTATAGAGGGAACAGAGGCTGTTCAGTGTAGCTGCTAAGCAAGGAAACTTAAGTCATTGTAACATAAAAAATTCCTATTCAGGAGAATGAATCCATGCTGTGTATAACCTTCAACCTTAAGAGAATCAGCATGTTTCGGCCAAACCTTAGCAATTCTAGAGAAGCCTTCATCAACACAGTACCACCGGGCTTGAGGAACTATTTGAATCTTGTAGGAGAATATTAAATGGTGGTGTTGGGTCCAAACTAACTATTGACCTCATATACTTGTGAAATCGCAGACAGAAATGGTACTTAGGTCCAGAAAGCAACTATTCCATAATACAGTCACACTCTTGCATTGATGCCTACTGTTAAAAGACTATTAATACTACATTAGTCATATGCTTTCCCAATCATAACTTGGATCCCTGGTAAAGCTAACTTTATGATACGCATTAAATCAGTAATATGTTTCCTCACAAAGAAATTTTGCAGTGGCATCAGGTAACGCCCTCTTATACTGACAAATACTAATCTGGGAAGAACAATGAAACACCGTTCTCCGTTCTGATGAAAAGTCGAGTATAAGCATCGAAACGCACAAGCGCAGTGCATAATATAATTTAAGAACATAAAGAGGCACGCTTTCACTGACATGTCTTCCACCTTGATCTAGCTGACATATTTTGGAAATATTGCGAAGAGAAATTGTAGGAAAGTGCCCTTTTTGTATGGTCACCCCCACACTTTATTCTCCAATGGTTTTGACTCTGAAAGTGTACTGGAGCCTGTTTACCAAGCCCCAGTGTCAATGCTCTCTCCTTAAAATATGATGCATGTGGACTGGTAACACCAATTGGCAAGGACTTTAACCCCCTTATAAGTCCCTGATAAATGGTACCAGTGGCACCAAGGGCATGGGCGTTAAAGGGGTCACCAGGGCCTGCAGCACTGATTGTGTCACCCTGAGTGACCCAAGTAAAGAGATGACAGCAGGCCTGCATTGCAGTCTGCAGGAGCAGTGCAAACTGCTCAAACTCAACTTTGCCCTCACCATGGGCCCGATTCACAGAACTAATCTGAGACAAAATCCTAAACTTACTACTTTTGGTATTCACAGAAGGCATTTAGTAGTAGTAAAGTTAGGATTTTGTCTTAAGTTTGTCTTAAGTCTGTCTTAAGTCTGTCAAGTTTGTCTTAAGTCAAACTTAAGACAAAATCCTAACTATACTACTACTAAATGCCTTCTGTGAATACCGAAAGTAGTAAGTTTAGGATTTTGTCTCAGATTAGTTCTGTGAATCGGGCCCTATGAGTGGCATGGTCACAGCACTATCTGTAATATCTGTCAGTTCTCCTAAGATAGGCCTCCTGAGCCCAGGAGGCAGGGCACATTATATTAAAGGTGTGGACAGTGCTTACTTTGAGACTGTGGTTTCCAGTGCTCAGTACCTAATTGTCAACACCAGCACTTATGACAGTCTGCCAGTTGGTGGAAGTGATTGTTAAATTTCGAGATGAGCACAAAAACACTTGCGTAATAATTGAATATACATTAAAAATTATTTAAACCTGCCACCCAAGCTATTGTTATAATGTTGGGTGGCCTGGAATAGTCTTAATTGTTACACTTGTAGGAGTGTGATTGTTAGTAGTTTTGTTGGTACTGTCATTGGCAGCGCTGACAGGGGCAATGGGTGGTGCAAACTGCAGTGGGCTTCTGACTAGGGCCCTGGCACAAAGGCCTCATTTACAATATATTGACGCACGGCAGCGCAGCAAGCATTCCTGCTGCGCTGCCGTACGTCAAAATAAAAAGGCAGGAATGCACCATATCTACAAGATACGGCACATTCCTGTCCTTCTCCCCTGCGCCAGTGCACAAACAGCAGCTGCGCACCAGTGCAGACAGCCGTGCGTTATTTTGCAAGGATGCCTACGCTGAGGGGATGATGGTTTTTGTGCAGGAAGGGACACCTTCCTGCACAAAAACAATTGTTAAAGACATTTTCTCTTTCTAAGCGTGCTGCAGAATGCAGCACGCATAGAAAGAGGAAAAAAATGAGAAGAAATAAAAGTATTTCTCCTTGTTGCGCCTCCTTGTGCCTCCCTGGGGAGGCGTAGGATTCTGACGCATTCCCAGGTTTACAAAATGTTATAAATCTGAGAATGCGTCACGTCCCATGGATGTTGCATGGGAACACCTACAGCAACACCCATGGAACGGCTCTTTCAAGCAGAGTTATGCGTGAAAGGGAAACATATTTACAAGGCCATAAAAAGTCACGCAGGATGACTTTACATGGCCTTGTAAATATGGGGAAGCCCATTGCTTGCTTATATGTCCCTATACTAACCTCCTTCTATTAGGGGCCACTATAAATGTTCAAGGGGCCATAGGATAATATGGGCTTGCACCCGCGCACCTCCAGGTTGCCAGCTCCATTATGGTCCCACTGAAAAGTGTCATGTTTGGTATCAAACAACTTGTCTTATCAAACCTGACTTCTTCCCAAAGTCGGATTCAATGTGACATGCACCAAGATGGCTACCTTAGAGGTTGTCCGTCTGGTTGCTCCAGGCTTTCCTGTATCCTAGCTGACAGCGTGGAGCTGCTGTCACCAAGACAGGAATCTGACCCCTGCCAGGAAGTGTGTACACTCCCAGGAGTCAGAAACAAAGGCCTGCCTCGGTGGGATTGCCAGGATGGCCAGTGAAGTGGCACATCAAGGAGGTGAGCTTCAAAGCTGCCACCGCCTCTGATATGCAACCAGGGTTCTTCCCAGAGGAGGAAAAAAACAGCCCCCTGCCCCAGGCACATTTGCAACACGGGCAGGCGGGAAAATTACATAGTCGGGAAGTGTACACTCCCAGAAGGCTAGCCACACCCCTAAGGTGGGCTACTTGGTCAATATAGCCAAAGAATGGTTATGCCAGGTGCAAATTTTAGCACCTTTTCTTTGTGCAGGTCCTGAATTCGCAGACTTGGCGCTAAAGACTGCATCTGTGGCAACCACCCTGCAACTGCATGACTAAGACTTTTCCTGGACCAGAGACCCGTTCCAAAGGAAAGAGGAACCCCTCTGCAAGCCCAAGGCAACTCCAGAACTCCCTTGGGCTAGAGATACTAGTCCCCCGCAGCCTGCAGGCACAACGGAACCCGGATCCAAAGAATCACTAGCCATCGGGCCCGCCAAGGGAATCGCCCAAAAGTAAATGGCCTAATGCATTGTGGAAAATATAGTCCTGAACTCCAGCAAGTTTCATGTGGCTACAGTTTCCCCCTGGACTCCAGGATGTCAAAGTGACTGAAGGCTGAGCTTGCCGCTGCCAAGGCTTGTTGGTGGCTAGTCTGCATTCCACTACCTGTGTTCGACGCTGTGCCTCGAGGAAACCCTGCAGCATCTTCAACCTGATGCCTCTGTGGCCCTGTTGTCGAGATTTGTCACCCCTTTCCTCGCCAGCAACGTCTAAGCTGTAAAACCAGCACCCGCAGCTCCTGTTCTTCCGCACCAGGAACAACCAAGACTACTCTGCACCGACCCCTACGAGCCAGGTAAAAATCAACTAACTGTGGGAGCCTGGTCCTGGGACCTGCATCATCTTACCCCCCAAGTGGTTTCCACTGAACTCGATCTGCATGTGACCGATTGTCACTGTATTTCCCCATGGACAGCAACGTTATCGTTTTGCAAGATTGAAATGCACGGATTTATTTTTCCTTTAAAAATCCATAGCTCTGGTTATACTCATCTGAATGTCTTCGTTTTGGTGTCTAAAATTATATAAAAATGTGCTTTATTTTTATAAATTGGTGTTGGATTTCTTTCGAGTCTTGTCAATTACTTATCGTCCATGTTGGTACTCGGAAATGCTTAACGCATGTTCTTCTAGTGAAGCCTGGCTGTCCTGTGCCACACTACCAGGACTGAGCAAGGGATTTATCAGTGTGAATCCAAAGGACCTATTTGGGGCATTGTGAAATTATTACATAGCCTGACCAGCCTCACTGCATAATATTCCACTTTTCTACAAGACAATAAAAGATTATAAACCATGCATATAAACAAAATGCTACAACGCAGTACCTGAATGTGTAGTAGTACAAGACATTGCACCAACAATGTTCCAAATTTACCAGTCAAAACGCAGTGCTTTTTAACAACAATGTAGTTTTGCTGTTTGGCAAATGGATCAGCAAGAGGATTAAATCAGCTGGAAAGGGCAGGAATGGGGTGGGAGGTTCATTGCTATTGGTTCCTATTGGCAACAAGCATTGTCAAAGCCAATACGTCTCACCTTTAGAAGACCTATTGACTATACCAATTAATTTTCGGGATGATGTTCATCATTTGTGAAAAAAGGGCAAAAGTTATTTTTGTGGATGCTGTGCAGCATTGGCAAAAAAAGGAATAAGGGTGAGACGATCTTTGCACATTAATGTGGCATCTTATATGTGCTCGTATGCATCCTGACTCTACCTCAGCCCGGCATGACGACATATACGTGTGCATGCATCACCAGGCATGTGCGCATACAGCTGACTTGGCCATCATTTTGTTTCGTTCAAAGAGGGCCGAAGCCAATCTTGCAGAAGTAAATGACAAAAAAGTTAAAGGTATGCAAAAGCAAGTACTTAAAAAAGAGTGGCCGGGCAGTAAATTGCAGCTGCTGGGCCCCCCAAAACATTTTAAAAAGCATTCTTTTATGAACACGACAGTGGGGGGACAATATAGGAGAGTGTGGGTTTAAACAAGGGAAGTAACAGGGAGTTTGGGAGTGGATGAGCAACAAAGGAGCTTGCGGTGGGGAAAATAAAAAAAAAAGGAACAAAAAAGTTTGGAGGGGTGGGAAGCAATGGACAAGATGGGCATGTGATAAGGGGTTACGACAGCGCACGCATTGGGAAGGTGGGAGTGGGTATTTCTGTGGGTGGCAACACATGAGGGAGAGAGCAAAAGAACACATGCACTCCACAGGAGTGCTGAAATTCAAAGAAAAAAGTAGTTCCTTCACTGAGAAGTGGAAGGGGACAAGTCATCCAATCATAAGTATGCTAAAGTAGCTATGCTCCCTGGGGAGGGACATACACAAGAAGCGGAAGGGAATAAGAAGCAAGAATATGAGATTGCCAAGAAATCCATTCAAGGGTAAGATATGGGCCCAAAGCCCACAGTAAATATTGGTATTGTCTACAATGTGTATTTTTGACATATTGTAGGCGAGACTTAAAAGCAGTATATTTGGTGTTGACCAAGATTGCAAATGACGATTACAGCTGCTGTGCACTATGATAGAAGCATTTATTCAGCGGCTGAGCATTGCAGGACTTAGGACAACGAAAATTTGATAGGTGTCAAAGTTCTGGTGTGCAGTAAACTAGAGGACAGTAAATTTATAGAGAAATTCCAAATTTATACAAGCAACACCAAACCCACACCCACTTGGGTAGAAAAGTGGAATAGCGGCAAAAAAGCACAAGTTATCTGACACACATACCCTGCTGGATGAAGGAGAATTTCCTACTCCGTAATAGTTGTGGGGAGCCCCTTTATGAATACAGTGCCTTCAGGGCCGGACTGACAGTCCCGGGAATCGGGCGTTTCCCCGGGAGGCTGGAAGGGTGGGGGCTGGGTTTGCAGAGGTGGGGGCCGGTTTTATTACTGGGGGCTGGTTTTGCATAGGTGCTGCAATATCGTCCCCCAGTAACAAAAGCAGCCAGCAAGCATTTCCAGCCTCCCAGGGCCAGGCAGTGCTTCCCAAGGGGCCGGTCCTAGAAAATTGCCAGGGCTGCTTTGGGTTCCCAGTCCAGCCCTGAGTGCCTTTCTCAAGGCCCTTGGGTCAAGGGTCTGCACCCTACTGTACGCAAACGGAACCAGACCTTTGCTTTAGCCATATCTCAGCTAGGCTAAAAATAAAGAGCAACCACTAACTCATTATGATGAGAAGGATCTTCCCTCCTACACATAAGCCAGTTCTTCGAACTGATGAAAGCGCTTTTGCTATCGCAGCAGGATAACTGCAACATTGTCTGTGCTGGATCTCTAAGGAGAGAGATCCAGAAGACATAGAGAATGCAAAAGCAGGCAACTAGACTCTGCTAAAAATGTAAGACGTCGAACCACATAACCACAGCTCAGAAACAGCGGAACAGCTCCCAGTGGCTCAGAGAATGTTATTCGAGGAACTCTGTAGCTCTTTCCAAAGTGCTAAGAGGCAAAGCCCAAAACACCTTTGGAGGTACACTACTGATGAGGACTGAGACCATAAACAGCACTGATCATTGTCATGATCCATCAATCCAGACTGGAGGCCCTCGAGACAGGCATCATCAAAGAGCGGGAAGCTCACGTTCCTGCAAGGACCATGTCCCACTAACAGTGTACTCAGAACCTCACTTATCTTAACACTGGAACTGTGGCATGCAAGACCTCCAAGTCAATGGCCTCATCTTCCACCAATTGGGACAGGAGCCCTCATAAAATCGCCCACAACAAGCAACCAAACAGCTTTGTGGAGGGGCTTAAACACCACAAGCCAACATTTATAAGAACAGCTCAATACATTTAATGTATGAAGCACCTGCTCTACTAGGCTCACATTGTCTGCTGCAAGAAAACAACATGAGATGAAGAATGTTTTGCTATTGGTCATATACGTTGCTGTGGTGGTAAATGGTGGCGCAAGTAAAGAAAGCATTGGACAATCTTGTATTTTCCTATTTCTCTGTTGAAACTCATCCAATGCCATACTATCGGTGTGACTCTACTACAGGGTGACAACAAACTCTGCCCCAATGTATTCTACACTCCGCACTCTCATTGGTGCTCTCATTGTACCCTATGCGCTGAAATCTATACAGTATACGCTATACATCATATTGTACATGAAGCGCTATGCTGAGAGCATTGGGCATTTGATATGCTAATCTGTGTCTCAAGGAGTACATATATTTATTGTATATAAGCCTTCCATAATCTGTTCCCTGCAGCTCACTGTATTCTTGAGTTTGGATCGTCCGCATTTGTTTTCTTCCTAAAACCTCTAATATACTCTCTACAAAAATACTGTTTTCAACTCATTGTTATTTATATGCTGTATTCCAAGTATTTTTTGAATTTCTTTAATTTTGGTGTTTGTAGAGCACTGAATTTCACTGCTAGCTCAGCGGGTATGCCCTAAGTAGGTGGGAAATTGGGTTTAACCCTGAAGGTCCGACGGTTTGATGGAGCCAAGTCTGTATAATATCTTCTGTATTCTGCACTGTATACACTGGAGCCCGTATGTACGTTATCTCTCCCCTACAACAGTGGTTCTTAACCTGTGGTCCGGGGACCTCTGGGGGTCAGCGAAGCCTTGTCAGGGAATCATAGACTGGTTAGAAAATTAAATAGTATTAACAGATTAATAAAGTGTAAATAAATTAAGAAACAAAATATGGGACTGAAAAGTGTAAAACTTTCTGTAAATGGAAAGCAATTTTAAATTGAAGGCTAAAAATAAGTAAGTATAGTCCATCAAACAGAATATAATATGGACAATGAGTAGCGTCAATTGACTTTAGAGAAGCCACAACCTTCCTATTTAAGTTAAAACGTTGTTTTTTCATATATGTTTGTGAATTGAATAAATTATTGCATCATTTGTGTATTTGTTTAGTGAATGCTTCTTTCTGTATTTTTTGTACAATGATTTGGGGTTCATATCATAAAAAATGCTTAGGTTGGGGTCTCCGGCTTCCAGTAATGACTCCGTGGGGTCCCCAGATTCCAATATTGATTCAGTGGGGGTCCCCGGATTCCAATATTGATTCAGTGGGGGTCGCCAGTAGTCAAAAGGTAAAGAACCACTGCTCTAACATATATACACGGCAACTGGAATTATGTGATTCAGTAGTTGCAGCCTTTTTGCAGTTATGGATTTGCCGCATTTCCTACATAATCCATCATCTGCTGCATAATTTGCAGATTTTTAGGGAAAAATTGTTTCTAGCTCAAACAGATCAGAAGTTACTAAAAATGCATCAACAAGGCACTTCGCAAAGGTTGTGTTCACCTGTCAGTTGCATATTGCTGTATTTGGGTGTTAAACTAATACTAATAAGGTGAAACCTTTGACCAGAGAGTGTTAAAATTCACAATTTAGTAAACCCTGTCACATAATTTAGTCCTCCCATGCCACAAGCAACACCAAACCCACACCCACTTGGGTAGAAAAGTGGAATAGCGGCAAAAAAGCACAAGTTATCTGACACACATACCCTGCTGGATGAAGGAGAATTTCCTACTCCGTAATAGTTGTGGGGAGCCCCTTTATGAATACAGTGCCTTCAGGGCCGGACTGACAGTCCCGGGAATCAGGCGTTTCCCCGGGAGGCTGGAAGGGTGGGGGCTGGGTTTGCAGAGGTGGGGGCCGGTTTTATTACTGGGGGCTGGTTTTGCATAGGTGCTGCAATATCGTCCCCCAGTAACAAAAGCAGCCAGCAAGCATTTCCAGCCTCCCAGGGCCAGGCAGTGCTTCCCAAGGGGCCGGTCCTAGAAAATTGCCAGGGCTGCTTTGGGTTCCCAGTCCAGCCCTGAGTGCCTTTCTCAAGGCCCTTGGGTCAAGGGTCTGCACCCTACTGTACGCAAACGGAACCAGACCTTTGCTTTAGCCATATCTCAGCTAGGCTAAAAAAAGAGCAACCACTAACTCATTATGATGAGAAGGATCTTCCCTCCTACACATAAGCCAGTTCTTCGAACTGATGAAAGCGCTTTTGCTATCGCAGCAGGATAACTGCAACATTGTCTGTGCTGGATCTCTAAGGAGAGAGATCCAGAAGACATAGAGAATGCAAAAGCAGGCAACTAGACTCTGCTAAAAATGTAAGACGTCGAACCACATAACCACAGCTCAGAAACAGCGGAACGGCTCCCAGTGGCTCAGAGAATGTTATTCGAGGAACTCTGTAGCTCTTTCCAAAGTGCTAAGAGGCAAAGCCCAAAACACCTTTGGAGGTACACTACTGATGAGGACTGAGACCATAAACAGCACTGATCATTGTCATGATCCATCAATCCAGACTGGAGGCCCTCGAGACAGGCATCATCAAAGAGCGGGAAGCTCACGTTCCTGCAAGGACCATGCCCCACTAACAGTGTACTCAGAACCTCACTTATCTTAACACTGGAACTGTGGCATGCAAGACCTCCAAGTCAATGGCCTCATCTTCCACCAATTGGGATAGCAGCCCTCATAAAATCGCCCACAACAAGCAACCAAACAGCTTTGTGGAGGGGCTTAAACACCACAAGCCAACATTTATAAGAACAGCTCAATACATTTAATGTATGAAGCACCTGCTCTACTAGGCTCACATTGTCTGCTGCAAGAAAACAACATGAGATGAAGAATGTTTTGCTATTGGTCATATACGTTGCTGTGGTGGTAAATGGTGGCGCAAGTAAAGAAAGCATTGGACAATCTTGTATTTTCCTATTTCTCTGTTGAAACTCATCCAATGCCATACTATCGGTGTGACTCTACTACAGGGTGACAACAAACTCTGCCCCAATATATTCTACACTCCGCACTCTCATTGGTGCTCTCATTGTACCCTATGCGCTGAAATCTATACAGTATACGCTATACATCATATTGTACATGAAGCGCTATGCTGAGAGCATTGGGCATTTGATATGCTAATCTGTGTCTCAAGGAGTACATATATTTATTGTATATAAGCCTTCCATAATCTGTTCCCTGCAGCTCACTGTATTCTTGAGTTTGGATCGTCCGCATTTGTTTTCTTCCTAAAACCTCTAATATACTCTCTACAAAAATACTGTTTTCAACTCACTGTTATTTATATGCTGTATTCCAAGTATTTTTTGAATTTCTTTAATTTTGGTGTTTGTAGAGCACTGAATTTCACTGCTAGCTCAGCGGGTATGCCCTAAGTAGGTGGGAAATTGGGTTTAACCCTGAAGGTCCGACGGTTTGATGGAGCCAAGTCTGTATAATATCTTCTGTATTCTGCACTGTATACACTGGAGCCCG
The DNA here is from genome assembly GCA_963921515.1 of Calotriton arnoldi. Classification (NCBI taxonomy): domain Eukaryota; kingdom Metazoa; phylum Chordata; class Amphibia; order Caudata; family Salamandridae; genus Calotriton; species Calotriton arnoldi. The sequence continues at coordinate 85,844 of CAWUFW010001736.1, read as the reverse complement.
TATGTACGTTATCTCTCCCCTACAACAGTGGTTCTTAACCTGTGGTCCGGGGACCTCTGGGGGTCAGCGAAGCCTTGTCAGGGAATCATAGACTGGTTAGAAAATTAAATAGTATTAACAGATTAATAAAGTGTAAATAAATTAAGAAACAAAATATGGGACTGAAAGTGTAAAACTTTCTGTAAATGGAAAGCAATTTTAAATTGAAGGCTAAAAATAAGTAAGTATAGTCCATCAAACAGAATATAATATGGACAATGAGTAGCGTCAATTGACTTTAGAGAAGCCACAACCTTCCTATTTAAGTTAAAACGTTGTTTTTTCATATATGTTTGTGAATTGAATAAATTATTGCATCATTTGTGTATTTGTTTAGTGAATGCTTCTTTCTGTATTTTTTGTACAATGATTTGGGGTTCATATCATAAAAAATGCTTAGGTTGGGGTCTCCGGCTTCCAGTAATGACTCCGTGGGGGTCCCCAGATTCCAATATTGATTCAGTGGGGGTCCCCGGATTCCAATATTGATTCAGTGGGGGTCGCCAGTAGTCAAAAGGTAAAGAACCACTGCTCTAACATATATACACGGCAACTGGAATTATGTGATTCAGTAGTTGCAGCCTTTTTTGCAGTTATGGATTTGCCGCATTTCCTACATAATCCATCATCTGCTGCATAATTTGCAGATTTTTAGGGAAAAATTGTTTCTAGCTCAAACAGATCAGAAGTTACTAAAAATGCATCAACAAGGCACTTCGCAAAGGTTGTGTTCACCTGTCAGTTGCATATTGCTGTATTTGGGTGTTAAACTAATACTAATAAGGTGAAACCTTTGACCAGAGAGTGTTAAAATTCACAATTTAGTAAACCCTGTCACATAATTTAGTCCTCCCATGCCACAAGCAACACCAAACCCACACCCACTTGGGTAGAAAAGTGGAATAGCGGCAAAAAAGCACAAGTTATCTGACACACATACCCTGCTGGATGAAGGAGAATTTCCTACTCCGTAATAGTTGTGGGGAGCCCCTTTATGAATACAGTGCCTTCAGGGCCGGACTGACAGTCCCGGGAATCGGGCGTTTCCCCGGGAGGCTGGAAGGGTGGGGGCTGGGTTTGCAGAGGTGGGGGCCGGTTTTATTACTGGGGGCTGGTTTTGCATAGGTGCTGCAATATCGTCCCCCAGTAACAAAAGCAGCCAGCAAGCATTTCCAGCCTCCCAGGGCCAGGCAGTGCTTCCCAAGGGGCCGGTCCTAGAAAATTGCCAGGGCTGCTTTGGGTTCCCAGTCCAGCCCTGAGTGCCTTTCTCAAGGCCCTTGGGTCAAGGGTCTGCACCCTACTGTACGCAAACGGAACCAGACCTTTGCTTTAGCCATATCTCAGCTAGGCTAAAAAAAGAGCAACCACTAACTCATTATGATGAGAAGGATCTTCCCTCCTACACATAAGCCAGTTCTTCGAACTGATGAAAGCGCTTTTGCTATCGCAGCAGGATAACTGCAACATTAGTCTGTGCTGGATCTCTAAGGAGAGAGATCCAGAAGACATAGAGAATGCAAAAGCAGGCAACTAGACTCTGCTAAAAATGTAAGACGTCGAACCACATAACCACAGCTCAGAAACAGCGGAACGGCTCCCAGTGGCTCAGAGAATGTTATTCGAGGAACTCTGTAGCTCTTTCCAAAGTGCTAAGAGGCAAAGCCCAAAACACCTTTGGAGGTACACTACTGATGAGGACTGAGACCATAAACAGCACTGATCATTGTCATGATCCATCAATCCAGACTGGAGGCCCTCGAGACAGGCATCATCAAAGAGCGGGAAGCTCACGTTCCTGCAAGGACCATGCCCCACTAACAGTGTACTCAGAACCTCACTTATCTTAACACTGGAACTGTGGCATGCAAGACCTCCAAGTCAATGGCCTCATCTTCCACCAATTGGGATAGCAGCCCTCATAAAATCGCCCACAACAAGCAACCAAACAGCTTTGTGGAGGGGCTTAAACACCACAAGCCAACATTTATAAGAACAGCTCAATACATTTAATGTATGAAGCACCTGCTCTACTAGGCTCACATTGTCTGCTGCAAGAAAACAACATGAGATGAAGAATGTTTTGCTATTGGTCATATACGTTGCTGTGGTGGTAAATGGTGGCGCAAGTAAAGAAAGCATTGGACAATCTTGTATTTTCCTATTTCTCTGTTGAAACTCATCCAATGCCATACTATCGGTGTGACTCTACTACAGGGTGACAACAAACTCTGCCCCAATGTATTCTACACTCCGCACTCTCATTGGTGCTCTCATTGTACCCTATGCGCTGAAATCTATACAGTATACGCTATACATCATATTGTACATGAAGCGCTATGCTGAGAGCATTGGGCATTTGATATGCTAATCTGTGTCTCAAGGAGTACATATATTTATTGTATATAAGCCTTCCATAATCTGTTCCCTGCAGCTCACTGTATTCTTGAGTTTGGATCGTCCGCATTTGTTTTCTTCCTAAAACCTCTAATATACTCTCTACAAAAATACTGTTTTCAACTCACTGTTATTTATATGCTGTATTCCAAGTATTTTTTGAATTTCTTTAATTTTGGTGTTTGTAGAGCACTGAATTTCACTGCTAGCTCAGCGGGTATGCCCTAAGTAGGTGGGAAATTGGGTTTAACCCTGAAGGTCCGACGGTTTGATGGAGCCAAGTCTGTATAATATCTTCTGTATTCTGCACTGTATACACTGGAGCCCGTATGTACGTTATCTCTCCCCTACAACAGTGGTTCTTAACCTGTGGTCCGGGGACCTCTGGGGGTCAGCGAAGCCTTGTCAGGGAATCATAGACTGGTTAGAAAATTAAATAGTATTAACAGATTAATAAAGTGTAAATAAATTAAGAAACAAAATATGGGACTGAAAGTGTAAAACTTTCTGTAAATGGAAAGCAATTTTAAATTGAAGGCTAAAAATAAGTAAGTATAGTCCATCAAACAGAATATAATATGGACAATGAGTAGCGTCAATTGACTTTAGAGAAGCCACAACCTTCCTATTTAAGTTAAAACGTTGTTTTTTCATATATGTTTGTGAATTGAATAAATTATTGCATCATTTGTGTATTTGTTTAGTGAATGCTTCTTTCTGTATTTTTTGTACAATGATTTGGGGTTCATATCATAAAAAATGCTTAGGTTGGGGTCTCCGGCTTCCAGTAATGACTCCGTGGGGGTCCCCAGATTCCAATATTGATTCAGTGGGGGTCCCCGGATTCCAATATTGATTCAGTGGGGGTCGCCAGAAGTCAAAAGGTAAAGAACCACTGCTCTACCCTATATACACGGCAACTGGAATTATGTGATTCAGTAGTTGCAGCCTTTTTTGCAGTTATGGATTTGCCGCATTTCCTACATAATCCATCATCTGCTGCATAATTTGCAGATTTTTAGGGAAAAATTGTTTCTAGCTCAAACAGATCAGAAGTTACTAAAAATGCATCAACAAGGCACTTCGCAAAGGTTGTGTTCACCTGTCAGTTGCATATTGCTGTATTTGGGTGTTAAACTAATACTAATAAGGTGAAACCTTTGACCAGAGAGTGTTAAAATTCACAATTTAGTAAACCCTGTCACATAATTTAGTCCTCCCATGCCACATAGTTCCATTGGCCCGGACTACATACTGGAGCCTAAATACTGTTTTCTTAGCAGTTAACTATGTACATTGTAACCTGTATGCTGTTTTCTGTACTGTGCTCTATGTAAATATACACTCTATCCAAGGCCACTGGAATTATGAGATTGTGCGGCTGCCCCGATTTTCACATAACTGTAGATTTGTCGCATTTGCCACATAATCCATTATCTGCTGCATAATCTGCAGATTTAAACAAAAGAAATAGTTTCTAGCTCAAACGGTTCAAAAATTAGTAAGTCTGGCCTCGCTCGCGTTCGTCAATGTCAAGTTGGCGATTGCGAGCGTGGAAAATCCACCTCCCGGCAAGATTTTTCCTTGTTCGCGATCGTCAACATCAAGTTGGCGATCGCGAGCGTGGAAAATCAACCTCCCGGCGAGATTTCTCAACGCGGGTGGTCAGATTTCTCATTGCGAGTGGTCGCATATGCTTGCGACCGCTCGTGTTGAGAAACTGTCCGTTCGCGTTGAGAAAGCTGCAGCTCGAGTAAAAATCTACTCGAGCGGCAGAAAGGAAGCAGCGCCAGCTTGCGCTGTGCATGGTGCCGTTCGCGATGATTGCACAGTGCGGACAAGCATCTGGCACTGAAAATCATCGCAAACAGCATTTATCTAACGCACTCCGCCGCTTGCGGAGCTTCGCATAGCATGGCGGAGTTTTTTTGCACTTCGCTGAGTTCCGCGTTCCGCAAACTCCGCCCAGGCTTAAATATTAGTAAAAATTCAGTGGCCCGTGCTGCTGTGCAGTGGAGGGCCCTTTGCAAAGGTTGACTGGTCACCTTTCTGTAGCTTATTGCTATATTTGCTAAACTGGTACTAATGAGGTGCAACTAATGCCCAGACAGTGTAAACAAGTGCAAAAACTTCAAAATAATGAAGTAATATCACAAAATGTGCTGCATAATGCCGCATAATTTGCCTTGTCTTGCCACATAATTTACTCAACCCTGCCGCATAATTTGACCCTCCCCTGCCACATAATTCCAGTGGCCCTGACTATATCATGCGCGTGTTCTGCACGATATACACTGGCTGTGTACTGTTTTAGGCCATTTTCGATAAACATTGTGATTGTAGACAGTAATCCGTGCTCTGCACTCCACACAGTACATGTAAACAGTGTCCATAGACTGTAGAACATACGCTGTACCCTGTACTGTAGAGTTACAATAACAGACACACTGTAACTTCACGGCGTCCTGTTTCTGCAATCTGGTTTCTGTAGTCTGCATTCTGCTACATTTGGTTGTATTTGTTAATCTCCGCCTCCCTCGCCCTGTCCTCCCCTCTCCATGAATACCTTATGTACACACGTGCAGATTGGCTGCAGATACAGAGCCATGCTCCAATCATCCTCTATCATACAGCAAACACACACTCGGGCACTGAGAGGCGGCTGCACCACAGAACCACCGCTCTGCCGCCACCTCCACTCACCTCTGCACACAGGGGATGTGTTCTGACGCCTCCTCCCCCACGCACAGGAGAGGAAATGCCTTCTGAAAACAGGGCCACTCTGGCAGCCTAACAACTACACATGGCTCCATTAAAAGACACTCTCTGCTTATGTACAGAGTGGCTGCTGTGTGTAGCTGGTCCACAGTGCAGTGGCCCTCTGCGGCCATGCAGCATACTACCACAGCCACAGACCCAATTACAGCCTTGTACACATGCTGGCTGCTGTATTACAGTGGCATAAGCATGCTTCCGGCCAGGGCTTTAAGTGGGCCGGGTCTCACCGGTGCTGAGCACCGACAGTTTTTTTAAGGGGGCCTCGAAACGGGTCTCTACCGGGCTCTGTTTTGTGCCCTGGCACAGGCGGTCCGTTTTTTTCCGGACTGCAATGACAGCAGGCACATCGATGTGCGCGTGCTCACACAGCTCACTTCTCTAGTGGAGAAGTTACGGCATGACGTCATGCCAGGTGAGTGTTGCAGGGGAAGGGAAATCCTTTAAAGAGAGTCATTTTCTCTGTGTATTTCCCTTCTCTTTTTGACTCTCAGGAGCAGCAACATTGTTGTGGTGTCACCAGGGCTTTAAGTGGATGCTTTTTCAATATTATATACAAGCCATAGTTGCTGCTTATTTATCTTATGCAACGAACAACCATTGACGAAGCCAATAGCCCTGACTTGTTGTAGGTGTGATGTTACTTGTTGTATCATATCTGGATGCATTGACAGAAACAGCAAAATACAAGTCGGGCGGCACACTATGCTAAGCACAGATTTTTAGCTAACGTGTTTTTAAGCCAGGCCCTTAATTACACTGGCCACGCACCTTTGAGAGACCCCCCCGTTTTTTCATCCCACTTAAAGCCCTGCTTCCGGCCATGTGCAGGTGGTGACTGCCCTATGGCCACCGCCCTCTCGCATGCCATGTACGCACGCTGACTGCTCTGTGACCAAACCACAGCCTTGTCTCTTGGCATGTACACAAGCTGACTGCTGTATTACAAAGCCATGACCCTGTCTCATGCCACGTATGCACGCTGACTGCTCTATGGCCACCACCCTGTCTTGTGCCATGTACACATACTGACTGCTGTATTACCAAGCCACGACCCTGTGTCTTGGCATGTACGCACGCTGACTGCTCTATGACCAAGGCACGACTCTGTGTCTTGGCATGTACGCACGCTGACTGCTGTATTACCAAGCCACAACCCTGTGTCTTGGCATGTACGCACGCTGACTGCTGTATTACCAAGCCACGACCCTGTGTCTTGGCATGTACGCACGCTGACTGCTGTATAACCAAACCACAACCCTGTATCTTGGCATGTATGCACGCTGACTGCTCTATGGCCGAGCCACCACCCTGTATCTTGCCATGTACGCACGCTGACTGACCTTATGTCCAAGCCATGACCTTGTGTCTTGGCATTTGTGCATGCTGACTGCTGTATTACCAAACCACGACCTTGTCTCGCTCACTGACTGCTCTGTGACCAAACCACAACTCTGTCTCTAGCCATGTACACAGGTTGATGGCTCTACGACCAAGCCACGACCTTGTCTCTTGCCATGTACACACCATGATGACTCTATGGCCAAGCCACAACCCTGTCTTGTGCCATGTACGCACGCTGACTGCTCTGTGACCAAACCACAGCCCTGTCTCTTGCCTTGAACACATGCTGACTGCTCTATGACCAAGCCACTACCCTGTCTCTTGCCATGTACACACGCTGATGGCTCTATGAGCAAGCCATGACCCTGTCTCTTGCCATGTATACACGCTGACGGCTCTATGACCAAGCCTCGACCCTGTCTCTTGTTATGTACACACGCTTACTGCTCTATGACAAAACCATGACACTGTCTCGTGACACATACGCACGTTGACTGCTCTATGACCAAGGCCCAACTTGTTTTCTTGCCCTGTCTCGTATCATGTATGCTCGCTGACTGGTCTATGACCAAGTCACGCCCCTGTTTGTTTCATGCCATGACCAAGCCACAACACTGTTTGTTGCCATACAATGAGTAGGTAGGTGTGGTCTAGCAATCGCACACCCAGAACATATATAATAGGGGTTAAAGTATCAAATTGCGACCCGTAGTGTACATTGGTGCTCACGTGGTATCTACATCCTGCTTGCTACCTTATGGTGTATAAAGATCAAAGAACTGAAAGTTCTTAATCCTTGAAGTAGAAAGCAATGATAACGAAGCACACAAACACAAAGTCCAGTACATAAGAGTCCATAGGCCGTTAAGTAGCAGAAGTTTCAAACGAATTTATTCCAACTTCAGTCTATAACTTTACATGTAACTTGATTGTGAACTTTATTGCACATCAAAAGGCAGCAAACACGTTTCGTCACACAGCGACATTTTCAAGGCTCTAAATCAATCCTCATGTGTAGACTACACCGTATCTAATAACCAAACTCCCGTAGATTAGTATAAAGTCTCTCTGTAGTAAATACATTATCATAGGTGGGATCATCTGAAGCAGTGTGGGCCAAGTTTGATACAAGCAAAACCCAGATGTGAATGGTTTGGTAAGTGAGCGAACTTGTACACGGAAGCTCGTTACGAACAATGTTTGGTTTATTGATATGGTATCATTGCCTTCTGTTTCTTGCCATGTACACACGCTGACTACTTTATTTTCATATTTAAAAAAGGGAGAGACTGGGAGCAATTAAAGGTCCAGCACCATGCTCCCATCCTGAAGTAGGCATGCAAAAGGAGGGTAGCTGTTCCTATAGAGTAAGTAAAAGTGAAAGACGTAGTTGGAATGCATTATGGTTGGGAAAATCTTCCTTATCTGAAGATAGAGCCCTCACACACCTGAACGGGTGTCAGGCTTCATCATAGGGCTTTGCTCCTTGTGGAGCGGTGCTGCAATGCCCCACGGACCCCGCGAGAGGGCTCTTTGGCAGAGACCTCCTCTTTTTGCTGTTCTGATGAGAGAGGGAATATGGAGGTGGGGTAGTATGATTACTGAGATGTGATTTAAAACTACCTAAGGGGTACCGTTAGTTAAATCGATGGTCCCCTTGGCAGGTCTAAAAACAAGAATGTGAGTGTTGTCAGTGGTACATTATGAACAGTGACGATCTCACAGTGTGTCTACTGTCTACTCAGGTCGACGTGTTTCACGCCTGTGTGGTTTAGGAGGGATCCATGGCGTTCCTTCAAGACCGACAAATAAAATAAAATATCCCTACACCAAAGCGGAATATGTGACTGGGTTTTAGAGGTGATCTCTAGAGATAAGCAAGGTTCGTTATACCTACGTGTAGGATCCTTAGCTAGAGCTCGATTTCCAACCTAAAGGATAAAAAAATAGTACAAGGAAAGGGGTTCACATGTATGTGATACACATCGCAAATATTTGAAGAAACCCCATTAAGGACACTTTCCTCAAACCAATACACTCTATGCCACTGCACTCTACACCAATATACTCTACACCACTGCACTCTTCACCACTATACTCTACACCATTGCACTCTTTGTCACTTTACTCTGCACCACTCTATGCCACTGCACTCTACATTAATGCAATCTATGCCACTCTACTCTACACCACTGCACTCTACAACACTCTACTCTGCAACACTGACCTGAACTCTACCCTGCTCTACTCTGTGTGACTGCACTCTATGCCACTGCACTCTACTCTGCACCACTCTACGCTACACCACTCTACTGCATTCTTCACCAAGGCAGTCTATGCCATTGCACTCCACACTCTACATCACTACACTCTTCGCCACACTGTGCACCACTGCACTCTATACCACTTCACTCTACACCTCTCTACTCTACTCCACTGTACTCTATGCCAGTGCACTTTGCCCCACTCTACTATGCACCACTGCACTCTTCACCACTGCAATCTACACCACTCCAGTCTAGGCCACTCCACTCTATTCTGCACCACTCCACTCTAATGCCACTCTACTCTGCAAAACTGGACTATGTCACTGCACTCTACGTTACTACTGTACGCCACTGCACTCTACCCTGCACCACTCCACTCTACACCACTTCACTCTACTCTAAAACAATCAACTCTATGCCACTCCACTCGATACCATTGCACTCTACACCACTCTACTCTGCACCACTCTACTGTATGCCACTACTCTTTGACACTGCACTCTACCCTGCACCACTCCACTACACCCTGCGCCACTCGACTCTACACCACTTCACCTTATGCCACTACACTCTTAGCCACTCTACTTCACCCGGCGCAACTCCACTCTACACCACTGCACTCTATACCACTGCACTGTACGCTGTGCCACTCTACTCTGCACCACCCTACTCTATGCCACTACACTCTACACCACGCTACTGCACTCTATGCCAATGCACTCAACACCACTTTACTCAAAAACAATTCACTCTATGCCACTGCACTCTATGCCAACTACTCCACACCACTGCACTCTTCGCCACTATACTCTACTCTGCAACACTCTACACCACTGGACTCTGCGCCACTGCATGTTACACCGAGCTACACCAATGCGCTTCTGTCACTGCACTAAATGCCACTCTATTCTGCTCTGCACCACTGTACTCTATGCCACTGCACTCTACGCAACTGTATTCTATGTCACTGCACTCTACTCTGCACCACTCACCTCTACGCCAGTGCACTCTACGCCACTACACTCTGCATCACTGCACTCTGCACCACTCTATGCTACACCTCTGCACTCAACTGTGCACCACTCCAATCTATGTCACTTCACTCTGCTCAGAAACAATCTACTATATGCCAATGCACTCTAAGACACCGCACTCTACGCCACTGAAATCTACTCTGCACCACTCTACTCTATGCCACTGCACTCTACGCCACTACTCCACGTCACTGCACTCTACGCCAATGCACTCTACACCACTTTACTGAAAACCAATGCACTCTACTCTACTCCACTACACTTTACGTCACTTCACTATAGGCCACTGTGCTCCACTCGACAACACTACACTCTACGACACTTCACTCTATGATGCTTTACTCCATTAAACTCTACTCTACTCTATGACACTCTACTCCTCTCTATGTCACTCCACTCTACCACTCTCTACTCCACTCTATGCTACTCTACAATACTACTTCACTCAACTACGCTCTATACAACTCCCTCTATGCCACTTCAACCGCTTTACTCCACTCTATTCCACAACACACTACTCCACTCTTCTCCATCCACTACTGCACCCTACGCCACTCCACCACCCTCTATGCCACTCCACTCTACTGTACACCACTCTACTCTACAACAGTCTACTGCACTTTATCCCATTTCACTTTCCCACACTACGCCACTCTATGCCAGTCTGCTCTAGACAATCCATTCCGCTCTAGGCCACTCTACTCTACAACACTCTACTCCACTCTATGCAACACTTTCTACGCCACTCCACTCTGCTCTATGCCACTCCGCTCTATGACACTCTACTCCACTCTGACACTCTACTCTATGCCCTTACACTCTATGACACTCTATTCCCTCCACAACACTCTATACCACTTCACTCCATGCCACTCCATAACACTCCACTTCACTCCACTCAGCTCTACTCTATCCCATTCTACGCCACTCCATAACACTCCACTTTACTTCACTTTTTACTTCACTTTATGACACTCCACTCCACGTCACTCTCCTTTACTTTAGCCATGCTGAACAGTAGCCACACTGGTGTACAACATGGCTAGAACATATTGGCAGAGCAAATAGCTCTTGCATAGGAGAGACCTATTGGCTTTGCCAATGATTGCTTTCATATGCCTTTCCCCCCACCACATCCTGTTTTCTCTATGTCTTGTCGAGCATCACCAGAATTTGACTGCATACGGGGCAGGGGCTTCATTGTTTTTTGTCAGATGAAATTTGGGACGCTCCACATGGCACTGCTGGTTTGCGCTTCCATGGCATCATTATGCTTTAGTCAGGTCGTGCTGTGGCTGCAATGTGGCATATCTTCCAGCTGGCCACAATGAGGTCGGGCGGGCTGGAGAGGTGCTGGTACTTTTGGGTTTATTGCTAACATGCACTGCAAGTGGGAGGAGTCTAGCACAGCAGCAGGGCACTCTCCTTTTTGACAAACCCTGTACTTGCAGGATATGCTCAGGTGAGCAGTAAGAGTTTTCCAGAAGAGGGCACATTTATTATTTCTGTTACCTCATGATTGGTCATATAAGGGATGGATGGATGGATGGATGGATGAAGATTTGTGCCTGCCATTCTAAAAATTATTTGAGGAGATACTTTAGAGCCTGCGGGATCTATCTATCTATCTATCTATCTATCTATCTATCTATCTCTCTCTATATATATATATCCATCTGTGTATGTGTGTGTGTATATATATATATATATATATATATATATATATATATATATATATATATAATATGTGTGTGTGTGTATATATCTATATATATATATATATTCCAATCAACACCTTCCTTTTCCTAAAGAGAGGCACACCGACGCCTGCTAGAAGTTGTTTCAAGGCACTTTTATTCCAGTGGACAACTGCAAACAGGTACAGAAAACCCAATGCGTTTCTCCTCTACAGAGGCTTGATCACGGGTAAAGTCTCTCTCTGCCTTTCGACTGGCCACGTGATTTAACACTGCGGTTCCCTCATCTTTCAGAGTGCAATTACAAACAGGTGTGTTATTTTCAAAATGGATAACCGCATGCTTAAACTTTATGAGTCACAAAATTGTTGCAATCCTATTTTTAAATAAATACTGTTTGTAAATGCAATGTTCGTTTATAACCTGTGTAGTTTTGCCTTTTTTGTTTCCACTCAGCCTTTTACACTCCTTCAGCCAGGCTGAGTGGAAACAGTATTTGTATAGCGCAGCACTGTCAACCCTAGGGGTATCTGGGCGCTGATGAAGCTGTGTAACGGTTGAATAGCCAGGTCTTGAGTCTCTTTCTGAAGTTCGCCAGGGAGGGTGCAGTACAGAGGTAGAGGTGAAGCTTGTTCCAGGTGTTGGCGGTGATGTAGGAGAAGGAATGGCCACCACTGCAGATGCGGCGGGTGCGGGGAATGTGTGCAAGGGCTACAGATAACGAACAAAGGTGTCTGAAGGCTGATGGAGGCTCAGTCGATGTTTGATGTAGGATGGTCCTTGGTCATGGAGGGCTTTGTAGGAGTGCGTGAGGATCTTGAACTGGCATCTCTTCTGGATGGGGAGCCAGTGGAGATTTCTGAGATGGGAGGTGATGTGACACCATTTAGGGAGCTCCAGGATGAGTCTGGCTGCAGTATTCTGTATGGTCTGGAGTCTTTTGAGAAGCTGGGAGGAGATGCCGGCACAGAGAGCGTTGCCATAGTCGAGGCAGCTGGTGATGACGGCCTGAGTGATTGTCTTTCTGGTGTCAACAGGGATCCATCTGAAGATTCTGCAGAGCATGCAAAGTATGTGGAAGCAGGAGGAGGCGACAGTGTTGAATGTCGAGGGTGATCTCTAGGTTGTGCGCATGGTCTGTTGGTGTGAGAGTGGGTCCAAGTTCGGCTGGCCACCAGCTTTGGTCCCATGCGGAGATGAAGTTTCCGAAGATCAGTACTTCTGTCTTGTCGAAGTTGAGTCTGAGGCACTTGTCTCTCATCCAGTTGGCTACGTTGGTCATGTCATTGGAGAAGTTGGTTCTGGCATTGGAGGGCTCCTCGGTGAGCGAGATGATAAGTTGAGTGTCGTACGCGTAGGAGATCATGTTGAAGCCGTGCGATCTGATGACTTCTGCGAGGGGGGTCATGTAGGTGTTAAATAGGGTGGGGCTGAGAGAAGATCCTTGATGTTTTTGGGTGCTGAGGTGAAGGGAGGCAGCCGGATGCTCTGTGTGCGTTCTGTAAGGAAGGAGGTGATCCACTTGAGGGTGTCTTGCTGTATGCTGATGTGGAGTCTGTTGATGAGGGTGCTGTGGGAAACGGTGTCAAAAGCCATAGAGAGGTCAAGGAGGAGGATCAAAGCCACAGTCTCTCGGCGGTCAAGGAGAGTTCTGATGTCGTCTGTGGCAGTGATCAGCTTGGTCTCGGTGCTGTGGTTGGCCTGGAATCCTGATAGTGAGGCATCCAGTAGGTGGTTTTGTTACAGAAATTTGGTTAGCTGTTGGTTAATGGCTTTCTCCAGTCCTTTGGCCGGGTAGGGATGTAGGGAGATCAGTCAATAGGTTTTGAGGTCAGTGGGGTTGGCGGTGGGTTTCTTTAGGAGGGGTCTGACCTCTGATGTTTCCATTTGTCTGGCAAGGTTGCTGTGGAGATGGAGGTGTTGATGATGCTGGTGAGTTCCGTTTGGGTTCACACCAAGTTTGAAGAGGCAGTGGGGGCAGGGATCGGTGGGCGCCCCTGAGTGGATGGAAGACATGATGGCTGTGGTGGTCAGGGTGTGAGTGGAGACCAGGTGGTAATTGTTTGGCTGGTGTTCGCTGATTGGTTGAGGTTGTTGAGGTCGAGGATGGTAGGTTCGGGGTCGAAGTTGCTGTATATGGTGGCAATCTTGTTGTGGAAGTAGTCTGAGAGGTTGTCACAGAGCTCTTGTAAGGTTGGATGATGTTATCTGTGGCGGTTTGATGGGAGAATTCCTTGATTATTGTGAAGAGTTCCTTAGTGGGGTTTGCCGCGGTGTCGATGCGGGCAGTGATGGCTGCTTTCTTGGCTTCCTTAATGTGCCGGTGAAAGTTGCCGATGGCTGTCTTGTAGGAGGATCTGTCGGCGGGATTCTTGGTGAAGCACCACTTTTTCTGTAGTTGGTAGCAGTTGTGCTTGGTAGGCCTGACCTCCGGGGTGTACCAGCTGGCTTGTCCTGTGGTTTCAGAAGCACCCCCTCCCTGAACACCTTCAGGAAGACCCTCAAGACCTGGATCTTCGGCTAACAGAATTGCGGACCGCACCCCCCCAGCGCCTTGAGACCCTTACGGGTGAGTAGCGCGCTTACAATTCACTGATTGATTGATTGAAACCCTGTTAGCGCTGTTTGTGATCCAGTTGGAGAAATTCTGGATGGCCTGGTTGTGGTCTGTTGAGGCGTCGGGTTGGGTGGTGGTGAGGGCCTGGGTCCACTGAGATCTGGTGACCTTGCTCCAGCTGCGGTGGGAGGAGGTGTGGCGCTTAGTAATGGTGTGCTGGGCATCATCCACAAATCCAGCCTCCGCCTGAGCACACTCCCCGACGAGCCCACAGAACTGATGAAACACCTTCACTTCAAGATATTGGCCAGCCCCACCACCACCCTCCGAGGAACCCTCATCTACCGACCCCGCGGACCCTTCGCCAACTCCATCACGGACATTATCTCCCTGCAGCTCATCGCATCCACCAACTACACCCTGCTGGGAGACCTCAACTTCCACCTCGACAACCAACTGGACCCCAACACCACATCCCTCCTGGACAACCTCCACAACATTGGACTCCGCCAGATCGTGACCGAGCCCACGCACTCAGCAGGACACACCCTCGACCCCCTCTTCACTACAGGAAACTCCATCACCTTCAGCCACACCACCGAACTCCCATGGACCGACCATCGTTGCGTCCACTTCACCTTCAGAACACCCACCATCCACAGACACCAGCACCTGCTTCCACAAAGAAACTGGACCAAAATCACCGACGACCAGCTCACCTCCTCACTCAACAACTCCACCCCAACCATCATGGAAAACGACGACCCCAACACCGCAGCCCGAACCCTGCATAGATGGATCTCGGACAGCACCAACTCCATAGCCCCCCTCAAGAAAAACAACAATACCCGCGCCAAGAAAGCAAGATGGTTTACCACCAAACTTCGAGAGTCCAGAAGCACATGCCGCCGCCTCGAAAAGGCCTGGAGGAACACCAAATCCACAGAAGCCCACAACAACTTCAGAGCCGTCACCAACGCCCACCATCAACTCATCAGAGAAACGAGGAAAAAGCGATTGAAGACAGAATCTCCACCCACGCGCACAACAGCAAGGAACTCTTCAGCATCATCAAGGAGTTCGCCCAACCCACTAGCGAGTCTACCGACATCCCTCCCTCACAAGATCTCTGTGACAAACTCAGCACCTTTTTCCACCACAAAATCAAGAGCATCTACGACAACTTCGACGAAGACAACCAACACACTGAACCCTCACCAACCACCCCCGACACCCGGAAACCAGCGATTGACGACTGGACAGCCCTCACCACCGAAGACACACTGAAGACAATGAAGTCAATCCACTCAGGGGCCCCCATGGACCCCTGCCCCCACCACATCTTCAACAGAGCCGCCGACACCATCGCACCCATGCTCCGCCACACCATAAACCGCTCCCTGGCGACCGCCTTGTTCCCCGACGACTGGAAACACGCCGAGGTCAACCCCTCCTAAAGAAACCCTCAGCGGACCCCACCGACCTCAAAAACTACAGACCCATCTCCCTGCTCCCGTTCCCAGCGAAAGTCATCGAGAAAGCCATCAACAGCCAACTCGCCACATTCATTGAAGAACACAACATCCTCGACTCCTCCCAATCCGGCTTCAGAAAAACCACAGTACGGAAACCGCCCTCCTCGCCGCAACAGACGACATCCGCACCCTACTGGACAAAGGAGAAACAGTAGCCCTCATCCTCCTCGACCTATCAGCGGCGTTCGACACAGTCTCCCACCGCACCCTAATACGCAGACTCTACGACGCAGGAATCCAGGACAAGGCCCTCGACTAGATCCGCTCCTTCCTCTCCGGCAGGACGCAGCGGGTCAGACTCCCCCCTTTCCTCTCGGACCCCACACCTAACACCTGCGAAGTCCCCCAGGGCTCCTCCCTCAGCCCGACGCTCTTCAACGTCTACATGGCTCCACTCGCCCCCATCGTCAGACCCTAAGGACTCAACATCGTGTCATACGCAGACGACACCCAGCTCATCCTCTCCCTATCCAACGAGCCCAACACCGCCAGACGCAACTTTCGAGAAGGCATGGAAGCCGTCGCCAAATGGATGAAAAACAGCTGCCTACAACTAAACACCAACAAAACAGAAGTACTCATCATGGGCCCAAACCCCGACGCCTGGAGCGACACCTGGTGGCCCCCGCCCTCGGAAACCCGCCAACCCCCACGGACCACGCACGCAACCTGGGAATCATCCTGGACTCCGAGCTCAAAATGGACCGCCAGATCAACTCTGTCTCGTCTTCCTGCTTCCACACCCTCCGCCTCCTTCGTAAGACCTTCAAATGGATCCCCTCGAACACCGAAAGACCGTCACTCACGCCCTGGTCACCAGCAGACTCGACTACGGCAACGCACTCTACGCCGGAATAAACATAAACCTCACCCGCAAGCTACAGAACATCCAGAACGCCGCTGCAAGACTGGTCCTCAACCTGCCAAAACACTGCCACATCTCCCAGCACCTGCGCACACTCCACTGGCTCCCCGTCGAGGCGAGAATCACCTTCAAGATGCTCACCCACGCACACGAGGCCCTCCACGGCACCGGACCAGCATACCTGAACAGCCGACTCAAATTCCACGCACCCCAAAGGACCCTACGATCAGCCCAGCTCTCCTACGCCGTGGTCCCCCGCACCAGAAAGACCAGATCGGGAGGCCGCTCCTTCTCCTTCCTCGCGGCCAAAGCATGGAACGCCCTTCCGCTCCACCTCAGACAGACAACATCGCTCCCCATCTTCGCAAGAAACCTCAAAACCTGGCTCTTCGACAGACCCCCTCCTTGATGGAATGGAACCTGCACCCCCCCCCACCCCTAGCACCTTGAGACCCTTACGGGTGAGTAGTCGCGCTTTAACAAACCCCTGATTGATTGAGAGTACAATGGCATTATCCATCCAGGTGAGTTCTGTGGTGTGGCTGAATTTAATCCTGTTGCTGGAGGTGAAAATGGGGTTGAATGTGTGACCAGCCTTGTGCGTAGGTTCAGTGACCAGTTGGGTGAGGCCAATGTTGTTCAGGTTCTTTAGGAGGGCAGTGGAGTTGGTGTCATTGGGGTCGTCGACATGGAAATTGAGGTCGCCAAGCACGACGTAGTGGTGGGAGTCGATGGCTAGAGGGGCAAAGAGGTTGGAGAAGGAGTCGCAGAAAGTTGGTCAGGGTCCTGGGTGTCTGTAGGCGAGTGAGCCCCTTATTGTGGTCTTTGCGTCTTTCTGTAGTTGGAAGTTGAGGTGTTCCATGAGAGGCGTGGGGTCATCGTTGGTGATGGTGCATCTGATTGTTTCCTTGAAGATGATGGCGATGCCTCTGCCTTGTTTGTTGGTGTGTCTTGGTGTATCATTTTGTATCCTTCGGGAGTGGTGGTGGTGATATCGAGGTTTGAAGAGGGTTTGAGCCATGTCTCAGTGATAAAGGTGATGTCCGTGGAGAGGGGTGTGATGGTGTCACAGATTTCCGTGGTGTATTTGCAGAGGGAGTGGGTGTTGAGCAGGATACATTGGAGCAGTTCCGGGTTGTGTTGCGATCTTCTTGGCGGGGTGGCGTGGG
The DNA here is from genome assembly GCA_963921515.1 of Calotriton arnoldi. Lineage (NCBI taxonomy): Eukaryota > Metazoa > Chordata > Amphibia > Caudata > Salamandridae > Calotriton > Calotriton arnoldi. The sequence goes on along the minus strand of CAWUFW010001736.1, from coordinate 68,168 downwards.
ATCCTTTGTAGGTTGTGATGCAAGAGAAACAGCAATGTTGGCAGGTGAAGGGTCCTTTGGTTGAACAAGGTGCGGCGGAGAAGCAGCTGATGTCGGTGTATCGGAGGGTGGCGGGAGGACCAAGGGCCCTGACGCTGGGCGCGGTCCAGACACGGATAGGCACAGACAGGCTTGCCTTTGGTGCAGCACGGCTGAACAGAGGCCTCAATAAGTAGTCCTGTGATTGGGTGGGGCAGAGCGGGAGGCGGGAGAACGGGCGACAAACGGTAGGAGCGGGTAGAGCAAGAACCAGCAGTGAAAAAACAAACAACAGCGCAGCTGGACAAGGATAAACCACAATCAAACGAAATACCAGCATAAAAGCAGGTTAAAATACAAAAAATTAATGTGAAAAGATAACCCAAGATCACAGGGCAAATAAATAGTGGGAGGCAATGGGCGGACTGCAGGCTCGAACAGATGTCTGTGGGACTGGGAACCGAGTCCTGGTCTCGAGGAGTCAGGCAGGGGCGGCGCAGAGACCGGAGGTCAATGGGCTACTAGTGGAGCCATGCAGTGGCCTCCATAAGTAGTCCTGGGGGTGGGAGGGGTAGAGCGGGAGGTGGAAGATCAGGTGAAAAATGCCAGGGAGAGTGGGAAGCGGCAGTGAAAAAACAAACAACAGTGCAACTGGACAAGGGGAAACCACAAAAAAATGAAATACCAGCATAAAAGCAAGTTAAAATACAAAAATACATGGGAAAAGAAAACTCAAGATTACAACGCAAATAATAAGTGGGAGGCAGTGGGCAGACTGCAGGCTCGAATGCGAGGCTGCGGGACTGGGAGCCTAGTCCCGGTCTTGAGGAGCCAGGCAGGGGGAGCGGCAGAGAGACCAGAGGTCAATGGGCTACTACTGGAGCCGTGCAGCGGCCTCCATATGTAGTCCTGGGAGTCGGAGGGGTAGAGCGGTATGTGGGAGATCGGGCAAAAAATGGCGGGTAGAGCAGGAAACGTCAGTAAAAAAACAAACAACAGCGCAACTGGACGAGGGGAAACCACAAACAAATTAAATACCAGCACAAAAGCAACTTAAAATACAAAAATAAATGGGAAAGATAACCCAAGATTACAAAGGCAAAAAATAAGTGGGAGGCAGTGGGCGGACTGCAGGTTAGAACAGGAGGCTGTGGGACTGGGAACCGAGTCCCGGTCTCGAGGAAACATCTTGATTTTTGGTAGGTGCTGTAGCATTCTAAGAACGAGATGGGGAGCAAAAGGCAAAAGACATGAGAAGAGAAAACGTATATCTTCCTCCTCTTCTGGTGGTGGTGGGGACCTGCTGAAATCAGCAGATCTTGGTAATCTCGATTGATATCTCCTGGTGGCCCTGCTCCTATCTCGGCTTCGCAGGTGCAGGTGGCTACACAGAAGAAAATGTTAGAGAGGGAGAAAAGATCAAAAAAAGGGTAATCTGGTTCTCCTTGTGAACATTCTTCAGGCCCGGATTCAGCAGCTCCTAGCACTTCTGCTATGGGAAAATATGTAAGGAGAGAACAAATCCCTCAATTACTGGACCAAATAAGAGAAAATCTGAGGTTTGACCCTGCACCAGAGGATCTGGAAGGCCTTTTTCTGTAATATAAGCAACAATCCCAAATTGTGATGCCCTTTCATAAGAATGCCAAAGATTTGATTTCTAGGCAATTGAAGGAGGTGCAACAGTCTAAGACCCGGAGGTTTCGACAGAAGGCCTATGGCTTGGAGAATACTGTGGAAATCCTTACTCAAAATGTCAAGGTGGGTGCTATTCCAGCTCCCTTGATTGACTGTATGTCCATAAATCCAGAAGACTGTTCACCGGCGGATCCAGTTGAGGGACTGAAAAGCTGACTTTTCAGAAAAATCTACCCTATTAAAGATTCATTTTGAGGGTCATAAGTTGTTTGGAGATCAGTTAGACTCCATGATTACTACGTTTTTCAAAGATAGGAAACACACTTGGCCCTAGTAAAGGAACTTCTTCGCAATCCTTTAAATGACAGGATCAGGAGCATCATGATGGTTCTAAGAAGGACTTCCAGACCTACTATTCATGTTGGAAGAAACTTCCGCTGAAGAAATTATCCAAGGCTCCAGAGTCAGTTTATCAGTCAGGAAACTGCAAGCAATCTTCTATGACTGCCCTCCAGAATTGAAAATCATCCCTACTTCCATTCCCAAAATCCTATCAAGACACAAGCCCTGTGGGAGGGAGTTCAAGCATTATTGAAGAAAAGAGCAATTATTCCTGTTCTTCCAAAGGATTAGGAAATATTGTCTATTCTGTTCTTTTTCTAGAGCAGAAGGCCTCTTGAAATTACAGGTTAGTGTTAGATCTGAAGAGACTCAATTCATGGGTAAAGATAATTCATTTTTGAAGGATCACACTGCAGGGGATCATTATCATGGCCTCCAAAGGAAACTCCCTAGTGACCATCAACCTGCAGAATACCTAATTACTCATCCCTATACATGCAAACCATCAGACGTTTCTTCCATTATGCCATATAGGATCTTAATTTATTTTCAGTTCAGGGTACTTCCTTTCAGGCTGAAATCAGCTCCACAAGTCTTCACCAAAGTCCTAGCTCCGCTGGTGGGTTGCTCTGTCAAGAAATGATCTTTGTTTGAGCCATATCCGGACAATTGGCTAGTTTATGCATTATAAAAACTCTTACATATAGTAATCATACAGAAAGGGTACTCTTGGTGCTAAAGGAGCATGGTTCTCTAACAAACATACAAAAGACTCAGCTATTGCCGTCAGAAGATCAGCTATTCATTGGGGCAAGATTTCAAATGGGTCTGGGGTTTGTTATCCTTCCAGGCAAAAGAATACAAAAGATCCAAAATCACATAAGAACAATTCTCTCTCATAGTCCTCCTATGGCGGGAGACTGGTTACAGGTGCATGAGGACTGGTTGTAACTATTTTTCTGGTATCTTGGTCCAGATTTCACCTCACCAAGGTGGTGATGTACATCCTAGCTCATTGGAATACCACTTCGCATGACCTTTCATTCCAAATTTTGCTATCTCTCTAAATAAGCCAGGAACTGCAGTGGTGACTGAACTCTCAGAATCTCATCAGAGGGATTTGTTTCTCACCTCCGATTTCTGTATTCACAAAGACAGATGCTAGTACTGTGGTGGTGTGGGTCAGGGTGGACAATATGACAGTAAAGTCATATTTAGTGAGAAAGGGAAGCTTGGGATTGGTTTCTCTGTCCAGGATATCGGACAGATATTCAATTGGGCAGAGGAAAAAGTTATATCAATCTCAGCCATTCACATTCAGGTGGTATGAAATACAATACCCGACAAACTGAGCAGGGAGATCCCTTCTTCTAAAGATTTCGGCCTGAGCCCTCTAGTCTTTTCACCAGTGCCTAATTTGAGCTGGTGGTTTCCAGTGCTCGGCACCGGCACTTAATTCACTAATGTCAGTCCACCACATGGTGGCACTGTCTGTCTAATTTTTAGATGAGTACCACAACAGTATTTATTAATTCAATATACATTAACAATGATAAATCCGACACACTTGTAGGATTTTGATGGTTAGTGGTTGTGTTGGTATTGTTATCGGCATCGCTCACAGAGGAAGTAAAAGGTAGAGGCTTCAGTGTCCTCCTCAGAAGGGCCCTGGCACCTACTTTTTTTTCCTACAGATTAAACACTGCTTTTCAGAAATGGGGTGATCCGATAATAGATCTCCTTGATTCTCCACAGAACTCCCTTCTGAAGAATTTCTGTGCTAGGGTGAGTGAGGAAAAAATGTGGGGATTGGATGCTCTATCCTGTTCTTGGGCCGAGAGTTCCCTTTATGCCTTTCCTCTCTTTCTTCTGAGTCTCAGGTTTTTGATCAAAGGTCAGAGAACAGAAAGCGCCAGTGACTCTGATTGTGCTAGCCTGACCCTGCTTGTGCTGGTATCCTCTCCTGACAGCAGTGAATGTTTGCCAGGATATACTCCTTATGATTTTCCCATCTGGTATTTCCTCTTCTACATTATGGCACCTTAATGAGACCCAGGTTGACGACCTGGAAGTTGAAAGGTAAGTGCTGAAAAAGAGTGGTCTTTCTGAGGTTTTGGCCAGGGCCATTCAATCTTCTAGAAGTGTTTCTACACTGAAGTCATATGCAAAGCACTGGGGTGCGTTCAGTAAATGGTATGGTTCAACTGGTTTGCTTCTGCAAGAAGCAAATTTAGTTCAGTTTTTTTCCTAGCTTCTGGATGGATTTACCCTTGGGTTAAAGGTTTCCACATTGAAAATCCATTGGGCAGGCATTTGGGGGCTCATAGGTACCTGGGATAATCTGCCGAATGAACAAGGGTTAGTTCAGAGATTGTTGAGAGGATTGACTAATGTAGGACCTCAAACACAGCTGTTGCTCCCTTCTTGGGATTTATGGATAATGCAGGAGGCCTTGACTGGTCTGCCCTTTGAGCCCTCGGAGGAGACAATACTAAAATTCTAACTCTGAAGACCTTCTGCTTGAAGGCTATTACTTCTGCCAGAAGACTAGATAAATTGGGTTCCTTGTTTTAGAAGCACCCGTTTCTGAGGGTTATCCTAAGGGTTGGGTATCTCCTTTGTTCCCAACGTTAACTCTGCATGCCCCACGGTTCAGGAGGTTATTCTCCCAGTGTTTTTTTGCCTCCTACACATTCTGAGGAAAAGCATCTAAATTCACTAGGCGTAAAAAGAAAAGTCCTCTATTATCTGGACTGTGTCAGGTTTCATAATTTAATATTTCCTGTTTGTGAACTTTGGGCCAGCCAAAAAGGGGGCAAAATCTACAGTGTAGACACTTAGTAGATGGATTAAGTACCTGATCCCTTTAGCCTGTAAGGCAGCAGGCTTACTTCTCTTCTGGGAGGTCAGGGCAGAGCAACCAGGGGAATGCCTCCTTCTCTGGCAGAAATTCAAGGGCCCTCCATACTTGAGATATGCAGAGCACCTATATGGTCATCCCTGTTCACTTTTGTGAAGCATTACAGAATAGTGTAGGAGGTTGACTTGAATAATGTGGTTGGTTCAAATGTTCTCTCCTCTATAGAATGAATGGGGAGGATGTATGATTTATTAGATATTCAGCATTCAGATTTCAGTTGTCCTGGTTGATTTTGTCTGGGTAAGTCCCATATTGTAATGAATCTGAGCGATGGGGTGGGGGGTACGAAGGGATAATGCCTCAATTACATACCGGTAATTACATTAGGCTGAGTCATTTCTTCCCTTTACTTCATTACCTCACTCCCTCTCGCCCTGTTCTCCAGGCCACCTGATTTGTCTGTGACTTATTATTTACAGGATGTGGTAAAAGGGGAGGGGCATATATGCACAAGGATGCATGCTCGTTGGTTGTGTCTGAGAGACATGGCTGCCTCATATTGTAATGAACTAAAGCAAGGGGAGGACTCAGAGTAATGCAATTTTTGGTAAGTAATTGAAACATTCATTAATTTGGGCCTCATTGGCCTACTTGAATGCCTGGAGGGGAGACAATACTCTCATGACAAGAAGATTCCAGTGTAGGCCTAAACACACGGAACTCCCTTCATTGGCGTGCTTCACATAGAAGTGTTTTAGGTCCTGAGTACAAGGTGTGGGTAGTAGCATAGATGCTGATGTCGTTGATGAGGGTGTGCTGAGAATTACAAATGGCCCTGTATACTCTGAGGGCTAACCTGCTCGATGGTGCTGGTGGAAGGAGAGGACAAATCACAGAACGGTGAAGAGTGTGCATGGCTAGCGTGATTAGTTTGTCAAGATGCAAATAACTAATATAGGGAGCCAATGTTATCTTTGATATACGAAGTCTACAATACTCCACTTTTTGCATGTTCCTTCCCCCTCTTCTCTGTGCTTTTCTAATGCTGTAATAATTGGATTAAACGGCCCCTAATATTCCAATTACACTTTAATATTGACATCACAAGTCACATGTAATAAGATACTAAAATATCTACTGTACTGTAATAAGTTATTACAGTTTAGTTGTAACTACTCTGTGCCTAGTACTGGAGCCTGCAGAAGTGTGAAAGGCAGATCACTGAGCTGAATTACGACTGCTTTTTAAACAATGGAAGGGATAACCACCTGGTTGGCTCTTTATGCTGATTTGTTTTACTTCTGAAGAAATGTTTGGTCCTTAGTTGTTAAGGTGGCATTGTTGTGAGTGTATTTAGTGCAGGGTTGGAGTTTATTACAAGAGATTCAGACCCTATCTGCATGTTACCACAAACCCTTAACAACAACATTTAGTCCACGTGTGTAAAACCACAGTATGACTTTCACAGGAATTAGCAAAACTGAATTATTTAAAAGGTGCCATGGAAGAGCTAAATTATGTGACCGGGTATTAGTGGATTAAAACCCCTTTGCACCATGATTAATAAGAATATTTCAAGTCATCTGGGAGTTCCCTGTACTTAAAAAAGAATTCAGCTTTCGGCTTCTTTCTGCTATATTGACTTATAACCTAGCGGTGAATCGATATATACATATATATTGCATATATTAATCTTTCTGCTTGCTCGGAATTAACAATTTCCTTTCTGACAACGATTCTTCTGGGTGAATTGTATCTATTTATATAAGGGCAGTGGTCAAAGTGGGGGGGATCTGAGGGCACGACGTGCCCATACTTTTTTAGTTTTAGAAAATTAGTTCCCCTACTTTGTGTAAAAAGATGGCCGTCCCGGGACGGTTATTTCTGACACTTAAAACGCTTCAGCTGAAGCTGTTTGTTATTATGTATGTAGTTACCGGAAGGTGAAACATCGAAAAAGGTTACAGAATATTTTGGTTATTTAGCCAATGTCTTTAACCACACCCCCATGCTTACTCACCCAGTCCTGCCAAGTGTCACACATCTCGCGGTAAACTAACGCATTTTAAGTTATGTTACCGCATTGCCGCATGTAAAACTATTGTCACGCAAGTCAGCTTACTTAAAAGCTGAGTGTATCACCGGTTTTCATGGTTCGTAGAGTCCGATATTTCGAATGGTTAAACTTTAAAGAAACACAAAGCAGGCAGCGCACAGCAGCCAATGCGAGTTCTGCTGTGCTTTGATGGTACCAGGCTGGTTCACCCTGATTGGACGGTGTTTTGCTTGTGTTACGTAACTTACGTAGGTAGGCTGACCTGACTATATCGCCCGGCACATGCGTGTAGCCGTATGGCCTGCCCACACAGGGAAGTTACATTTACTACTCAGCAGTCCGTGCAGCATTAGTGCTGCTAAAAGAATAAAGTTAATCAGTCAACTGCCTCGTGTTGAAAGACAGGGACCGAAAGGATTCAGTCGGATCATGCAGGATGTTAAATTTCAAATCTCTGCTGCAGCCAGTGCGGGCCACCAGGAATTGCAGCCGCCGGAGTTAAATTAAAGGAAGGGGAGTCCTCCTCAACACGTGCTGTCTTCCCATGCTGGGGGTGGGGCAGAAGCAGGAGTGTTCTCTGGAGGCTGTGTCCGGTCACAGTAAGATAGACAGCGTGCCACGCCATGCACTCACTCTTCAAATGTGGCAAGTATTTCACATTTGATTAATGATCAGTTTTTTAGATAAAAGTGTCAAAATTTAGCGCTATAATGTAGTGCTCCCATCACTTGTAAATCTTTGTCTAAAAATGAGACATTCAAGTTTGAAATTATCGATCCTGTGTTGATTTATTACAATTTGGGCTAAATTGAGATTCTGGTTTAAACAAAAGACCAATCGATAGCGGAGGTTCATTCTCGTAAAGGTTCAGAACATATATTCCCAGTTCGCACCTTCGCTTCCACTGTTACAGAGGCCAAAGGAGCTGTAATCAGCTACTAGTTATTTGAAACAGAGATAAGGTTGACTGAGATTCAAAGTTGTTCCGTTACGCAGATGTAAAAAAAATGTTGATTAGTAGAAGAGACACAGCATACATGGGGCAAAATAAACTGCTAGGCAGTGTAGTATTCTCCCTAATTAATCCGGTCCGAAGAGGCAGAGTAATGCTTAACCGTGAATGATCTACACCTTGAAACATGTTGAAAATTCTGACCCTTGTCTGAAAAAAGCATGCTGTTCCATCAGAGCTAGATTTACAAATTCACAGTCTACTGCTGATGTTTAGATGCAACGCAGTACTTTATGGTATACAGAGAGCAGCTTCAGAATCATCTAGGTCACTGTGCTAGCCTGCCCTCTCCACAGACTGCAGCTACAGTGTACAGGCCGAGCAGCGGAAGTTATTTCCCCAGCACTGACTCCATTGTTAAGTTAAAGAGAACGTGGGGTTTCTTTCTGGGGAGAGACAGATTTGTCCCGTGCAAGTTGACTCACCAGTAGCGCAGAGGGTTAATGTGCCTGCTGCAAAGAACGTGCATCATGCATATCACAGAACCTAATGCTAAAAGGGATTAGTTTGGGTAAAAATGTATTTTTATTAGCAAAGCCAACCCCAGCTAGTGGTATGTTTTAAATCATCAGTTTGTGCTCCTCCAGATCAAACATTTAAAATATACTGCACAGTTATACAATTGTTTTACTGTACGATCAGTTTGCAAGGTTACTAGGTGAGTGCCCTTCGATTTCAGCTGCTTCAACATCTTAGTTTTTTGCTGCATCTATATATATATGCTTCCCTCATCTTCATAGCTTGATTTTGCTTGTGAGAAAGTGTCACTCATAGTCGTTGAATGTCACTCATAATTACACCAAAATTATGAAAATGTCACACATAGGCATTCTGAAACCTTGGCAGCTATGCTCACCTAGCCCCACTACTGCACAGCATCACAGTTCTCATACTTTTTTTAATGCACTTTGACCCAGGGCACTAGTCGGGGGGGGGGGGGGTACACACGGGTGGACAGCGTCCACCCACTATTTTCACAGGGTGAACACCGTCCACCCTGCCAAGAAGTTGGACCCCCGCTAAAAATATGCTCAATTCGTCCCGGTGTAATTTGCAAACACCGGGACACATTGAGCAGCGCCTGCCCGTTGTCTGCTTTCGATCCGCAACAACGTGCAGGAGGGACGGGGCTTTCTACTTTCAGACTCCTGCTGGGCCCATAACAAAGGCCGAATCTGAGGGGTCATCATGCCTCCTTTTGTTCGAGTCTCCTGGCTGGGAGCAGTCAGGAGCCTCACACCTAGAAGCAACTGCAGCAGAGATAAAACAAAGGCTCACACCTTGTTAGCACTTCACACATACGTATGAGAGGCAGCTTTTCACTTTAGGAGATATGCATGAGCTGTAAGAATGTCAGATGTGTTGGTCTTTCCCAGTATTTACACAAAATAAATAGAATTTATATAGTGCTTACTACCCCTGAGGAGGCTTTGTAATAATTTAAATATCACGATTTTTTCTTCTAAAGAACTATGGGTGGAAGAAGTTTGCGCTGACAAAAGGCAACATTGTTTTATGTGTAGCTCACATAAGTGTGAATCTTCTGCCTAAATCAGGAGGCTTTCCCTGTATACTCGAAATGTGCTCTAATGTACTCATGATAGACAATGTAAACATATATGTGTGGGCTTAAGATATGATGCCACTTCCTGTGATGTGATTTCTTGTGATGTCACTTGCCTACTAATTAACTAGGTTAGTCCCCCACTTTTTTTTTTAGGACTTGTGCCCTGCTTTGACCACTGTATAAGGGTAGTACTATTCATCCTCTTTATGCCTGCTTGACCTCATCAGTGAGGACATCACCTAGTCTCGTTTGGCGCAGTCATTGGTGATGCTGCTCATCACTGGTGTTTCAACATGACATGAGGAAAGTCACCATAAAAGCACCTTGAAGGGTGAAGACTGGTGACAGAATGAATGTACTGATTATTTATGCGTACACATAAATCTTCTCCTCCAGAAGTGGCAGTACACTGTCCCCTGGTGGGGATGCGAACCGTCCAAAAGGGATGAAATTATGGTCTCCCCTTGTTCCGAAATGAGGTTGGTTGTGATCTTCCTGACTATGGGCTCCGGATTCTAATAGTTATGCATTCACACGCTGGAGAAAATGCCCCCTCCCTGGTCCCCATCAGTACTTCACTGTCTACTGATAGACATACGGTGTATCAGTCCATAAATAGACTGACCCTCCTTGGCCACGCCTCCTGCCCCCGGGGCCCCCTTCCCATTGGACGGGAAACGGGACTCGCGCGCCTCCCGCCACGCGCACAAATACCCTAGTCTTTCGCCTACCCCACCTCCTCTTGCTACGTCACTGGTTCCCCCCCGTCCAACCTGGACGCTGCGCGCACCCCTGTCGCGAGCGGCCTGGGCTTGCGCGCGCGCGCCCGCGGGCTACTGAACGGAGGGCTCGGGCGAGCGCTCCAGCTGTTGGGAGGGGAGGAGCGGAGGCACACGTGGGGAGGAGCGAGGCGTATCTGCACCTCATTCACGGTGTAAACCGTTAGCAACATCCGAGCAGTGGACCTTTCAGGCCCTCACTGGTGACAGACATTACCCCATCACAGAGCTGTACTCTGGGAACGTAAAAGTCGCTCCTAAAGGGTCTGAGAGCGACAGACTTACCACGGTCGTGTTCGCAGTGCTGAGTATTGACGGGGCAACCGCGCGCCCGCGGGAATGGCAGTCCTCTGCTCTCGCACCAGAGGACTGACACTCCTCTCATCAAACTGACGTAGTCCCTGCTAGGGCTAAAACAGGCTACTTTCCCTCTTCATTTTTTTTATTTTTTTTTCAGTTTTATATAGTACGAACTCCACCCGAGGGTATTGGGTCGCTCGAAGTGTGTACTGGTTACATTACACAAGGACACATTCATTTTTGGTAAACACCGAGAGATTAAGTGATTTGCCTAGAATCACAGGATGGTGAGCCGACGCCGAGACCCGAACGCGGTTCCCTAGTTCCAAAGTTGGCAGCTTCGGCCGTTACGCCACATCCTCTCCCCACATCCGCTTCAAGGGCTGGTACCCCTCTCACACAACTGACTTAGACCGTACTCAGAGATATTACAGATCTAGCCGCCTGTCGCTCTAACCTATCAGAAATCTGTTAGCTCTACAAGCCTTCTCAGAGATTGCAAGCCACTGCCCACCTCGCCAGAAAGATCACCTGCTATCACTCAATCATGGGACTACGGCGGTGATTCATAGGAGGAGGGGTCTGTCAGTGCAGTGGGGAGAGTCTGTCTGTATTGTCAGGGAATTTGGTGTGTCGACCCTGAGTGCGGCATAAAGTAATCCCTATGAGGGGGTTAGGTCTCCGTTGGTTCTGTCAGTGCAGGAATGTTGCCTAGGTGAGTTGAGTTTTGTGAAAGAGGCGATAGTCCTTGGAAGGAGTCGGAGATGGTCAAATCTGTCAGTCCTACGAAGCGCGCGAGGTCGTAGATCTATCATTACAAATGTTTTATCCTCTCATAGGACGACCCCCCTCACGAAAACCGAAAATCTCCGCCGCCTAGGACGTGCTGACTGCACCTAAAGCGCTATCATGCTTTGCAATTGAAGTTAAGCGCTATACAAGGACCACTTACCATAACATAAATCTGACAGACCCCACTCAAAAGCCCAACAGCCCCTCACTTGACTAACATTTTGATCATTCATAGTTGCACACCCTTCCAACATGCCTGATAACTTCCCACAAAAGACGAGTTTTTACACTAACGGATCTGACACACCACCACATGACTCGCACCCCCTCGGTCTCCGACGCCCATACCCACCTCCCAACAGATCTGACAGCCCACCCCCTCACACACAATTCACCAAAAGATCCGAAAGGTCAGTCCACCCCCTTGCACAGACCCAGAGGCCCCGAACACTGGAATGACAGGGGTTCAGTTCTCACTAAGAAAAAAAAATACTCCTCCGCCCCATGCCCCCGCAGGACTTAGAGAGCCACTGCTCCCACGGCTTGTTCATTTAAGATGTGTGTGGTTGGGAGGGGGGTTGCTCATACCTAAGCGCCTCTCTCCTCAAACACACTTTCTAAGAAATGAACGAAGAGAATTGTGTGCGAGTGTGTGGGGTGGGGGGGCTTCGGCAATAGGGTGAAACAGAGATTGTGTTTTAGGGCGCTATGCTCCTGTGAGGAGCGGAGTTTGGATTGCCACATTTTCAGAGGATAAAGTGGTGGGTGGGAGGGGTGAATGTTAAAATGCCGGTGGAAGGGTGACACGGGTCTGGGGGCTGGTGTGGTGGAGGGCTGATATGGTATGGCCGGCAGGCTGAGGCCGGATGTGCCGCTGTGGGAAGAGTTGTGGGCGAGCAGCGAGTTGAGGCGCTGCTGAGAGGCAGATAATGCGGCGTCTGGGTGGGTAGTGACAGTGAGCAGCTCCTCTTAGGGTAGTTGTTCTGGTGATGGTGGTGGCGCTCTGCGGCTGACGTGGTTCTTGGGGGCGGGGGGGGGGCAGATGTGATGAGACATATATAGCGTGAGTGCAGGCGTGACGTGGAGGGGGCTTTTGATGTTCTGTGCCAGATGTGCTGGTCGAGAAGGGCGTTTTGAGAGGGTGTGTGTGTGTGTGGGGGGGGGGGTATTAGCTTGCTTTGAGGACAGATGTGACCGAGCAGATATTGTGATATGGTAGGGAGACGTGTACCGTTAAGTGCAATGTGCTGGGGACCGTAACGTAAAATGTTTGCCCCCACGTATATTCATCGGCCTTGGGCCTAATGGAGACCCCCTGATGGGTCAGGGGCCTGATTATCGGTTGGGGCCCCGCTGCTCCGCAGGGGCTGCAGTGGCCTGCGTCACGCCCCTGAGTACAGATGTGTGTGTCTGTGGGAGTGCTGGGGAGCGTGAAGGCGTTGAGAGACGAGGTGCGAAGGGTTGTGGGTGCGTGGGAAGGAGAGCTAAAGGTGATGTGCTGTGTGAGGCAGATGTGCTGAGCCGATTGCAATTTTGTGTGGGTGCAAAGGCTGGTGTGTGTGTGTGTTTGGGAATAACAAGTGGGGGGAAGGAGGTCACGTTCCACTGTGTATGTCTGTGTGCGTTTTTGGGGTGCGGACCTGTGTGGCGTCCTGAGAGGTGATGTACATGTGTACATGAATCCCGTGTTTCTGAGTGAGTTTTGGTGGTGTTGATGGGTGACAAGGCATGAAGTTTGCAGTATGAGTGTTTGTGTGTGTAACGAGGGTTTGGTGCAGATGTGCTTGGGCGTGGAATCTGTATGTATGTGTGTGTGTGTATACATATCTATATATATATATACATAGTGTAAACTTGTAAGGGAGCGAGGACTGGTGCGCCTGTCAGGTGAGGTGTGTAAGGGTGTGAAAGTAGGGACCGGTGTGCGCCTGTGTGTGGCATGGGGTCTGAATATGGCTGGACAGATGTGCTTGTAGGGATATGTGTGCGCACATGGAGCGCGGCATTGCGTGTGCACGGGTGATAGAATCCTGAGTGTGTGCCTGTGCGTGACGGAGCGCTTGTACGGGGACAGACGTGCATGCCTGCGCGAGAGGCGCTTGTGCGTTCGTGGGTTAGCTATTAGGGCTGGTGTGTGCGCGCTTGAGCGGCTGGGGCCAGTGTGTGTATGTGTGCGAGTGGTCGTGGGAAGGGTAGTGACATGCCTGTGTGGAGGGAGGGGATGTGTGTGTGACTGGAGCTACAGGGTGATGGACCTATGTGTGTGTGCATGCGAGTGTGAGGAGGGAGGTGTTGCTCATGTGTGTTCGTGTGTGCGAGTGTTAGGAGGGAAAAGGTGGTGATGGGCCGCTCTGAGGATGCCCGGCTTCTGCGCCAAATCCGCCGGAGCGCCGAGGGGTAGGGAGCTTAGATACTCACGGTTGTGGCATGAAAATGATCCCGGGGAGAGGAGCGCGGCCGCCTCCTGCAGCACATCCGCCTGCCCTGGGGGTCCGTGTCCGCCCGGCGCCCCGTTGGTCCTCCCGGGCGGGGAGCGGAGGGTAGCAGCGCCGGGGAGCGGAGGGCAGCAGCACCGGGAGGAGGAGGAGGCAGCATCGGCAGCGCGCCTGCGCGCGCCCGCCGCCCCCACTCACTTTCCAAAGCAGCTCCTGCGCTCCGGCACACGTCAACCAGCATCCAGGCGAGGCGTGCACACACGAGCAAGGAGCGTGCGTACACACTAGAGCGCTGAATGGCTGTGCATGCACACAGGAAAGTGCACACACTTCAGAGTGAGAATCTAAAAAGTGTGCACAAAGGCAGGCATTTCTGAGCAGACAGCGTCCACACGCGAGCAAAGATCATGCAAACATAAGTAACGTGCACACCCACGAGAATGCTAACACACAGAGGATACACACCTTTCAAAGAGAGAGCATGTGAAGTGTGCACATACCGAAGTTAGCATGCCTAGACAGGCGAGGGGAATGCATGCACGCGAGCTCAGTGACCATGCCTGCACTAAGGTGAGTGCACACCTTCCAAAGAGATGACGTCAAGAATGAGCACATAACGAAGTTAGCTTCCATGCACAGACGATCTGAGTGTGTGCACACGATATCAGTGAGTGTGTCTGCACCAACGTTAGTACACGCCTTCCAACGAGACGATGTCTAGCGTTGGCACGTATCTACGAAACCATGCACACAAGGAGAGAGAGATATCCATAAGCTAGCATTGAATGCGTATATACTCCAAGAAGAGTGCACACGTACTCCAAGAATATCTCAAGAGTGCACTGTGAACAATACGGAGTGAACAATACGGAGAGAACGTACGTGTGCACAGGAGCAGCGAATGGGCACACACCCAGCAGAGTACATACACTCTGGTATGTCAATTCCGCGAGAGAGAGTGCCTCAAGAGTGTTCACTTACTGAAATGCGAATGTACGCAAGAGCAGCGCGCGTGCACACTGGAGTGGTGAATTTGCATGCACCCTACGGAGTGAGAGACACCGGTGAAATAATTTTAAGTGTGTGTGGATACCAGGGGAGCAAACACTTTTTCGGGAGTGTGCACACAACTAAATGGGCGTGCACAGTTTTCTTCCATGAGCTCACACGAGGCATTTCCCCTACTTCCACTTGTCCATCCAGAGGAAGGCATGCACACATTTCAGCAGTGGCACACAGGAGTAGGGAGACGGCACACACATAAAGAAGCGCACGCCCACTCGTAGCATATACGAAAGAGCACGAAACCCAATGCGGGCGTTCACCAACACTTACACCCCCCCTCCCCCCCCATTCACAGGATCATACAGCCTGCGGGTAAGGCAAAGATAGGTGTCCAGACAGTGTCCACTGAGTGTAGGAGCAGGGAACACCGAGTGCCTACACTCCATCTAGGATGTAGCAGCTAGACGTGTGCATGCCCTCTGATGCACACAATCGAAAAATGCTAGGAGAGCTACCCCACAATGTTCGTGCACAGGGAATACACTCAGGAGAGAGGGTTGTGCAAACGAGCTCAGCTGAGGGGACAGAACAGTAACACCCAACTGTGCTCGCGCAGGAATATGCACAAGAGAAAATGTAGAGTAGACACAAGGGGATGTGCACTAAAATGAGAAACGCTTCCCCACCTTCATTGGAAGTAGGAGGGCATAGCACGTACACACTGAGAAGGATGCACGCACAAGTCGAGAACAACAAGGGAGCTAGGAGCATACACTAAGAGAGGAAGTGCGAAGCACACGTGCCTGGATAGAGAACATGGGTTGGAGTGGAACATCCGAGACCGCCGTAGAGACGGGCATGAGAGAGCTGGACCTATGGGAATCTGCCTGCCCTGCCCGAGAATAGAGCCCCAGCAGAAATCAGAGAGGAGCGTGCACAGTTAGGGAGTACTAGGCACTGACGGCAGACGCACAGTCTAGCGTGCCAGCTCACATCACGACAATGTGCAAACAGACGGGCGGCATCCCAGGTTCGGGCGTGCCCACGCTCCGCATCATACCTTGTTCCAGTACATAAGGGACGGGAGATCCGGCTCACACCATGATCCTCTTCAAGGGCGAAGGAGACACTACAATTCTTGCTGGGTGGCGGGTGGGGAGCAGTGCTACAGGGGCAGCCTTGGGGAGAGCCGAGCCATGGGTCTGCCTTGGCTCTGAGAGCCACGACACGAGCTGAGCCATCAAAAGAGGTAACAAGCCTTTGCAATGCAATAGGTCTCGCATTACTGAATGTTTGAGCTATTGGCGTTGCATTATTACTTGCAACACCAATAGCTCAAATTTTCAGTAATGCGAGACCTATTGCATTGCAAATGCTTGTAATATTGTTTGCCAATAAACGTGTAGGAAGCCTCTATCTGTGCTCACTGCCTTTCGCTTGTGTAGCCCTGTCTTGTATTTGATTGCACACAGATTCCATGTTGTGCCAAGCATTTGGTTTGTTGTCGAGTCTGTCTTGCAGCAGTGTTTGTGTAAATCTTCTCCGGTGGGAACATTTCCCTCGTAATTGAGATTTATAGAGTGTAGCGGTATTCTCTGGTTAGCAAAATAAAATCATGCTGTAGGAATAGTCCCCCCCCCCCCTTACTAATCCACTTAATAGGTGGATGCCTTTTTCCCCTTCTATAGCTTTGTGTGGAGGGATTGTTGGCGCACTTTTGAGGGGATATTTGACAGCTACAAGATTTTACGGCTTTTTCAGACGGCAGAAGAATAAAGTGAGTGACACATGGCGAGCAAAGAGGGGTTTTATTGGTTATTAAAATGATCTCGAGTGAAGGCCTTTGTAGAGAACATAGACGCTGACTGACAATGTAATTGAGAGGAGGAAACCATGAATCGCTAGAATGATTGAAGATGAATTTGTTATCACTGTCCTGACATGCCTTTTTCAGTAATGCCCTTGACGCTATGTGCTCTGGTAGGAAGGTGCATGTGCAGCTAATTGCTCCTATGTAGTGAATTTCTTCTGTTACATTTGTAACATGTGTGCCGTGTTCTAGCCCTGATCCTATATTGCTCTTCGGAGTAGACTTGCTTGGGCAAACTGGCCAAACATCTTTCAGCAATATTTCGACTGGGAATTTTTGGCCAATGGCCTTGCAGAATGGCTAAAGGATGCTGTCAAGCTTTGTCATTTTGTCACTCCCTGTTCCCCAGCTTGCTCAGGGCATTAACAGTACAGGCTGGGCTGCAAAAATCTTCTATAAACAAATGACGTCACTTTTATGTTAAATACAAAGAATACTGCATGAGCATTTTTTTTTGTCCTAAACCAACATACGACATTTTCCTTTTTTCCACATATCACCAAGGTAGTCTGAATGGCTTCTTTATGAAGGGTTGGCAAGGTATGAAGTAAAGACATACTAGGCAACGTCTTTAATGACGTTTTGTGCAAAGGCTATAATTTGTATGTGTTAACCTCTTCTACTTCTTGCACGCTTTAAGGGCATTCACCGGGAACGAAATGCCATTAAACAGGTGCGTTTCACATCCCGTCTTTTGTGTTTATTTCTTCTTTGAGTTGTGCAGGTTGTTATTGAACGTATAAAAACAACAAAGAAGAAATAGACACAACAGACGGGATGTGAAACGTAGCTGTTTAATAGCATTTTACTCTCTGTGAATGCCCTTAAACTGGAGCAAAACAGCGAAAGAAACCGAGCATGCAGCCCACAGCTCTGCTGCCCATCAGACGCTGCAAGGAGTAGAAGTGGATATGTAATAAGTTGGGCGAGCTTTGCGCTGAAGAAAAAAAATGCGCAAAGCTGCCATTGTTCAACATTAAGCATGGCAGGTACGGCTGTCGCGCTGCTTAAAAAACATTCAAACATTCAATATTAACAAGCGCTGAAGAAAAAAAATGCGCACGGCTGCCATTGTTCACTATTAGGCTTAGCAAGTGCAGCTGTGGCGCTGGTTTAATAAACCTCCAATATTAAAAAGCAGCCACGGAAGCGGGGCAGTGATGGGTGGAAAGCATTACAAAAAAAATAAAGTTCTACCAAACAGGAGATGAAGAAAGCACGCGTAAGGACATTGTACTTTACCGGTGCTCTCAGCCTTCAAAGGAAGTGACATTTTGTCTGCAGGAACGAGACAGGAGGCTGCAAACAAGAGTGACGCTGGGATGAACCAACCATAAGCAGGAGGTGGGAATACAGTCATTGTATTGATGACAGCAGGTCTTGCAAACAGCGCATGCGCTGATGCTCGACCTAAAAAGGCAGCAAGGGTCACGAAAAAATATGAAAAAGGCTCATTAAAATGGAAACATTTATTTATTTCAATATTTCTGAGTGTCTCCATTAAATACATAATTGTTGAAAGTAATTTTTCTACAGGGACTGAAGTGCACACAGATCCAACTGCGTTCAGAGAGGCGTGTTACTGGCAAGCGGCCCTGTAGTAGTGGGCCATTGTCCATGGTCTATGGCCTCAAGCAGGGAAGTTCATCAAGGTATTGGTTAGTCTACGCTGACTTTAGACTGGAGGGGGTTGTGTTGGAAATTAACCTTTCTGCAGGGTCACCCCAATCATTTTTCCTTCCTCCTCCCTATTTTTCTAAATTCGTTTTTGTTGGCTTTACGATTCTGGGCACTATACCACTGATAACGAGTGCTAAAGTGCATGTGCTCTGTACTCAAAACATGGTAACATTGGCTTATCCACAATTGGCATATTTAATTTACTAATAAGCCCCTAGTAGAGTGCACTATATGTGCACAGGGCCTGTAAATTAAATGCTATTAGTGGGCGAGAAAGCAAAAGACACACAATTGATGGACGGAATGCAGAACAAATCAAAACATTCACCCCCAGTCAAGAGATTGTGCCAACCACTCAGTAGCCCTTTAAACATGGCTCAAGCCTGCCACTGCAGAGCCTGTGTTTGCAGTTTTAAACCGCTATTTTGACCTGGCAAGTTAACCTACTTGCCAGGTCCAAACCTTCCCTTTTATTATAGACAAGTTAACCCTAAGGCAGGCCCTAGGCAGTCCTATGGGCAGGGTGCAGTGTATTTAAAAGGTAGGACATGTACTATTGAGGTTTACATGTCCTGGTAGTGAAAGACTGCTAAATTTGTTTTTCACTACTGCAAGGCCTATCTTCCCAAAGGTTAACATTGGGATTTTCTTAAAACATCTTTATGTGTAATTTCCAATTGGAAAAAGATAGAGACTTGGAGTTTGGTGTCTCTGGACTCACAATTTAAAATCACAACTTATTGTGAAGTCGGATTTTAAATTGTAAGTCTGAAAGTGCCACTTTTAGAAAGTTGTCATTTTCTTACTTTAACCATTCTGTGCCCCTGCCTGTCTCTGAATACATCTCTGGGTTGGGTGACAGCTGGGCTTTGTGTATTCACTCGAGACAGTCACACAAAGGGAGAAGGGGTGTGACATTTGCATCCTGATGGCCCATCGCCAGCTGATGGACCTTTCTGAGGTAGATTGGGAGGGAGGAGCTGACACTTGCACCTGAATAAGTCTGTGTCTGTCCCCACCCACAGAGCTGCATACCCCTGTACTGGGTCTGGAGCCAGGGCAGGAAAGGCAGGGACCTTGTGATCTTCAAAGGCCTCTTTGATGTCTCCCCACTTCAAAGGCACATTTGGGTATAAGTACTGAACCCCAGACACCACCAAAGCAGAACTTAGCTGGAACCAAGGCCATTCTGCCTGGAAAAAGAGCTGCTGTGCTGCAGGAGGGACTGCCACTTTGCTGCCTGCATTGCTGTGTTGGCCTGCTGTCTGCTGATTGGTGTGCTGTAGGAGAGATTGTCACTTTGCTACCTGCTCTGCTGTGCTGGCTTGCTGCTTGTAGCTTCTTGCCTGAGAGTGAGAGGGACTGGATCTGCTCTCTACATCCTTGAATCCAAGTTTCTCCAAGGGATTGCTGGCTTACCTCCTGTTTTCTAAAGCCTCAGGGATGCAAAAGACTTCTTGCAACTCTGCTGTTGCTGCTGGACTCTGCCCTCTGTGAGTCCTACCCTTGCCTGAAATGCCCCCTCCAGTCCTGGGCCTCAGAATTGGGTTCTGCAGCTGTTTTCTGCAAAAATCGACGCAGTGACACCTTTACGGTGATCAGAACCAACGCAGTGCCCTCCGACGCCGATGCAGTGCCAGTTCGACAACGATGTGAGTCCTGACTGCAAGGGTTGATGACGACTCAGCGACAATTCTTTGACACCGCCTTCAGGGGTGGTTGTCGAAGCAGCACCAATCCTTCGGCACCAACTGTGAGGCTTGACTCCGATGCATCAACCTGACTACGTGGATCAGAACCGATGCAGTGAAGCCTTCAACGCCGATGCTTGCTCTGTACAAGGTACTTTTTCAGCGGGCCCTCCATTGGTACCTGTAGCCGGCCTGCCCTCCATCCCGGTCAGCCTGAACTTTGGATTTACCCCGGTCTAGAGCGACCTCAAGCAACCTTTTAGGGCTATTGACTTCTATGCACTGTTTTGGGTTTAATCTTTAAAAATTCATATCTCGACTTCTACTGATTGGATGTTTGTTGTTTTGGTCTTGTTTTACTCAAATAAATATTCTCTATTTTTCTAAACTGGTGTAGAGTCTTTTTGTGGTGTTTTTACTGTGTTAATGTAATTAAAGTGTGCACAAATACTTTACACATTGCCTTTTAAGTTAAGCCTGACTACTCTGTGCCAAGCTACCAGAGGGTGAGCACAGGTAAATGGTTAACTTAGGTTGTGTATCTGACTTACCATGACTAGGATTGTGGCTCCTGCTTGAACAGGGTGCATACTCTGCCAACTAGAAACCTCAATTTGTAACACCCAGAGAGATGGGGTCCCAAGGGCCTAACAAGTCTCGGGAAGGGGGGCAGCACAGCTCTTCTCCCCTTTAATTTTAGTAGTAGCCCTGGGGTATGGGGTCCCCAGGCCTACCAAGGCTCGGAGAGGGGGCCGCAACGCCCTCCTCCCCTTTAATTGTAGTAGTAGCCCTGGGGGATGGGGCCCCCAGGGTCTAACAAGGCTCAGGAAGAGGGGCCGCGTGGGGGTTGGCTGCCTGTGGTGTGTTTGCCACAGGGCCTGGCCGCAGGCCGTGCGTGTTGTGGGGTTGGCATTACGTATGGTAATATAATATTACTTTATGTTAAAAAAACCTTAAACGTCACTGAAAAAACCAAAGGTTAAAGTAACGTTATAGTAATTTGTGATAAAAAAATCAGTTTTTGTTTAAAAAACCTTAGAAATTCACTGAAAAAAAAAAAGGTTAAAGTAGCATTATAGTTAGGTGAATTTGACAGTGACAACATTAACGTTTTGAACTAAAAACAACACAGAAATTCACCAGTTATTCTTAGTGGAGCTAACTATAACTTGCGCCCCCTCCATCATGCACTGCTTATGACCTCACATATTACATCACTCATGACATGTTCTATAACATCATTTATGACATCACTGATGACATCATCCATTCCACACACGTTTTTGGTTTCTATTTAGAACAGTGTACACTCAAAAAAGACAATATTCGCTTAAAAAAACCAAGGTCTGAAGGTGCTCAAGATCATACTACTTGCGGCCTTCATGCTGTGGTGAAAACTTTACAGATAGCCCATCTCTTGAAGCTAAACAAGAACATGTACATGGGTTAGTACCTGATGCACGCATTCTTCTATGTTATGTAGAAATTGTCATGCTATGATGATTCTGTCTAATAACTCCAGCCTGCTTACAATACTTAGTATCTACTACGTAGTATCTTTGCCCTGTTGGAAACTGTTTCTGCAGAGCCAAAAAACCTGTGTGGAACATACTGGACACAAGTAGTCAGTTGTCACTTGGACACAGAGTTACTCTTCAATACAAAGGTTTATAGCATGTTCAGTACCTCTACACACCTATGATGCATTAGAAGCACATGCGTTTTGTAAACACTTACACCCATTAACTGGACCCAAGATGTCCAAAATTAGGTAGAAAAGTAATATGGTAGTTACCCTCCACTATGTAAACTATAAAAACAACTAGCACACTCAATGTATGATGTAATCAGTGGTCATAAATGATGTCATAGAACACGTCATGAGTGATGCAATATGTGAGGTCATAAACAGGGCATGACGGGGGTACAAGTTATAGTTAGCTCTACTAACTATAACTGGTGAATATCAGTGTTTCTTTTTAGTTCAAAACTTTAATGTTGTCACTGTCCAATTCACCTAACTATAACATTCCTTTAACCTTTGTTTTTTCAGTGTATATATATATATATATATATATATATATATATATATATATATATATATATATATATATATATATATATATATATATATATATATATATATATATATATATATATATATATGGTATGGTATGACACAGCTATTGATAAGGGTAACACTGTAGCGCGCTCACTCACAGAAACGGGGAGTATCATACAAAAGAAAATTAGCCCCTATGGGACATTTCCCTTTAGTAACATCAGGTTTATAGCCCATTCAGGGCAATATAGCTTTAAGATGAAGGCAGTTACCCGGACATACCGCTTGAAGGAGTATTCAACTGGTATACCCGGCTTAGATGAGAGTAACAGACTAAAGCGCTCAGTGACAAGACCGTATACAACCGCGCTGTGTATATATATTGTATATAGAGAATGATTATAAATTAATGAATTGAGGATTTTCATTGATACATGATATGTTTATGATGTAATATACATAGATTGTTTATAGAACTGGTAATGAATTTCATTAGTCCCCGACACGTTCCAAGATGGCGCCCGTAGAAATGCATTAATTTGGTTTGTCCGTTTTCAATGTTAATGTTGAATCATGTGTTTAAAATCGCCATGACAACGGCGCCCGCCGACATTGACAAAGGCAGGATTGCCGAAACGCGTTTGTTTTTGAATTATCGCCAATAAATCTATACTAGATTTCACTAACGAGAGTGCTGGTCCAATCTACTTTGTGTGGGGAGCAGGATATATATATATATATTCACTGAAAAAACCACAGGTTTCAGGGACGTTATAGTTAGTTGGACATTTCACTCGTACAAAACCAGAGCAATTCGGCCGTTATAGTTAGTTGAGCTAACTATAACTCGCGCCCCCGCAATGCACTGCTGATGACGTCACATATTACATCACTCATGACATGGACAGTGACATCACTGATGACATCACTGATGACATCTCAAATGACATCACTGATGACATCACTGATGACATCATCCAGTGAATGTGTGTTTCTGTAATGTTTAAATATGTTTTATATATATATATATGCCAAGGTGTATTGAAGAATGAGTGGGTGTATAAGTGTCTGACTGGATGATTTAGTAGGTGCGTGACTGATTGTATAAGTGACTTGTGGAAATCTGAAATAATCTCCGTTAGCATAAGCTGAAGCCATCTTGGTTGTGGCATCCATTTTGTTAGCTTTGTAATTCTCCCGTCCTCTGCTGCTCGTCTTTTTCTGCCTGTGCTATCTATTTTAGTTGACTTCCTGACTCAGCTAAAAGCAAAGTACGTGCTGAGAGTTTGTAGCTGCCAGTACACCTGTTAACTGTCAATCATTTCTGCTGCCATAAGCACTCCTGCTCCCCCTCCCACTTTGCTGACCATGTGGTTTTTCATCTGCCCTTGTTTGCTGAAAACTATTTCAAAAACTTGTTCTTCCTATTTCTGTTCACATGCTTACGGTGCAGAAAAAGTTGTATATAAGGCCTGTGTTCTGTGACTTCAATGTACTACCTCCAGGCAGCACTTGAGAGTGTTGTGTGGGCGTAGTCCCACTCATGAGTGATTAATAAACTTGTTATTTTGAATTCCAGCTTCAGTGTTGATCTCTATTTTGTTGGTCTATGGACCCGTGGACAAGAGAAGGGTGACCCCTGCATCGGTGTGATCATTAAAAGGCACATTTCCACAGTTGGCGCCCAACGTGGGGCCTCATCGGAGACGCGGCCGTCCGAAGGAGTGGTCTTGACGGAAGAGTGGAATATTACTGAGGAGACGTCCTGCATGAGGAGATCTTGTCTTTGCAGACCGAAGTGACTTTTCCGGTTTTCTCGATTTGACCCTCCGGGTGGTGGCCGGTCCCGACTGAGATTTCCTTTGGCGCAATATTTGCAGTGACCATTAGGTCTACCAGGAGATCGGCAGTTGGAAGTTGGAGACTCTTGTTTGGTAAGGTCGCTGAAACGGCACTCTTGATTTGCTTGGCCAAGATTCTGGTTTTGTTTGTTTGATTTATTTTTTGCAAAAGATAAAGGCAGGTAATGTGGAGATTTTTCTTTACTTTGGAATATTTTGGAAAAGTAATATTTTACAAAAACTTGGTAGCATGCCTGTTCCTAGCACACTCCGTAGGTTGTGTTGCTGTCTTGGTGGTACCAAAATGGATTTAGAAAGAAGTCAGCTGGCTCCCCTAGAGGGGACACCTAACAGGCATATGTCTGTCAAATACGGTATTTCTTCCATAATGTATAGTACACTGTGGAACAAATATACAAAGAAGGATCCTGATCTCCAATGGCCAGTGAATGGGTCATTTGATTTTAAAAAGATTCAATATTTAGAGCAGTGTTTATTCAAGAAAAAAAGTCGACAATATATGTTTGATTGTGTACGAATGTGGGAGAAAGAAGTGAACGAGAGAGTAAGGAGAGAAGAAGCTATAGCAGAAAAAGAACAGCGAAAAACGATATATCAAAACGCGTTGGAACTAAAAAATAAGGAGATCAAGGAAATAAAAGAAAGAGAAGAAAGGGAGCGTCGCTTAGAGGTAACTGGCCAGTACCCTATTAGGCGCCCCATTTATCCCATACTTAATAAACCTCAGGATGATTCTATCTTATTAGATCGACCTCCGCCCCGTATAAGTTTCCCTCTGCCCCTGAGGATGAGGTTTCTGATGAGGAGCATTTGTCTTCAGAAGAAAAAGATAAAGATAAGCAAGGTGGGCGGCAAACTCGCTCTACTTTGACTAAGGAAGAGAAAGATAAATTACGGGACATTGCTAGAGAGGAAGCGCGTCGGACTACTACAGCGACGGTCCTCACAGTTACAGTTCAGACTTGGGAAGACGCCAAACAGTTATATTTTTTAGAAAAATTCTCTTGGGAGGTAATATATGGTTGGTGGCATAATTCTAATGAAACAGAGCCAGATGATATAAGTACTGATTATAAACAGTTAGTAGATGGGATTTTCCCTTTTTCAAACCTACCTGATATGATTAGGCGAGTGGTCAAATTACGAGATGAAACATTGCGTTTACGAAAAGAGAAAGAATTAGCTAGAAAAAATAACATTGTAGAAATAGCTCATTCTCAGACAAAGGAAGTAGATGCTTCGGTAGATGCGAACAAACCTAGTAGTAGTGAAGCTGTTATGAAACCAATGCATGAAGCAGCACCTCTGTATGTTCCCCCAAAGGGAGCAGGGACAACTGAGGATAAAACTTCAGATGATGCAAAGGGCTATTTTGTCTATAATTGGGTCTATACCCCTTGGAGTAGAGCAGATGTTATGGCTCTTAAGGCTGCTTTGCCCGACCCGCGGAAAACTCCGGCCGCTTTTTATGAAGAAGTGGAAGGAGCCATTAGCTCCTGCACTATGACCTTGCCAGATATTGATATGTTTTTTGGACTTATTTTGCCCCCTGATATGTGGAGAACAATTCGGAAAATAGATGATAATGTAGCATATGGTGTTACTTGGGTGCATTTAGAAGAAATAGATGCGGCTAGAGAGCCTGCGCAGAAACCACAACAGGAGATATTAGATCTTCCCAAAGCTATTGTGACTAAGTTAAAAACTCTTATACCCCCTAAGAAAATCGATTGGACTTCGTTAGCGTCTTGTAAACAGAAAGCGGATGAGTCAGTTTCCGATTTCTTTACACGATTTGAAGAGACATTCCATGATTTTAGTGGACAGTCATTGGCAGATGATACGGGTAAGCATCTGTTCGTCGACAAATTTGTCGCTAACATGTTGCCAGAAATAGCTAGTCGCCTAAAGGCCAGCGAGAGTTCGTGGACTACGTCTTCCCCAGTCTCCCTTTTGACTATGGCCCAGTATTATGAGCGTCAGGAATTGGAAGCAAAAGGCAAGGAGGATAAGAAGGTTAAGGATCTAAAGACGAAAGTTATGTTGGCTCAAGTATATGGTCCACCATTCAGAGGTGGTGAAAGAGGCGGACGTGCAGTATATACACCTGGTGTACCCCCTTTCTCTCGAGCAACTTTGTCTTCTGATCAGTGTGCTTATTGTAAAGAAATTGGACATTGGCGTTCTGAGTGCCCCCTTTTGCGAGGTCAGCAGTACCAACGAGGTAGAGGAAATATGAGAGGACACCCAGGGAATTCAGGAAATAGAGGAGGAATGGGAACTCGTCCCAGGTTTGAGGCAGTTGAACACGGACCAAATTATTCTAATACCTTTGATAGACGAAATCAATATCAAATGTCTGATTATTTAGCTGATGGTCCTGCAGGTTCTGATTATGCATAGGAATGCCTAGGATGGGGTAAGGAACCGGTTGAGGTCCCAGTAGATCAGAAGGGTCCTTACGTTGACGCAAATGTCTTGGGTTCTACTGATCGGTTTCTGTTTGATACAGGAGCTACTCGTAGTGCTCTGTCTAAACAATTGGTTCCTAGGGCTCCCCTGTCTGGCGCAATGATAACATCGATAGGATTCGATGGGACACCTACACCTAGCCCACTGTCACAGCCACTTGCATTTAGTCTTGATAAATTCACTGCAGCATGTCCATTTCTGCTTTTCCCTAACACGCCGGATAATATTGTGGGTATCGATATGCTTAAATATTTCCGTACTACGATACGTTGTTCCCCAGAAGGTGTGCGTGTTATCTTAAATGATAATTATCCAATGGTTGAGAGGTTTTGTCTCATTAAAGAGGATATCGCTCTGGCATCCTTACCTAGTGCTTTGTGGGCTAAATCAGATACCGATGTGGGTCAAATGGTTATTCCACCAGTGCATATTCAAGTGAAGGAAGGTGCTTCGTTGCCTCGACCGCCCCAATATAAAATATCTTGGGAAGGCGAAGAAGCATTAACACACATTGTTCAGGATTTGATCAAGGTGGGGGTTGTGGAAGAAGTACCTTTTAACACTTGTAATAGTCCTATCCTTCCTATTTTGAAAAAAGACACTGATACTAAAATTTTCAGATTCATTATTGATTTGCGAGAGGTTAATAAAATCGTGGTGCCCCAATACCCGGTAGTCTCTGATCTCACGACACTTCTCACCATGGTTCCTCCTACTGCCACTACATTTAGTGTAATTGATTTAAAGAATTCATTTTTCTCAATACCTATTCACCCTGACAGCCGTTATTTGTTCGGCTTCACCTTGAACAATAGATCATTCAGGTTCTGTAGAGCTCCACAAGGGTATACAGAGAGTCCTAGCATTTATAGTCAGGCGTTGAAGAGGCAGCTTGATTCTTTTCCTGTACCGAAAGGGGTGGCTCTTATTCAATATGTTGATGACATCTTGTTGGCTGCTGATACCCCTGAACAGTGTGAAGAAGGAACACTGTTATTGTTATCATTCCTTGCCTCTCATCATCACAAAGTCTCTCGGAAGAAATTGCAATATTGTAGACAGCAGGTTACCTATTTAGGTCACCTCCTGTCTAAGGAGGGACGTGCACTCACACCAGATCGCATTCAAACTATTTTAGACACTCCTGTGCCCCGTACTCAGAAGGATGTCCGTGCACTGATTGGCCTTACTTCTTTTTGTAGGCAGTGGATCCCTAGCTTTTCTCACATTATTAAACCCTTGTTGGCCCTTTTGACTAAAGACACTCCGATGCGTCTTCCATGGACTACTGAGTGCCAGGATGCCTTCCAACAGTTACGTCAAGCTCTTTGTTCTGCACCAGTATTAGGAACTCCAGACTACACTAAGACTTTCACACTCTATGTACACGAGAGGGAAGGTTGCGCTCTCTCAGTTTTAACACAAACACACAGTGATAAACAACGTCCTTGTGCATATTTCTCAGCTGTCCTTGATCCAGTCGCCCGCGCGCTGCCTGGGTGTTTTCGAGCGGTGGCGGCAACGGCTGTGTCCATACGTCAGAGCGAGGGAATAGTCTTGTCACATAGATTGCTTGTGTTAGTACCCCATTCAGTTGATGCCTTGTTAAATCAAACAAAAACACAGCATCTGACTAGTGCTCGCTTGACAGGATATGAATTGACACTTTTGGCCCCTCATATCACGTTAAAAAGATGTTTGACTCTGAACCCTGCTACATTATTGCCATTTCCAGCTACTCAGTCTCAGTCACAAGAGTTACATGACTGTATATCCCTTACTGAAGAACGAACAAAGGGTCGTGTTGACCTACAAGATACACCCCTTTCTAGTGTTGATGGGGAATTGTGGGTTGATGGGTCCTGCCTGAAGTTACCTGATGGCACTACATCTGCCGCCTATGCAATTACAACACTTCGAACAGTAGTTGAGACAGCTCGCATCCCACAGAACTCAGCTCAAGCAGCCGAGTTGATAGCACTGACAAGAGCATGTGAGCTTAGTACAGATTTGCTTGTTAACATTTACACTGATAGCCAATATGCCTTTGGTGTGGCTCATAGTTTCGGGCAGTTATGGAAAGAAAGAGGCTTTCTTACTTCACATGGGACACAAATAGTGCATGGGGAATTAGTACATAATCTCCTTACTGCTTTGACCTATCCTAAGAAAGTGGCAATTGTTAAATGTAGTGCACACAAGAAAGTGACTGATAAAATAGGAGCAGGCAATGCCTTTGCGGATTGCACAGCTCGTGAGACTGCAATGCAGCGAAGTATCACATCTATGTATGTAGTTAAGTCACATGCTGAAAGTTGGCATGATGCCAGGCAAGAGGTGCTGGACATGCAGCAATCTGCTTCTGTTGATGAATTAGACCAATGGTCCAAGGAGAGAACATTGGATGACGAGGGCTGTTGGAGGAATAAATAAATGACAAAATGGAAGTTACCCGCAGCCTATTTACGTCCTATGATTCACATGGCACATGGGCTGGCACATGTTGGAGCATCCTCAATAGCAAAGCAACTTATGCAAGTTTGGGATCATCCAGATATTGCTGGTATAGCTAAAAAGATAGTCCAGTCCTGTCTGATCTGTCTCCAGTATAATCCTGGAAAGGGAACACGAACTCCAACAGGAGGGTTTGCAATACCAACTGCACCTTTTGAGGTCCTGCAAATGGATTACATCCAGCTTGAGCGCTGTAACAACCTAAAGTATGTCTTGGTAGTAGTTTGTGCCTTCAATAAATGGGTAGAGGCATACGCTACGAAAGATAATACAGCTCTTACGACAGCAAAGGTGCTCCTAAAGGAGTTCTTTCCCCGATTCGGCATTTGTCGAATTTTGTGGAGTGACAACGGACCCCATTTTATTGGGCAAGTTGTTGAGTATCTCATGAAAGGACTGGGGATTAAGCAGAAGTTTCATGCTGCTTTTCACCCACAATCAGCAGGGCTAGTGGAACGTTATAACTCTACCTTGAAATTGAAATTGGCTAAAATACAGGCTTCCACATCTTTGAAATGGCCTGATGCACTGCCTCTAGCATTGCTATCTATTAGATCGATACCACATACACGATCTGGCCTCACACCGTATGAGGTGGTTTTTGGAAGGCCAATGAATATTTGGGGGATTCCTAAGCCACGCCCTATACGTGATGTACCCTATGTATTGATGAGCGACTATTTGTCTCAGTTGACTGACAGGTTGTCTTCTATTTATCAACAGGTTCGGGAACCCCTTCCAGACAGGTCGCAAGGTGAGGGCCATTGTTTGTGCCCTGGTAACCATGTAATGCTTAAGTCCTTCCAGAGAACCAGTTCCCTAGCACCGAGGTGGCGAGGACCGGAGCAGGTGCTGTTGGCTACCAGGACTGCAGTTCAAGTGACCAACCGGAAGAACTGGGTCCACGCGACACACTGCAGAAAAGTGTTGCAAGACCTAGTGAGCCCAGCTGCGTTGGCAGATCACCGCGATATCCTGGTCACAGAGAAAGGACAAGCTACGTCACCTGAAGGACCTGAGGAAGTCTTCCCGGACCACACGATCCCTGGTACATCTCGATATCAGCTGCGACCCAGGAAGAAAGACACTTCATTGCTGAAAAAGACTGTTTGAGCCACTGTCCTGGGTGGTTAAAGCCTGACTTCAAAGGGGGGTAGCCTTTTAGTGACTACTCGTCTCAATGTTAGTGAAGAAACCAACGCCTGCCCAGGACCTTAGGGCACCATCTGTTTTGTTGTCTGACGACGAGATAAACATGCCTAAGGAAAAGAAGCAAACTGCTGCAAGAGTCTGTGATCGAAAGAGTATGTTCATTATTGGACTCACTTCGACTGTTGTTATCATCGCTATAATAACATGGGTCGTAGAGGAAGTAGCTCCTGTCCGAAATCTACTGACTGCTACTACTCCTGTCCCCATTGAACATCATTATTTTACTCTTCCTTATCATGAGCAGAAGCACAGAATGTCCTACCTCAATAACACTATCATTCAAATGTTGCATCACACCCACAATGCTACGAACATTACCAACTGTTGGGTGTGTGGAATGATGCCAGCTCATCAGAGAAAGGGAGGAACGCCTTTCATTCCTTTGCCGTTTTCACATAATGGCTCCTGCAGGGCCTGGTTTGCATTGTTGTGGGCTTCTGAAGTTGCTAATATTACTTATGCTGATGTAGGTGGACTAAACGCTCAGTTGAATAAAGTTTGTTACCCCGATGAGGAAGGAGATCCACAAGCTAAAGGAACTGTGTGGGAAATGGAGGAGTATCGCCGAGGAAATTCCTCCATACACTATGTTTTCCCTAACACTCGAACAACTAAGGGGAATGGGCCTCCTGTTATTGCTGTTACTAGAGTTCGAGTGGATCTCTGTGTGAGCAGTATTGGCAGCATCCCTGTGGGAAAAAGTGACTGTACTATAGTTTTGAATATTACTGGAATGAACAATAGCAGTTTTTTGTCCTCACACAACACCTATTTCATTTGCGGAAGTAAAGGTTATTACCATCTACCTATTGGTTGGTCGGGAAGCTGCTACGTGTCCTTTTTGCTTCCACCTGTGTTTTTGGCACCTGCATCCTACCACAAAGACTATAAACTGTATAATGACATTTCCAAGAACAGATTCAAAAGGACAATAAACAATGATGAGGTGGATCAAACTGATACTGCATTGCAGCAGTACATTGACTTTAATTTGGGACTATTCTTCTTTGTTGGTGCGGCCTTAAACAGCAGAAAAATAAGGCGCTTGACACGTGTTGTATAGGCTGTAACCAATCAGACAGCAATGGCGCTTGGAAATATCACAGAAGAACTACAAATTGCGAGAATTGTGGTGCTCCAAAATAGGATGGTCCTTGATGTCATCCTGGCCGACCGTGGTGGAGCATGTCGCATCATCGGGAGTAGCTGCTGTGTCTATATCCCTGACCACGCCCCTTCTGTTTTTGAAGCAATATCTAAGATGCACAAAATAGCCACTGAAATCCATCAGGATTCAGGAACATGGACTTTGACTGGATGGCTATGGAACATATTTACTGTATGAGGATGGAAACTATTATCAGCCTTATGTATATTTTTTGCGATTCTCTTCACCTGTTGCCTATGTATCCAATGTGGCCCGATGCTCTGTTCCCTTTGTATTTCTACTTGTACCTCCTGTATACCAACTAAACAAAATGTTAAGAATGTAAATGCCCGCCTAGCAATGGACCAGGAAATTAATGATCTGATGCGTATTGATGTACATGATATTTTCCGTACTCCATATAAAGCCTAGAAGATGTCTTCAGCATATGCTACAAGGGTCGTCTGTGGAAATCTGAAATAATCTCCGTTAGCATAAGCTGAAGCCATCTTGGTTGTGGCATCCATTTTGTTAGCTTTGTAATTCTCCCGTCCTCTGCTGCTCGTCTTTTTCTGCCTGTGCAATCTATTTTAGTTGATTTCCTGACTCAGCTAAAAGCAAAGTACGTGCTGAGAGTTTGTAGCTGCCAGTACACCTGTTAACTGTCAATCATTTCTGCTGCCATAAGCACTCCTGCTCCCCCTCCCACTTTGCTGACCATGTGGTTTTTCATCTGCCCTTGTTTGCTGAAAACTATTTCAAAAACTTGTTCTTCCTATTTCTGTTCACTTGCTTACGGTGCAGAAAAAGTTGTATTTAAGGCCTGTGTTCTGTGACTTCAATGTACTACCTCCAGGCAGCACTTGAGAGTGTTGTGTGGACGTAGTCCCACTCATGAGTGATTAATAAACTTGTTATTTTGAATTCCAGCTTCAGTGTTGATCTCTATTTTGTTGGTCTATGGACCCATAGACAAGAGAAGGGTGACCCCTGCACCGGTGTGCTCATTAAAATGCACATTTCCACAGACTGATTAAGCGTATCTTAGTGAATGCATGGGTTATTGAGTAAACTGTGTAAATGTCTGTATCAGTCTGTCAGTTGGTGTATAAGCGGCTGCATGGGTTGGTGAGTAGCTACATGACTGTCTATTTGGGTTATTGATTGGTTGTCTGAGTATCTGTATGGGTGCCTGAGTGTCTTTGTGAGTGGGTGGGGGGTGGGTGACTCTGTGCATAGATGTGTGAGAGGGTGATTCACTGGGTGTATGGGATCAAGAGTGCATCTGTGAAGGGCTGTATGGGTGGGTGAGTGTGTGTATGGGTGTGTTGGTGAGTGAATGGATATCTCAGTGATATATATGTGAGTAACTACATATGTGAATGGCAGTATATGTGTGTGTTGGAGTATATAAATGACTATACGTGAGAGTGAGTGATTGTGAGAGTGGCTATATGGATGAGTGTGTGCTTGTATCAGTGATTGTATAAGAGAGTAAGTATGTGTTAGTATTTGTATAAATAAGTGAGGTGGTCTGTGTATAACTGTATAGGTGAGTAAATGGGTGTGATTGATTCTTTGCATGATTGAGTAGGTGTGTGAGTAAGTCTATGGATGAGTGGCGGTGTGTGAGTGTATGTATAGGTGTATGAGTGCATATGATAGTGCTGTATTGATGAGTGACTGCATGCATGAGTTACTGTATGGGTGAATGAGTGGATGTGTGTGTGTAGACCTATGAATCACTGAGTGGGTATGTACTAACTGCTATTGGTCTGTCTATGCTTTCAATATTGGTAGTCTGTATTTTAGAGTGGGTGTATAAAAGGTTTTATTAGGCTGTGAGGAGGTGCATCAGATTATCACATGGATGATGTCATTTGAGATGTCATCAGTGATGTCATCAGTGATGTCACTGCCCATGTCATGAGTGATGTAATATGTGACGTCATCAGCAGTGCATTGCGGGGGTGCGAGTTATAACGGCCCAATTTCTCTGGTTTTGTACGAGTGAAATGTCCAACTAACTATAACGTCCCTGAAACCTGTGGTTTTTTCAGTGAATTTCTAAGGTTTTTTAAATGCTAATTTCTAACTATAACGTCCCTCAAACCTATGGTTTTTTCAGTGAATTTTATAGGTTTTTTAAATGCTAATTTCTAACTATAACGTCCCTGAAACCTATGGTTTTTTCAGTGAATATCAATGGTTTTGTAAATGAGAATTTCTAATTATAATGTGCCTCAATCCTATGGTTTTTTTCAGTGAATTTCTAAGGTTTTTTAAATGCTAATTTCTAACTATAACATCCTTATTAAGTCCCCTTGAATCCTGAAGGTCCCTGGTGGCCAAGTAGCCCACCAGGTACCTCCAGTAAGCGCCACAGAGCTGTGTTGCAGAGAGGTGTTCCGAGGCCACGCCCCTTTTTACACCACGCTGCAAACGCGGCTTCTGGCGCACTGCTGCTCGGAGGATGAAGTCCACTTGTGTCCTGAGGTCCTCAGGACACAAGAGGACCTCATTGCCCCACCAGCAGTGCACCAGAAGCCGCGATTGCAGAGTGGTGTAAAAAAGGCAGGTGGCCTCGGACCACCTCTCTGCAACACAGCTCTGTGGCGCTTACTGGAGGTACTTGGTGGGCTAGTTGGCCCCCAGGGACCCTCAGGATTGATGGGGACTTAATCCCCCAATTTACAACGCGCCAGTGGGCGGTTTGCACACTTGTTACATCAGGCCCCCCCTCCCTGCACCACTGTGCAAACGCGCCCCCTGGCGCGTTGTAACTTGGGGGATTAAGTCCCCATGAATCCTGAGGGTCCCTGGGGGCCAACTAGCCCACCAGGTACCTCCAGTAAGCGCCACAGAGCTGCGTTGCAGAGAGGTGTTCTGAGGCCATGCCCCTTTTTACACCACGCTGCAAACGCGGCTTCTGGCGCACTGCTGCTTGGAGGATGAAGTCCACTTGTGTCCTGAGGTCCTCAGGACAAAAGAGGACCTCATCGCCCCACCAGCAGTGCACCAGAAGCCGCGTTTGCAGAGTGGTGTAAAAAGGGGCGTGGCTTCGGACCACCTCTCTGCAACACAGCTCTGTGGCGCTTACTGGAGATACTTGGTGGGCAAGGTCGCCCCCAGGGACCCTCAGGATTGAAGGGGACTTAATCCCCCAATGGGCGGTTTGCACACTTGTTATATCAGGCCCCGCCCCCTCCCTGCACCACTGTGCAAACGCGCCCCCTGGCGCGTTGTAACTTGGGGGATTAAGTCCCCTTGAATCCTGAGGGTCCCTGGGGGCCAACTAGCCCACCAGGTACCTCAAGTAAGCGCCACAGAGCTGCATTGCAGAGAGGTGTAAAAAGGGGCGTGGCCTCGGACCACCTCTCTGCAACGCAGCTCTGTGGCGCATACTGGAGGTACCTGGTGGGCTAGTTGGCCCCCAGGGACCCCCAGTATTCAAGTGGGATTAATTTCCCAACTTACAATGCGCCACGGGGCGTGTTTGCAGAGTGGTGCAGTGAGGGGGCGGGGCCTCTGGTGAGATGCCGTTTTTTTATTTTATTTTTTAGATGGGGGGCTGTGTGGCCCCCCTTCTTTTACTATTTTTTGGGCCCCCCTCCAGAGGCCAATTTCAGCCCCGGGGACCCCATCCCCCGGGGCATGGCCAGACTTTTGTTTTTAATTTTTTTAAATTTATTTATATGGTGGGGTCCGCGTGGCCCCCCTCCTTAGGCCAATTATGGCCCCGGGGACCCCATCCCCGGGGGCCGGCCTTTTCGTTTAAAAAAAAAAAATAATAATTATTAGAGGGGAGGGGGGCCGCGTGGCCCCCCTCCCGGGCCAATTTGGCACTGGGGACCCCATCCCCCGGGGCCTGGCCTCAGTGATTGGGACCGTGGGGGGAGCCCCAATGCCCCCACGGTCCCGCCGGCTCCCCGCCTCCTGCGGGAGCCGGCATTGCTTTTGAGCATGGGGAGCTGCTAACATGCAGCTCCCCTTGCTCAAAAGCAATCCTGCTTTGCTTCCTTGAAGCGAGAGCAGGTTTTCCTGCTCTCCCTTCAAGGAAGCAAAGCAGAGTTTGCTATGGCAGGGTGGGAGCCAAGCTCCCGCCCTGCCATAGCAAACAGCAATGTCCCGGTGGTGGGCACCCTCGGACATTGCAGGAGCTGGCCCTGGGGGGTGGCGGTCCCCAGGGCCATCAAGGGCTCCTGGAGGGGGGCCGCACGGCCCCCCTCCCATCATTTGCACAGCCCCGGGGAGGTGGTGGTCCCCGGGGCTTGGGGGGCCCGCGGGGCCCCCGCATATAATTGAAGAAAGCCCCGGGGAGGGGGCGGGCCCCGGGGCAGCGGGGGGCCATGTGCCCCGGCGCATATTTAAGTAAAGCCCTGAGGGGTGGCGGTCCCCGGGGCTTGGGGGGGGGCCTGGGAGGCCACCCCCACAGATTATTAAACAAGCCCCGGGGAGGTGGCGGTCTCCGGGGCTGCGGGGGGGCCGCGGGGCCCCCCGCATCTAATTGAAGAAAGCCCCGGGGAGGGGGCGGTCCCCGTGGCTTGGGGGGGGCCTGGGAGGCCACCCCCACAGATTATTAAACAAGCCACGGGGAGGTGGCGGTCCCCGGGGCTGCGGGGGGGCCGCGTGCCCTCCCGCATACAATTTGCATAGCCCCGGGGAGGTGGCGGTCCCCGGGGCTGCGGGGGCCCGCGATATAATTTTGCCATCATTTGCACAGCCCCGGGGAGGTGGTGGTCCCCGGGGCTTGGGGGGGCCCGCGGGGTTCCCCGCATATAATTGAAGAAAGCCCCGGGGAGGGGGCGGGCCCCGGGGCAGCGGGGGGCCATGTGCCCCAGCGCATATTTAAGTAAAGCCCCGAGGGGTGGCGGTCCCCGGGGCTTGGGGGGGCCTGGGAGGCCACCCCCACAGATTATTAAACAAGCCCCGGGGAGGTGGCGGTCCCCGGGGCTGCGGGGGCCCCCACGGGCCCCGCGATATAATTTTGGCATTCCCCCGGGACCTGGCCCACCCGGAGGCTCATTTAAATGAAGCGCGGGAGCCCGCGCTTCATTTTTCTTTATTTTCTCGGCCAGATTTGCGACCCCAGTGCGAATTCGGGCGATTAAAAAAAAATGTTTGTTCTTTTTTTGGCCCTGGGGGTCCTTGTGGGTCCCCCTGAGCAGGCCTAGGGGGTCAGGGTGTTTGTACCCTGCCCCCTTTTCTTGTTTTTTAACCTCTTTTTCACTGTTTTCTCGTGATGGCTGCCAACACTTCCTGGTTTGGAGTGTTGGCAGCCAATCAGAGTGAAGCTCGTGCCCGGGAGGGTTCGCGAACCCTCCTCGGTGCTCAGATATCGATATTTTTCTTTTTGCTAATATCTCAAGAACTACTGAACGGATTTACACCATTTAACAAAAAGGGCTCTTTCTGAACCAAGACCTACCTTTTTGCCAAATTTGGTGTAATTCCGTTCAGCAGTTCGGGCTGTAGCTTTGCCTAAAGTTTCCTATGGAAATTTACATGGGAAAACGCGTTTTGGGACCCTTCTTTTTTCTCGGCCCCCGCTTGACGAATCACCCCGTAACTTTCAAGACAGGAGCTGACCGGAGCGCCCCACTAGTTTTGAAAATTTCGCGAAGATTCGTCAAACGACGCCAAAGTTTTTGGGAAAACAAAAAACGCTTTTTGAATAGAAACGAGGTCCTAACTATAACTACCTACTGGCGACCACCAGTAGGTAAAATATATATATATATATAATGGCGGATAGACTTTTGGTGTAATAAACTAAATTGTACAGAATTTGGGTCTGCTCTCGTTTATATTCCCACGGAGAGGATTTGCAAAAAAACGAGCAACTTACATATATATATGGCAGAGGTGCGTGGCAGCAAATAAACACTTACGCACTGCAATTGGGTCCATTTTCGTCTTTTGCCTCTGGAATGGAAGGTGTATGGCGAAATTCTGGGATATATATATATATATATATATATGTTAAAAGGTGGTTCTGACCATCTGAGCCGCCCGGATTTTTCGCTTTTTGAACACCTAATTGTTGAGCTTTTACTGTGGGCGAGCCTCATAAGTTGGGACTCACCCACAGTGAGCTCA
Organism: Calotriton arnoldi; assembly: GCA_963921515.1. Lineage (NCBI taxonomy): Eukaryota > Metazoa > Chordata > Amphibia > Caudata > Salamandridae > Calotriton > Calotriton arnoldi. The sequence continues at coordinate 30,755 of CAWUFW010001736.1, read as the reverse complement.
TGATGAAAGAGACTGCATGTGGATTTTACCGGTGTCCCCCTGGTGAGAGTAGGTTGCTGCCAGAGTAAGGGGCACCGGGCTGGTTACATGCAGACACGTGTGTACATGCGTGTGCACACGTGTAGGGGCTGCAGGGGGGGAGATTCCAGGTGTGCGCAGCCCAGGAGCAGGTACAGATAGAATGGTGTGGCAGGAATTATGCAGAGCTGGGTGGTGACATGGAATAGGCTTTATATAATGGGAAGAAACATGTATGGGAAAGTCAGTGTGCTTTACTGTTTTCACTGAAGGACCACTCCATTATTCTCCTATGAGGATGGGGATCACATGGGATAGTTTCACTTTCCTAGGGCCTACAAATTCCAGACACACACTAAAGTCTACTGTAACTTAGGTGAGAAGAAGTATTCTGCTGAGTCCAAAGTCATATCTGTACTGCTTTTGGGTCATCCAGAAATGTCATATTCCTCTGAGTCAGCTCATAACCAGAGCCTGGCTGGGTGTGACCCTGCCAGGCTGGATTAATGACCTTCCTCCCCAAACTGAAGCATCAGAGGCCTAGCCCTTCACGGCAAGCATTCCAAGGGCGAAGGTCTCCTCTCCAAAAGGGAGAGAAGGTGGGTGGAGCCACAGGTTATCCATCAGCAGCTGTCACCTGGTGCCAGGCACCAAGCTGCTCTGGAGAGAAGGCAGCAAGGGGGGAAGGGGCTTTTCAGAGACCATGTGGCATGAGACCCCTGGACGACGCCATTTTGAACTGTCCGAGAGGCCTGGGCAGGAAGGAGGGAGCAGGGGCAGAGAGGTGATGTGTCGCTGCCTGATAGGGCAAGCAGAGCCTTCCTGCCAGCCCCCTCCAAATTCTTTTAAAAGGTCTTGCACAGGAAGAGGAGCTCTCTCTGGGGTGTGGTCTGCTGAGAAAGACTGGTGCTGGAGCCTGGCACCATGGGCAGTTGGAAGGAGGAACCCCCTGACTGTCCCAAGGCCCTGAATTGCGCCAGGAGTGGAGGCCAGGACCAGGGAGCCGAAGCCTGGGCCTCTGCGCAAGGAGCAGAGAGGCCCAGGAGGAGAGCCAGTGAAGACCGCTCCCTGCAGAGTTCACCCTCCTTGAGACCAGGAGGGTGAAAGAAAGTGCTCCCGGTAGCTGGGGTGCGTCACCAGGAGCCAGAAGAGGCCAAAATGGAGCAAATCAGCCGCCTGGGGGCCGAGATACGCCCCCCAGAAGGTAGGCGACCCTTGACCTCAGAAGGGACCGACGACGCAGCGCGTGGGGCTCCGATGCCAGTCCAACATGTGCCCCCGGGGTGGGTCAGGTCCCGGGGGCTGCCCCCACAAGAAGCAAAGTCGGGGAGCGCCGTCACACTCCCCGTGAAGTGGCCCAAACGGGGTGGCAGGAGCCCACCCTGGCCCCCGGTGACATTTGAGGGCGGGGAGCACCGTTGCGCCCCCGCGAAGATGACTCTGGGGCCCGGGATCCCAAGTCCGGGCCCGTCGCGAAGAAGGGAAGTCAGGGAGTGCCGTTGCGCTCCCTGTGAAGATGTACCGGGGGCCCGGGACCCCAACTCTTGGCCCCGAAGCTATGGAGGAAGCTCAGCCGGGGAGCGCCGTCGCGCCCCCGTGAAGATTGCCTTGGTGGCCCGGCCCCCGGCCTGGTGGCGGAGGCAGGGGGAGTGCAGTCGCACTCCCCCACAGCAGCGGGAAGGCGGGGGAGTGCCGTTGCACTCCCCCGAGGACCCGCTGGACGGGAAGCAGCCTCGTGTCTGCCCGCAGGAGCGGGCAGACCAGAACAGAGGTGCCGGCTCCCGTGGCAGCACACGAGGGTGCTGGCCAGACGGGGAGCCGGCGGGGGGCAGCCGGGGGTGTGCTCCCCGGGCTGCCCTCCAGCGATCCTGCAATGCGGGGTGCCCGGGTGGGACCGGGCCCCCGCGAAGAGAAGAGCGGACGGGGGTGGGCTCCCCGAGCTGCGGAAAAAGTACCTGGGCACCGATGGGGTCCGGGTGGGACCGGGCCCCCCTACGAGGGGCTGATGCGGCGCAGGGCCGCCATCACGGACAGCGCAGCTCTCCCCGGAGCAGCGGGAGAGCCGCTCATCAGGAATGCACGCGATGGGGGAAGAGCGCCCCATAATGCCTTTCAGGAGCAACGCAGTCTCCCCCAGCACGAAAATGGAAAGTCCCTCCCTAAGTCTCTGGGGACTCCGTAGAAATCACCCCTCCAGGGCTCAACCAGCAGTCAACAGCATCCTGGGGCTGGAACTTTTGTTCTACAGCTGGGGGTGCGTTAGGGACTGCACCAAGGTATGAAGGGCTGAGCTGGGGATGTCTGGAGAAGGGCATCCCCTGGAGGTGAAGAGGTAAATTGCACGAGAAGTGCATTTACCAATGTTATCTCTTTTGAGGGACTGGAAGTCACATGTGTATTGTGAAGTCATAAGCAACGTGGGGTTATGTTGCTTGACATTCCTGCTAGGGTGTCTGGCTCTATATGCTTAATCCTGTGGTTATAACTGTGATGCCTTTCAGGGGCCTTACTTGCAATACATTATAGCTGTTATCAGCCATGATAGGTACTGTCATTCTAAGTGATGCCCAAACATGTAATCTTGCTACTGCGTTAGGTGAAGAACAACCCAGACTGTTAGCCACTAAGATGTAGAGGTGTATACTGTATAGTCAGTATGAGATGCTCAGTCAGGGTTATGTGTCACCAGGGCAGGTGTGCCCATTTTAAATGCTTGTTGAGATAATGGGGTGGGTCGCCACTAGGATGGTGCCAGTGGGCAAGGCCCTCACTCCAGGTTATGTTTAACCCCCTGCTTTAGGGGGCAAGATGATGTGCATACATGGGAGTGGTGGTACTAGACCCTACCCCCCCCCCGCGGGAGGGGTGGGAATGTTATGCAATGTCACAAAGTAATTCCAACAGCTTATGTATATTTGTAAATTGTTGCATAGTATTGAGTAGTGTCTGTGTTTAATAAATGTACTATTCCTTTTATAAAGCAAAGTACAGACTGGACAATCAATTATTGAGTGTTATTTCTGCGTACTGGTAAATGGCGATTACTAGCCCACACCACCTCCCTTGAGTAAGCCTTAGACTGCTCTGCAATGCTACCCTCTGAGAGTCAAGCGCTACAATGGGGTGATTGGTTCTAAGTGAAGGCCAAATGTAGTCATGTTATTTGTGCAGGCCTCACAAGTACTGCCTCGTTTTTCAACAATATATATATATATATATCTATATATATATATATAGATATATATATATATATATATATACATATATATAAAGAACCACAGTCCCGAATTACCAAATCCTCGGCAACAAATCAGGTATGGACCACCAGAGCTGAATTTCCTTAAAGTGCTTTTATTGCAATTAAAACAGCATGACGGGTTTCGGCCGCGTTTCCACGGCCTTGATCATATATATATATATATATATATATATATATATCAGCACCAAAGTCCCGTAGTGTCGGCACCCAACAAGGAACACACGGGCACAGACCACAGCAGCAGATGTCATCAAAAGTTTATTTCATGCCAAAGATGGTCCACATTACGCGTTTGGCCGCCGACCTGCGGCCTTGATCACATAACGGCGCTACGTGCAAGTAGCAACTTAAATAGGCAGGTAAGTGACGTGGGTTGCAAAAGTGTAGTGAAACGTAAAAGTGAGAGTGCCTTACGGTAATACATAATATACATACATAATGACAGTGCAAAAAAATGCTTTACTGCTGTTTATAAAAGCTGAGAGGCAAGTAATGGCGCGAACTGGTTTACTGTGATGCCCAATAGACATAATAAAGGTATGGCAATGAAAGGATATGGAATAAAGGGAGCACAAAAATGATACAAACAGACTGCTATGGGAAAAAAATGTATAGTTGTCTAACTGAAGCAGAAATGGAATCAAAGTGGGACCCGAAAATTAGCCATAAAAGGAACATTACTATAAAGGGAATTAAAATAAATTAAAAAACCGATGCTCACTGCAAAATACAGCGTATCAAAGTGTATTCCCAAAAGTAAGTGCCCAAATGACCGCATGGAGCGAAGTCATGACAAGAATATACTGGGCGGGCAAAGGGTTCTGTATACAAATCTATAATGTATAAGATCAGTGTCTACTCCTTTGACAAAAATAGTGTTGCAGGTAATCAATTCTTGATAGGGCATCAACAGTACAATTATAAAAATAAATAAAATAAGGACTACTCTATGGCAAGAGCATAGTTACGTCACCTAGAATACACACATAGATAAACCAAAAAAATCAAGGAGTATATTGTGTGTGTAGCCAATAATGCCTCAAGAGTTACCGCAAGGAAAGTGATAAGTGCAAAGGTGGAAAATAGTGCAACACAGTAATTTGTGACAGTAGTGTAAGATGCGCAGTAAAAAATAAAGTCTTTTTTTCTTATTTTCATCTATCAAAAATCAAGGTTAAAAAATAGAACTCTACTCAGAAAACCAGCAGGAATTCTAAGTCAACAATGATATGTAGGTAATGACAAGACCCCTCACTGAAAACACAATGGCCGCATAATGCGCATAACATTACATCAATAGTGGAAAGAACAGTACAGACACAGTTGCGAAATACTGCTGGAGGTGAGTCAGAGCAAGAGGGTGGCAGTCAATAGAGCTGGAACTGAAATGCAATTAGTGAAACAGAAGGTCTCGATAAAATACAGAAAAATGTGACATAGAGAGGGAAAGTGTTCAAGTGAGAACAAGAATACAGGAGAGCCGCTAGGAGCAACAGAAGGCAAAACAGAGTGAGGTGAAATGAAGAGATCTAATATTGACAGAAGGTAACCCAAACTGCAAGAGGAATCTCAGAGAAAGTTGTAAAGATCTTCACTACTATTGAGTCCATAAGGGGCCTTAGTGTCCAGCTCTAGGATGTAACGGCTTTCAAGTTGTCTCAGTTTATTTTCCACACCAAGATAGAAAGGGACAAAGTCTTTTGCTATTTCCACAGCAAAGCCCATTATTAGATACTCTGAAATCTTGGAGGAAGCAGGGAATTCCCATTAACATAGCTCTCCTCTATTCCCTCAATCCCCTAAATGTGTCCACAGTTCCTCTTCACTGTTTAGACCCCATGGTACTCGGGTCCTCAATTCTACAACGTACTTGGATTCAAGACGTCTTAGCCGCCTGACTCTGCCCCCCCCTCTCTTCATGTTGCACCAGATCTAAGCAGAAATAACTTAACATATCGCTTCTGCTCTGATGTATCTCCACAAAATGTCGAGCTACTGGATATGTCACATCCTGATTACTTATTGCCCGACAGTGTTCTAGGACTCGTTTTTTGGCAGGATGGACCGTACTGCTGATATATTTTTCCCACATGGGCCTTGTAGACAATATACCACAAAACTTGAGTTGCAATTCAAAAGTTTCGTAATCAATTTTAGCCGTTTTTCCCCTGGTATCTCATAGTTTTTTACTTTAACACTTTTTCTGCACGCCTTACATCTAGTGCAAGGGTAAAAACCAGTGATTTCCGGGCTTTTTTTGCGGCTAGTCAATGTAAGGGCTATGTACTAAAAGATCTTTCAGGGACACACCTCTTTTGTGTGTAATTTCAGGTCTATCAGGTAACACTGGTTCCAGAATCATGTCTGACTGCAGAAAATTCCAATGTCTTTCAATTAGCCCCCTGATCTGATTCGATTCTGACGAAAAACGAATTATCAGTCTTATAACCTCTCTTTCCCCTATTTGTTTCTGTTTAGGAATGAGTAGTTCTTGTCTCTCTTTCACCTTCACCTTGCAAGCTGTTAATGTCCTGTCAGGGAATCATCTTTCTCTAAATCGACTGAGCGCTTCTTTTTCTGCCTTATTATAATCTTCTGGCAATGAGCAATTCCGCTTAATACTTAATAGCTTCCCATAGGGGATGCTACTCACTAAACTACGTGGATGTTGACTACATGCATGTAGTGTTGTATTTCCTGCTGTGGGCTTTCTATACAATCTTGTACATAGATGGTTATTTTTCGCGTATACCAACAGATCCAGAAAAGGTACTTCTGTGCTGCTTATGTGACTGGCAAATTGCAAATTCAGATCGCTGTTATATAGACTAGCTATGTACCTTTCTGCCTCTGTTTGTGTTCCTCGCCATACTACAAAGAGATCGTCAATATACCTGAAGCAATGCTCATTAGGTTCCGCCCAGGCCTCTCCCACCAGCCCATGAAAAGATTTGCGTAACTGGGGGCGAAGCACGTGCCCATGGCGGTCCTTTGTGTTTGTAAATGCACTTGCCCTGAAAATAAGAAAATATTGTTGTTAAGGCAAAAAGAAACAAATTGTAACAACATGATAATATGTTCATGGAACTTCAGTGGTCTGTTTTTGAGAAAGAATTCCAAAGCTATTAGGCCATCTTAGTGTGCTATGCAAGTATATAAGCTGGTAATGTCTTATGTCATAAGGATTAAATTGTCTTCCCACTGTATGTTTTAGATCACTCAAATGGAATCTGTGCTGTCCTGAATGTACAAACTGAGATCTTTAACCAGCAGGAACAAGAATGAGTCCACATAAGTGGATGACAGCATGGGAAATTAAAAAACAGGATGAAATTTCTTTAAATAACGGCATGTGTCAATATACATTTGTGGTACAATGCTAGTATTTACCAGTGGATGTATTGTTATGTAGTATTTGGCAGCTTAAATAGCTAAAACACGACAGACATCAAAGTATGAGTGTGTTTCTATCAGTTAAATACAAATGGAAATGTACAGTTTTACCATTTCATTTATACGCAAAACAAAATAAATATGGATATATACAGATAAAATGGCAAAAAAATATATGGATAAATACAGATGGAAATGTTAAAAATAAATACCATAAAACCGGGAGCCCTAGTAATAATGAAACTCTAGTTCCACGCAGCTAAACAATGTATGTGACGTTACTCATGTGCCATCTAAAACCAGCTATCACACTAGTATGTTAGTGATGGTGCATCAAACTCGGGATTATCGTCATTCTATGAGAATACTTGTTAGAATGCTACAGAAGGTAATATTAAAAAAGCTGAGTGTTTCATGAACGTGCAACAAGTATAGGTTAGACGCATGTAACGCAGCGGGTAAAAGTTAGATGCAAACGCGTGAAGCATGGTCAATTATCATGCAAGTTCTTATTAATGATGCCCATCGTGAATCAGATAGAACCTTATGAAGGTACACCCAGTGTTTTAATAAAATAATCCCACATACGCCGGTGTGAAATTACAAAACTCTCTGGTCAGTGAAGACGCATGTAAAAGTTTCACTCCATCAAGGTTGACCAAACGATTACCCAAAAGCCTTTAAACTTGCAAGGTCGACTAGACCTGAAAGTAGGACTTTCATAAATTGTGGGGGCCATCTTGAAATGGACTAACCTGAATAACGGATGTAGTGTGATGCATGCTAAGTGAAAATAACCTATGTTATTAAAAATGAGTTTTTAAAGAAAAGCATAAGATGAACGAAAGTGAGTGATAGAATAGACACCAGAATCTCCCCAGGTCGAGCTAAAAAAGTGTGTTGTGTAATTATCGTTGAGTAAACAATTGGAATCCAACTTGAAGACATGTAAATGGTCGTGATAATCAAAACAGGCGGGAGCAATCTTAGAGTGTCCGTTACCACATGGTAAATCAGTGTAACTTCTAATCATACCCCATATGAGGATAACTAGCACTGGTAGTACATTGAGGAACCCCAGGAGGGTTAAAGGTAACAGCTAAATTCCATCCTGTCATTCAAGCCATTAGGCATGAAAGTATCCAATCTTTTTATCCAGTAATTCTCTCTTTGGAGGAAGTGTTTATGGTTGTCTCTTCCCTCCTTCATATCCACTGTTTCCGAAATCATGAATTTAAGTTGACAGATGTTATGGCCAAATTCCCAAAAATGAGCTGCAATTACAGATTTCAATTTCTTTGTCCGTATGTTACTTTTGTGTTCGTTAAACCTGGTTTTCATTTTTCTTTCGTTTTTTCCAATGTAGGCCAATCCACATGGATATTTGAGAAGATAAACCACATTCATGGAGTGGCAATTAGCTATGGTTTTAAGTGCATTTTATTTCCCTTCCTGGGATGGCAAATCCACGCACCTCTAATAATGCTGTTGCAATTGTTGCAATTAAAACAGGGGACAGTCCCTTTGTATGTCTTATTCAATGTCTGAGTAGGTTTTCGTGTGAGTATTTCTTTGACATTCTTGCCTCTTTCGTAGGCAAACAAAGGTAGTTCTGAAAATATCCCCCTGAAATCAGATTCAGTTTGCAACATCGGCCAATGTTTTAAGATTACTTTCTTGAACTGACTGCTCATGGTTGAAAATTTGGAAATTAAAACCATTCTTTTGCTCTGCTCTTTTTTGCGTGTGGAAACCAATAGTTATTGTCGGGTTTTGGTGGCACAGCGTTCTCTGGCTTTATCTAAGATGGGCGAAATGCGTTTGTCAGCATCTCGGTTGGTATTCAATGGAATAACAATGGAATAAAGAACGGATTAAGGAAACCCGAGAGTGCACGGCATACCTTTGTGCAGTGTTTCAATATATATATATGTCCAACGACTCTTCCTTCCCACTTGAAAGAAGAACGCCGTAAACCAACTTCAAAGGGTTCAAGCGCTTTATTCAATGCGCAAATGTGCCAACTGCTTAAAAGTATTGGTCCTGATGCGTTTTGGCTCCTTGAGAGCCTTGTTCATAGGTGAGCAAACAGTCCCATGATTGCAGCCATATCACATGCTTATATACACCAATCACAGACTACTAGATGTCACCGTAGTCCATGAACACTGCAAATCCCAGGGTGCACTTTAAAAGGAAGTCACTAAATTCAAATGCAACTGCAGTTCATTTTATTATATTATCTTTTTCACGGGTACCCTGCAGTCAACTGTCTTTCATATTCACTTTAAAAGTGCTGACTTCTTTGTTCATAACATAGCTCTGATGTCACATACATAGCCACTTCCTGAAGAGTCCAAAAGCTCTGAAGTTATATGTGAAAACAACATATATATATATATATATATATATATATATATATATATATATATATATATATATATATATATATATATATTTTCACAATGTAAAAGATACGCAGCACTCTCCTTGGCTTTTAAGCTCTTTATTACAAGAACAACTCTCCTCCTCCTACGCGTTTCGAACTTTTCGTTCTTGGTCATTGTGAAAATATTGATGCGAGAAGTGGCCCTCTTTTCGCCGTGAGCACCAGCTTAACAGTGCTCCCCCCTGTGAGAAGTTGGCCTGGTATATGCTGTCCACTAATTATAGTGGGCACCTTGCACCAGTCCAAACAACCCCTTATTGGAGATAGGTTAAAGACAACCTTTATTGAAAGCTATCCTAGTGGTAGCTATGGAGATCAGCCTTCAGGCTAAGTCTTGAAGGAATGTAAAGCAGCTTGTTTTACCAGTCTATAATCTCTTGAGTGACCAAATGAAAGAGGACCACACCAGGTATATATTCAAAATATATGTATTTATTGCTAAACACACCCTCTAGTCTCTTTATGAGGCTAGAGTTCGAAGTACATAAGTTATAAGTTAGTTATCAACAGTAATAGCACAAATACACGTTTGAGCCCTAGGGGCGTACCAAACCATATACCAATAAAGTGGTATAAGAACCACGACTGAGCTAGACACAAGGCCTAGAGCCTGTAGAAGTGCTTGGACCACAAGGAACCACCCAAGGTAGTGACACAGGGGACCCACGGGGGACGCGTGCAGTGTGAGAACACAGCCGTGAATCGCCGTTGACTTCTATGGGGAAAGTCGCGGTTGGAATTTTAAAGAAAAGGGACACTTAGAGGAGGACTTGGAGCAAACCCCTTTAGAACTGGGTTGTTCTAGAGTCTATACCCACGGGAGCACCGGAGTACTCGAGTTACCTCACCCAGGGAAGCCGGGTGCATAGGTGTCTTTCGGGGTCGGGTTTCGTCGTCGTTTTCAATGGCGATCTGCTGCAAAGTGCTGCTGGCGGCCAAGTCGAAAGTGTTCGGGTGGATCCAAAGGTGGATCGAAGATCTGAAGAACCTGAAAGCAGAGGGGACAGAGTCTGGGTCACTAGCCAGTGACCAGGAAGGCGATGAGCGGATGCCCACCGATGTCGGGTGCTTCAGGTAGGTTGACGGTCGTCTTGACTCTTCAGCCACGAGGTCCAGGAGGCATCGACGACGACCAGGAGCTGGATTCGAGCTGTCCCACGACGTCTGTCGATTGCAGGGGTGTCGGCGACCGAATTGGACCCAACAAGCCTTGGCAACGGCAAGTCTCGTGGAAATAGAAGAAGGACGGTGGTGCAGACCAGCAAGGTCTGAGGGACTCACCCAGCGAGGGTAAGTCAGGGCACGCCTGGAGCAACCAGGGAAGCCCAAGCAGAAGAAGATTGGCCTTCGGGAGGGCCCACTAGCCAACAGACTAGCGACCGCGAAGGAGCCTCAAGTGGACGCACTTAGAGCTTGCTCACGGGACACTCGTGGAGTGGAGGCCAGTGATCTTCGGTGCAGTCGGTGCTGGAGGCGGGGGCTACTCGGAGCCCAAAGCACAACTTCATGGGAGACCAGGAAGAGGATGCACTTGCAAATGCGCTCGGTGTCCAGGGGTCACGGTTCCACGTTACCCACGTTACCCACGACAGCTACGGGCCTCAGCTTTGCTGGGGACTCAGGGCAGCCTCGGGGAAGTCTGGAAATCCACCTCTGGTGATGCAAAGACTTCGGCGTCCGGCGGGAGCTTCAGCGATGCAGACCGGACAATTGCTTCGTTGGTGCCTGCCAAGCAGGGGAGTCACTCCTTGACCCCAAGGGAGATTCTTCAGTCCTCTAATCTTAAAGTAGAGCGTCGAAGGTCCAGGATTCTGTATCAGAGTTTCGTCCAGGTAAATCTAAAGTCCTAAGGACTGGGGTCCCATACTTATACTAAGTTAGGGGTTGGACATACTCTGGGGACCCACCTATGGGAGGGTCAGGGAAGAGGGGTGGTTACACCCATTCCCTTTGTCCAGTTTCGCGCCAGAGCAGGGGCTGGAAGCCCCTGAACCAGTTTGAACTGGGGTATGCACAGGGACAACAAATGTGCCCCCAGTGCAGGACTTCAAAGCACCAGAGAGTGCTCCCGCCCAGCCCCAATACACATTATCCTGTCTGGGGAGGTGGTTTCAGGAAACCTATTGTCCAGGCCTCCTCTGCCGGAGTTTCAGTCAGCAGCAGGAGGCCAGACCCGTGTCTGTGGCAGCGGCATCCATTTTGTGATGCCAGGGCTTGGAAAGAAGTTAACGGGCAGGCCGGTGTGTACATGTCTCTCCCTCTAGAAGGGTAGAATGCTACCCCCGCCGCCAGAACTGGCGGGGGGGTAGTATTCCAAGATGTTTGACACCAAACACGACATGTTTCCGTGCAGCCATCCCAAAGTTAGCATTTAACGCGAGGTTATAATGCGCTTAAGAGTATATGGTCAGGCTGCACTACAAACAGCATCAGAGAAGGGTCTCCGGACGCTGCAGAGGGGCTCTGCTCATGCAGGGGCACCCTCTCACATAGGAACCAAGCACTCTGCCTTCAGGATTGCCAAGGCCTGCCATAGAAGTGACTTATAGGTTTATATGTGTGTATGTATGTAGTGATATAGGTAACCTATATCACAGTAAGGGGTGCATGCACCACCTTACTCAGGCTGCAGTAGCAGACCTGTGGTGTCATTTTGGATGGCCTTCCAGGGGTGGCACAATACATGCTGCAGCCCCTGGTAGGCCTCTGAGGTACCTATGCCCTGGGTACATAGTATACCATATACTAGGGACTTATAAGGGCACTCCAGATTCCAATCAGAGATGTGCTTAAGGCACATGGAAGCCATTTTAGAGAGGAAGCAGCTAGGCTGGGGTTCTGATTAGCAGGGCCCCAGCCAGACTAAAGTCGAAAAACAGTGAAGCATCAGCAAAAAGTGGGGGTACCCATGTGAAGCAGATCCTACTCTCCTACACAACCCCCCCAAATGTAGGGACATTAAACTAACCTTGTCCAGTTAAGTCTTCATGTTCTAAGTGGAAGTACCTAGAGAGTCCATCTGCATTGGCATGGTTACTCCCAGGTCTATGTTCCACTGTGAAGTCCATCCCCTGTAGGGAAATGGACCACCTAAGCAGTTTGGGGTTTTCACCCTTCATTTGTTTTAGCCATAAGAGGGGCTTATGGTCTGTTTGAACAAGGAAGTGAGTACCAAACAAGTATGGCCTCAACTTCTTCAGAGCCCAGACCACAGCAAAGGCCTCCCTCTCAATGGCTGACCAACGTTTCTCTCTAGGGGTCAGCCTTCTGCTAATAAAAGCTACTGGCTGATCCTGACCTTCATCATTCAATTGTGACAGTACAGCCCCTACCCCCAATTCAGATGCATCTGTTTGGACAATGAACTTCTTGGAGTAATAAGGACTCTGTAGAATGGGAGCAGTGCACATGGCCTGCTTTAGGTCATCAAATGCCTTTTGACAGCTAACTGTCCACTGAACCTTTTTGGGCATTTTCTTGGAAGTTAAGTCATTCAGGGGTGTCACTATTGATCCATACCCCTTGACAAATCTCCTATAGTACCCAGTCAGGCCTAAAAAGGCTCTCACCTGAGTCTGGGTAGTGGGAGCAGTCCAGTCCATGATGGTCTGGATCTTGCTCTGCAAGGGTTGAACCTGGCCTCCACCCACAAGGTGGCCCAGGTACACAACCTGACTCTGCCCTGTCTGGCACTTTGTGGCCTTGATAGTCAGGCCTGCTTTCTGCAGGGCATGCAAAACATTTCTGAGGTGGACCAGGTGATCCTCCCAGGTGGAGCTAAAGACAGCAATATCATCTAGATATGCTGCACTATAGGCTTCCAGACCTGTAAGGACTGTATTCACCAACTTCTGAAAAGTGGCAGGTGCATTCTTCAGACCAATGGGCATTACCACAAATTGATAATGCCCACTAGGGGTTGAGAATGCTGTCTTTGGCTTTGCATCATCAGCTAGTCTGATCTGCCAGTAGCCAGCTGTCAGATCAAATGTGCTTAGATACTTGGCTGAGTCCAAAGTGTCTATTAGCTCATCTGCCCTAGGTATTGGATGGGCATCAGTCCTAGTGACTGCATTGAAACCCCTGTAGTCCACACAAAACCTCACCTCTCTTTTCCCACCACTGGTGTGAGGTTTTGGCACAAGGACCACTGGACTAGCCCAAGGGCTATCTGAGGGTTCAATAACTCCCAAATCCAACATTTTCTGGACTTCTGTCCTGATACAGTCCCTGACATGGTCAGGTTGCCTATAAATCTTATTTTTAATAGGCAGACTGTCCCCAGTGTCCACTTCATGAGTGCACCAGGTGGTCTGACTTGGAGTCAGAGAGAACATATGTCTGTACTGATTGAGCACTTGTCTACAATCAGTTTGCTGCTGAGCAGTGAGGCTGCCTGCCAAGGCTACACCATCCACTGACCCATCATCAGGGTTCTGTGAGAGCAGGTCAGGGAGTGGGTCACTCTCTTCCTCCTGTCCCTCATCAGTAGCCATGAGCAAGCCCATGTCTGCCCTGTCCACATATGTTTTCAATCTGTTGACATGGAGAACCCTGTGGGGACTCCTGGGTGTTCCTAGGTCTACTAAGTAGGTAACCTCACCCTTCTGTTCAACAATGGTATGGGGTCCACTCCATCTGTCTTGGAGAGCTGCTGGGGCCACGGGCTCCAACACCCACACCTTCTGTCCTGGCTGGTAAACAGTCAGTACAGCCTTTTGGTCATGCCAGGCTTTTTGAAGTTCCTGGCTAGCCTCAAGGTTTTTAGTTGCCTTTTTCATGTACTCAGCCATCCTGGAGCGGAGACCAAGTACATAGTCCACTATGTCTTGCTTTGGGGGCTTGAGAGGTAACTCCCATCCTTCCTTCACCAAGCACAATGGACCCCTGACAGGGTGACCAAACAAAAGTTCAAAAGGGCTGTAGCCAACCCCTTTTGAGGCACCTCCCTGTATTGCAAATAAAAGGCAGGGCAAGAGTATGTCCCATCTTCGCCTAAGCTTCTCTGGGAGCCCTTTAATCATGCCCTTCAAGGTTTTGTTGAATCTCTCAACTAAACCATTGCATTGTGGGTGATAGGGTGTGGTGAACTTGTAAGTCACTCCACACTCCTTCCACATTGCTTTCAAGTATCCAGACATAAAGTTAGCACCCCTGTCTGATACAACCTCCTTAGGGAAGCCCACTCTTGAGAAAATTCCCAGGAGGGCTCTTGCCACCACAGGTGCTGTAGTGGTCCTAAGGGGAATAGCCTCTGGGTACCTGGTGGCATGATCCACTACCACCAGGATAAACCAGTGCCCAGATGCTGTTTGGGGATCCATGGGACCAACAATGTCAATCCCCACCCTTTCAAAGGGAACCCCCACCACAGGTAGTGGTATCAGGGGGCCTTTGTAGTGCCACCTGCCTTGCCACTGGCCTGGCAGGTTACACAGGAGCGACAAAACTCCTTGGTGTCTTCAGACATGTGGGGCCAGTGAAAGTGAGGGACAATTCTGTCCCAAGTCTTGTTCTGGCCCAGGTGACCTGCTAAGGGAATGTCATGGGCTAGGGTCAATAGGAAGCCCCTGAACTTCAGAGGTATAACCAACCTCCTGGTGGCACCAGGCTTGGGGTCTCTACACTCTGAGTACAAGAGTCCATCATCCCAATACACTGTATGGGGACCACTAGCTTTCCTAGCAGCCTCAGCAGCAGCTTGCTGTCTGAGGGGTTCAAGAGAGGGGCAGCTCTGCTGCTCCTGGCTCAGATCTGCCCTGGAAGGGCCCCCTGTCCCTAAGAACTCAACCTGATCAGGCTCAAGCTCCTCTGGGACAGTTCCTTCCTCAGGACTGAGATCATCTCCCTGAAGAGACTGATCTTCCTTCTGAGCCAAGGGGGAAGGCACTGCCTTTACCCTACTACTCCTCTTCTTGGAGGGCACTTGGTCCATTATTCCAGAATCCAAGGCCTGTTCAGTGTTAGACATTTTGGCCTGTGACCTGGTCACAGCAAACACATCTGCAGGGATGCCCAGCATTTCTGCATGGGTCCTGAGCTCCACTTCTGCCCAAGCTGAAGTTTCTAGATCATTGCCAAGCAAGCATTCCACTGGTAGGTCTGCACTTACCACAACCTTCTTAAGGCCAGTTACCCCTCCCCAGGAGAAGTTAACAACTGCCAGAGTATGGTCTGTTCTGACATTGCTAGCATTGGTCACTTGGTACATTTCACCAAGTATAATCTGCCCAGGATCCACAAGGTCTTGTGTCACCATGGTGACACTTGCCCCTGTGTCCCTAAATGCCAAAGCCTCTTTTCCATTTATTAATGGCTGTTGCCTGTACTTGCCCAGATTACTGGGACTCACAGAGGAGGTCACATCCATGCCTCCATCACAGACTAGGACAGCCTGAGTGAGTTCTCTGACTAGGTCAGAGCCCATCTCCTTACCCAGGGTCAACCCTACTAAACCCTTGGCTTGTGTAGTCCCACCACCAACTGTAACTGCACTAGGGGGAGCAGGTGCCTTAGGGGCATTGGTGGGGGCTGGAGTAGAGTCTTTGGACTTGGTGCAATCACTGGTCCAGTGGGTCTTTTGCTTACAGACCTTGCACCATGGTTTCTTTTGGCCTTTCCCTTTGTTAGACTGTGAATCCCCACCTGAAGAAGATTTTTGGGGGCCTTGTGAAGACTTCTGGTCTTTACCCTTCTCCCCACCCTTATCAGAGTTCTTAGAATCTTGCTTCTTTGGGTCACCACCTTGGTTCTGTACCTTCTGCCTCACCCTGGTTCTGACCCATTTGTCTGCCTTCTTTCCCAATTCTTGGGGAGAGGTCAGATCAGAGTCCACCAGGTACTGATGCAACAGCTGATTTTGACAGTTATTAAGAATCTGCTCCCTCATGATAAGATTGTACAATCCTGTGAAGTCACATACCTTACTGCCCATCAACCAACCTTCCAGAGCCTTAGCAGAACAATCCACATAGTCTACCCAGTCTTGAGTCTGTGCTTTTGGGTATCTCTGAACTTTAACCTGTATTGTTCAGTTGTTAGGCCAAACCCATCAATCAGAGCACTCTTCAAGACTTTGTAATTGTCAGCATCCTCTTCTCTTACAGTGAGGAGCTTGTCTCTACCTTTGTCTGCAAAGAAGAGCCACAAGATTGCTGCCCACTGCTCCTGAGGGACCCTCTGTACTTTACAGGCCCTCTCCAGTGCAGTTATCCATTTGTGGATGTCATCCCCACTCTGGTAGGGAGGGACAATCTTGCTCAGGTTTCTATGGTCATAAGACCTTTCCCTATCTCTGGGGAAATTGTTGCCACCATGGGACTCTAGTCCCATCTTTTTTCTTTGCTTTTCAAGCTCTAGGGACTCCCTGTCTATAGCCCACTGCTCTCTTCTGAGCTTCAACTGAGCTTCTCCATATCTGAGCAGTCTCTCTTTCCTTTCATGAGAGGATTCCCTCCTATGAGAGGAAACAGAGGTCCCTATTGAGGTGTCAGAGTGGTTAGACTCCTGAGAAGGAGATCTAGGCCTTCTGGGCACACTCACAATTCTTCCTGGGGGACAAAGGGGAGGTCATTCTGATCCTCCTCCTCCTCCACAGGAGGAATTGGGTTTTCCAGGTCAAGGTCATTTTCACCTTCCTGGCCAGTTTCAGAGGGGGGCCCTGGGTTTCTTCACCCTGACCCCTTCCTCATCTTCTGCCCCACCCTGTCTGCCTACCCCTTCAGACCCTAGGGGTCTGCTGAGATCATCTGACAGTAGCACCTCCCTGAGGTGTTGGGTGCTGGCACTTTTGCCTGTCTTCAGCTTCCTAGTATTGCACAATGTTCTCAATTCCAAGAATGGGAGATTATCATACTTGGAGGGAAGAAGCCCACTGGCTTCTGGCAAGGACTCACTGGGTCCTGGCTTTGAAGACATTACTAGTGAGGTGTGGTGTATGCACTACCTACTCTAGTGTGGCCTACTAAACTCTCTTGAGTTGTAGAAAGGGTGTGCTATCCCTTAACACACAACTCTAAGTTCAGTAGAACTTACTGTATCCTAAGCTTGATTTATATGTACCTAAGGTACCCTTAGTGGTTTTCAGTTGATCAATTCAATTGAGATTATCTGGTAAAACAATAGCAAGCTGGAATCCCACACCCTGCACACCAATGTGAGAAGTTGGCCTGGTATATGCTGTCCACTAATTATAGTGGGCACCTTGCACCAGTCCAAACAACCCCTTATTGGAGATAGGTTAAAGACAACCTTTATTGAAAGCTATCCAAGTGGTAGCTATGGAGAGCAGCCTTCAGGCTAAGTCTTGAAGGAATGTAAAGCAGTTTGTTTTACCAGTCTATAATCTCTTGAGTGACCAAATGAAAGAGGACCACACCAGGTATATAGTCAAAATATATGTATTTATTGCTAAACACACCCCTCTAGTCTCTTTATGAGGCTAGAGTTCAAAGTACATAAGTTATAAGTTAGTTATCAACAGTAATTGCACAAATACACGTTTGAGCCCTAGGGGCGTACCAAACCATATACCAATAAAGTGGTATAAGAACCACGACTGAGCTAGACACAAGGCCTAGAGCCTGTAGAAGTGCTTGGACCACAAGGAACCACCCAAGGTAGTGACACAGGGGACCCACGGGGGACGCGTGCAGTGTGAGAACACAGCCGCGAATCGCTGTTGACTTCTATGGGGAAAGTCGCGGTTGGAATTTTAAAGAAAAGGGACACTTAGAGGAGGACTTGGAGCAAACCCCTTTAGAACTGGGTTGTTCTAGAGTCTATACCCACGGGAGCACCGGAGTACTCGAGTTACCTCACCCAGGGAAGCCGGGTGCATAGGTGTCTTTCGGGGTCGGGTTTCGTCGTCGTTTTCAATGGCGATCTGCTGCAAAGTGCTGCTGGCGGCCAAGTCGAAAGTGTTCGGGTGGATCCAAAGGTGGATCGAAGATCTCAAGAACCTGAAAGCAGAGGGGACAGAGTCTGGGTCACTAGCCCGTGACCAGGAAGGCGATGAGCGGATGCCCACCGATGTCGGGTGCTTCAGGTAGGTTGACGGTCATCTTGACTCTTCAGCCACGAGGTCCAGGAGGCGTCAACGACGACCAGGAGCTGGATTCGAGCTGTCCCACGACGTCTGTCGATTGCAGGGGTGTCGGCGACCGGATTGGACCCAACAAGCCTTGGCAACGGCAAGTCTCGTGGAAATAGAAGAAGGACGGTGGTGCAGACCAGCAAGGTCTGAGGGACTCACCCAGCGAGGGTAAGTCAGGGCACGCCTGGAGCAACCAGGGAAGCCCAAGCAGAAGAAGATTGGCCTTCGGGAGGGCCCACTAGCCAACGGACTAGCGACTGCGAAGGAGCCTCGAGTGAACGCACTTAGAGCTGGCTCACGGGACACTCGTGGAGTGGAGGCCAGTGATCTTCGGTGCAGTCGGTGCTGGAGGCGGGGGCTACTCGGAGCCCAAAGCACAACTTCGTGGGAGACCAGGAAGAGGATGCACTTGCAAATGCGCTCGGTGTCCAGGGGTCACGGTTCCACGTTACCCACGACAGCTACGGGCCTCAGCTTTGCTGTGGACTCAGGGCAGCCTCGGGGAAGTCTGGAAATCCACCTCTGGTGATGCAAAGACTTCGGCGTCCGGCGGGAGCTTCAGCGATGCAGACCGGACAATTGCTTCGTTGGTGCCTGCCAAGCAGGGGAGTCACTCATTGACCCCAAGGGAGATTCTTCAGTCCTCTAATCTTAAAGTAGAGCGTTGAAGGTCCAGGATTCTGTATCAGAGTTTCGTCCAGGTAAATCTAAAGTCCTAAGGACTGGGGTCCCATACTTATACTAAGTTAGGGGGTTGGACATACTCTGGGGACCCACCTATGGGAGGGTCAGTGAAGAGGGGTGGTTACACCCATTCCCTTTGTCCAGTTTCGTGCCAGAGCAGGGGCTGGAAGCCCCTGAACCAGTTTGAACTGGGGTATGCACAGGGACACCAAATGTGCCCCCAGTGCAGGACTTCAAAGCACCAGAGAGTGCTCCCGCCCAGCCCCAATACACATTATCCTGTCTGGGGAGGTGGTTATACCTCCCTGGGACAGGAAACCTATTGTCCAGGCCTCCTCTGCCGGAGTTTCAGTCAGCAGCAGGAGGCCAGACCCGTGTCTGTGGCAGCGGCATCCATTTTGTGATGCCAGGGCTTGGAAAGAAGTTACTGGGCAGGCCGGTGTGTACATGTCTCTCCCTCTAGAAGGGTGGAATGCTACCCCCGCCGCCAGAACTGGCGGGGGGTAGTATTCCAAGATGTTTGACACCAAACACGACATGTTTCCGTGCAGCCATCCCAAAGTTAGCATTTAACGCGAGGTTATAATGCGCTTAAGAGTATATGGTCAGGCTGCACTACAAACAGCATCAGAGAAGGGTCTCCGAACGCTGCAGAGGGGCTCTGCTCATGCAGGGGGAATCCTCTCACATAGGAACCAAGCACTCTGCCTTCAGGATTGACAAGGCCTGCCATAGGAGTGACTTATAGGTTTATATGTGTGTATGTATGTAGTGATATAGGTAACCTATATCACAGTAAGGGGTGCATGCACCACCTTACTCAGGCTGCAGTAGCAGACCTGTGGTGTCATTTTGGATGGCCTTCCAGGGGTGGCACAATACATGCTGCAGCCCCTGGTAGACTTCTGAGGTACCTATGCCCTGGGTACATAGTATACCATATACTAGGGACTTATAAGGGCACTCCAGATTCCAATCAGAGATGTGCTTAAGGCACATGGAAACCATTTTAGAGAGGAAGCAGCTAGGCTGGGGTTCTGATTAGCAGGGCCCCAGCCAGACTAAAGTCGAAAAACAGTGAAGCATCAGCAAAAAGTGGGGGTACCCATGTGAAGCAGATCCTACTCTCCTACACCCCCACCAAGGACCAATTTGTTGAATCATATATATATGTAGGGACTGATATAACTTACTTTGGTGGCCAATAACTGATGTAATAAACCACTCGAAATAAGAAGGTTGCAAACCCACTGGAGGGACTGATATAATTGACTTTAAATTTCGGGGGTGTAAATAATGGATTGGACAATGGTTGATGCCCTTCCCCTTGGTGAAATCGAGAACTATGTGTGTGTGAAAGGGTAAAAAAACATACAAAAATCTCCCCTTTTTTATGTAGAGCACATTTAATTTTGTAAACACACTATTTGATTTTGAATGATAATGCACAATAATAAGGGGACTACATCTCCCATAAACCTCAGGAGTTGAGTAAACATCGGACAGGAAATGATGTAATGATTTTAAGTGTATATCATTGGTATTAGGTAACCGTTACCTCAGGATCGTGAACAAGGAATTTGTAATTCCGAAACGCGTTGGTCTGTCGCCTTTTCCCGCGTGTTGCGAATGAGGAAATAAAAGCAAGAAACTGCATAATTCTACGAGTGTGCGACCCTTAATCCTTCAGTCTGGGAGGATTGTGAGCGAATATATATATATATATATATATATTATCTACTGGCGGTCGCCAGTAGATAGTTATAGTTAGGACCTAGTTTCCATAGGAAAAGCGTTTTTTCTTTTCCCAATAACTTTGGTGCCGGATGACGAATCTTCGCGAAATTTTCAAAACTAGTGGGGCGCTCCGGTCAGCTCCTGTCTTGAAAGTTTCGGGGTGATTCGCCAAGCGGGGGCCGAGAAAAAAGGGGGGTCCCAAAACGTGTTTTCTCCATGTTATTTTCCATAGGAAACTTTAGACATCGCAACAGCTCGAACTGCTGAACGGAATTTCACCAAATTTGGCAAAAAGGTAGCCCTTGGTTCAGAAAGAGCCCTTTTTGTTAAATGGTGTAAATCCGTTCAGTAGTTCCTGAGAAATTTAAAAAAAGAGGTCGGAAAATCAATTTCCCATAGGAAACTTTAGACACGGCTACAGCTCGAACTGCTGAACGGAATTACACCAAATTTGGCAAAAAGGTAGTGCTTGGTACAGAAAGCGCCCTTTTTTTAAATGGTGTAAATCCGTTCAGTAGTTGCTGAGAAAATCAAAAAATAAAAGTTTCGATATATAGAGGCACGGAGGATCCGCGCACCCTCCCGACCACGAGCTTTATTCTAATTGGCTGTCAACACTTCAAACCAGGAAGTGTTGGCAGCCATCTTGTGACTCGGTAGAACCGAGTCACAAGAAATCAGAATAAAAACGCGGAAAAAAGAAAAGGGGGCAGGGTAGAAACACCCTGACCCCTAGGCCTGCTTAGGGGTCCCACAAGGACCCCCAGGGCCCAAAAAAGCATTTAAAAAAAAAAAAATCAGCAAAATGCGCGCCGGGTCCGCGGATCCTGCCGCGAAACTAAAAAAAACGAAGCGCGGGCTCCCGCGCTTCGTTATTATTTAGCCCCCGGGTGGGCCAAGTCCCGGGGGCATGCAATATTATAATTGCGGGGGCCCAGCTCTGTGGCGCTTACTGGAGGTACCTCGTGGGCTAGTTGGACCCCAGGGACCCTCAGGATTCAAGGGGACTTTATCCCCCAACTTAAAACGCGCCACAGGGCGCGTTTGCACAGTGGTAAAGGGAGGGCGGGGCCTGAGGTGACATGTGTGGAAACACGCCCTGTGGCGCGTTTTAAGTTGGGGAATTAATACCCTTCAATCCTGAGGGCCTCCTGGGGCCAACTAGCCACCAGGTACCTCCAGTAAGCGCCACAGGCCTGCGTTGCAGAGAGGTGGTACAGGCCACGCCCCTTTTACACCTCTCTGCAACGCAGCTCTGTGGCGCTTATTGGAGGTACCTAGTGGGCTAGTTGGACCCCAGGGACCCTCAGGATTCAAGGGGACTTAATCTCCCAACTTAAAACGGCCACAGGGCGTGTTTGCACACATGTCACCTCAGGCCCCCCCTCCCTTCACCACTGTGCAAACGCGCCCCGCGGCGTCTTTTAAGAGGTAGTTTTAATTCCCCTGCCCTATTATGTACTAGGGCCTTACAGAGGAGGTCATGCTAATCACAAGGGTACCCCAACGCATAGTGTTCCCTAGTGTATGTAGGTGTTTTCACTGTATTCTAAGTGTCTTTTAGCATAGCACTGGCTCTAGGCCTAGTTACTCAGAGTCAGTTACCACCAGTACCCGTCTGAAAAAGTTGTGGGCACAGGATGATTTTGCAACAAGGCCTCTTTCTGCTCCTCTGTTGGTTCTTTCTGCACATGTCTTGCTTCTTCCTGCTCTTTTCTTCGTCTTTGTGGACTTCTGTTGCTTCTTTCTGCATTTCTTTTGCTTCTTTCTGTACGTTTTTTCTTCTTTCTTCACATGGCCTACCTCTGTAGGCATAGTTAGAAACTAGCATTTAAAAAACCTTAGAAATTCACTGAAAAAACCATAGGTTTCAGGCGCGTTATAGTTAGAAATTAGCATTTAAAAAACCTTTGAAATTCACTGACAAACCATAGGTTTCAGCCACGTTATAGTTAGAAATTAGCATTTAAAAACCTTAGAAATTCACTGAAAAAACCATAGGTTTCAGGCACGTTATAGTTAGAAATTAGCATTTAAAAACCTTAGAAATTCACTGAAAAACCATAGGTTTTAGGGACAGTTATAGTTAGTTGGACATTTCACTCGTACAAAACCATAGAAATTCCCCCGTTATAGTTAGTTCAGCTAACTATAACTCGCGCCCGCAATGCACTGCTGATGACGTCACATATTACATCACTCATGACATGGTCAGTGACATCACTGATGACATCACTGATGACATCTCAAATGACATCACTGATGACATCACTGATGACATCATCCAGTGACTTTGTGTTTCTGTAAAGTTTAAATATGTTTAATATATATAGGGAAAGGCGTATTGAAGAATGAGTGGGTGTATAAGTGTCTGAATGGATGATTTAGTAGGTGTGTGAATGACTCTATAAGTGAGTGGTTAAACGTATCTTACTGAATGCATGGGTTAGTGACTAAACTGTGTGAATGTCTGTATCCGTCTGTCTGTTGGTGTGTAAGCGGCTGCATGGGTTTGCGAATAGCTACATGAGTGTCTATATGGGTTATTGATTGGTTGTCTGAGTATCTGTATGGGTGCCTGAGTGTTTGTGTGGGTGGGGTGTGTGTGACTCTGTGCATAGATATGTGAGTGGGTGATTCACTGGGTGCATGGTTTCTAGAGTGCATCTGTGAAGGGCTGTATGGGTGGGTGAGTGTGTGTATAGGTGTGTTGGTGAGTGAATGTATATCTCAGTGGTACATGTGTGAGTAACTACATATGTGAAAGGCAGTATATATGTGTGTTGGAGTATATAAATGGCTATAAGTGAGAGTGTGTGATTGTGAGAGTGGCTGTATGAATGAGTGTGTGCTTGTATCAGTGATTGTATAAGAGCATAAGAATGTGCTAGTATTTGTATGAGTAATTGAGCTGGTGTGTGTATAACTGTATAGGTGAGTAAATGGCAGTGTGATTAATTATTTGCATGACTGACTAGGTGTGTGAGTACCTCTATGGATGAGTGGCGGTGTGTGAGTGTCTATATAGGTGTATGAGTGCATATGATAGTCCTGTACTGAGTGACCATAAGTATGAGTGAGTGTACGGGTGAGTGAGTGGATGTGTGTGTAGACCTAATAATCAGTGAGTGGGTATGTAGTTATTGGTGTTGGAGTGTCTATTGTTTTTGAGAATGGCAGTCTGTAATTTAGAGTGGGTGTATCAAAGGGTGTGAGAAGATGCATCAAATTATCACATGGATGATGTCATCAGTGATGTCATCAGTGATGTCATTTGAGATGTCATCAGTGATGTCATCAGTGATGTCACTGACCATGTCATGAGTGATGTAATATGTGACGTCATCAGCAGTGCATTGCGGGGCGCGAGTTATAGTTAGCTGAACTAACTATAACAGGGGAATTTCTATGGTTTTGTACAAGTGAAATGTCCAACTAACTATAACTGTCCCTAAAACCTATGGTTTTTTCAGTGAATTTCTAAGGTTTTTAAATGCTAATTTCTAACTATAACGTGCGTGAAACCTATGGTTTTTTCAGTGAATTTCTAAGGTTTTTTAAATGCTAATTTCTAACTATAACGTGGCTGAAACCTATGGTTTTTTCAGTGAATATATATATATATATATATATATTGTTTATATATATATATAATACACAATTTTAACATTACTTTTTAAAACTGTTTATGTATTATTTTAAACAATATGACTTTTTACTAATTTAGTATTGTAAATGCATTACTTATAATTTGATTTATATTACAATTGATATTCTTACCTTTTTTCTGATATTCTACTGCACAAATTATTTTTGATACAATACTTTTGTAGTTACATACAAAGTACATAAGCTCGATAGTTTTGTAGACAATGGGGCCGATTCCGATCTCGGCCGGTAGGGCTCCGAATCGGATTCGGCTTTACCGGATCGGATTCGGAGCCCTATTTCCCGACCGATTCGTACGTGCGTCCGGGCGAGTGAGTACGATGCGTGCGCTCGCGAAATCTCCGACCAACTCGTTCGCAGGACCCGACCGCTCCGACCGACTCGCACGGGGACGACTCGCACCGCGCTATGGAGATGTTCCCCGGCCGGGTAAGTACGATGCGCATCGCGACCGCTCCGACCGACTCGCGCAGTCCGGCTCCAAGGAGCTGTCGGAGCTGCACTTTGGGGGTCCGTGTCGGACCCCCCTGGAAGCGTAGGCACGCGAGTCGCACACAGGGGGGACACATGGGTCCCCCCTACACGTGCATGTATGGCGCGACCCGCACCGACGCGAACACGCTGTAGGGGCGCCCTTGTTCGCGTCGTGCCCATTGAGTCAATGGGAGCCCGTGTACGCGTCGTACGACTGGCTCCCATTGACTTCAATGGAGTCCGACCGAATCGAGTCCGATAGCATACGTGCGCATCGTACTCGTTCGGTCGGACTGCTAGAGTCCGATTCGGTCGGAAATCTCTCCGAGTCCGGCTCGGTCGGAGAGATTTCCGGCCCGAATCGGAATCGGCCCCTTAGTTTTTAACACAATATTGTAGTCCCGCAAAATTCCTCTTGATATTCTGTCATACATCCTTGTCTGGCCCCTTCTGTAATACTGATAGCACTGGTGCACATGAAGTTCCAGTACTATCTTAAAGGTCTTTCCATCATTTGCATGAGGGAATCCTATGCAAATGAGGGAATTGCTTTGCCTTTGCGACTACACCTGATAATGGACGCTGGAGCAGAGGCAAACAGACCCTTAGGTGGTGCCATGAAAATGTGCCACAAAAAGTGGTGCATTATTAGTACACACCCTCTCTGCTGCCGTCAAGAGGGGGTAAAGGGATCCAATAGACGCTTAAGACATCTGCCTGGAGTGGGTTTGATCACTCATTGAATCTGCCTACAGGGGGATCTCTGTCCCATCTTTATAATGCAGTCGGCTGCTGCCTGTACAGTGAAACACTGATCAGCTTGGAAGCAGCTGCTCACTGTTTTACAGAATGCACTGCTCCTAGGGCAGCCATGAGATCGTGGCTGCCACTTGGACGGCACATTCATAGGAATAAGGTACACTGTGCTGGTCTGTGACAAGTCTACCTTGTGAAATGTGCACCTGGTGCATACAGGGACAGGGCACCTGTTCTGTAATTGAGGCCCTGGTGTGTTCAGCCTTTACATTGTTTAACAAGCAGTCCTGTTTCCACCCAAATATTTACTTTTAAGTAAACTGTGCACCATCTAACATTTGCCATGCACTTCCTCATTTGGCCCTAATGTGTACCCTATTTCATTCTATGCACCCACACATGTACACCAGGTCATTTTATGCAGTAAATGACTGTAGGCTGTTTACTACCAATTTTTTTTTTATTCTGTAAGGTTTATGGAATAATAAGAGTAATTGTATCATGGATGATGCCATTAGAAATATCATCAATGAAGTAATTTGAGATGCCATCAATGATGTCATCAATTATGTCATTTAACATGTCATGATGTTATGAGTGACGTAATATTTGAGTCATAAGTAGTGTATGACAGGGGCAGAAGTTATATTTATTATATTCACTGAAGTGTAACTGGTGAATTTCAGCAGTTTTAATGTGTTTGTTTGTAAACATAATTGCATTATATATATATATATATAAATTTTGCACAAAAAAAAAGGTTGAAGTGGTGTTATAGTTAGGCGTTGAAATAAGGCAAGAACATTTTTTAAAAAAGTCCAAAAACCTCTGAAATACATCAGTTCTATATCAAACCTGGTGGTAGGGGACAGGAAAAAACAATAATGACCCCCAAACACATTAATAAAAATCTCAGGGTGTGGGGATTATTAGTTTCTTTGGTCCTCAGAAACAAATGCCGCCTTTGGGAGTTTGTTTCCTGAAAAAGGCAGAGTTAATATCCTCCACCATCCCAACAGAGACTTCTCCATATGCTGAATGCAAAATCATGTCTTTACGTCTTTAATGCTTGTTTAACCAAAGAGCACATGACATTAAAAACAGCAAAGAGAGGCAGACATCTCTAGCACTATTTGGGGAATAAAACCACAAGTGTATAGATATTATGGTTGCAGAGATTTGACCCCATAAACATTTTGCGTATTATAAATCAACAATGTTTTTGTTCTTTATTCTTATCCTGGGCCGATGTTATTCACTGACAAAGGATTACAATCATCACAAGTATTTGGGTCTTATTTATATTGTTTTTTTGTGAATAGTGTTGCATTACAGTGTTTGGACAAAATATCAAGTTTTTTATATCGGGAGACCGAAATATAGTGAAAAATACTGTGGTGCAAAAATACCGTGATGCAGAAATATCGCTGTCAAGAATATAATTTTTAGGTAAGTAATATCGTTGTTAAGAACATTGTTGCTGTTAATATCTTTCATAATAATATAGTTGTAATGAATATAGTTTTTAATTATTTTAATGTGTTTCAGTTTATATATTAATTTTATGTGTTATTATTAGTATAATTGTTATTAATTTAAAAAATATATAATTTGTAATTTTAGGTGATTTAGATTCTCTAATTTAATTGCTAATAGTAATTTATAGTGTCATAGCAGGTTGTTGGGTTTGTAGGGAGATACGGGGGGAAGTTAATTAAGTAATAATTAATTATTTATTCATTAATAATTTTTAAGTAAGTATGTGATTGATATTAATTATGTACTACTGATTTATTTTAGTTTTATTTTACGTGCAGGTTTGTAGGGGTATAGGGTGCGAAGTTAAGTAATAATAAATTATAATTAGTTATTCATATTCATTAATATGTTAATTGATTAATAATTATGTATATTTTGTAATAATAATATATATTTTAGTTATATAGGCATGGGCTACTGGGTTTGTAGGGGTATAGGGTGGGAAGTGTATTAAGTAATAAATAGATAATAATTCATTATTAATTAACTATTTAATTGAGTATTAATTATGAAAATTGTGCTATACTTATTTTAGTTATATTTTAGGTGTGGGCTGCAAGGTTTGTAGGGATTTAGGGGCCCATTACGATACCCGGCGTAAAAAAATCCGCCAGGCATGGAAGCGGCAAAAATCCGCCCGCACACACCGTCTGAACACCGACCACGCCATTACGATTACACAAACCGAAAACCGCCATCGGCGGAAAATCACACAAGATACCGCCCGCCATCGTCCGAGTCGGAGTCAAACCGCCCGCCACGGACGGAAACACGCACGACAACACAAAACCGCCCGCCTCACGCCCGACACACCGCACGTGAGATTACGATCGCACCGCCATGAGCGCGGGAAAACTACAAATATACCGCCCGCCAGCGCAAACAACGCCGATGAGAATCGACACGGCAGAAGCCATGGCGCCCACGCCCCAGCACAGAAACCATCCGCTGACAAAAACAATCGCACACAACATGGCCAACAAGTCACACACAGCAAGGCACGCACAAATACACAAGCACAGTACACATCCCGAAAACACCCCCTGGACAAACAAAAACTACAAAGGCCAGAACCCCAGACACAACACACCTGAAAACAACAGACCATGAGGACACACCCACATAGGTAAGTACAAAAGCAGCACTCCCACAGACCACAACCCCTTGCAACATTGCAAACTAGAGAGGAGAGGAGAGGACACAGTGACACAGCAAGGACAGCAGCACACCACAGAAACGCACACATCACAACCACCACCACCACCACCACCAAACACTGGCACCACAAACCCCTGCACATTACACAACACACACACCGCACCAGCACCACAAACACCATGGCACCACAAAGAATGCCCAAGTTCACGCCCATGGAGCTGACGGTCATGGTCGACGAGATTATCAAGGTGCACCCACAAATCTATGGGAACCTGGTCCAGCACACACCACTAGCCACCAGAAACAGAATGTGGAACCGGATCGTAGACCAGGTCAATGCAGTCGGGACCCTGCCCAGGAACAAAGTTGAAATCAACAAACGGTGGAATGACGTCAAGAGCCTGGTCAAGAAGAAGGAGAACAAGAACAGAGAGCTGGCTGCCGTCACTGGCGGAGGGAATCCCGCGCTCTTCAAGACCTTCAAAGCGTGGGAGGAGAAGGTGCGAGTCATAATACATCCGGAGATCCTCGCCGGATTAGCCGGGAGTGGAGGCTGGTAAGTACAAACTAATGTATACCAGCACACCGCTATGTACTCACATGCACTACCACCATGCCACAGCTCCCAGGGACAAACACCCCCATGTCCAGCACACAATACACAACACATCACACACACATGCAACAGACACCACCACACACAGCCCAAACCGAACAACTGTAAGATACGTGGGGACATGTGTACACTCAGCCAGCCACGTAACCACCAACAGGTCCCCAAGTATGCCAGAAGCGCCACAACGAGCACCCACCACACCCATGTGTCCGCCATAGCTGCACTAACCGACAAGTAACAGGTAAGTGGCAGGAACACAAAGTGCAGTGGGTGGGAGGGTGGACAGCCCAAGTACAACACACACCAGGCCCCTAGTCCCACAGCACAGCAAGGAGGAGCATCCCCCACACCCCACAGCCACGTGTCAGCCACCGCAGTGCACACCGACAGCCGAAAGGTAGACATCACGGTCCACAACAATCGGTGTCAGTGGGTGTCCAGCCACCACCACGACCCACAACACCCCCACCCCCACAGACCTGCAACATGGAGCACCCCCGCTTAGAACCATGTGGCATCCAGTACAGTGCACGCCCGAACAACCTGCAGGTGGGAAACTGGACAGGGCTGGATTACTGGAGGCATGAGGACCGTAACACGACCAACACATGGGACATGTCACGTAGCAGACGAACACGCAGCACCGCCCACCGTCACGAACAAGTGAACAATGTGCACACGGACATGAACCACAGACTCACACCTCACATGACCCATCACAGACACAGCAACACCCAAGGAGCCACGTCTGCATGCACAAGCCACACTGAACATAGTACCACACGGCAGCCACTGTGCAACTCATCACACACAACCGAAACACCATTGAAGTCCTGTCCATGTAGCCCCTACTGCCTGTCAACCACACACCCCACAACTACGCCTATGTAAGACAAACAACACTAGACGCAACAGAGCGGAACAACATAAATGCACACGAACACCACTGAACCCATCAAACACACAGACACACCATGCACATACAACATACCATCCATCCCATCCGTCAGCCCCAGTCTCATGAAAGGCATGTCATCCGCACAGCTGCCACACATACAGCAGTCACGCTAAGATACATGCCCATGACCAACCATGTGCCAGAAGTCAATGAAGCGCACGCCACACTGTGAGCAACAACACACAACATGGGCCACACCCCCCGAGCACTGCAGTGATGCACATGGCACAGGGCAGCACGCACACCAAGGAGATGGGACAACTGCAATACGTTGGCTGGCACACAACCAACACTCACTCATAACGATGCGTCCAATGCCATGTCCAGTAATCACAACAGACAGCAAATATGCAGGCCATGTCAGGCATGCACACACCTCAGACCATGCACTGTCATGCTGCCACAACACATGTCACGTTCGGCACCCATGGCTCACAGCATGTACCCCAAAAGCATATTCCCTCCCAAATGCGAATCTGGGGCATGGCCCCCATGTTGCCATATGCGTTCCTAAGCGTTCCATTTGAACCCCAAAAGCAAAGTACAAACCAGACCCAGGATGGGCCAGGAGCCCGCATACACCAGAGTCACAATAAGTAGGGGCACAGCAACACACCCATCGGCATGGCCAATCCGTCCCATGCCACATGTGCACAGCACACAGTCCCATTGCCAAGCACACACAACTACAAATGGTACAGCCACACACACGCCTCCGGGAAACCCATGTACGAGATTGCACGAACTGTTAATGTCAGACGACAAATACATACTTCGCAAGGTGCAACACAATAACAAATCTCATTCTCTCCACAGGTGACGAACTGCTGGATGCTGGGGATGGAGACAGCAGCCAGCACAGCCAGCCTACAAGCCCCCAACGAGGACACACGGATGTGGAGGATCTGTCCTCCTCTTCGGACACGGACCACCAAGCAGGCCCATCTGGTG